>CM062811.1:422606505-423806505 GCA_031772625.1 Pinus tabuliformis
TAATGATTGTTTTCACTATTGTACATGTTGTACATGGATTAAGGACGTTCTCTTAACCTAGACCTTATGTTATCTGGTAATTATGTCATGATCATGATTATGCTCATGTTTATATATGTATGCATGTATGTATGTATGTTGGTGCCTGACAAGGTGATGATTATTTTATGGTAATTATTATATATGTATGTATGTATGTATGTATGGTGTCATTGTTTGACAGGGTTGTTAACAATTGTTCTATTGGAGGAGTGATTTATTATGCAGATGAATGGAATGAGGAGATTCGTGGTTCATGAGGAACCAAGTGGGAAGTGTAGTCACAACAAATATACGAGGTCAATATCATGTGGAAGGATACATGACTAAAATGAAAGTAGTGTGGCTTGTGATATGTTGGGACAAGCATAGATAAGACACTGGGAGCAAAGGTTTCTTTGTAGAGACAATGTTCTTTGGATGTGAGGTACTACTATTGTGCATATGTTGTATATGTTGTACATGTTGCATCTATGTTACTGTACACATGAGGTGTTGTGTATACATAGCATGTGTACTTGTTGTTAATGCAATGCTATGTACATGAAAATACAGATAGTATTGTGCGAATATTGCATATTCAGTGCTCGGTATAGATGATGCTATGTACATGATGGATATGCGGTGTTGTGTGCATATGGTACTGTACACATGGTGGATATGCAGTGCTATGTATAGATGATTCCATGTACATGTTGGATATGCAATGCTACATAAATATATTTTTCTATGCATACTGTACATATGGCGCTATGTACATATGGTGTTGTGTGAATGATTGTATAAGTGGTGTTGTGAGAATGTGGTGCTGTGTACATGTTGTACATGTGGTGTTGTGTACATGTCATGCTATGTAAATGTGGTTTCTTACACATGTCATGCATGTGGTGCTATGTACATGTGGTATCATGTACACGTTGTATAGATGGTTCAGTGTATATATGGTGTTGTGTACATGTTGTGCAGGTGGTGTCGTGTACATGTGATGTTGTGCACACATTGTGCAGGTGGTGTGGTGTGTAGGTGGTACTTTGTACATGTTATACATATGACACTGGTGTACATGTGGTGTTATGTGCATGTCATACATGTTTTGTTGTGTACATGTGGTACTATGTGTATGTACACATGGTGGAGGAGAAGGCATTGGGTGTTTGCCGAGTCTAGAAACTAATTCGAGGTATGTAAGGAATAAGGACAAAGGTGGAAGATAATGATTAATTAATGGATAAGTATCACTATTTTACTCTAGTTTTATTATGCATGTGATTTATGATTATGGTCTACGATGATTACATGTGATCTATGATTTTGGTTTATGATGGTTACATGTGATTTATGATTTTGATGGTTATGTTTTGAGCTAACCTGATATGATATGTTTATACATGACGATTTGGTCAAAGATGCTAGTTTGACTTGTTGTGATAGGAACTACACATGATTGCAAGTGTACCTTATTGACGAACTACCAATGAGGTATGATTTAAGGTTATTTCAATTTATTTGTATCTAATGTAAATTATGTGCTTGGAATAGAAATGCATGAACAAGCCCGATTGGGTGGTTTAAGTCGACTCCAAGAATTGACAATGACAACAAAAGAAATTGGAACATTCAATAGTA
Source organism: Pinus tabuliformis (assembly GCA_031772625.1). Taxonomy (NCBI): domain Eukaryota; kingdom Viridiplantae; phylum Streptophyta; class Pinopsida; order Pinales; family Pinaceae; genus Pinus; species Pinus tabuliformis. The sequence continues at coordinate 422,608,171 of CM062811.1, forward strand.
TGCTGGTAGAGCACTTCAAGAGCATGGCCATTATGGGACATTGGTACCCAACAGTGTCCATTGATTTCCATGAGCATGCTATGACCGATATGATGGATTTGAGGTAGGTATATGCCTTGGTTTTGTATCTTTCGATCCAAGGAAGCTTTTCGAAGTCATGGATCGCCCGAGTTAGGGGATTCTAATGAACTTGGAAGATGAGTGACTGCACGGTAGGGGGTGACCAGATTTCCCAAGGGACTGTGTCACAGAGAATGGAAGGTCGTAGATATATTGGTTTTCGTAATTATAATTACCAAATGGAATTAGATGCACATTGAGAGTGTGCCCTGGAACAATGAGCCAGTAATTGTTTACTGAGAGGACAAGTGGTGAAGAATGGTAGCACTAGACATTGGATGATACTTTGATAGTGATAGTGGATTATGGACTTCGTTGGAAGGAGGAAAATCCTAGTATTACTTTAAGTGTAGAGGCTTGAGCCTCTAGTCTCCCTTATTGATTGATACATGCATCATATACTTTTATTTGTTGGTTTAGCAAATGTGCATATGTGTATATGTGGTTATTGTAAATACCATAATGAGTTTTGTTATAAAGCTCCAATATGCAGTAAGTTGTGATGTTGTCATGATGTTTTTCTTTTGAGCCGGTATTTCATTGTAAATACTGCAATGAGCTAAGTTATAAAGATGCATGGGTAGTATTTTTTTCTTTCATTGGTTTTATTGAGGTCATGGTGTGGTTTAACACCGAGGATGGTGTTCCCCAAGAGGGAGGGTTCTGTAACAACACTGGTGAAAATTTCATGTAACAAATGTAAATAAAGGAAAAATAATACCACCGGTGAGGGACATGTATTCGACATTGAATGTTGGGAAAATATATCCTAGTTGGCATCCCTGGATGTGTGTTTTGGCAAAGGAAATTGGCAAAGGCTAAGGAAAAGACATTAAAAGGAAAATATGCATTTTTGGCACATTTATTTATGAAAATAGAGGAAAATACGGGAAAACGAAGGTAAAATGCCATAGGTTGCATGTGAGGAGGAAATTGAAGGAAAATAATGGAAAATGAAGAAATTATAGGCCTCATTAACAAAAATGCTTCTAACGATGAGTTGGCAAGTTGCTTAGTGTTAAGCTCTTAGCTCAAGTTTGGTCAGCGTAAGCTCTTGGTTAGGGAAAGTTTGGAGCTCTCTCATTATTCTCTCTCTCTTTCTCTCTCTTAGTCTTGGTCACTTATATTTTTCTTGGAGCACTATAGTTTGGAGAAAAGTAAAGGGAAAGCAAGCCAAGGTCAAGCAGCTTTAGCAGGAATGCTTACAAGTGTGATTTCCTAGAGGGTTTGGAAATGCATGGGTTTGCATGTTGGGTTGTCGTTCTCTTGCTATTGGTGGCATGGTTTTGCTAGGTTATGACGATGTATTTCAGCCAGCATAGCCTTTTTGCGAATGCCATGGTATGTTGGGATGTTTATTTCAGTTTTAGAGCTTTGAAACTGCTGAATGGATTTCAGAATCTAGGCATTACTAGAAATTGATGAAACTAGTGACCTTGTGACTAAGACATTTAGTCACCACAACATTTCCAAGTGAAATACTACAAAAAATGAGCAATCTTAAGTGAATGAACTAAAAATGACTAACATAAACGATTAATTTAGTGTCGGGTCAAAATATACTAATAGATAATAAGTAATGCAACTAAAAATGACTAATGTGAATGGCTAATTTATTTTAGGAACAAAAGTCTCACTACTTAAAAAGTACTACAATAATACAAATTAGTCATTTATGTTAGTAATTTTAATCGTCTCACTTCAACAATCTGAACTTACAAGTGATAAGGGATTCAAAGTTTGTTATAAATTGGTTGAAATTTTATATTTCCTTAAATAATTCTTTATTTGATAAATAGATGATTACAATTATGGAGTTGATTAGAACCTTCAAAGTTATATCCTTTGATCACATTCACAAGGAATTAAATTCAAAGGCTTACGACCGAGTCAAATATATTACAAAGAATACATGCAAGGAGAAGAATACATTATGGAGAATAGTAAAACAAACCATCTTCCTCAAATATTATATTAACACCTAATTTAACATTACAAAAAAAAAATACAACGACAACAACACCACCTGTAAATAAATTTATACCTTATTTATTCTTTAATAACTATGAAAATTTTAAAATAAATATATCATTTTTAATTTCTTCTGCACGTTAGTTGTGAATATTTCTTATCTCCATGTACACTTATCAATATTTGTTTTTCTACACATCCCAATGTTTTTACACATATGGTATTTTTCTAATCACCATGTCCAAGTTGTTATTCTAGTTTGATTGTTATAACTGTGTTTTTCGGATTGTGATTCCTTTCTCTTACATGTTGTGATAGCTTGTGATGTTATAAATATAGATGATATTGGTGTACCTGTTGAATCCAATGGAGGCTTAGAATAGGTTAAATATGAACTTTATGAGTTGGTTATTCTTCCGTTACAGTGGCCTAATTTGTTTGGGCAGTGAAAGCTCCTCAGTCCGCCAAAATATATTGGTGTATGGCCCTTATGGAATTAGGAAAAGATGATAACTTGAAAAGGAAATAACAAGAGAATCAGGGGTTATTTTCATCAATGTAAGGCTAGCCAATCTAATGTGAAAATGGTTTAGGAATTCTTAGAATCTTGGTATGTTAACATCCCTACCTTAGTTTTGTTTGAAGTCTTACAAACACTTACTTTCATTGGAAATATATGTTTCTATTACTTTTCTCTTTCACAATGATAATTTGATACCCACTGGGTCATTTTTGGCATGTTTTGATAATTTTTGTTCTAGTAGATATTGATAGGATAGTATACTATATGCTCTATTTATGTTATATATGGTTTTACTTGAATTTTCATACATGGTGAAAAATAGATGTCTTGGGGCACTACAATTTAAGCATGTGAAAGGAGATCACTATAGATTTATTAAATTGTTCGAGCTAAACACAATGATTTTTGATATGGAACCAATCACCTTAGCAACAAATCCTCTCATTTTTTATTACTTATTGAATCTTGGGGGTATTCCGAAGCGCAAATTTAGAAGTTCTTTTATGTGACGAGATCACTAGCATTAAAAGCCATCTTTACATTGGTTGGTTGAACATCCTAATGATCCATATCCTATTGAGCACATATTTTGTATTCATTATTGCATTCATTGTAGCACCTCCAATAGATATTGGTGGTGTTCATGAGCTTATATTTGGTTCTCTTATTTATGGAAACAATATTACCTCTGACACCATTATTCCTGCCTTTGAAACTATGAGTTTTCACTTATATCCCATCGAGGAAGTAGATTTTGTCAATGAATGGATACACAAGAGGGACCCTATGCGCCAATCATTCATTTCGTTGATGTATTTCCCACACGACACAAACATTTGATGGTCTATCATAGTCGAACACTCTATGATGGTTTTCATATATGCCCAACCTATAACAATGAGTTTCATTATCTTGGCAAATCCTGTAAGCAACAAAAGGATTATATTCAAGCCTACTATGGCATGTTGCACTCACATGCTTATTTGAGTGTTGAGGTTCATACTTTATATCTTTGAGGTGTGAGATATCCTTATAGAAATTACCAAAGAAATCTTTTATATCCTAGTTAGATCTATATTTCCCCTCATTTTTCTCATTTCCTTTTGTTATATGTATGTGTGTAGATGTGAATACCTTTGTTATATTTTATAGGAGGATCACAACATTGTAGGTGAGTAAGGAGGCCTAACCTTTTGATTTGTTTGCATATTACTTGATCTCCTTTGGCATATTATAATAACATTTCTCATCATTGATGTCAAATAATCATGGCCTCTTGTGCTCCTACGAGGTTAATCATTTTTTATTTTATTAAGTTAAAATGAACACTACAAAAAATTGGCAATATCCTTCACATGCATGGGTTATAAATAATATTGGCAACATATTCCATTCAAGTTCCACTTTCATTTTCTTGATAAATATTAAAAATACTTTTAATTTGAAAACTTAAAGTAAAATGATTTTTAATTGATTAAATATTTTTAATCCTTAAATATAAAATGGATTAGTTATTGAAAATCCAAATAACCTAAAACAAATTAAAAATTAAATTGCCGGCAAGCAACTTTTAACTAGTTGGTCATGGTTGGCATAGGAAGGTCATCAGATGAACCGATGTTTAGACTAGATCCCATGATGGATATGCAGGCATTTGAAGTGTAATCAAGAGGGGTGGAATATGTAGGGTAATGGGGGATTGATGTAACAGGAATAGTGGGCATTTGTTTTTACTGATAATATTGCGGGAGGAAATCTTGAAGAAATCCATGAGGGCTGCAGTAGATTTTCCATTTCGAGTTGATTCGAACCATGTGGAATTTACCTTGTGACATGGAGTGTCCTGTCTTGGATCAATATGTCTTGGATCAAGATGTCTTGGATTGATAAGTCCATGTGTTTAAGGTTCGAATCTGCCTCAACCTCGACATATTTAAAAACTCATGGTAGCATTGTCAGATCGAGGTATACAACTCTGTTCTTCATGTCCATTCTAGTTTCCATGGTGACACCTGCAATATTCTCTTCTAGGTTTGTGAGTTCCCTGCAATATGTTTTGAGTTAGACTGCTTTGTGGTTCGAATCCCCCAACAAAATCCTTTGTGTGTGGATAGTGGAAGGCACACAACCTTTTTTGTTGCACAATAGACAAATATTATGTTAATTTCTAATAGTTGTGCAGGGGATACAATGGAGTTTATAAAGGTAGACATTAATTCTAATTTTAACGAACTTCTATTCCTTAATTTCCATAAACTTTGTGTGAGTATTTCCTTTCTCGTCTTTCCTACAATTTTTTTTTAAGCATAAAAAAAGCTTTGATTTTGAAATATTATGTGTTCTAAATTGTCTCCATGAGAGTAATAACAAGAATACACAAGACTTTATACCACAAATTATGGATTTAGTGATTCTATATATACACATTTTCTATGAGATTCGATGCATCTTAAACATAGGACATTAGTAACACACTCTGGAGAGTTCTGTCAAAAGAAATATATACTATAGAATATGGAAAATGATTGATCCAAGCTACACAATACACTATGTAATAGAGATGTGGGGAAGCCTTAGCTCCACAAACTCCCAATTTCATTTAAATCATTGCTTGAAATACCAATCGACCATGCCTCAGAGGAGCATAAGTACTCAGTAGAATCATGGACTGGTTCTTTGATGTGCATTACCACTTTGACCAAATATTAAGGTCCTAAGAGAAGGAATTGATATCATGGAAAATAGAGGGGTCAAGTTTGTGCATGTCTTGAAAATTTTCAGCCCCTTTTCAACTTATACACTTGAAATTCTCTTTCCAATATAATCCTTTGTTCTGATTTATTATATTCATTGACTTCTAAAGTATGCATGCAATAGGAGCATGATCATAAGCAGTAGGGAAGGGATTTCAATCAAAGGAAAAATTAATAATTAATATTATTTTGTTACACCAAACATTCATTATGTCCATCATTTACGTATCAAGTTCCCTGGATGCTTCATTTTGTGCAACTTGTAGAGAGCCCAATGAAGTGTCTGCTTCCCAAACGAATGCATGAATATCCTTTAGCTTGCTTAGAACTAGTTGAGTGAAAGAGCAGTGATCAGGTTCAATCTGTTCTTTCATTTTCTCATCACAGATATTTCTTCCTTCCAATTCATCTAGTCTACTAATTAGATCTTGAAGACCCTCCCTATTACTCTTCAATTCTTCCTCTTTGCTTTTAACTTCAAACTCAAAATATTGAAGCTCTAATATCAAAGAATCCATTTCTCAACTTGCTTCTTCATGGGAATCAATTAGAATTTGTTTTTCATTGAGAATCCACTGTAAGGAAAGCTCTACTTCCTTTAAAGCATCAGAGCCTGCCTCTATCTGAGACTCCAACTGTTGAATTGAAGATTTTGTTAGCTTCAAATGTGCCTCCAGCTTCTTAATATTTTCTCTGTGATCCTTTACTTGATCTAAGGATTTTTTCAAGGCAGTAAAAAGCTTATTTATTTCTTCTTCACCTTTCAACAAGGATGCAACCTTGCCAAAATGTGTAGAAACTTGTTCTGAAGATGATCTTAAATCTGGTGATGAAACAACCTGCTTTTCTAACTGAACTACCACTGTCTTCTCAGCATCAATTCTCTGTTGCTCAGCAAGTTAAACCTTCTCTATCAAATCACATACCTCAGCTTGTGTAATTGCCTCAATCTCCATAGTTTGCTTTAACGCAGTTTCTAGTGCCTTCTTATCAGCTTGCAGAAGAGACATTTCCTCCATCTTTTCCCTCACAAGATATCCAAATGTTTCTACTTTTTCATTTTCCCTTGATTCCTGAGATTTCTACTACTCTTTATATGTATAAAAGTCAGACAACAATCTATCAAGAGCACTAAATTTGTGATATATTGGGAAATTTATTGCCTGCATTTGATTGGCACACTTTTGCATTGTGTCAATATCCTGTTTTTTATGAGCAATTTCTTGTTTCAGAGACTCTAATTCCTTTCTAAAAATCTCCATCTCATTGTGAGATATCTCTATCAAGCCCAAGCTGTCAACTACTCGAGTAATCTTTGTTATCCTCTCTTGTGCAAAATCCAACTTGGATCTTGCCAAAGTTATTTCCTGTTGAAGCATTTTCTCCTGATTGACAATTAGATCTTTGTCCCTCGGTAGTTTAGAACCATTTTCAGCCCATTTGTATCTTTCATCACTTGAGAGATGGCCTAAATCTTCTTTATTGTGTTCATATTCTTGAAGTCTCATTTTTAGACATTCATGCTCTAATTGCATAGCCTGAAGATTTTTCTCATTTACTACAATGGTAAAGACAATTTTTGTGACCTCCCCCTAAATTAAATCTAGATCAATTTCAAACTTCTTTCTAAGAATGTCAAGGTTATCCATTGATAATCCACATTTTCCAAGCTTGACATCCATCTCTTCAAACAATTTTTGCACCTAATGTTCATATTCTTTCAAGGCTTTAAGCTTCTCTCCAATCCATGCATGCAAGTTAGGAACAAGTGCATCAAACTTCCCTATATTTTCTATAGAAACTACCACTGTGGTTGCTTTCCTTGAGTTCCCCACATCTATGCCTAACTCATTTTCAGTTGTCAATGATTGAAGTTCATCAGATTGGTTTATTGCAAAATGAGCATCAACATTATTTGATGAGTCCTTTCTTATGTTTAATGCATCCACTTGTTGAACAAATTTCTCATTCCCCTTGACCATATCTTCATTACTGTCTATCAGGTTCTTTAGCTTGGACTTGAGATCCTCTATCTCCCTGGAGAAAAGTGTCCTCTCTTGTGTGGAATTTTCCAGTTCTTGACTAGTTTTCTGTAATATTTTCCTCATCTTATCATTATCATTTGCAATTTCCTCATACATTACTAGTAGTTTCTCATATTCATCTGCCATTTCCTTCATTTTCAATTGGAGTTCATCTGCCTCTTTTGTCAACAAGCTAAAGATTCTATCAGAGTCTAAATTGTCATCCATGTTTTTCCCAAAGTCAGACTGCTCTTGAACACCCACTGCACCTCCCTTGTGGGTAAAAAATATACCATGATGACTTTCAAAAATCTGAATGTCCTTTTCTTCTCCTTGTTTCTTCATTTCCTCAAGACCTTCAGTTTATTTTGTGACAAGAGAACAAACGGGGCTTGCTAATATAATATGAAGAATTATGGAAATGTTATGGCATCTATCTCCTTTCAAAAGATCTATATTATCAGCATGCTTTAGAGCATCTGCTACCTACCATGACAAATTCACTAATACATTTCTCTCAAATATAGCTTTCTCATGCATCTTAACTAATTTTCCATTCTCTTGAGACATCCTCCTAAGTTTTGTCTGAAGATTTTGAATCTCATCAATCATTTCCTATTGCCACAATTCTAAGTTCTTCTTTGGATTCTCTGATTTAACATTAGAGGATGCAAACACAAATTCTGTTTGTGGCATATTTCCATTATTCGGTGCTCCTAGTGCTCCCCTTGTCTCCTCTTGATGTCCATCATCTTTCATGCCAAATTTCAGATATCTTTTACCATCTTCCAACTCTATCCTCAGTTCATTGGAATCCTTTTCAGGCACAATCCCCATTTCTAGTTGTTCAGTCTCATTTCTCAATTCTTGAGATTCTATAATGCCCCTTATAGTTGCATTTAATTCAGTGGAAGCCTTATTTTGTACAATGTCTTGCCATAGTTTCCTAATGCCATCCTTTTCTTGCATTTCCTTCTCATACATGTCAATTAATATTTCATTCTCTTTAGTTATCTCCTTTAATTTCATTTGACACTCCTCAACCTCCATTCTCATATCGATCACCTCCAATTTTCTTTTACATCCCCGTTGATACTAGCATGTTCCTACAATAATGTAGTTTCAACATTGTCTTGAATTTCTTCTTCATGCCTTGAATTAAGGTTTCACGACCTCCTGCATTTACCCCCATTCCATCTTCCATGTCTGGCACATGCTCTCCACAAATTCTCTTACCTCCAGAATTCCACCACATTCTTCTTGCATCATCTCTTTCTCGCATTGCTTTTTCATATAGCTCAAGCAATCTTTCATTCTCTTCTGATGTATCCTACAATTTTACTAGAATTTTTGCAATCTCTTTCGAAGATGAAGAACTATATGTTATACTTTAGCATTTATAGTGCTTGTTCCATATGGCAAGATATTTGGGCAATCATCCTTTGCATACATGTCTCCCTTGCTTAAAAATTTATGATTCCTTTCTTTAATTTCTTTCTCAAGTTCCTCAACTTGATTCCTGAAAAAATGAACCAGTTCTTGGGATTTTTCATTCATTTCACATGCATCTTCCTCAACTTTCCTTATTTCATCCAGTTCTTGCATGGATTTCTCATACATGATAATCAATCTTTCATTATCGACTGAATCCTTTATTTTTTTGCGTAAATCATCAACTTCCCTAGCCAAAAAAATGGCAGTTCCTTGAGCTTTTCCTTCATGTTGACTGGATGCACTAATTTCTTCAACTAAATATTTAAGCTCCCTTTCCACTGATAAACCATCTCTAAATGATGTCTCCTCTTTCAACTCTGGAGCATGCATTGCAAAGTTCAACTGTACTACTCCATCAACATCTAAAAGCTTCATCTTATCAAAATGGATCATCAAATCATCAACACGCCTTTCCAAATTTTCTTTGGCTTCTAGGAAGAAGCACAAGTTATTATGAAGAGCTTATCCTTCCCTGCGATATAGATCAACTTGTGAGTGAAGCATTTCATTCAACTCACTAATGGCATAAATCTCTACTTCTGATGATTCCTTTTGGTTTACAAGGTTCGGGTCTTGCTCATGCATAAGCTTCGAGAAACTAGTCTCATAATACCACTATCTGCTCTGATATTTTCTACAGCTCTCCACCCTCATAAGATTCTTGGTACCTTCTTAGTTTTTCCATCAACCTTATATTTTCCATTGCAAACCTCATCACCTTAGGATTATGATCGAGACAGTTCCTTAGAATTTGTAGCTCCTCCATTAACACATTCTTCTCTTCTAAAAGGTGTGCTTCCATAGACATCTTGTTAGAAGAAACTACCTCCAGTCTCTTAATTTTGTCTTCTTGAAAATAGAGCATCATCTTTCCACATTGTGCATCTTCCTCGCGTTGTTTGACAAAAATTTTTAGTTGTTCATTTTCAATAGCCATTTCCTTCATTGATGTTTCTAAAGATTCCTCTCTTTTCAGGGCTCCTACAAGTGCAGATTCCAAATCTCTTTTATGAAGAGCCTTCTTATGACCAAGTAGTGGGCTTGCTAGAGCTTTCATATCCCATGCATATGGTCCTAGAGAGCTCAACAGGGCCATGCTTCCATAGTCATCTTCTTGAGTGGGCGACACTCCTTTGAGCTGACCACACATATGACTAACTTCTTCCTTCAACTATTGAATTTGCATCTTCAAAGTTATAACATCTCTTGTAGCATCTTCATTTAGAAATGTATTATTCTGAGTAAACTTTGCTCCTTGTGCAAATTTTAATGTGTGAAGTGTCTTCATTATACAACAACTAGAAGGGCTGGCATTGGCAATGATAGTAGTTTTAGAGTTTCCACCAAGAGAATCCTAGAGAAGAAATGTAAGTTTGGAGTCATGATATGGTACATGTTGTTCTTTCCCATTGGAAATATCTACAAAATTCATGATTAAGATCCTAAGATTTGAGAGTGATTTGTTGATGTTTGAGGCCTCTTTCAAGTGCTCAGCTTTATGAACTGAACTCTTTTGTCTCTCTGAACCTTCCGGATCAACTAAATTTAGGCATCCAAATCTATGATGAGTAACCGACTAACTCTACCACTTGCTTTAAATCATACAAGTAAACACACTATGCGAGCGGCCACTAGTACGGTTCATATTATTTGTTGCAACTTTCTTGTTGGTCACTCCCTGTAGGAGTCTTTGACGAAGTTTTACACAATCTTTACAAACATTTTAATGGATGTACCTGATATTCCAAAGGTAAATGTTGTTGATATTTACTACTGCTCAAGTTTATTATCTTAACTCTTCAATATGTTAATGATTAAAAAATTTGTAGCCAAAACACTTGATGCAATCCATGTCTCTCTTATATTTCCATTATTCCATGTTCTAAAAGTTATGTTATTAGATTGGAAACAAGATTTTATGGAGTAGTGTTATAGATCCTTTTGGGCACATCAATCCCAACCTATAGATCAATACTATTAGGTCCCATCAAACCCTAATTCAATTGTTACATGCCCTAATGAAGTCAACCATCAGGAATGCCTCCTTCCCAAGAGATTCCATGACTAAAATCATCCAAAAACTACCTGTAAGAAGATCAGTGCAGACAGGTCTTTATCAGGGTGCACTGCAGTGCAGCCTAGTACGCTGCTAGGGTGCATTGCAGCGTACTTGAGCCCTCTTTGGCCTGCGCTGGGCCAATTTGACCGAAATATGCATTGGGTTTTGGAATATCCTTATCCATAGGATGCCTCTAGAAGTTTTGTAAGGCTATCCACTCCTTTGGGCTCGATATTGGATGAGGAAGGGAGTTAAGGAACATTAATCACTTTATCCCTTCCTCCATGGAACTAAATCCTAAATTTGGGAGGGCATTCATTATCACCATTTATGGCATAAATTCCTTCAATCAACTATAAAAAGTCCACTCACATAAGTGATCAGGGGTTGGAAAGCATTGAATTATAAGGAGATGCTGTTAGTATGAGACTTGAGTTGGTTTCATGTATTGTGATGATGTCAAAATGTCATTCTTGTTATGAGGAGAGGATGGGATTGAACTGGAGGAGTGACACTGAATCAAGAAAATTGAGTTGTAACTCTTCCTTTTACTAATAAAGTGCTCAAAGCGTTTTCCATATATTTGTATTGTTCATTGATGCTTTCATATGTGTATTATGCACTTGATTCCATATTATGTTTAATCAATAGATCATTGTCATATACTTTGATCGGTTTTTGTCTTCTGTTTATGTGCAGGTACTTTTCAAGTGGATTATGTATTGGAAGGAGCGATAGAATTGGTCAAGGGAGATAAGGAGTAAGCGAAAGATTTAGGTAGGCTTCTTTACTCTCTTATTTAATATATTGGTTATAGACGAAGTAGAGAATGCTTTGAACTGTTGTTCTAGACTTAGCTACTAGTCCAGGGGTTTAAGAGTTTATCCGTAGACACAAAAACTTCCCAAAACAAATTGGTGACTCTGCTAGGGAGCGATTATCCATCTTAGTAGCTTATCAGCCCCTTAAGACATTTCTACATACTGTACTTATGGTCATTGATTGAATTTCAGTCTTATTTCATTGAAAATTAAGTCAAAACTGTGTCAAATTGCCTTCAGAAATGGCTTACTGTCACCAGTGCAACCCAATGAAGGACACAGTGCACTGCAATGCACTTCTTACATAGAGCCAATGCACTGTCTCTCACTATAGCCTATGTTGATCCCTTGAGGGTCAGTTTCCCATCTAGGAGCTGATGCTTTTTGCCAATTTTCTCCTATTTGAATGATTTGTTGAATGTCAATGATGTCTTGTCTCTGAAAATAGCTTTTCATCTCCTTAGCTAGCCCTACTTAGACTAGGATTGATAAACGTTTCTTATGTATTTACTTTGTCATTTTCAATTTATAGTCGAAAGTTAGTTTTTTGGTTGATTGATCTTTGTCAAAAGAAAGTGTCATAAAATCGTCTTTTCCTTCGAAAGTTGAATTGTCGTAAAGTCCTCATCCATGAAAGATCAATTAATTGATGTGTGCATATGATTAGTCCTTTTCGTTGAAAGTGTCATAATTCCTCATTTCTTTGAAAACGAAAGTGTTGTAAAGTCTTCCTTTCCTTGAAAACAAATTGTCGCAAAATCCTCATTTTTATGAAAAGAGTTTAATGATCGATTGTGCATTAGTTTTCCTTTTTGCTCATTCACATTAAGGGAAATCGAAAATAAATACATGCATGTTGCATTGAAAATTTTGTGTGTGCTGATAGGAATAATGTAGGGAATTTTCATTTAGATTGTGCTCTTTTCTCTTTGATTAAAAGGAATTTTATTGCTCTATCCCTAAGTAGCTAGGATTTTCATCATTAAATTCAATGAAAAATGCTTATCATGATAGTTACATTCCTATGAATTTCATAATACATCATGCGGTGAAACTTGAAAGGAAAATTCTAAAGAATATCAACTTAAAATTTATTTGAATTTACCTAATGAAGCATTGTCACCTAACGAAAAAAATTTAGAGGTCTAGGCTAGAGACATGTTTTGGTGTCATAAGACAAAGTAGTTGTCGCTAACTTGTTTGCAACACATCCCGAGTGTGATACCTCATTCCACAAACGTGAGTATATCGTAGCTCATCCACATACCTTCGGGTATATAGGGTGGTGTTACAATACGTAAAGTATATGGGAATGCTCTCACTGTGCGGTTTTGCATTAGATAGCGCTTATACGGATTGGAACTCCACGTACCTTCGGGTATATATGGGAGAAAAACTCTAGGTTGCTATTCATCCTTAGGTAACAGAGTCGTCTGCCTTGTACACTGTGATACACTGAACACAACATTCATGGAGATTGTTGGCCTGTACTTCTTCGTTCGCCAGGAGGTATTTTGCAGTTCACAGTTGCTTGGTAAACCTTTTATCTAGATTATCCCTCTTTTGTTTAGTTATGTTACTTTGATTAAAATAAAATTAATTGATGTGGATAACATCCTCCACTCTCACTCCTTAGTTGATCTTAGGTTGAAACATATGGTGACAAATCTGGAGTCCACTGATTAAGGAATTCCTTTTGATGGAAATCCTAGTCCTTTTCCTCCTTTTGGAAATATTGGTGCTCCATATATGGCTACATTATTGCTTCCGGGATTTATCGTTGGCTTGCTAGTATTGTTTTTTTCAACCTCCTTGGTTCAAAATGTCATGATTTCTCCGCAATCAAGTAAACCTCCAATTGGACAAAATCAACCTCCAGTTGATCCTCAAGTTGACCCTTTGCCTTCTTCCTCAGTTGTTTCTTCCTCCCCTTCTTCCTCTCCACCTGGTGAAAGTATTGGTGCTAGTAACCAGGTGGCTAAGAACAAGAATAGAGGGAAGAAGAAGAATAAGAAGCAAATTCAGTAGAAGAGCAACCAAGTGATCATCGCTTTGAATGCAACATCTGAAGGGAAACCATCCATTAAGCTTCACAAAGTTTGATATCCATGCAAACTTTGTGCGGGAGACCATATTCTTTGAAATTGTCCTAATATTCCTAAGATCTTAGAAGAATGGTCTTCTCCTTCACATTATCATGTGTCATCAACTTCTGGAGATCATGTTGGTGACACACCATCAACTAGTTGTAGTAAAGTTCATGGAAAGAAGGGTAAAGTTAAGTTTCCCTATAGGTTATGTGAAGGGAATCACCCCATTCACCTTTGTTCCTATTTAGATGAAGCCAAAAACGTGTCGAATAACCATCCTACTTCACCACAGCGACTTCCATCTAGTTACAGGATACTATCCCTTAATTGTTCACTAGTTGATGAATTGACTGACTCAATTCAACCATCGATCAAACCCACTCTCTCTAAAAGTGAATCCTATGAATCTATACCAAACCCAAATCAATAGGTCAAGGTAACAATTGACCCAATTTCACCTTATGTTATTCATACTTTTCCTGAAGAAAGTGAATATGATACCACTCAAGTTCTTTTTGTTTCTTCTGATTCAAATGAGCTTGGGGGAAGTCCTCTTGTTCAATCAAGACAGGAGGAAAATCCACTCGCTCTCGTAACTCAAGGGGTTAATTCTCGTATTCTTCCGATAGGCCCTCCAAGTAGTCTGGTCACTTCCTTTGATTGGAATCGACTTGTTGGATTACATCTTCCTTCTTATGTGCCTTTCCAGATCATAGTAAAAGTTTGTAATATGATTGTATCGGGCACTATTATAGATGAAGGTGCATCCGTGAGTATCCTTTCCTCGGCTGCTTGGCAAGCACTCAGTTCACCGCCACTTGTGCTAGTTACCCAGAATCTGTTGGTTTTTAACAGAGGAACCAGTAAACCATTAGGGATTCTCCCTCAATTACCTATTACTTTGGGAGGAAAAATCATTTATATGAATGTGATGGTAGTCCCAGGCCCTTTAGATTACAATTTACTTCTTGGGCACGAATATGTTTATGACATGGGAGCTACTGTTTCAACACTCTTTCGAGTGATTTGTTTCCTGCATGAAGGCTAAATAGTCCCCGTTGACCAGCTTTCATTTCCCCGTCCAAATATTGATCCCAGTCCACCATCTTCCCTAAATGGTCCTTTTGTACCAATGGTATCATCCCCGCCACGGGTTAATTATGTGGAAACCTATTCCATAACTACATCAACTAATGATCAATTTAGTGATGTTGTACATCATGTACTGGGGGCATTGGAACCAGATCTCTCCTTCATGACCTCTTATGAGTTGTGAACCAAGGATACGAGGATGGTTCTTTTACTGTGTCAAAATTGTTAAAAAATTAAACAAGTAGTATGAGGATAATTCTTTTACTGTGTCAACCTCGTTAAAAAAAGAAACAGGCCCATGAGGACAGTTCCTTGTCTTGTGTCAACCTCGTTCAAAAATGAAACAAGGAATCAGAGCAGAGTTCCTTGCCTTGTGTCATGCTTTTTAAAAAATGAAACAAGGAATATGAGAAGAGTTCCTTGTCTTGTGTCGAGCTCATTAAAACATGAAACAAGGTCCCGTAGAGAAAATTTGTAAGTCGAGTCTTTGATTAGATCTTTTAAAATCCCAATCGAGTCTTTCACTTGATATCATATATGAACCTTCATTCCATCGACTTGATAGCCACGAGTAGTCTACTTAGGCGAATGTAATGAAGTTTGGGGGCATGCACATAATGGTAAAGTTAAGTTTCCCTGTAGGTTATGTGAATGGAATCACCCCATTCACCTTTTTCCCTATCTGGACAAGCCAAAAAGGTGTTGGATAACCATCTTGCTTCACCGTAGCGACTTCCATCTAGTTACAGGAGACTCTCCCTTTCATCATGCTGGGGGCATGTAAACCAATCTCAAGCATAGCTATTTCATTTCAAGCTTGTGTAAGCATGAAACTAAATCCAAGCATAGTTTTTCATTTCAAGCTTGTGTAAAAATGAAACTGAATCCAAGCATAGTTTTTCATTTCAAGCTTGTGTAAACATCAAACGGAATCCAAGAATAGTTTTTCGTTTCAAGCTGGTGTAAACATGAAACTGAATCCAAGCACAGTTGCGTATGGTTCAAGCTTGTCTAAAAATGAACCCATTTCCATTTTAACCCTCGTGATTGCCATTCTATCAGCATCTTTCATCATATGAGCCTTGGTTGTTTTCATCCCATCGCCACCATCCCTTTAGTCGATCATATGCTTTCACTTGGTTGTTTTTCCTTTTTTGAGGAACAATTGTAATGAGTGGTCTTATTAGCCAACCTCTTCACATAAATCAACATGTTTTGAGAAGTTTCAACATCACCAGAACTAGTTTCTACCCTAGACACCACTCTTTCCTCAAATGGAGTCCTCTTTAAGCTCTTTTCAAACTCTCTAAATATGAAAAGATTGTTGAGTGCTTGTCCTTCCCATCTAGACAAGACCGAGTTTCACATTCGCTAGACTCGTTAAAGCATCAAATAGCGGTGGATTCGTCCAAAGGGTGGAATTATACAACAAGCATATGTTATCCTCCTCAAGCTTGATAAAAGTAAAGAGGTACTGGTCAGCAATGACTTGAACATGACACTTTCACCTCATCACCATGACTATGTGGGTTGGGTCATTCAGCTTGATGGTTATCACACCATTGGTCTATCATACCATCCATTAATTTGTTTTGGGTCAATGCTACCAATTCATTTTTGTGTCACCAACATGTTCAAGAGAAGTCATTTAGCTCAAACTTCATCCTTTGCAATATCGTAAACCTTCATTTTCATGACTGCCATTCCTGAACCTTCTATCGTTAGTTGATTTTCATCTCCAAAATCATTTACCTCATTTCTTGTCGATGATGTGGGATACATCAAGGTCCTCCTGTGACGAGTTGCTTCTTGTCGACATTAGCACATTATCCAAGAAGTTGACTTAGAAACACCCCTTCAGTACCTTGACGCTTGCATACATCAATGGTAGGTTTCTCGCTTCCGGTGATAGGTTGACATCACTGGCCTTCAACGAAAAGACTTTGTACGGTGTTTGACATCAAATCATTTATTCACACCAAGCGAGATGTACTATAGTACCTTTAGGGTCATTATCATTATCGGTCATTCCTCTCGTGTCTGTTAATGACTTACATCATTAGCTGGTTATCAAAAGATGTCTTCCCACGTTTGAATTCAGATCATCTATTCACATGGTTAGACTTGTACTTGAGCAAAAGATTGAATGAGATTGAAGACCAAAGATGTAGCTTCATCCATCCGGGCTGCAATATTTTCAGGAGTACTAAATCAGATTGCACAATGGCCTTACATTAATGGTCATCCATTCATGGGTCTATATCTGTAGACGACTATATTTGTACATGTAATGAAAGTTTATAAGCTGAGCATGGGTATGCCTTCCTTCAACAAGTTCACGAGAAGAGAATCAAATTATCATGAGATATGTATTGTAATTGATGCAGGTCACCTTCCACCTTGAAACCTCCTCTCCACATAGTAAAGCATTTCACTTGACATACATATTCACGACTTCATGCTTTAGGGGGAAACTGTTATAGATCCATTCGGGCACATCAACCCCAACTTACAGATCAGTACTATTAGGGCCCATCAAACCCTAATTCAGTTGTTACATTCCCTAATGATGTCAACCATCAAGAATTCCTGCTTCCCTAGAGATTCCATGACTGAAATCATCCAAAACTTGCCTCTAAGAAGATCAGTGCAGGTAGGCCTTTATCAGGGTGCACTGTAGTGTAGCCCAGTACACTGCTAGGGTGCATTGCAACTCACTTGAGCCCTCTTTGGCCTGCGTTGGGTGAATTTGTGTGAAATATGCATTGGGGTTTGAAATATTCTTATCCATAGGATGCCTCTAGAAGTTTCCTAAGGCTATCCACTCCTTTGGGATCGAACTTCGATGAGGAAGGGAGTTAAGGAACATCAATACCTTTATCCCTTCCTCCATGGAACTAAATCCTAAGTTTGGGAGGGCATTCCTTATCACCATTTATGGCATAACTTCCTTCATTCACCTATAAAAAGACCACTCATCTAAGTGATCAGGGGCTGGAAATCATTGAATTATAGGGAGATGTTGTTAGTATGAGACTTGAGTTGGTTTCAAGTATTGTGATGATGTCAAAATATCTTGCTTGTTATGGGGAGAGGCTAGGATTGAACTAGAGGAGTGACACTGAATCAAGAAAACTGCGTTGTAACTCTTCCTTCTACTAATAAAGTGTTCAAAGCTTTTTCCATATGTTTCTATCACTCATTGATTCTTTCATATGTGTATTATGCACTTGATTCCATTTATGTTTAATCAATAGATCATTATCATATGCTTTGATCGGTTTTTGTCTTATATCTGTGTGCAAGTACTTTTCAAGCGGATTAAGTACGGGAAGGAGTGACAAAATTTTTCAAGGGAGATAAGGAGTAAGCGAAAGATTCAGGTAGGCTTGCTTACTATCTTATTTAATCTATTGGCTATAGAAGAAGTAGAGCATGCTTTTCATTGTTGTTCTAGACTTAGCTACTAGTCTAGGCGTTTAAGAATTTATCCATAGACACTAAAACTTCCCAAAACAAGTATAGGTACCCTACAAACACTATAATACATGTTTTACATGAAGTTACTTATGTAATGAAACTTATATATTAAACTATTCAATAAATGGAAGAAGAAGTTAGTATTGGAAGTGTTTTAATTTTATATTGTGAAAGTTGACAGTCCAATATCGAAAGAAGATCACCATTTAACTTCTCGATATGAAAAAGCTTCTTCTAAAGTCTTGCTTCATGTTTCATGAAGTCTCTATAATCCTTCTCTTTTCAATCGCTTAATTTGATGCCCTGTCTTTTCAATTCCTCTCTTTCATTATTTATAGTGACATTTAATTTCTTTGACTTTATAATTTTTGCAGTGGCAGAGAACCTTGCAACAAAATTTTAAGGAGTAAGGAAACTACTTTCGATATGAAATAACTTTCCAAAGGATAAAGATGCCAATTAACCTTGAATTTATAGAAAACCTTATTAACAGTGTTTGATAAAATATACCGTGTCATTGTCATTGGGGATTTGGTTAGACAGTTAAGTAGGGATGTTGTTATTCATCCAATGTTCAAATTCCCAAGGACATATTTGTCCCTCGTGGGCCAAGTGGACCATTCCATCTGCTTGGGATCAAGTGCGAGTACTAGGTGACTTTACTGAAATAAGGATCCTCCACTCATAACTACTTAGCTAAAGGATTTTTTTGGTTACAAGTTGGATATACTTCATTGAGTCAAGAGGCTCATTCTACTGCTCAGTATGATGTGTAATGTTATCCTTCCATCATCAAAGTTGAAATTTTTCTCAGGTCGAGAAAAATAAAGTTCTTAAAAAGTCTAAAAAATAAAAACCACGTGAAGAAATTGGATTGGATCCCTCTTGGCTCATGTTTTATCCGTATTTAAGATGGATCTATGGTGGTACTAAGAATATTTGATAAAGAGCTTCCTAATCTAAGCATCGGAATTACCCTAGTTTTAAGAAAAACCGAAAAAGCTATAAAGAATCACTACCATTTGAATTGTTTAGTTATTGAAAGCTTACCTCTTCTAACTTCCAAATGGGCAACGATTATATTTCCATTTTGATAGAACATTGAATTATTACAACAATAGAATTCTTTTCAAGATTTTCTAATTTCGAGAGTGGCAATTATTATAGTGTTATTTTGAAAGAACACTATGAGGTATTACAACAGAAGAATTTCTTCAACCCAGTAGATAGTTAGGTTGATCATTAAAGTAAAAGAAAAATTATCCCATTCATTCATAACATTGTGCATGCATAGGGGAAGCACAACAATTTGGATTGTATAAAACAACAATTTAAAGCCAAACTTTAAAGCTTTACCTTGTGAATTCATAATCTCGATTTAAAAGTGACTAAAAAGAATATCCTTCAAGTTTAGTAAGTTGGAAAATTACTATTTCAAAACCCAAAGTACTCCCTCCCTCGAATTTATTAAGATGAATGTTCTTCTAAATGTTATGAATCTTTAGCAGTACATCCTTTCTGGAATTTATTAAGGTAATTTTTCTTCTAAATGTTATTATATTTTAGCAGGTTCAATTCAATGTATGTGTATTTAATTTGTCTATTCATGCCTAAAGATAACACTATGTTATCACAAAACATTGATCAGCTAGCCATAATTTACTAGATGGATTGAAGTACAACATGTAGGGACAATTTTACCATAGTAAAATTCCTTTCACTCGGAGAAATTACTTAATAAACCACATTTGTTAAGTCATTTATAATTAAACCCATGAATAATAATTAAATAAATGACTATTTATTTAATTAACTTGTAGGAATAATTAATTAATCACTAATTAGTTATTATTCCTCATCAAGTCTGACTAAATCACTTAGGAATAATTAGATAAAACATTATTTTCTTATTATTCCTTAACCATATTTCTTGACATGATAAATAAATCATTTAGTTATTTATTATTTATAAATAAAAGTTTAAGTATTCTTTCCCTCCAAACCAAATATAATAAAATATTCCTAATGGTTAATTCTAGAATGGGGTTAATAATATTTTATTATTGCTCATTATTCGAGAATAAGCTTGTATTTTATTATAAATATAAGGCTTTTACATTCATTCTTCAGTTTTGATTTTTTTCATTATTTCACTCACTATTGTAGCTTTGATTATTATCATTGTCGCACACCATCTTATTTTTCATTTCATTTCTCATTGACCTTAAACATTTTGTTTGCTGGGTTTAACATATTACAAACGAGAGAGACTGTACAAAAGCTGAAGACATTGAGGATAGCCAAGAATCCATCCCATAGAATGGGACTGGTAATATTATTTTTTCCCTTCACAGGTGTTGTTTACTAAAATATATTCTTTACATATACGGTTTCCATTGGATTATTGGAGTTATTTGGGCGTATTATACTATTACATTTTGTTGTTTAACCATTTCTACTACATAGATCAGGGCTTTGGCAGGTTTTATTTTGTATCATTTTCTACAGGTCTACATTGTTTAACAACCATTTTTATTGTTAGGGTTGTTTGTCATCCATAGGCTAAATTAGTTTCTTTTCATACACATTCAAGAATAATTCTACATAACAAATTGGTGACTCCACTGGGGAATTAGTTATGCATTTGTCAACCAATGAATTGGTGACTCCATTGGGTTTTTAATTCTGATTCAAAAACCTTGGTCACCTTCAGTTTTTAGCTTAGGATTTTTATTTTTCAGTCTGTTAATGTTGTTTACTAGCATTCTAACCCTAGATCGGTCAAATTTCTAACTTCTATAGGTTTTCTGGTTATTTCTATAGGTCACATGAATGAACCGCGACCAAGATGAAATTTTTTTCTAATTCTTACCAACCGACAACTAAGGAGAAGAAGTCACACTTTTCAGCCCCAAAAGTGCAATTTGGAGGTTGAGAGAACACTTTTTGGCCCAAAAAGTCTGATATCCCCCTAAATAGGTCAATTCCTGTGATTTTAGGTTTTCTAGGATTTTTTTTATATTTTTTTGGGTTTTTCTTAGAGTTGTATGCTGGGTTGGTTGGCCACTACCTTAGCCAGTTAGGCCTTGATCTACTTTATTTCACTTGTCTAAGTGGAATTTAGCCCCTAAGGACTTCTAGAATGTTTCCACCTTTATAGGAGGACTTTAGCTAAGTAAAAAGTATGAGTTTCTGCAAAGCTTTCAGCCATATTTTTCAGATCTGTACCTTCCTTTTTCAGATCTTCACAGATAGGTTTTTTCCATCCAAAGTTCCCTCTTGAACATTGTTTTGTCATTTGACTTATGCTTCCACTGTTTTCCCTAGGATTCACACCCATATCCCTGTCTTTTTGAAGCAATTTTCCTCAACTGTTTTTTGTTGTTGTTGCACCACTTTCCAGAAGCATAGTGTCATTTCATCGCAATCACACTGATACTTAGGTCCGTTGGCCTTTTTCATGTTTTTTGAGTTGATTTCACCACCAACCAGTACAGTTTTTGCAAACCTAGTTTGGGTGGGGTTTATATAGTTGATTTGTTGTTTATTTTATGTTATAAATTGCAGTTAATTTCAACAATCTTTTTCTTTTTTCAAACATAATCTAGGCTTAATTAATAAACAAAATTACACACACAAGCACACCTTAAGCGAAGGGTGCTCCATTCACACCACCAAGGCAAGAATTAACTTAATTAATTTATCTCGCTATAGAGAGACAAAAACATCTTGTTGATCTCGCTTCACCATTTCCATGTCACTTGTGTCTTACATCCATTGTGCCACAAATGAATTTTTCACAGATACTCTTAGGCTTACATCCCCAGTTTTGTCTTGGGCATGTTACTCCTCCCTAGAAGGTTCGATTTCATTATCGCTCAAGTGCCCATACCGACTCTCCTGCTGGTTCATCTGATTCCTCATCCAATTCTGAGCCTCCTTCACCACATAATATCATCATGTCAGGGCCCACTGCAGGTGCATGAAACCAACTTGGTGTTGGCTCTATTTCTACCCTGGTTGTCACATCTAATAGAAACGTTGCAAGAACCATTTTGACAGCTCCAATGCTACCTTTCATGGTTGGGTTAAGCCTGCCAGATTTTACCTAGTTGATTAATGACCCTATACACCATGATGCTAGTTGGCCACCTATGCCGACTAAAATTCCCTCTCACATTCCCAAGTTTGAGGATAATTCATCAGATCACCCAACTAATCATGCATATTCCTTCCATATGTGGTATTCATCCAATTACATCACCAATGATTACATTCCTTTTCAGTTGTTCCAATGCATTCTCACTGGAGATGCTCCGAATTGGTATGTCGAACAACCTGCCGCCTCTCATTCCACTTCCGTGATGTTTGCTAAAGAGTTCCTTTCATATTTTCAGTTATATCTCCGAGATGACACTTGTATGCACCTCTTGACCACATTCCGTCAGTCCTCTACCACCCATCTTTCCGATCATGTTCAAGAATGGAATAGAACGAGAAGCACATGCCATGCTCCACCCTTTGAAGATCGTGTCGACCTCGATTGGTTTCTAAGGACTCTTTTAGCACCTATTGCCAAAGATGTCATGTCTCACTTTCCTCGAACAAAGGAAGAGGCTCTCCAAAATTCTCTAAGATATGACTTCATTTATGCTCAATCTGGTTATGTCTATATCATTATACGAGACCTCCCTCATCCTGGTGGAGACAATGCACTGAGGGAATCTCACGCTGCCGATGGTATCATTGGAGCTATTTTGAATCCTTCAGCATATGCATAGCAAAGTTATGGATATCTACAGGGGGGCACCAGTTCTTCCAACACTTTCCCCCTTGCGAGCAACGTGTATTCAGGACAAAGCACATCTTATGCATTTACCCAACCACATTAGTAGACGTCAGGGCCAGCTAGTGCTCAACCTATCTACCAAATTGTTTCCCCTTCACCATATTGTACCTATGCATCACTGAGCACTCCATCCCCTCATGTATTAGCAGTGCAGCCTCCTATCTATCATTAGCCTCAGCAGCCACCACCCCCTCAGGGTCAAGTGATTTCACAATAGAGTGCAACAAATCCTCAAAATTTGAAGAAAAAGAATAAGGGAAAAGGTAACAAGGGTAACCAAGGTAATCAACCTAATGAACCCCAGGGGAACCAACCTAAAACCAACAACTAGTAATAGGGCGACCAACCCAAGCATAAAAAAGCTATTCGTATCAAAACTCCTGGTGCATGTTGTGGTGTACATGGCCATTATACTCATGATTTCCCCTCTTACCCCAGTTGCACCAAATGTGGGAAGCCCAAGTAGCTTCTAAAGGTGAATTCCCATGCAACAATCACCGCTTAATCCTGTGCCATCTCAACTGACCATGTTCGCAAATCCTTTCCCTTTTCAAGGATTTTTTGTCGCTCAACCTCATAAATGTCAAGGAATCAACCCTCCCCAACCTTATGTTCTTGGTGACTACCGGATCCTCATGATGAATTCTGAGGAGGTCAACACCTCTGGTGTCAACTTGCAAACTCAATCGCGTCAATACGATAAGCCATCGACTTTGTCCACCACTTACCAAAACCAAAGCATCTATTGAGCCTCTTACGACACCAAATGGTCTGTTATAGATCCCTCAACCAAAATTTGAGTCAATTCCCAAGATCCCCAAGGGATCATTACACTGTAACGTGGCAATCCCCTACTGCCATGTCAAAACTAGAAGTCCTTCAGTCGTTCCCATCTCAAAAGAAATATTTACTAAATGATTTGGGCACAGAAGATCATTCAGATGATCATTTGATTTTCTTTCTTGTTGATACATCAGAATATCCTCCATTACCTCCATCCATTGCTTTCCAGACACCAATCTGAGTCCATAATTCCATCATCTCTCAATGATTATTGATGAAGGTGCATCCACCTGTATGATTTCCATTATTGTTAGGAAGCAAATCAAGTCACCTGAAATTTCCTCATACACCAACACTTTGCATGCTTGGGACAGTCACTCCTCCTGGCCTCTTGGCATGTATCACAATTTTCTAGTCACTCTTCCCGGAAAGACTGTCCATGTATACATCAAGGTCTTTTATGCCCCTCTAGATTACAACATTCTCATGGGTCGTAATAACACTTATGCCATGTTAGTCATCAACTTTGCAGTTTTTCACAAGATGTGCTTCCCCCATGAAGGGAATATCGTCACTATCGATCAGTGGACATATTATGAGTCATCATCCTTAACCTCCCCTCAGTCCATTATCTTGTCAATGTCTGACAAGGAGTCTACCAACCCTCTCACAGGTGTTTCATCTGGATTCTACAAATATTAATCATTTTTGGGTGCTTTCCATGGCCCCCCCTCTCATCTCTCAGCCTAGATCTTTTAGTGTTTGCATGTTACAAGTGTCACAGGATGCTTAAAAGTAGTATGGTACCTTAGATCAATAGCTAGCTCCTTAGCACCTTATTGTTACCATCTTAGTTGAACCACCCAGATCGACCTCCTTAGGACCTCCTCCTTCTACGGGTGCCTCTCCTTCGTTCCCACCAAGAACAATTCCTCTAGGTCTTAACCATATAGGAGCTGTTCCAGTGGGACGTTATCCTGAAGGACACATAACCTTCTTATTTCCTCCTCCTGGAATATTTTTTGTCCCATGATGGCTTTTTTGACTCTCCCTAATATGACTTTGGGGATGCTAGTGTGGTACATTGATCCCCCCGTGAGCACTCCGCCTGGTCAGCTCAGACCATACCATGATTTGACCTTGGTTCAAGCGTTGCTACGAGCCCTATCACTGCTCTACTTCCACCACAACGTCAATAGGAACCCACTCCTGTTGCGAAAGCATCCAAAAAGGGGGGAAAATCTAAGAATAAGGATCCCCAAGCACATCCAACTCCTAACGGTCCAAAGTCGACACCTCATTGCACTTTGTGTGAAGTTGTTGGACATGCCACAAATAACTTTCGTGAGCTCCCTCACCTCAAGTCTATAGCCAATGATACGTTTCCTGATTCTAACATCCTAATGGTCCATGTTACAAAGAAACTTAAATATTTGTGCACAAATCACCCTTGTGCTTGGTGTGATAACTACAACCATTATACCTGTTATTGTCCTTGTCTCGATGCATTTCATGAATACCTTCAATTAGTTCACGAGTTTGATATCATTCATAGTGTATCAACCACTCCTCTTCATATGGATTCTGGCAC
Organism: Pinus tabuliformis; assembly: GCA_031772625.1. Lineage (NCBI taxonomy): Eukaryota > Viridiplantae > Streptophyta > Pinopsida > Pinales > Pinaceae > Pinus > Pinus tabuliformis. The sequence goes on from CM062811.1 coordinate 422,633,821, forward strand.
CACTAATACACCAGAATAGGGAGACTATACTCCCACCATCGTGATCCCTCCCCCTGATGTCGAGATGATGGACTCCATGGTCCATATCCTTTAGTTGTCATCATCATTGAGTTCCTCATAGGAAAACATTTTTGAGTTTTCTGCACATGCTTCTATCGAATCTCCTTTGTCGAAGGCCCTTGTGTTAGTATTGGTAGATTTTACATCTACTAGCTCGTCATCTACCATTCTAGATGATGTGTATGAAGATTCTTTCCCATGATGATGCACCAGGTATTGCCGCCACATCATGTAGTCAATCTTCCTTTCATCTACCCATCTTCCATTCTGATGAGGATATCATGGAAGCTATGTCTATCCCTGATTACCCTTGCACTTAGGAAAGGGGGCATCTCTTCTAGAGGATTTTGATTTCGACCTCCTTCCTAATCCTCCAAATGCAGTCTACCTCAAGAAATTTCACTCATATCATATCCCATTGATTTGTGTGTCTTTAATTTTTTCATGTGGGTAGGTAGGTTGCATCATCTCATTTGTTTTCTTTTACACCATTCAGATGCATCCATCATCGACATCATATATCGGTTATGCCAATGGTGTGAGTCGCTTCTCCAGTAATCTAGCCTCGGTAGCTTGTGTCATTTTTACCCCCTTGCATACGATAGTCCACTCGAACAGTGTGTGCATTGGATCTTCAACCAATAACCAAGAAGAATAATGATGCATTGATAGGTTTCTTAGTTGTTGCCTTTGATCATCACATCCTCCATCTTCATGTTCATTTAGATTCCTTTTTTCTTATCATGAATGAATGGTGTGTATCATGTGCATAACCAAGTCCTATTTAGAAAATATCTATGATTTAATCTATTGGTACATCAATTTGAAACCATTACTTTCAATCATATTCCTAGAGCACAAAATAACTATGTAGATACCATTGCAAATAACATTCTATATTGGCATTTATCACAGGTATACCACAGAGCACAACCATAAAAGAAAACACATGGAAAACCATCATTGTTATATAAAATATACATAACCACATTATGTATAGACATATGAAAATAAATTTGTTTCGATACCACCACTCTAAATACATCCGGTACACCCATAGCATACTAGGGGGCACATAGTCCACTACATCTCCTTATAATCCTTTAGAGGCTCTCATGACAAGTTGGGATGAGATTCTTGAATCCCTCTTTCGAGCACTCGGAACACAATGGCATTGCACAAACTCCTCTTGTTATGGGTCATCATTCCCACCATTGCATACCAGATTAGGCCCCTCCATCACATATGCCTGCTAGTAGTATCCCAAGATTGGTGGCATGATGATTTTCCCCTGGGCATCTTATCAATTGAATAAGATAATTCTAAGTCTACATCCCACCAGATCTAGGTGAGGTCAATTATCTTGTCATTTCTTGGATACTTTGTCCTACCGGCCTCTTCGGTGACCTATATTCACATAACGTAACATGGATGTTTGACACCATATCGCCAAATATTCTACTCTATGTCATAACACCTTTACCACATAGTCCCCATGTTTGACTTAGTAGGTGAGGATGATTCGAGACCTCCTCTAGTAGTTCATTCTCGTTTTCCTCTTCCCTTAATTCTTCACCAGGAGCCATCGTTCCCAGAAGCATTAAGGCCATCTTTAGACAAGTAAGGCCACTTGCCTAAAAGTAGCAAATCTCGATTCCTATGGTTGGTTTGTCTGCTACCATATCCACAAGCTTTAGGGAATTTCACTCCTATCTAAATTCACCACAACTCACTTAGCAAATGAATTTAAATTGGAGGGAAAACATCTGTTTATAGAAAAACCCATAATTTTTCTGTCACCCATTCTGAACAAACAGTAGCTTAGTTTCATGAACTATCAACACCAGTGGAAATCTTTCATTGAGTAATACAATGGGTCTTTCTTAGCTTTTTATGATTTTACACTTCTCCTAGAAGCAATTTTTCCAAGAAGCATCACTTCGTCGCCTCTTAAATTCGAATTTCTTCATATGCAATGCTTGTACCTTGGGGAGCACCTCCCCTTAATTATTTTCCTCTCACATGTCGATTTTCGTCATGAGTAACCATTATTTGTTCATGTCTTCATGTACCCCACCTAGCTTATTCTGTGTGGCAACACCATCAAGTCACCCTTGTTCATAGCATCATGATGAGTCACCCTTGCATCCATGCAATCTATTTCACATCCCATTGTATCATGTCACAATATTCCATCAATATTTCCATAGGATTCATCCCTTGTTTCCCATTTTTACCTTCAGTCATCCTGTCCACCATCCCCTCTCGAGTGGAGTCAGTCACTGTTAGGTCAACCATGCACTTTATGCCCGGACAAGGGAAGTCACATGTTTGTCCCTCAGTCCCATTTTCTCCATTCTCCTTGGTGCCGGTCCATTAGTCACAATACTATTTTCCCTTGTGCCTTAGGTGAGGATCCTTATTGCTTCACCTATGACGGGCGCTATTCTGTCGACATCAACACATATATTCCAGAAGAACAACCTAGAGGGCAGTGTATCCAAGTTCCATATTATACTATTGTTCGATGCTTTGGATTAAATAAAGGGCATCACAATTTCCCTTTGACTTGGTTGCTTCATGATCGTGAATCATACACTTGATGGTCATGTGATTATGCAGATTGTACCAGTGATTCCCGGGTGTGTGTAAGATGTTTCATACCTCATGAGGGGGTGGTCGTTCAAGTAGCCCCCGACATGCCCATCTGCCTTCCCATTATGCTAGAGCCTCAGATGCAGTTTCGTAGATTTGATGGGTTTGGTTCCTGCCGCTTGCAGTGTTCATAGCATGCATGTCTCCTTTAGACTATGCATTTATTTTTGCAGAGCACTTTCCTATTTAGCAGGGCTTCTTTGGTTGTTCTACCCTCCCTCCCACCCATTTTTTGAGGGAATGGCCATTATATCTCATGTAGTCAGATGTTACTGTATTCAGTATTGGCTCAAGCTTTTTCCTAGGCACATTATGTACACGGAACACATTGTATTATTGTATGGCTCATTTATGCCAGCGTGTCATGTAGCATTCAACATGTATTGCATTGCTCAATTTCATGATTCTGGGCACATCAAATTTTTTTGTACTAAGTTCTCTCGGCAGGTATAGGTATGCCTCCCCTACCTCACTGAGATTTGGTACCACAATATAAAAGGAGACTTGCATTGGTCTTGACCCCTCTGTCACTATCCTCTTTCGCTTCAGCCCCACTAGTATCTCTCTCTCTCTCTCTCTAACTATGCTTCGTTGTCTAGTGATTATGTCCTTACAACATATTTTAGACACACATTTTTCTCCTAACACTCGTAGATGTGGGGAAATCTCTAATCACAAAAAATTGATCAGCTAACCATAATGTACTAGATGGATCGAAGTACACTATGTCTGGCCAATTTTACCGTAGTAAAATTTCTTTCACTATGAGAAATTACTTAATAAACCACACGTGTTAAGTCATTTTTAATTAAACCCATGAAGAATAATTAAATAAACCACTATTTATTTAATTATATTCTAGGAATAATTAATTAGACCATTGTATAATTAATATTCCTTGTCACATTTAACCCAATTATGAGAAATAAATAGATAAATCATTAATTATCTATTTTTCTCTAGGAATAATTAATTAATCACTAATTAGATATTATTCCTTGTGAATTTTAACTAAATCCCTTAGGAATAATTAAATAAATCATTATTTGTCTATTATTCCTGAACCATATTTCTTGAGATGATAAATAAATTATTTAGTTATTTATTATTTATAAATGAGCATTTAAATACGTTTTCCCTCCAAATCAGATATAATAAAATATTCCAAATGGTTAATTCTAGAATGGGATTAATAATATTTTACTATTTCTCATTATTCGAGAATAACCTAATATTCTGCTATAAATAGAAGGGTTTTACATTAATTCTTCACTTTTGATTATTTTCATTGTTGACCTCATTGTTGTAGATCTCATTATTATTATTGTGGCACACCATCTAATTTTTCATTTTAGTTCAAATTGAGCTCAAACATTTTGTTTGCTTGGTTTCACACATTATAGAGGAGAGAGACTCTACAAAAGTTGAAGACATTGAGGATAGCTAAGAACCCATCCCATAGAAGGGGACTATTAACATTATTTGTTCCCTTCACAGGTGTTGTTTAATAAAATATACTATTTATATATATGGCTTCCATTGGATTATTGGAGTTATTTTCACTTATTTTACTATTCCATTTTGTTGTTTAACTATTTCTGTTACATAAATTAGGGCTTTGGTGGGTTTTGTTTCTATCATTTGTTGTAGATCCACAATGGTTAATGACCATTTTTATTGTTAGGGTTGTTTTTCATCCACAGCCTAAAGTAGTTTATTTTCATACACATTCAAAATAATTCTACATAACACACTATATTTATGTGTTAAGCTTAAGTGTCAGATTATTATAACACTATATTTATGTGTTAAGCTTAATCTTAAGCTTAAATGTTTAAGTTACATCTTCTGTTATGGTAAGTTGGAGAATTGTTTTCACATAAACACAAGTATTCCTTGTCTACAAGTTATTAAATTTGATTAATAACTTTCTTCTTTAATTTATTAAGTTCTTTCTTCATATGAATGTTATTTAGCAGGTTCAACTTCAATTCTCTATATGTGTATTTAATTTTCATGTTCATGCCTCTGATTACTATAACACTATAGTTGTGTGTTAAGATTGAATGTGTAAGTTACATCCTTCAATAAAATGCTTTTCCCCAAACCACTAGTATTCCCCTCTGAGAATATATTATTGTATTTTTCAATGTTATTAGTATTTAGCAAGTTCAATTCTGTGTATATGTAATTAATTTTCCCAAAAACACTAGTATTCCCTTCCGAGAATATATTAATGTCTTTTTGAATGTTATTATTATTTATCAAGTTAACTTATGTGTATATGTAAGTAATTTTCCCATTCATGGCTCAAATTATTGAGCCGAGAGGCTCATTCTACATCCTAGTATGATGTGTAAGGATGCTTGTCCGTCATCAAAGTTGAAATTTTGTTCATGTCAAACAAAATAAAAAAATTAACTAACTATAGGAAATATTTAAATAACGTTGGCTCATAAAAAACTTGCACATGAAGAAATTGGATCCCTCTTGGCTCATGTTACATTCATATTTAAGATGGATCTATGTTGGTTGTAATTATTTTAGTTTATGGTTGGGCATGTCGACCTTGTCCTGATAAAATAAAGTTGTGTCATGAAAAAGAAAACATCATTATAATTTTCCTCATAAGAAAGAACAATTGAATTCTTTCACAAAAAAAAAAGTGAGTTAGCATATGATGTAATAGATGTGTATAAAGATGAAATGGTAGATCAACCAGAACATGCCATTTGAAATTGATTTTTGCAAGAAAAAATATGCTTTACAACTTCAATAAGATCAATTATGTAATTTAATTTATATCAAATGCACTCACGTGATAAAATGTTACCTAAAAAGTGTGGTAATATTTGGAAAGCCCTACATTACATTAGAAGAAAGGATAGATACAAAGTATACAAAAATAATTCTAGTGTCACCAAACTCCCCTCTAACAACTAATTAAAACTCCTAAGCAGACTAATTCCCAACAACAAACATTAGTTTACTAAAAATTGGAGGGAAACTATAAGATAGGGAAATTGGCAAGACAAATGAGCATGTAATAATAAAATGTGCGTACAGGAACAAATCTACTATGAATTTACTTGTAACACTTAGATAAGCAAGGTCAACACTCATGAAAAACTGAAAGGTAGCTTGGAAAGGGAACTAATGTCATTGTCCACTTACATTCAACTTGGCTGTGTAGTGAGTATTACACACACAAGTGGATAACCTTTACCAGAAGAATTTCTCCAATTTTATTTGCTCGCATACTTAGTGAGTGTTATTGACTGGCATGTATTTTGTAAATGCCTCTACCTAGTTTGAATTGAATGCTATCCAATAGGTTGTACAAGATTGCAAGCCTAATTTCATGAAGAGTAAGTTGGGGATAATCACCTTGACTGACTCAATGACATGTCTATGAAGATTGAATACTTTGGACTTTTTTTCTCCCTAGGGAAAGAGACACATTCCCATGTCTGAGAATCTAAAAGGTATTTGATATTGTTAACACATCTTTTGAAAAATGTAAGGATGAAGAACCATGACGCCTTAACATTATTTCATCAAGTAGGATGAGGACACCATAAAGAGTGATCATTCAAAATAAACCAACTTCAAAGGATTGGTATTTTTAGTTCAATCTTATAGGCAACCTTCAAGGCCCTCCAAATGCTCCAAGCAGTAAAAGTCCCTTTCACATTTACAATGGTTGCGTTAAGAGTCAAACTCTATAAATTTATACTCTCTGGGTATGACCTCCATTGTTTTGCATCCGTAGAAACTTGTAGGACTAGAAGCATTCAGACACCAACTTCATGTAAGGGTTATGGTGTTAGAGGTACTCTTATTATAGGCTCACTAGATGAAGGGCCTTCAAATCTAAAATAAAGAAGAACAAAAGGGAATCTGCATCAAATATGTCAAGCGTTCACACAACTAGGACTCCAGAGGCATACATGTTTCATGCTTGACAAATCTTGTACAAATACATATGACTAAGATCCATTGTATTTATGGATACATTTGTGGAAACAAATTTTGTACCATGCAATTAACCTACTTGATAAATCTCTGATTTATTTTTACAAAAATATCAAATAATATAATATTATTTTCTACCAATATTAATGAATATATGTACCATGTAATTAACATGCTTGACAAATCTTTGTTTATTCTACAAAAATATAGATTCCTTAGTTTGAATGTTACGAGACTTTGGTGTGGAAAAATTAAAGGAAATGGGAATGGAAAAAGGATGTGGAGAAAATGAAGAGAACCTATTGGATATGATCCATTTGTTATGGAGATCCTTCAGGCACCTGATCCATTGACTGTGGAAATATTTATAGGAAATATTCCTATGTTTTTTAATTTATTGATTATTTCACCTTGTGGTTATTTTGGGCAAGCAATTTTAGCAATTCTAGACACTGGTGGATAGGTAAAAAAAGCTTTTATAATTGTAACTCCCATTCCATGTTAACTTCTCTTTATTGTTTGGTTGTATTTTGAACTTTTAATTTGATTTCATTTTGTCTTTTAACTATAAAATTGAACATACTTGCTATCATATCCATTTAAACAACATCCAAATATTGAAGATAGTATTAATACTATAGTTAACTTGTGTTCAATTATTTTTAGATTCGATGTTTATAGATATAAAAGATAAAAACAATTGTCAATGCCTTCGTTTGATTGTTACTTGACTCACATGCAAGCAGGTTATATGAAATGTGATTGGCAAACAGATGGGGAGACAATGCAGAGCAAGACTTGGATATGATTAATTTGTTGTTGGAGATACTTTAGGCACCTGAGCCATCGACTTTGGAAATAATTTTAGTAGCGATTTCTATGGTTTTTATTGTTGTTATTCTTTCACCTCAATGGTTATTTCGAGAAAGAAAATGTTTTAGGAATGCTAGGCAGGACACCGGTGGACAGGTAAATTTTCTCTTTATAATTGCAATATCCATTCCACGATATATTGTAGTTATTCTTTGATTGTATTTTGAACATTTCTTTTGATTTTTTTTCTTTTAACTATAAAATAGAAAATACTTGGTATCAAGTCCATTTAAACAACAACCAAATCTTGAATATGAAAATAGTATTACACGATATTGATTGAAATCCTTCTAGTTGTTTTGTGTTAAAATATTTTCATGACTATTAGAAAAGTTTACTTTCATGTTGTTATTTGAGCACATGTTGTTTATATACTTGTCTAAGTTCATGTTCTAGAGAATGAAATGTTGTTGCAAATAAAATGACGAGGATTAGACTTTATATCTCATATTATTTGTTTTGACAAGTTATCGACAACTTGATCTTTTTTAAAATGTAACTAGGTTGGCATGATTGCGCCTAATCTTCCCTAAAGGTTGAATATTAAGTTATTAAGGTGTTCTTTTCTATGGAGACAATTTATTTGCTTTGTTTATACAGGTCATTTGGTCACATAATGGCCACTGTCACCCAACTGAAGAAAACTTGTTCAAATTTCTTGCTTTTATGGTGAAAAATGGCTTTGACATTGCTGATGTTGAAGTATATGTTGTATAAATTCTTTATAGTCTATTTTAGTTTATATTCTAATGTTAATCATTTTTCATGGCTTACACTCTACACTATATCTTCTTTCCTTTTCAGAAAAGGAACTCAATATTGATGGTAATAAGCAATAATTGAAGAAAGAGGAGAACAATAACACTGGAGTGACGAATGAAAAAAGAGAGAGAGAGAGAAGAGAATCAGTCTAGTGATACCCTTAGAGCCAATATCCCGCATAAGGCACACACATAGAGACTGATGGTCAAGTCTTTAGAAGTTTGTGAATTCACCTGCAATGCCTTGGAAACACAATGATAATGTTTTGAAGTAATGAGACAACATTTTGTGTGTAAATTTTAGTTCAACCAATATTAAGTTGGAAACTCATATTGTAATACTTAACATTTAATATAATATAATTTATGTGGTTGAAATTAGTTACAGTTGTACTTGATATTGTTTAGTATTGTAATTAACATATGTAACTTTGCATTTTTATATTAGATAAACATGCACATTGTATGATTTTTTTTAATTTAGTCGGAAAATCATACAAATTAATTTATGGTGATTAATGATCAAAACATAAAATCAATCTAAAAGTACTAAATTAGTATTTTATATTGACTAATGATGAACACAAATATAATGAATATGGCTAAATGAGTTGTTTATAATGATTATCAATGAAAATAAATGAAATGAATATAAACTTTCAAATTAGTCGTTTATATAACAAATATGAAACTACCAAAAATAGATAAATGACTACTGCAAATATTAAATTCATGATTACAAATGACGACTAAATTTTGAATACATATGGCTATTAGTAGCTAGTTTATAGTATCTTATAACACGACTAAAATTTAGTCATATTTCTTTTGTCATTAATTGTTTTCAAACAATGAATGAAATTTACATATATATGACTATTAGTAGCTAATTTACATATCTTATAACATGACCAACATTTAGGTCATATTTCTTTAGTCATTAATGGGTTTTGTTGTATATTTGGTCATTAATTGTGGTAAGTAATGACTAAATCAATGACTATATTAATGACAAAATTTATGATAAAATATACTACTAGATGATGAAATTGAGACAACAAATTAATGACTAAGATAAAAATGACTAAATGTTGGTCATGTTATAAGATACTGTAAATTAGCTACTAATAGTTATCGAATGAAGAATGGTCATTTATATGCAAATTTTAGTCTTTTTCTTAGTAACTAGTTAGCCATTTTCTACTAGTGGCGGTAGAGGTGGTCTAAAGGTTCATTCCCAATGGCCTAGGAATCCCTTGACTAGTTTTCACAAGATCTTGAGGGAGAAGTCTTGGTTTAGGGCCCAGTGATCCCTGTTTGGATTATAGTAAAGCCTAAGACACTGGTCTCAGTTTAGTGTGTAGTGATACAATTTGGATTGAGGTAAAGCTTGATAGATAAGGAGATGAAAAATTCCTCAAGGAAGTGATATATTCCGGATGGCATTCCAAGTTTGGTTCGGTTGTGATAAGAGCATTGGTTTTTGTGTGATCGCGGTTTGATGAGGGTTGAGGTGCTTTAACCTATGGATTCCCTTGGTTGTTCTTGGATAATTTTTTCTATGATATCCAACATTCATGCTTGGAATATGGCATGGGGACAACTTGCTGGAAGAGAGATTTTCTTCAACCATGTCTATGGCCGGGTGGTACGTGGAAGTCTCGAACCTGGTCGGATTTGCCTACAATTAATAAAATCTAAGTTATATTAATTTTGAACTGATTTATATGTGGATTGAACGGTTGTCGTATCTATGATATTTATATGGTTTTATGTTGGTTATAAGCATGGTTTAATGATGGGTTTATGTCATGGTTATTTCATATATGTACTTGTAACTATTAAATGGATGGACACAAGACCTAATCAATGATTTAGTAGTTCAATGGAGAAGGAGGTGATCCTTCTGGTTATGATTCATAAGTTGTTTCAAACATTTATTCTCTTTCTTGTATCCTATACCTATAGGTTCCACTGATTGCAAGTGTTTGACAGAAAGTCAGTCTTAGTTTGGGATGCTCAAGCCTAGTCTTGAGTGTTATTTTTGATTGATCAACATTCTTATTATGTTTTTAATGAATTTTGGAACTTACAAAAAGTTCTAGGCAGAGGCTAGGAGTATCGGCTAGAAGCGAGCTTAAATTGTGGGGTCACTGGCACATAACTAGCAATTTTGGTCAAAACTCATTGGTAGGCAAGCCCGTGAGAGTGAATTTGGGTTTCTGGTCACTCCCTTGCCCATAGCATGAGAGTGAGTATGGCATAAGAGTTGTAGAATAGTAGTCAGACCTAGGAACAGGCTACTTGAGTGGCTCACTTGTCTCCTAAGGGTTCTATTGATGATGTTGGATGATTGTATGTGATGTTTCCTCGATTCCACATCCTTATGGTGATGTAACAGGTTGAATCTGATTGCAGTGGCATCTCTCCTCATTTTTACCCTAGTTGGCATGGTTACATTGGGTAAACCTAGGGGGTGTTACAATGCTTCTGTCAATAAATGACATACATACGCACATAGATACAAATAAACATTAACATTATTAAACAATCATGATCCATGACGACCCTATCAGAAACATCATGCATACATACATACATACATATTGATACATATATATACATTAGCATAATGATGATCACAACATAATTACCAGATAGCATAGGGTTAAGGTTAACAGAATTCCCTTTATAAGTTCACAACATGCACAACATTGACATTTCCAACATAACCAAGACATCTAACACCTCAAATCCATTTACTTTACCTTTTCAGTTACCTTTCTCATGTTTGTATTGCCACCATCCATTTACCATAATAGACCCAACCAATGCAACAAACTGCCATATTCTTACCTTTATTAATTGCCCTTATAAATGCACCAGGCTTCATCTAGGTCTAACATTACTTGTTGGGTTTCACTAAGCTCTTCCCAAGATTTATTAATTTTCATATTTCCCAAAATAATTTTCAATACTCTCCAAATATAAAATGAAATAATAAGAAATATGAAAGAAGAAACCACAAAAGAAAATAACAATACGACATAAAAAACAAAGTGGTATGGCCATACACCAAATGTAAACAAAGTCACAATTATTCATTGCAACTCACAAAATATCAAAGCACAAGACTAGCAATAAACACCATGACTCAGTCCTCCTAGTTCTCAAAGCTTGCAAGGGAAATATCAACCTGAGACTTCTTCAAGACTTCATGGTAGTATCTTTTGCCATGTAATCCCCTACATCACTCAACCATAAACACATAACTGTTAGTGGACAAAAAACATAACAATACACCAGTTTCTTTATCTTGTTGTGCCAAGCACTTTACCTTGCAACCAAACACATCCATGCCATCTCTCAAGAGACTCCAATTCATTGATGAATCCAACTATAATTAGAAAACAGCTTATATACCTGTCAAATACATGGTCATGACTATAGCACATATCTGCATAATGTCAAAAAAAATACAGGTTAAGAAGGCTTCCTGTATGCAAAGCACTCATTCGTTTGGAATTAGGGTTTCCAAACATAGCCGAAGGAATTATTTCCGAATTCCATTCTTTTACCTTTACCTAGCTGCAACTGAGTCTTACTATGTACTGTCACATCACCCAATGGATAATTATATAGAAAAATCAACTATTACGTTGTCATAAATGTTCACACATGTTAACCATATGTTCCAAGGATCAAGGTAACATATCTACTAATTCGAAATCAACCTTTACCAAGACTAGCAATGATGTCATAATCCATAGTCCTTACAAATAATGCTACAACTATCACATATTACATTGAAGTACATGTAAGTTATCTCAACACATGTGTGATTAAAACCATCTTAAAACAATATTGTTTCTTGATGCAATCTTATAGGGACATACTCATATCATGTCATTAACCAAACATTCAACAAAAAATAGACAACATAATAGACAACAACACTCAAACACCAAATAGATGACATAATCAAGCATTCAAGCACAAAGTAGACGACATAAGAAAACTCATACCTTAATGTATCTCAGTGGATGCTATTGTGTCTACACAATCAATGTAGAATAGCATGACATAAATTCACAACACATCAACTCAAACATAAGGTCATGATATCCATGACAATGAATAGCTAACATTTTCATATCATAAACTCATAAACAATTATCATTCATACATAACAATCTGATATGTACAATCAATCTATATTAGTATAAAAAATGTCACAAATAAGTCAACTCATACCTAAATTTCATAACCCTAACCATTTTCATGGGTCAATCCAATTTAGCATTATACATATAAGATCAAGATATTAATGTAATAACCCTAATCTTCAAGTTAACTAACATATAACAATAAGTTAACATAAAACATGCTCATCAATAACATATTGCATAATCATCGAGATATCTACAAGTTAACATATTCATCAACGACATATAAATAATCATTGAGTTAACTAACATAAAACAACAACAACAATGCATACAACCACAAGTTACTATCATTCATTACTTAGGGATTAAGTGATATATAATGTCATGGTTTTATATTACTGTTAGATATTGTGACGTTGGAATGGTACAAAAATATGTCCAGTGTCACATTATGAAAAACATGGTTTCCATATGATGACCAATCTAACAACCATCGTCATTATGTCACATTACATTGCAATTTATTCAACATCACATTGTTACATTACAAAACTGGGGTTTAAGATTAGGTTTATAATTTTCGATATTTTTTATATTGGGTTTATAATATTAAGGTTTAGTATTTGATTTATAGTTTATAATATTATGGTTTGTAATATTAATATTAAATATTAGTGTTTATAATATTAATCAACATGATAATCACTATCACAATATTTATAATCCCTTGGGTCTATATTATTAATCTTAGGATTTATATTCCTAGGGTTTAATATTAATCGTATAAGATTATAATATTAATCCCTTTGGTTTAAAAAATATTAGTAATCCCTTGGTTTTTTTATGAAACTAGCTCACAAATAGAAATATCAATGCCTTAAAAATTATCCTCTTCGAGGGGAAAACCTCCTTTACATTACATTAATAAAAAATTCTCCGATGATACAAATGGTAAAATATCCTTTGTATATATAGGAGTCTTAGGGGTGACAATATAATTAGAGCTTGCATGACAATAATAATGTAAGGGAACAACAATAACAATAGTGAGCTTCTATGGGGCATAAAAATAATAATATGGAGGCTACATGGGCACAACAATAACAATAATGAGGCTACAATAACAATAACAACTACACTAGTAGTATAGGCACCTAACAGGACCCTCTCCTTCAAAAAAATGTTTTCCTCAATGCTTGAGTAGTTATGGATGCTTCTATATAAAATTATCATCCTCCCATGAGGAATCTTTAGCAGGTAGGTTCTTCCACTTAATGAGATACTCAAAAATTGATTGATTTTGTAGCTTTTGGGTTCTTGTTTCCATGACTGCTTCAAGGTCAAGTTTGATTTTTCCTTCTTCGTCAAGTTCTAGAAACACTATTTTCACTAGAGGCTTGTCATCGATAAACTTCTTTAAGCATGAAGCATGGAAAACTAGGTGTACTTGGGAAGATGTAGGCAACTCCAATTTGTATGCCATAGTACCAATCTTTTGTAACATCCTGTAAGAACCGTAGTACTTCGGTGATAATTTATTATCCTTCTTAGCTTGATTGAGAGAAATTTCTTTGTATGGTTGTAGATGTAAAAATACCTAGTCACCTACAACAAAACTTCTTTCACTGCAATGTTGATATTCCCATTGTTTCATTCTATCATGTGCCATAGTGAGGTTATCCTTTAAGAGTTGGAGAACTTGTTGATGCTTGATGTGATCTTCCACTGCTTGAACCTTAGAATTTCGTCTTAAAGATGATGTGATGGATGGTGGATAATATCCATAAAGTGCCTTAAATGGGGTCATTTTTGCTGTAATATGGAAGGATGTGTTATACCACCATTTAGCTAGAGGTAACCCCTTGACCCGTTGTGTTTGTTTATCATATACAAATCAATGAAGATATCCTTTCAAACATTTGTTCATTATCTTTGTTTGATGATTAGATTGAGGATGATAAGATAAGATATAAGCTAATTGAGTACCAAGACAACAAAAGAATTTCATCCAAAAATTTCTAGTGAAAATGGTATCTCTATCATTTACTATAATCTTTTCATTTCCTTGAAGAATTTGAATTGTTTCCATAAATGTAGTAGCAACTATAATAGCTTTAAAAAGGATGATATAATGCAAAAAGGTGTGCATACTTGGTGAGTCTATCAACTACCACCATGATGACACTCCTTCCTTCAAACTTGGGAAAAACTATGATAAAATCCATTGAGATCTCCTCCAAATCATGACTTGGAATGGTTAAAGGTTGTACTAGATTCGTGGTCTTAATTCTCTCACCTTTATTTTGTTGGAAAAATAAAAATTCCACCAAAAACTTTTGAATACAATATTTAATGCCATCCCAAAAAAACTCCTTCTTAGCCCTATGATATGTTTTTAAAAATCCAAAGTGCCCTCCTAAGGGAGAGGTGTGCAATTCCAAAAGAATCTTGTGTTTGAGTTGGGAATTCTTACAAATATATAAGTGATCTTTGTACCATAATGAATCATTTTTCCAACAAAATTTGTTAGATGTACCCAGATCTTACTGTAAATTTTGAATGAGTGACCACACCTCTTCATCATTCTTCCATTGATCCCTTGCTTCAGTTATCCACTCAGGTTGGATAATAAAAATGGCACAAAGCAATTCTTCCACGTCCTCATCATTTCTTAAGAGTGCATCTCCACCAACATTTTTCTTCCCTTTTTTGTAGATGATTTCAAAGACATAACCCAACATCTGTGTCACCCATTCTTGCTTCTCTTCTGAAGATAATATTTTTTCCAAAAGGTATTTAAGGCTGTCTTGATCTGTTTTTAACTTGAAGTGTCTTCCCATTAGGTAAGGTTGTCATTTCTTTAGTGCATGTAGTATTGCCAACATTTCCTTCTCAAAAATAGGTTTGTGTAAATAATTTCCTCTGATTGAAAGAATTCCAAAAGAAATGGGTCTTCCTCATTAAATTAAAACAATAAGTGTTTCATTTCTTGAGGCATAACATTCCACAGCAAAAAATTTGCGAATTATGGTGTATTTAAGACCAGTGCTTCGCACATTGCCTCTTTAATATGTTCAAAGGACTTCGTTTCTTCTAGAGTCCAATTAAATGCATCTTTCTTCAATAATGATGTTAAAGGTGCCGCTATTCTCCCATAATTATTAACAAACTTGTGATAATACCCTTTCAACCCAAGAAAACCTCGAACATGCTTTATGGTTGTGGGGATTTTCCATTCCTTAATGGATTTAATTTTGTTAGGGTCTACCTTAACACCCTCATTAAATACAATATGACCCAGATATTCCACGTCCTATACTCCAAAGAAACATTTGGAGCTTTTTGCTTATAATTGTTCCTCCTCCAATAGTTTGAGAACCCTCTAAACATGTTGAACATGATCCTTCCAAGACTTGTTGTACATTACTATATCATCAGAAAATACTAACACAAATTTTCCAAGGAAGGCTTTCAAAATGAAATTGAACAAACCTTGAAATGTGGAAGGTGCATTAGTGAGGCCAAAAGGAAAGACCGAAAAAACATAATGACTCTCATGAGTTCTGAATGTTGTTTTAAGAATTTCTCCAGTATTCATTCTAATTTAATGATATCCTGAATGAAGGTCCAGCTTGGTGAAGTAAATTGTTCCATGTAATGCATCCAATAATTCATCAATGACAAGAATGAGAAATTTATCTTTAATATTTATCTTGTTGAGCACCTTATCATTTAGAAAAATATGCCATGATCGATCCTTCTTGTTCACCAATACTAATGGAGTAGAAAAAGTAACTTTGACTGGGTTTAATTATACCAGGCTCTAGCATTTCTTGAACCATACGTTCAATTTCACTCTTTTTGGGCATAAGGATATTTGTAAGGCTTGATGTTTGGAGTAACACTGCTTTGAATCAAATAAAATATAGCATGATCATGATCATGAATAGGTGGGATGCCTTAGGGAGTCTCAAAAACCTTGGAATGATTGTCTAATACTTTTTGCAGATTTGGAGAAATAAATGGTTTCGATGTTTAAACCCCTAGTGAGGATAATTGTGAAATTATGCTCCATTGTTCTTTCTTCCAAATATTTTTCTTGCCATTACAATTGATAATGTTTCCTGGTTTCCATGTGATACCCCTTACTTCAAATTCCTTTCCTTCGCAAAAAAATTTCAAGAAAAGTTCTCGAAAATTGAAAGTTGTCATCCCCAAATATTGTAACCATTGGACTCCTAGTACAACATTAGCACCACCCATTGGAATTGAAACAATTAGACAATTCAATACATATTCCCACATGGTTAGCTTGATATTACTGCACTTTCCAAGGAAATTTATAGTTCCTCCATTTACAACCATAACTCGACACTCTGGTGCTGGATATAGCAATAAATTCAATTCCTTGGTTATCTAACAATGAATAAAATTATGGGTACTACCCAAATCAATCAACATTATTACCTTTTTATTCTTGATATATCCTTCTATCTTGAGATTTTTAGGAGTGGTAATTCTTTCCAACACATTACAAGATATGGTCAGATTCACTTATTATTTCTTTGGTGTTGGTCCCTGGTGTATATCCTCCACTTTTGATGTTTCTTGTTCCTTTTCTTTCTCCTCTTTACAATCTATGTAGAATAATTTCTTCTCATAAAACTTATATCCTTTAGTGTATTTTATATCACAAATGTAACACATCCCTTTTTCTCTTTTTTTCCTCCAAATTTTGTGATGTCAACCTTGTCAGTTGTGGAAGACTAGGAGCAAAAACACTTCCATATTTACAGTTATGAGTGGTAGACTTCCTTGTTTCCATACTTTTTCTTTCAACTTTTCTTGCCACCCTGAATACCTAGTCCAATGAATCAAGATCCCAAAGGTTAACCTCATGTTGGATGTTATATTTTAAAGTCACTATGAAGAAATCAACCCTATGCTCCTCTAGAATATCGGTTACTCGAATATTCAATTTTTGGAAGTCTTCAATGTGCTATGCCACTGAACCCTTTTGTTTGAGATTTATCAATTAGCTAAAGAAAGTGTTTGTCTTTGTATATTCATAATGTGTTAGCATTTCCTATAAATTGACCAAATGACAAGTGGTTTACTAGAATAAGTCCATATATACCATACAAACTGATTTCATTCTAAATATAAAGATGAAATACATACATTTTGTTAAGGTTTCACATCTTGTAGATCTAAATATTGCTCCATCTGTAATTTGCAAGTTACCAGATCTTTGCCATCAGACTTATTCATATTTATATTTGGAATATCATGGTTCTAAAACCTTACGTTGTAGTCTCCAAAATCATAATTAATATTCCTTTTGTCGTCATCATGATTTTCATGGACTGGGAAGCGTTTCTTGCAACAACTTTGTCAACCCTTCCAACTTGGCATTCATTGCATCCACGTCTACTTTAAAAACATTCACGTTGTATTTAATACAATCCACATTGTATTCAATACCATCCATGTCCCCTTTCAATCCATCCATATCATCTTTATTCTCTCTTTGTGAGAGCCAAATTTGTTGCACTTGGTCCCATAACTTTGATATATCATGTTGCAATTTGTCTTCTTCATGTCTCATAGTAGAGTTTTCTAAGGGCTTAATTGGTATAGAAATATATTGTTTTGGAGGCATTTTAGAACTAAATATTTTTATCTATGCTTCAATATTCCCTTTGGATCACTTCAAACTGATTTTTCAAACAAAAGTTATGCAAAATTAAAAAAGCACACCTTTTTCTTACTTTTTAGGAGCTCGATCTTGAAATGGATGTAACTATATAATGTCGAATCTCTAAGGTATGAAATTTCATCCGGTGTTAGCCCTATGAATTTTATTTCCAATTCCACAAGTAAGAGCAATATTGGATTCTTTAATAAATAGTTATTCTAGATCTCCCACGCCAACTTGATTATGGACTCATTCAATATAGAAAAGTTGTATGAGATGCCATGTGTCGTTGTTTTAGCAATAGGCCCTGAATTTGTTACATATGAAACCAAATTCTGTGCTATTTCAACCAATTTTTACAGAATTCAATTCCAATGTCTGAAACGAAAGTTATGGTGATTTTACCTAGGTCACTTGTTTGAGACTGAATTATGGATCATGAAAAAATCCTAACTTCTTTAGGTCATATGTTAGAGAATATAGAGAATGAAGATTGGAAATTGCAGCACAAAGTTCATCAGGATGTCAACGCCATGTGGTTGGAATTTCAGGTTTTGAAGCTTCATAGAAAAAACATTATAGTGAAAATTCCACGATGACTTCTTTGAAGAAGCAAAACTCTAGAATCCAAATCTCATATACCAAATGTTGTGCAACTAGATCACAAATAGATATATCAATGACTTAAAAAGTATCCACTTCAATGGGGGAGCCTTCTTTACATTAAAAAATGAACAATTATTAGATGATACAAATGAAAAGACCTCCTTTGTATATATAGGAGTCTAAGGGGTCACAATATAATCGAAGCCTACATAAAAATAATAATGCAAGAGCACAACAATAACAATAGTTGGCTTCTAGGGAGAACAAAAATGAAAATATGGGGGCTACATGGGCACAAAAATAAAAATAATGTGGCTACAATAACAATAAAAATAAGGTGGCTAACTAGTATTATAGGCACCTAATAGGTTTATCCCTGAAGGGGATGACAAATGATGTGGTGGAGGTTAATGGATGGTGATTTACTACCCTCCCACATGTAATTTTATCAATGAGGAATGTCATAGAATTTATGGCACTAATGAGTTTGATGAAGCTTCAAGAAGTTATGGAGGGTGTTTATATCATTTGGTGGATTATGAGTTGTGAAGTTTGGATTTTGTTTATGGGTAGCGGTTCCCTGACAAACCTTCATTACTGTGGAGAGTAGGGTGGATACCTAGTGCAACCATACCTTGTTGACCATTGTAAGAGTTCATACATTAGGAAATAAAATTTTAATGGTGGTAATTTGGTCAATTCAATGGCCTTTGGCATAACCATTTCGGACCCCGGTTCACTCAGGGAGGCTGTTGCTATGGGTGAATTTTTTGGGGCACACTTTGTGGACCATATCACTAATAGGATAGTTTTGGAATATACAAAGGACTCTTCCACTCTCTTGTTGAGACAAGTATCAGTTTCTTTCTCCTTTATCATTGTAGTTTGTTTTTTTCTTTATAGATCTCTATTAATAGTGTGTTGGGTGTTGTTGGGTCCCTATAATGCTAGTGCTTACCCCATTACTATTGTATTTGTACCCCTTATTAATATTGTTGTGCCCTTATCATCCCCATATTGTTATTATTGTGCCCCATAGAATCCCTCTATTGTTATTTTTGTGGCTTTATATTATTATTGTTAGGTCGGTTGGGTTATATTGTGACTCCTTAGACTCCTATATATAGAAAGGAGGTTTTGTCATTTGAATCATCCAAGAATTGTTCATTTATGTAATGTAAAGGAGTTTTCCCCCTCGAAGAGGCTGAATTCTAAGGCGTTGATTTATCTTTTCTATCTTTTTCTTGAGCTGGTTTCATAACATTTGGTATCAGAGCTTTCGATTCTAGGGTTTCGCTGCTCCAAACAGGTCATCGTGGCATTTTCACTATAACTTTTTTCTACGACGTTTCAGAAGTTGTAAAAAAATCCATTTGATAAGAAATCATGTTGAACCTCGGGTCTAAATTTCAGAGCTTTTCGCGCTATATTTTAGGAGATATGATCTGAGGAAGTTGGTATTTTTGCAGACTCCTGAATTACATTCCAAACAGGCGACCTGGGAAAAAGTGTCATAACTTTCTCTCTGGGGATTAGATTGAAATTTAGTAAGAAGGTACAGAAAGAGGATGGATTGTAGCTTCTTTTATGCATTTTTCAGATCCAAAGGTCGAAACAGTGACTCGTGGCACATCATACAATTTCGCTCTACTGAACTAGTCTATAATCAAGTCACTGTGGGAGATTTCACATAACTCTTCCTTGGAGAATCGAATTTGGGTCAGACTTGTGGCATTGGAAAGAGGACACAGAGGGCTACTGCAGTTCACAAATTGAGATCTAGATGATTGGAAAGTACAGAGATACATTAGAGGAAATATCGAGCTCCTACAAAGTGAAAAAAGGTGCGTAGATTTTCTTAAATTTTTGCTTAAGCTTGGTTTGAAAATTTATTTTGAAGGAATTCAAAGGGCATAGTAGAGCATTATTATCGGTAACTGATGCCCCAAGGAAGGAAAATGCAAACACCTAGTAAGGAACCTGAAAGCTCTAGCATGACTCATGAAGAAGAGGAAGAAATGCAACATGATATATCAAAATTACAAGACCAAGTGCAACAACTGTCCCTTGCACAAAAAGGAACAAAATCTAAGATGGATGGTTTAAAGAAAGGCATAGAAGCTAAGATGGATTGTTTAAAGAAAGGTGTAGAAGCCAAGATGAATGACGTTGAAGCTAAGATGGATGATTTGAAGATATATTTGAAGACAGACATGGAAGAATTGAAGATAAATATGAATAAGTTGCTACAAGAAAAGGTCACTAATGGTGAAAGCATAGTAAAGGAAACTCATGATGAGAACAAAAGAAATGTTAATCATGATTCCATAGACTCTAATGTTGGATCAAAGACCCACCATATTCCAAAAATTGATATGAGGAAGTTTGAGGCAAGGATTCTGCAACATGGAAATTACAGATGGAGCAATTTTTCGATCTCAATAATGTGCAAAACACACAAAAGGTACATATTGCAACTTTATATTTGGAACCAAATCAGTTTGTATGGTATCAATGGCTTTTCTCTCATAAATAATTTATCACTTGGGAAATTTTTACGGAAGAATTGATAGCACATTATGAGGATACAAAAAGAAACACTTTTTTTAGCCAATTGATAAGTCTCAAACAAAAGGGTTCAATAATGGAGCACATTGAGGAGTTCCAAAAGTTGAAAATAAGGGTAAAAGATATTCCAAAGGAGCATAGGATTGATGTGTTCATAGGGTCTTTAAAGGATAATATCCAACATGATGTTCGCCTTTGGGAACCTGATTCATTAGAGAAGGCATTCAAGTTAGCAAGAAAAATGGAAAGCAGAATTATGGCAACCAGGAAGCATACCACTCACAACTATAAAGATGGAAGTGTTGTTGTCGCTAGTCTTCCACAACCTATAAGGTTGACACCAAAACAATTGGAAGAAAAAAGAGCAAAAGGGCTTTGTTACAGTTGTGATAACAAATACACTAAAGGTCATAAGTGTGGTGAGAAGAAATTATTCTACATAGATTGTGAAGAGGAAGAAGAAAAGTAGAAAGAAAGGTCAAAAGAAGAGGATATACTCCAAGAACAAAGCCTATATAAAGAAGAAATAAATCTGACCATATCTTGTAATGCATTGACGAGAATTACCACTCCTCAAACCATCAAGATAGAAGGACAAATCAAGAAGAAAAAGGTAATAGTGTTGATTGATTCAGGAAGTACCCACAATTTTATTCATTGTAAGGTAGCAACAGAATTGAATTGCTTCTTATATCCAACACCAGAGTGTCAAGTGATGGTTGCAAATGGAGGAACAATAAGTTACTCGGGAAAGTGCCATAATATCAAGCTATCCATGGGAGAATATGTATTGACTAGCCCAATGCTTTCCATTCCAATGGGAGGTGCTGATGTTGTACTAGGAGTCCAATGGCTACAATCCTTGGGTACAATAGCTTTTAATTTTCAAGAACTTTTCATGAAATTTTCTGTGGAAGGAAAGGAAGTTTAATTTAGGTGTATTGCAGGGAAACCGGGAAAGATAATCAGCTCTAACGGTATGACAAAGCTTCTAAAAAAGGAACAAAGAGGTGTAATTGCACAATTATGTTGGCTAGATGTGTCCACAGTGGAATCATCTATTTCTCCAGATCTCCAAAATGTCTTGGACAATCATTCCAAGGTATTTGAGACTCCAAAAGGTCTCCCACCTATTCGTGATCATGATCATGCTATTCATCTGATTCCAGGAAGTGTTCCTCCAAACATCAGGCCGTACAGATATCCCTATGCCCAAAAGAGTGAAATTGAACATATGGTTGCAAAAATGCTGGAGGCTGGTATAATTCAAGAAAGTCAAAGTTCTTTCTCTGCTCCAGTCGTATTGGTGCAGAAGAAGGATGGATCATGGCGCATGTGTCCGGATTATAGGGAGCTCAACAAGCTCACTATTAAAGATAAGTTTCCCATTCCTGTCATTGATGAATTACTAGATGAATTGCATGGATCAATTTACTTCACCAAGTTGGATATTCGTTCAGGATATCATCAAGTCAGAATGAAGATTGAAGACATTCTGAAAAAAACATTTAGAACTCATGAGGGTCATTATGAATTTTTGGTCATGCCTTTTAGCCTTACCAATGCACCTTCAACATTTCAAGGTTTGACGAATTCAATTTTCAAACCATTCCTTAGAAAATTTGTGTTAGTATTTTTTGATGATATACTAATCTACAGCAAGTCTTGGAAGGATCATGTTGAACATGTTGACAGGGTGCTGCAACTATTGGAGGAGAAACAATTATATGCAAAAAGATCCAAATGTTTCTTTGGAGTACAAGAGGTGCAATATCTGGGTTATATTGTATCTTATGAAGGAGTTAAGGTAGACCCTAGCAAAATTAAAGCCATTAAGGAATGGAAAATTCCCACATCCATTAAGCATCTGCGAGGATTTCTCAGGTTGACAGGGTATTATCACAAGTTTGTTAAGAATTATGGGAGAATGGCAACACCTCTAACAACATTATTGAAGAAAGATGCATTTTCATAGACTCCAGAAGCAACAAAGGCATTCGAACATCTTAAAGAGGAAATGTGCCAAGCACTGGTCTTAGCTACACCGGAATTCACAAAAACCTTTATTATGGAATTTGATGCTCCAGGAAATGGAATTGGTGCTGTTTTAATGCAAGATGAAAGACCCATTGCTTTTGAAAGTCGTCGAATCAAGGGAAAGTTTTTACACAAAGCTATTTATGAGAAGGAAATGTTGGCAATACTCCATGCACTTAAGAAATGGCGACCCTACCTAATGGGAAGACACTTCAAGGTAAAAACGGATCTTGATAGCCTTAAATACTTTTTAGAACAAATATTATCCTCTGAAGAGCAACAAAAGTGGGTCACAAAGATGTTAGGTTATGACTTTGAAATCATCTACAAAAAAGGAAAGAAAAAAGTGGTGACAGATGCACTCTCAAGAAAGGATGAGGATGTGGAAGCATTGTTGTGCGCCATTTGTATTATCCAACCAGATTGGATAAACGAAGCAAGGGAAGAATGGAAGAATGATGAAGAAGTGTGGGCACTTATTCGAAATTTACAACAAGATTCCAGTATGTCTAATACATTTAGCTGGAAAAATAATTCGTTATGGTACAAAGATCACTTATACCTCTATAAGAATTCCCAGCTAAAACACAAGATTCTTATGGAATTGCACACTTCTCCCTTAGGAGGGCACTCAGGATTTTTAAAAACTTACCACAGGGTTAAGAAGGAATTTTTTTGGGATGGCCTTAAATCAGATATTCAAAAGTTTGTGGCGAAATGTTTGGTTTGCCAACAAAATAAAGTTGAAACTGAATTAAGACACCGGGTCTATTACAACCTTTATCCATTCCAAGCCAACGTTTGGAGGAGGTTTCAATGGATTTTATCATAGGTTTACCCAAGTCTGAGGGAAAGAGTGTCATCATGGTGGTAGTTGACAGACATACCAAGTATGCACACTTTTGTGCATTATCACATCCATTTAAAGCCAATACAGTTTCTATTGCTTTTATGGAAACAATTAAAAAGCTACATGGAAACCTAAAGATTATTGTAAGTGACAGAGATCCCATTTTCGCTGGAAATTTTTGGACAAAATTATTTTCTTGTCTGGGTACTCAGTTAGCTCATAGCTCATCTTATCATCGTCAATCTGATGGGCAAACTGAGATAGTAAACAAATGTTTGGAAGGATATCTTCGTTGCTTTGTATCTGATAAAAAGACACAATGGGTCAAATGGTTACCTCTGGCTGAATGATGGTATAACACTTCCTTCCATACATCAACAAAAATGACCCCATTTATGGCACTTTACGGGTATCAGTCACCATCCATCACATCATATTAATAGAAAATTCTAAGGTTCAAGCTGTGGAACATCACATTGAACATCAACAACAAGTCCTCCAACTCTTAAAGGATAACCTCATGTTGGCACATAATAGAATAAAACAACAGGAAGATCAACATCGTAGCGAAAGAAGTTTTGATGTAGGTGATTGGGTATTCCTACGGCTACAACCATATAAGCAAATGTCCCTCAAGCAAGCTAAGAAGGATAATAAATTATCACCAAAGTATTATGGTCCATACAAGGTGTTGCAAAAGATTGGTACTATGGCATACAAATTGGAGCTTCCTGCAGCTTCTCAATTGCACCCAGTTTTCCATGTTTCATGTTTAGAGAAGGTTATAGGTGACAAGCTCCCAGTTCAAACAATATTTCCAGAACTTGACGAGGAAGGAAAAATTATATTGGAACCAGAAGTAGTCACAGAAACAAGAACCTGACAGCTACGAAATCAATCAATTTCGGAGTATCTTATCGAGTGGAAGAACTTATCCGCTGAAGATTCCACATGGGAGGATGAGAATTTTATACAGAAGCATCCATAACTTATCAAGCGTTGAGGACAACACTTTTTTGAAGGAGAGGGGCATGTTGGGTCCCTATAATGCTAGTGATTACCCCATTACTATTGTAGTTGTACCCCTTATTAATATTGTTGTGCCCCTATTATCCCCATATTGTTATTATTGTGCCCCATAGAATCCCTCTATTGTAATTTTTGTGGCTTTATATTATTATTGTTAGGTCGGCTGGGTTATATTGTGACTCCTTAGACTCCTATATATAGAAAGGAGGTTTTGTCATTTGAATCATCCAAGAATTGTTCATTTATGTAATGTAAAGGAGGTTGCCCCCTCAAAGAGGCTGAATTCTAAGGCGTTGATCTATCTTTTCTATCTTTTTCTTGAGCTGGTTTCATAACAAGTGTCTTGGGGTTGGGTGAGAGTGGCCAATGTGGACAATAAAAAGACTAGTGTCATTCTTTCTCTTCCTTGCTATGGTTTTATGTTACTAAAGGGTTTAATTGGTGAAGGATTAGAAGCATGACACATTTTACTCCATGTGGTTGTAGTTGGGTGTTGTGGGAAAGGTTGGAGATCATGTAGGAATGAGGGAGAGTGGTGGTTTTGCTAGTGGGTTGGTCTTGCAGAGTGGGGTCTGTGGTTTGTTGCATTTTGGGTAGTGAATGGTATATGTTATGAAGCTAGTGGAAGTATTAATAGCTGGTCATTAACATGGCTCCAGGATGAGCCAGTGACTGAGGAGTGTTGGCCATGGGGCTACTCTTCTATAGTATTAGTAAAAACATGTGTTGAAGGTATTGGTGTGGGTTGAGAAAGGTTACTAGTGGGGGCCTCATGTAGTGTTAGCGAGGACGGTACCAAAGAGGTGTTAGATGTCATGGCTAGGGAGCAGTGCATCATGTGGATGAGCAGGATAAAGGGGACGATCTGGAACAATAGAATGTCATCTCTCCTAGTATTTTATACCTTCCTCTGCATTTTGACTCAGTCTAAGAACAAATTCATTGGGTGATAGTAGTAGTGGAGTTTTTGGACTCGGATAGCCATGATTATTAATACAAGACCATTGGTTTTATGAATGACCTCTAGTCTAACAAATTTCATATGATGGATTAGTTAGTCTCCATTCATAGAGGTCAAAAAAGGCTCCAGGCATGGTTGGAGAACTTTAAAGGGAGAATGGAACATAGGGAGGAACATGCACCTGAAGTGCTTCACTAACTAAGGGGTAGTTACCCTGATGATGTAGCGTTGGGTAATATTGATGCTTAATGATTAATGTGGGTTGTGTTCTGATTGTTAGAATATTTTGGTCCCTTTGGGAAATTTATCTTTGGTTCTTAAGTTTTCTCTTTTTATTTTCGCCAGCTTTTAATCACTATCATCTATCCCATAAATCCGATTGGAGTGAGGCCAATGGTGTTTTGAAGCTATGCTCCTCGCAGTGTAAATCTTCCTTGAATTAATAGAATATGTCGAAGTATATAAAAAAATCCCTTGGGTTTATAACATTAATCATAGGGTTTCATATTATTCCCTTGGGTTTATAATCCCTTGGTATTTTAATATTAATTCCTTAGGCTTATTAATACCTTTCACTTATAATATTAATCTCTAACATTTATGATAATATATTAGGGTTTATAATATTAATCTTATCTTTGATATATTAGTATCATATTTTATAATGTTAATCCTATGGTTTAATATCAATCTTAGGGTTTATCATACCTTGGGTTTAAAATGTTAATATAAAGGTTTAATATTAATCCCTTAGGTTTATAATCCCTAGGGATTGTAATATTCTTAGGGTTTATATTCCTTGGTTTCAATATTAATTCTAGGGTTTATAAAATTATTCCTAGGGATTAATATTAATCACTTGGGTTTAATATTACTCCTAGAGTTTAATATTAATCCCTTGGGCTTATAATATTAATAATACCTTGAGTTTATTAATCCCCAAGGTTTATAATATTCATTCGCTGAGTTTATAATATTATTACCTTGAGTTTTTTAGTCCCTTGAGTTTACAATATTAATCTATTGGGTTTACTAATCCTTTGTGTTTATAACATTAATCACTTGGGTTTAATATTATTCCCTTGGGTTTATTAATCACTTTGGTTTAATATTAATTGTTTCACTTTATAATCCCTTAGGTTTATAATATTAAAATAATTTCTTGGGTTTGTAATATCAATAATCCCTTGTCTTTATCATATTATTGATAACATCAATAACAATATCATGTTTTTTTTTCCATTAAAAAAAAAACCCATGCTTTCATTCATATTGAAAAGAAAATACATTTTGTATATACACACATAAAGTGTGCATTCATCAAGAATTTGCCTAGATTCTTATGTGGAAAGCCTATGCATAGGAAATACTATTTAAATAATTCGTACAATCTTCAAACAAAACTAAATAAAATAAAAATAAAAATATTAGTACAATTAGGAAGTGCAAGTAATGTTGACATCACTAGTCTTCCCCTTCTTTCCTTTCTTCTCTTAGACCTACTGCCAGACCCCAAGCTTGTGATCCACTGGAACCAAATCCAAAACACCCATCAATGACTTTGGAGGTCTTTATTTGTTTGAATCTGAACTTTATGATACACGGGCCTTCTTTTTACTCCATGCTTTATCCTCCATATAATTCATTCTTTTACTCTAATTTTGTTACTTGGATAGGTACTGAAACTGTCTTACACTGGTTGTGGGTATTAACATTATAATCTTGAGTACCCCCTTCCTCATTGTCTAAACCTTCCATGAGCTCTTCTTCTTTCACCTTAGAAATATGTGTGTCTATAAACTTCCATCCTCTTGGCTTATCTGCCACCCTTTTCTTGGGACTTTTTTATTTCTTGGCATTTGTTCTTTGAATGTCCTGTTTGGAAACATTCCTACATCCAAAAGTTGTGTTCTCATAGTCTAGATATTGATACCACTGGAGCTCTCTATGTTTTACTATAATGTGATTTGGTAAGCCTTCACTTATATTTATTTCCATGGATATCCTAACAAAGGTGAAGAATCAATTCTTTGTTCTAGCATAGTCCCTCTTTTTGAATGCTCCAAAAGTGTTACCAATGTCCTCTAGTACCTTATGGGTCTAAAATGACATAGGAAGATTTGGGAACCTCACCCAAACTAATATTTTTGACACCACCTTGTTTGTTGCATCAAAATAGGAGAACCATGGGGTTGTAAAGAGCCCAACATTTCCCCAAAAACATGGCCCTTAATTTAATACAAAATAGTAATCCTTTCACAAATCGAAATGGGTAATGAAAAAACCTTTGGGGCATAAATAAATATCACAATTGTTTATCCAAGAGGAAAAGATACACTGTTTTAATGCTTTTAGATTTGGAAAAAACCCATTGAAATGTTAAATAATGACCACTTTTTTCATGGTAGAGAAGAGGGCATTTACCTATGAAATGTCAACTTCCACTATTTGGGAGAGCTCCATTTGTTCAACAATGTATGGGCTTGGTGTGTTTTTTATTTTTTCTAAAGAAGATGATGGTTTGTCTTTTAATACATCTTTAAAAGAGGTGGTTGTTTCTTTTTGTATTCTGGAACCTAGAGCTCCACCCAATAGCCCCACATTTAGTATTATGGTGGAGTCCCTTTTTATATGACAATCCATTATCTAGGTTTTATTTTCAAGTACCTTCTCTAACGACCCCGATTTAAAATTCCATGTAATAAAAAGACATTATAAAAGAAAAGTAAAACCAAGGTCATGGGACACACATTCCAAGCTGAATGAGGGGAAAATATTACATTTGGAATCACTTGTGGTTAATTATTTATTTATTGGCTATGGAAATTGGAAATAGCATTGGCAAGAGGAAAAATGAAATAAATAGAAAATTATTATTATATGATAGCAACAACATGTGGCAAAGTGAAAAAGAAATTAAATAAAATGAAAAAAATTCTACTTTAGTAGGCGGGGAAGAGGAAGAGAAGAAAGGGAGAAAACAGTGAAAGAATATACATGCAAGGAAAAATGAAGGAAAAGGATAAGAAAAGAAAAGAAAATGGAGAGACATCCTTCTATCATTCACTTTTGAGAAAAAGAAGGAGATATAGAGTACTTGGATAACATGTGGATAAGGAAGACACAAGCAAGCAAGCAAGGAACAAGCAAGTAAGGGAGTGCAAGCGGAATTGGATGAACAATGAGTAAGGTCAAGAAATGAACATAGAAAAGAGAAACCAACAATAAGTTTCTTGCAGGTAACAATTTGCATGTGTGATTATCTTGCTAGAATTTGGATGCATGGTACATGCATTGGTTTTTTGGTCATTTTTGTTGTCATTGGCATGGAATTTTCTTGGATTGACAGTCATGTATAGCCTTTATTTAAGACATTTCTTGGATAGCCATGATGGAGTGGGTTCCTTGTTTGTTTGAGCTTTGGATTTACTATAGATTTTGGATCCTAATTCAGCTGGTCTAAGGAAAATCCCTAGGGTTGAGGGTGGCTATGGTTTTCTCTCAAGAGCTCTTAACAGGTGCATGGAGACAAGTAGATTCGTTTGAGTATGGTGAAGAATTCTAAGACATCTAAGGTTGTATTTGTTTTGGTGATTTATGGACTTAGTAATCGCTGAAATCACTTTCTTATGAGGGTGGAGATGGTTTAAACTGTGGATTCCTTGTATGGTTATGTTTTGGTTCATCTCATGTGATCGGACATTCATGCTTGGAATATGGCATAGGTGTGATTGACTGAAATAAAGATTTTGGCTCAACGCATTCTATGGTTAGGTGGTAGATGGAAGTTGTTGACTTGGTTGGCACTATGCATATGTTACTATGTGTTATTATTTAATGAGATGAATCAGTAAAATTTTTGAGTTAATGTGTGATTTTATGGTTGGCTTGTCATGGCTTCATTCTAGTAAAATGATGGTTACATGCATACTACATTTCTTGTGATTTGAATAGCTCTTATTATAGATATTTCTCATGGTTGATATGCTCTTGGATGTTTTATATCGATGAATGTGTTAATCATTGTTGTTATAGCTAAGTATGAGAGTGTAGCAAGCCTTCTTGATGAACATATGAAGAAACTAATGAAATAATGATCATGACGTATAGGTATTATGTTTACAAAGTGTTTTTCTAAACGATTCAAATGTGTTGAGAAAGTTTTGAACAATAATAGATCTTGGAATAGAGCATATATATACAAATATTTTGTTGACAAGGTTCTGGAAAATTCTCGACAGTTGGCCTGTAGGAAATCTCTAAAACTATGGAAGAGAGGTCATGGCCACATGCACAGAAAGAGGATATTTCAGCCATAGCTACACAAGGCATTGGTTATGTGTGCATCTGCAACCTTTTAGCCTTACTAGCAAGAGTAAATGCATCTCGCTAAGTGGTAAAAATTGGTTAAAAGTTGTTCCAATTTAGAGAATAGGTTACTAGCAGAAATTATTTATTATTTGGGTGATCATTTGTCTCTAGGTGATGCAGTAAGTTTTGGATAACTGGACCCCATTTCCATAACTGAATATTGGGGGTTGGGTCATTCATAGTAACTCTTAGCTCATGTTTACCCTTTTAAGCATGTTAAAGTGGGTAAATGCAGGGTGGTTGTTATAGAGTGGTATTATAAGAGGTTCCCAACATTGGACCTTCAGGGAAATGGAGATGGTTATGAATGCATGTACCTTATTTATATGTTTATCATGCATGCATTTTAATTATTTAATTATTATTTCTATTATATCCATATACATGATTTTGGCATAGTTTTATGTTATCATATTGGTTGTGCATATACTGATATGATATTGATATTATCATGTATCATGCTATGTTAGAATGATCTATGTAGATGCAATAGCCTCACAAACATCAATTTGAGGTAATGTTTTAATTATGCCATTTGTTTTGTTTATCTAGTAGTGCTATGTTATAGAAAAATAAAAGGACAAGAGATGAAGAGAAGAATGGTTGAGTACATTTCATATGACTCTTCATACAGGCCAAATGAGAAATTAGTTGAATGAGAGAAATCAGTTGGGCAGTAGGGAGACAGAGACTCTCCTCATTTTGAAAATACATTAGAAAGCTTGAAGGAAGATATCATAAGTTACAAAGAAAATAATGAGAGGTTGATTGAATCATAGGAAATAATTGCAAAAACTTCAAGAAAAGCAAGCTGAGGTAAATGCAGTTATTGTTCAAATCCTTTTAGATTTACAAAACCATCGATAACTAGGGACCAGTAATGGAGACAAACAGGAAGCAAATATTAATGGGTCACACAGAAACAAGCCTCTGAAAAGGTACAAGATGGATTGTGGTGATACAATAAAGAGTGGTAGACTCTTGGACACACCTAATAAGAGGGCTAGTACACGTGGATTTTATTCTAGCTCTACTTCTAGGAGACATCATCCCCATCCCAACCAAAATTATCATAGGAGGAGTGAGAGGGAGTATTTGGCAGAGGAATTAAAGAAAAATAAGCCTCCTACTTTGGATATTGAGATGACCAAATAATGAGATGCAGAAGCATGGTTGCTTGGAATGAAGAAGTTTTTCAGAATTCATGATTACTTGGAGAATATGAAGGCCAAGATAGCTGCTTTCAGTCTCAAAGGAGAAACATATATCTAGTGGGAAGATTTCAAGCATGTTAGAGGCATAAGGGAAGAGGAATTTACTTGGGAAGAATTTGAAGGACACTTTAGGAAGAAGTACATTTGTAAGAGATATTATGATATAAAGGCTAAGGAATTATATGAGGTTAGGATGGTTTCCATGTCAAACGAGGTGTATACAACTAGATTTCTAGAGCTATTGAGATATGTACCATACCTCAAGGACGAGAGAGAAAAAATCCAAAGGTTAACCAATGGATTTCCACTTTCATTCAAAGACTGGATTAAGTTTGATGAGCGTCAGTCATTGGAGGAAGACATCAGGAAGTTGAATAATTTCTATCATGAATAATCAAAGTGCAAACCTAAGTTCAAGAGTGACTAGAGGGGTAGTGAGAAGAGTAAAGAAAAAGGGATGAATAAGTGAGGAATATCTCAAGATATAGATGATAAGGAAAATATGGCCCCTCATAAAGAGATCAATGCAGTTGAGAAAGGACACGAGTCTCAGCCTGTAGAGAAGAAAAATAAAGTAAATGGAAGAGAAACATTGAGGTGTTGTAATTTTGGTGGCAAACATTACAGGAGGGTTTTTCCATTGTATGAGGATGCTAGGCCTCAAATATTCAATGTTCAAGAGGCACAAACAATTGGGGGTGTAGCTTAGAACATTCCCCATATCTATGTAGTAGTTGATAATAAGTAGATGGATCACCATGAATGCATTACCCATATGGAAGGTGGAAGTAGAGGGAGAGTTCAAGCTAGAGCCTTAATGCATCTTGCAATAGAACCATCTCATGCTTCAAAACTTATCAATAAAGAATATTGAAGTGTAACAAATGCACTTCGGGGAAGAAGAAGCTACATGGAAGATGGTTGATCAAATGCAGGCATAATAACTAGTTTCCAATTAGAGCTGAATTCATGAATGGAATTGAAATCCCTTGAGAGATGATACGTTCAGTTGCATGCTTAATTATGTCATGTATTTTGATACATATGGCTAATATGTACGTTAATATATGTGATTAGTTGCAACGCAACGTGCTCAGTGCAACAGGGTAAGGAAACTGGTATATTTTTATATTTATTAATGCACTTACAATTGTGTGTATATGGTAGTGTGATGTGGGGAATCTCATGGAAAAAGAGACTGCCATAAAATAATTAGGAAGGTTTAGGCTGAGATTTTATTTATGAACAAATGGAAGCACTAGGAAATCACAGGGATTGAGCTATGGTGTCTATGGAATGTTTTGTTCTTTTGTTGTTTCATGATCTATCTGTGCCTGATTTATGATTTGGAACATGATTGATGCATGTATATGCCACTTTGTTTATGGTATTGTATTTTTGTTTGGATTTCTATATTTTCTTCATCTTGTCTTTCTGTTCTTGTCTTTCATGCTTTGAGGGTCTTACGAATTGGTTGGGGAAAGAGGAAAATTAATTGAGCTCGGGGAGAGTTAAGTGGAACCCAACAGGAAATGTAAGACACAGATGAATCCCAACACATGAATAAAGGGAAGTTAAATGCAAGCATATTAGCTCTAGTTAGGTTGGTTGTGTCTGTAGGCATAAATGGACAATGGCATGACAATCATGAGAAAGGTACTAGGAAAGGTAGAGTAAACGGGCTTGAGGTAATAAATGCTTTGGTTATGTTGAGAACTATTTTTCTCAATGTTGTGCATGCTTTTCGTGGATAAAGAAGGTTATCTTTACCTTGACCTTATGAAAAGTTGTAATTTTTTTTTATCATGATCATGATTATGCTAATGCACAGATATATATATATATATATATATATACATACATATATATTATGCCATTGTTTAACAGGGTTGTCAATAGTCATTCTTGTGGAACAATGATTGCTTTGATTATTTAATGCAGGTGAATGGCATGAAAAGGTTCTTGTTTTTATGAGGGATCGATTAAACAAAATAACCTAGGAATATCTATGATTTTAGTATCATGTGGATATGATTTTTAATATTATGTGTTTATAGTTGTGCCCATGTTTATGCTATGAACTGGGAAGGCTCAAGGATATGTCAACATAATGAAAGTAGTGTGATATGTGGCATGCTAGGACAAGCATGGATAGTTAAAAATACGACAGATCCCAAATTTGGATTGTGCATACATGTAGTAAGGCATGGGAAAGACACTAGAGGCACGATTTCCTCGTAGAGACCGTCTGGTCTTTAGATGTTAAGTGATATTGTTGTGTACATGTTATATTGTGCCATGTGTATTGTGTACGTGTTGTGTTGTAACATGTGTATTCATTGTGTTGTATCATGTGTATATGTGAATGTGTTGTGTTGTACGCCATGCGTATCTATATGTTTTGTATAATGTGTTGGGACAAGAAGGTGTGGGGCTATCTAGATTCCCTTGTTGTTGATATTGAGGGAAGACAAAGAATAGTCATTGGATTCCCTTGTTGGTAGTATTGAGGGTAGAGATGGTATAGTCTCTAGTTTAGCTTGTTGCTAATATTCAGGGTGGAGATGGTACAGTCTCTCCATTCCTCTGTTTTCTTGCACAATCAATATTGTGTATGGTAGAGAAGAGAAACCATTGGGTTCTTTCTATGTTTGATAATCGATCCAGTGTGTGTACATGTTCAAAGAGAAGAGAAGGCATTGGGTATTTTCTAGGTTTAGAAACTAATCCAATGTGTGTACACGGTTAGAGAGAGGAGAAGGCACTCTGTGCTTACCAGGTTTGGCAACTGATCTAGTGTGTGTATGGAAATAACAAAGAACAAAGTAAGAAGAAATGAACAACTTGAAGATAAGCATCAATAATTTAGTCAGCTTTTAATTTCAAAATTAAGAAAATAATCGAAGATTTAGATTTATGATAGTTGATTTTTGAGCTAACCGTATGTGATATTTTTATACATGATGATTTGATCAAACAGCTAATTTGACTTGTTGTGACAAGAATTAAATTGAATTGCAAATGTCACCTTATTGATGAGTTGTTAATGAGTCTAATTGAAATTATTGTAGGTTTTAACCTCGTACAGAAATTACCTACATACGAATTCTAAAACAAAGAAAATAAACAATGAGATAGCATAACACATAAAACACATACACACAAAGATTTTCCCTTGGATCCAAAAACCAGGAATACCAGATTGATTTTTCATTATGTTGCTTTAAATGTTACAATACATATTTATACATGTCGAAGCATCTAATACCATGGACCAAAAACCATCTCGTCCAAAAGCATGTGCGAAAACCATGCACAAAACCATAGGTAGGTTTGCCCTACCTAATATAGGGTGCAAAATAATTTTCCCCGGGGTGCTGCCCTAGACCCCGTAGAGGTGGGCTAACTGTCCCCCTCAAACCCCTCGTATAGGGGGGACTGCCGACCCCCCTATGACCCCCCCACTACGCAGTCCGCGCAATGACTGGTGAGCTTTGCCCCTCCTCTAACTCCCTGGTTAACTAGGTGGGCTAGTTGTGGAAAGAATATAACACAACCCAACATTCTCCCATTTGTTGTTTTCTTTCCATAGGGGGCCATAGGAGAGCTTAGTCATTCATCCAGCCTTGAAATGACCATTTTTTCTCTACACCAAGAGAATTTCTCAGAGCTCACAGATTTTGTCAATGCACCTGCAGTATTATTCAAAGTGTCCACCTTTACCAACAACACCCTTTTGTCTTCTATCATATCCCTCACAAAGTGATACTGAAAATCAATGTGCTTTGTCTTTGAATGGTAAGCAGGGTTCTTTGCCAAGAAAATTGCACTTTGGCTATCAAAGTCTATCCTTATAGCTCCCCGTACTAACCCCATACTTCAATACAATATATGCAACCAAACTACTTGCTTGCTTGCATGAGTGGCTGCCATGTATTCTGCCTTTGTACTTGATAGTGCCACTACATATTTTTTCTTACTCATCCAACTGACTGCACCTCCAAATAGGTTAAACATATACCCACTTGTATATCTTCTCTGATCCAAATCTCCAGCCCAGTCTACATCAGCAAAGCCACAAATATCCAACACTTTGTCCAATACTAGTCTTCCTTAGTAGCACAAACCATAATCACTAGTGCCACACAAATACCTAAAAACCCACTTCATTGTTGTCTAGTTCTCCTTCCCTGGTTTTGACATAAACCTGCTAAATATTCCCACTGCATGTGCAATGTCTGGTCTAGTACATACCATTGCATACATCAGGCTATTGACTGCACTTGCATATGGAACACGAGACATGTCCTCTTCCTCTTCTTGTGTCCTAGGACACCTTTCGGCAGATAACTTTACACCTACAGGAATAGGAACCTTCACCGGTTTACTATCTTCCATATTAAACCTCTACAGTACTTTCTCGATATACTTCCTTTGTTTAACCATAGCTTCCTTTTTGCTCGATCTCTTTTAATTTTGATGCCCAAAATATAGTTTGCAACACCAAGATCTTTCATGTTGAATTTGGAGGAAAATTGGGTCTTCAAATCCTGGATAATTTCTTTGTCATTTCCAACCAACAACATATCATCCACATATAAGACCATATAAATAACACGGTCACCAATTAATTTAAAATACACACAATGATCTTCTTTGCTTCTGGTAAAGCCAACTCCCCATATAAAGGTATTAAATTTCTGATACCACATCCTTGGTGACTGTTTTAACCAATACGAAGACTTCTTTAACTTGCATACCAGTTCTTTCTTACCTTTCACTACAAAACCTTCAGGTTGCTTCATGTAGATCTCCTTTTCTAGATCCCCGTGAAGAAATGTTGTCTTCACATCTGTCTGTTCTACCCAAACATTAAAAGCAGTAGCAACAGATAAAAGTAATCTAATAGAAGCCTCCTTGGCAAGAGGAGAAAAGCTATCACCAAAATCAATTCCCAGCACCTGGGAATAACCTTTCGCTTCCAACCAAGCTTTGTATTTCTCCACCTTTCCTTCTGCATTTTTCTTCTTCTTGAGCACCCATTTGCTGCCAATGTGTTTCCTTTCAGTGTACAACTCCACCAGATCCCAAGCCTCATTTTTGTGCAAAGATTCCATTTCATCAACCATGGCCTCTTCCCAGAGTTTTCCATCCTCTGAACCTACTGCTTCCTTCATAGTTCTGGGATCATCATTAGTAACAGATAAAGAAAAATTTGAACATAAAGTTGATGGACTATACCTTTCCAGTTGCCTTCTTTCTCAAACTGATCTTCTAACACCCGGTTTTTGTGGCTCTTGATCTTCTGATTCCTCCTCTGCCGTAGAGTATGATTCTTCTACACTAAGCTCAAACTCTATCTTCTAAGGTTCCTTTGGTTGGACTTCATGTTTAGTAACATTTTTCACCTCTTTTAACAGCACATCTCGGTTGTACACAACCTTCCTTGTTACTGGGTTCCAAAGCTTATAACCCTTTAAACCATCCTTATACCCAATAAAGATGTGGTTTTCAGATTTACTATCGAACTTGGTTCTTTTCTCCTTTCAAACATGTACATATGCATCACAACCAAATACCCTCAGATGTGAAAGAGGGGGTTTCTTACCAGTCCATACCTCTTGTGGAGTCTTATTCTCCAACACTGATGAAGGTGATCTATTGACCATGTAACATGTTGTCCCCACTGCCTCTGCCCAGAATTCCTATCCTAACCTGGCACCACTGAGCATGCTTCTTTCTCTCTCCATCAATGTCTTGTTCATTCTTTCTGCAACTCCATTTTTCTCAGGTGTGTATGGAGTAATCTTATATCCTGCTATACCACACTTCTTACAGAATTATTCAAATTCCTTGCCACAAAAATCACCACCGTTATCTGACCTCAACACCTTTATCTTCTTCTCTGTCTGGTTTTCCACCAGAGCCTTAAATTCTTTAAAACTGTCAAAGACTTCAAATTTGTTCTTAAGGAAATATAAACATGTATTCCTTGAGAAGTCATCTATAAATGATACATAGTACACAAACCTACCCACTGATGGAACCTTCATAGGTCCAAACACATCACTGTGCACAAGCTCTAATATTTGTTTCACCCTCTTACCACCAGAGGGGAAACTCACCCGATTCTGCTCCCCATATACACAATTTTCATCGAAATAAAAAATCCAGAGAGCTATTACTCATACCTTCGACCATACCTTTACCATGAAGTATTTGAAGGCCCTTCTCTCCAATATGTCCAAGCCTTTGATACCACAACATGGTCATCCCTCTAGAGACCACTAGATTTTCTGCTCCACTTTTAGGAACTGCAAAACTGTTTACCCATTAACAAGAGTGCTACATTGTAGCTTGTACAGAGTTCCAATCCAAACTCCTCGCATCGATACCAGTGTTCCCAAAACCATCTTGTAGGTATCCTTCTCGAACACTATTTTTACACCTGCATCATCCAGCTTGCTTATAGAAATTAGATTTCTGCCCAATCCAGGAATATGCAGAACACTTGGAAGTGTTCTAACCCTTCCACCTTGCAACTTCAACTTTACTTTTTTGTGACCAATGATTCTAGCCTTCCTATCATCCCCTAAGAAGACATCATCACCATCGTATTTCTTATGCTCACATAACCACTCTCTATGGGGAGTGAAGTGAAAGGATGCACCTAATTCAATCAACCATGCCTCATGATCTACATGTGTAATTGAAAAAGCCAAGTACACATCCCCACCATCAATTGAGGTGGTTTTCACCTCTTTAAAGGAAGCATCATCAGATCCCTTTCCTTTTTCAGGAGATTTAAATTTACAGTCCCTTTTGTAGTTCCCTTAACAATGTAAACTTTGAAACAGCAACTGATACTGTTACCTGTTTCGTAGAGATAGCAAAAAAGTGACCTGATTTTGAAAAGCGGTGATGCAGAACGCACCTGTTTTTTTGGAAGCATATTTTTTGGCACTTTAATTTTTTTTATGTACATTACGTTTTAGAATGGTAGTGATTTTCATGTTGATTTAAAAAAGTGAGTATTCTACATCACACCCTTTTTTTAAAAGACCCGTTTTTTGGCTTTAAATTTTTTAATGTATAAAATGTAAATAATTATTTTGTAAATTTGATAATTTTTTAAATGGTCATTTTCTTCACATTTTCTTGTTTTTATTTTAATTTTAGTTTTTTTTTTAGTGAGGTTTTTATTGTTTTTCATTTTTAAATTGAAGGTCGATATTTAGAATTTTTGATATTCTACATACTTATACATCCTTAATTAATTTTTCAATCCACATGAAATAATTGTTTCTAAAAGATAATATTTTTTAACAATGGACATAAAAATAACCATTTTTAACATAAATATAACTAAAAAACTACACATTTTGATAATTTTTAGTCAAAATCACAATTTTTATATGATAATTTTAACTAAAAATGGTTAAATAATAGCTTTGTTTATGAATTTCATGTCAAAAAAATAATAATAATCACTTTTTAAAAAAAAAAAATGATTAACTTAAAAGTCAATGCGAAAATCACATATTACAAATATTGAATGGATAACAACCCTAATTGAGTGTTTATTCTTCTCATAAAATGTCAAAGTCAAAACATTACAAAGAAAAATATATGAGTAGAAGCGTGGAGCCTAAATATATATTTCTAAACTTATGAAACTAAAATAATTTAAATACTAATCATCAAATATTCTTTGCAATATTTTATTTCCTATTTCAATAAAAATAATAGATATAATTTGGAATTCCTAACCTCTTTAAATTAATAAAATAAAGATACTTATACTCTTTCATTTCTAGAATAAAGAAAGAACCAAATTTTATTTACCGACTCAAGTAACATCATAAATCCACCTTCCAAAGACTAGCAAGTTGGAAGCACAACCGTGGATCACATGTCGAGTTGACTTTGACCAATGGGTGTGGACAGGATCACCATCAGTATCACCGTACTCAGCTTAACAGTCAGGGTGCCTTCATTGACTAATGTGTTGTTAGGTCTGAGAGACAGAGCATGGAGACTCCATTGTGTTTGATCACTATTTTCTTGGTACTGTTAATTATGGCTGTAATGGAAAGTGCGCCATCTCAGACATGTGGATCCTGTCTGGTGCCCCAGCACCGAGCTATAGTTGTGAAGGAAAATGTTTCTATACCTACGAGTCCTTCATCGGGCGATTCTCAGAATTGTCCCATTTGCTACGAATCGCCCCAAACAATGCTTACTGGGCATCCAATATGATATTATGTAGGGTTTGAATGTGAAATTCTATTAAATTAGTTTTCCATACTGCTATTTAAATTTATAAGGGGTTTCAAAAAATTGAAATCTAAATATCACCCTTGTTCTTCATTTCTGCAGACATCGACTGTGCTTCCAGTTTGAATATTAGG
The DNA here is from genome assembly GCA_031772625.1 of Pinus tabuliformis. NCBI lineage: Eukaryota > Viridiplantae > Streptophyta > Pinopsida > Pinales > Pinaceae > Pinus > Pinus tabuliformis. The sequence goes on from CM062811.1 coordinate 422,674,059, forward strand.
ATGCAATTATCTACAAACTGGTCATACAATTGTAGTCAGTGATTCCTTATGACGTTGGTTACGGTGGTTTGAAACTTTGAAATAAGCAGATTTGTTTTGAGGGCTTCATTGCCTTTTGTCCCTGGCAGCCATCTTATTACATCTACTATTAATGTTTATAAAAACATTTTACATATAATTTAATCGCATGATAATACGATTATATATATACATATAATATGTATTGCATATATATTAGTAACATCATGTTAATCTATCAATTATGTTCTATATAATTTCAAAATCTTTGTAATTAAAATATTATATTGTATATTATGTATACAATATTCAGCGTATTTAAGTACATTATAATTTTAGAATCTTTGTAATTAAAATATTACATTGTATATTATGTGTACAATATTCATCGTATTTAAGTACATTATAATTTTATAATATTTGTAATTAAAATATTTTTTGTAGTTAAAATATTACATTTATAATCTTTGTAATTAAAATATTTGTTGTAATTAAAATATTACATTGTATATTATGTATACAATATTCATCATTTAAGTACATTATAATTTTATAATCTTTGTAATTAAAATATTATATTGTATATTATGTATATAATTTTAGAATCTTTATAATTAAGATATTATATTGTATATTATGTATACAATATTCATAGTATTTAAGTACATTATAATTTTAAAATATTTGTAATTAGAATATTTCGTTGTATATTATATATATACAATATTAATCATATTCAAATACATCACAAGCTAAGGACAAATGCTCGCAGTAATTGACTGTCATCACTCGAACCTCAACACTTCACACTACTCTCACAATGTTTCTTGGCATATTGGTAATCTCACAGAATATATGAAAGTTGAAAGTAGAACGCAGGTCTGATGTCCATTTTAACGATGTTTTGAAAATGATGAGACATGCTTTTTCAAAAGAGCAGCTAAAGCCCACTCACCTTCAATCGCATTTTCAATTTCTCAATGCAATGGGTGACCTGTTCCACAGACCATTGCGGCAGTGTAATGCTCAACAATTACATGAAGAGGTGAGCCGCAATTCTGATGTTGCCAGAGTTGGACGGAAACTTGCCATCACAGAAGAAGCCGTTATCTCCCGAGTTATCACACCAGCTATGCGAATTATAACGGCAATTATCACTAGATACATGAACTTTCATTCGATATGCGAGTTATCACCATTTTAAATGCGATCTGTGAAGGATATGCCAGGTATCAAACATTGTTTGGGGTGATTCTAAGAATCACTGGGTGGTGGGGCGATTCTCAGAATCGCCCTGCCACCACTGTGCCTCCGCCGAAATTATGGGTTGTTTCCGCATTCGCGGTGATTCTATTTATGAGCAGTGCAAGTGCACACACAACCAAATTATGAAAAATTAGATTTTGATTTTGGGAATACAAAAGCATAGTTAGTCGGTGGGTTGTGGGGCGATTCTCAGAATCGCCCCACCACCCGGGTGGTGGTGGTGGGGCGGTTATCCAAATCCATTTATGTCAAAATGCATCTCTCGACGAAATTATGGGCTATTTTCGCCCCACATCCATTTCTGTCAAAATGCAGCGCTCGTCGAAATTATGGGTCGTTGCCGTGTTCGCAGTGATTTTATTTATGAGCAGTGCGGGTGGTACCTCGAGGGTTCACCAAAATGAAAGGTAATGGAAATTATTCTACTTTTCACACACAACCAAAGCTCATGAAAAATTACATTTTGATTTTGGGCATACAAAAGCATAATTAGTAGCCGGGTGGCGGGCGATTCACCTGGTGGCGGGGAGATTCTAAGAATCGCCCCACCACCCAGCTACTAATTATGCTTTTGTATGCCCAAAATCAAAATGTAATTTTTCATGAGCTTTGGTTGTGTGTGAAAACTAGAATAGTTTCCATTACCTTTCATTTTGGTGAACCCTCGAGGTACCACCCGCACTACTCATAAATAAAATCACTACGAATACGGTAACAACCCATAATTTCGACGAGCGCTGCATTTTGACAGAAATGGATGTGGGGCGGAAACAGCCCATAATTTCGATGAGAGCTGCATTTTGATAGAAATGGATATCTGCCACTGCCCCACCACCACCACTCTGGTGGCGGGGCGGTGACGGGGTGATTCTGAGAATCGCCCCACAACCTGGCGACTAACTATGCTTTTGTATGCCCAAAATCAAAATGTAATTTTTCATAATTTGGTTGTGTGTGCACCACACTGCTCATAAATAGAATCACCGCGAACGTGACAACAACCCATAATTTCGACGAGCGCTGCATTTTGATAGAAATGGATGTGTTGAATGCAGTACAGAACCACCATCTATAATCTTCTTTTATAATAGTAGCCTATCCCTGCTGCCTCTGACATCGTCATGGATTCAGCAATCAATGACCGAAAAAGAACAACTACTCCACTGCTTATCATTCATGGCTGCCTGCGTTGTCACAAAACTAGTTAACAGCAAAAATGGCATTTGATAAGTGACATCATGCGGTTTCAATTTCTGCAATCTGCCTTGGAATTTGGTAATTGCAAGATTGTTGAAATTACAAATTGAGCTTTGGGTAGAATTAATGTACTCCATTTTTACATTACTAATCATTTGTTATTTGTTAAATTCTTGCATGCAGCGTACCGCACACCACAAAACGTTAGTTGCTACTCCACAATAACTTATCCTTGGCTCGTTTTGCACGTGCTTTTCCAATTTGTGAATATGATGAACTTCAAATTTATATGTCCATAAATCTAGAATGCTACACATTAAAATTGATGTGTATTAACATAACATTTGTTGTTCTTCCTTTACGAGCACTATGCGTTCCTTTACGAGCACTATGAGTTTTCATCATGCGGATTAAAAACCTTTCAGATTTATATTTTAAATGGTAGCTTTTTTAAGTAAAACTTTAGACATAATATATAGGTTTCATAAATTTGTTTTACTAAATAAAGACTCTTTAATTTAAGTTTTTAAATGTAAGGAAGGTGGTTGCGGAGGCGAGTCTGAAATTGAAGGGTTGCCTTGAAAGAAGTTGAGGTGTGTAAATCTTGCTCGCAGTAGTTTTATAGGATCTTCAACCGAGTGCCTTGTAACGCAAGAGCCTGAGGGATTGTAGTGATCTGAGTTTATTTACGGTATATGCCTTTTATGTCTGCTCCGCTTCTCTCTTTGAAGGAGATATCTAGGCACATTTAGAAGATGCAATATTTTCTCTTTGGTATAGGAGTATTCCCATGGAGGAAATCTTTGACATGCTTTAGTCATTCCCAGGGAATTCTGTTTTCTTTGCCGGTTTTGTTTTGTTTTTGTGTAGCCTGAGGGATAGTAGTGATCTGAATTTACTACCGGATATGTCTTCTGACTCCTCTATTCTTTCCTTTTTAAAGCAAGAGATATATGTATTGTACTCCCCTTCCGTTAGACTCCTTTCAGTGAACATGGGCATTATTTCGGGTGCTTATTTGTCCCATTGTTGTGATTTACTTTATTTTCAAGGAATTGGGGGTTTTAATCTTTAATTCTCTTAATAATAGTTGAGTTGAATTCCATATGTATTATTAAAGTCTCTTTTTAATCAATATTTTTTTGTTATTCTTAACATTTCAATCAGTGGTCTCTCTTGACTACTTGCATTGCTATGAATGTTTAAGTAAAGTAACGAGGGAGAGACCACACATATGAGATAAGGTGGTTTGGCCACTGGCTATCATGTTTTCACCCAAGCCACGTTCTACTCTATAGCAAGGGCCACTATAAAGATGTGGTAATGCTAATTTTAAGTTATTTTGTATGTAAATATATAAATATGTTTTCTTTCTATCCATATATATTTCAATGAATTCAAATTGTTATTTTCTAATTTAGGAAATATCTCATTTTTATATTTGTAATTTTTTTTTTTTTTGTTATACTCTATTTTATCCACTATATTGTATTTCATAAAACATATTCATACTGTATTTTATTAGATGTACCTTATTTTCTTCCCAGTTGTTATACCTTGTTTCTTTCAATAGCCCTTGCAATTATTTCATAAAAAGTAGTTGTAGTAAATTTATGTAGCAACATTGTAGCCCTAGCAATAGATTTATTTTCTACAAATAGTATATTTGTTGAATTGAATTTTTGCAGAGATAAAAAAATGTTTTATCATTGTAAGAATTTTTAATTGTTAAATTGATTTTAAACTATTGTACATATTAGTATTAACTGTTGACTAGTTTAATTGAGCCAATTATAGTATGTAATTACCTCTATATCACTTGTTAATAATTGGTAATTGTTAATAATTGGGAAATTCACTTAGAGACCAGTAAATGTGAAATGAATAGCCAAATTGAAAGCTCATGACACAACATTGATATATAAAGTAGATTCTATATAAGAGATTGTAGGAGCTTGTCACGTGCAATAGATTTTGATTATTGATCCGACAATTAATTCAATGGATGGTGTTTGATATGAAGAGATTGAAATATGTTACTCATGAAGTAGATGGTGGGATTGAAACAAAAAAAAAACATAGCACCTTTGATGTTGATGTTATGGTTGAAAACATGTTCAATTTATACTTTGGAAAGAAAAATGATATTCTACCAAAAACATTAATGTGTTTTTTTTCCTCATAAACAACTTTGTTTGGCACATAAAAATTTTGTTTTACTCGGATTTTTTTAAAAGTTTGAAAATTGACCCTAAAAAAGAAAATCATCATTCCAGTATCATCACTTTTTCGTTTTGAAGCTATATTTTGCACGAAAATTTCGTAGTAAATTTCATAGTCACTGCCATTTTTAAAACATGTTCAAAATTGACCCCTAAAAAATAAAATCATCGTTCCAGTATACACACTTTTCGTTTTTAGCACTGTTTTTGATGTTTTTTCAAGGTTTTTTTGGCCAAAGTTCTCGTTTTGAGTTTATAGTTCTCGTTTCAAAGTTTACATTGTTCCTTTCTTTCCTCATTTCGAGCGAACCAACTTTACAGGTTTTCTTGGAGATTTAGATCTCCCTATAGATTTAGATCTCCCACTTGATGACTTATTTTTGTTTATGTTCTGCGACCACCCTCGTACAGATAAGGCATCACCATTCTGGCTCTCCATATTTTTTCGTCTCATCTCCTCCGCCAGCAAGGATGGGACTATTTCATCAAATTGTAAGGCAGTTGCATTGCTACCTATTGTAATAACTAGACTATCCCATGAATCTGGTACAGAACACAACAAACTAATGCAATTATGTTCATCTGAAATTTTAATATCAATAGATAATAACTGACTTACCATAGTATTAGATGTGTTCAAATGCTCTGTCACCAATTCTCCTTCTTTCATCCTAAGGTTATACAACTTTTTCCGTAGGAACAATTTATTCACCAGAGACTTAGATTGGTACAAAGTCCCTAACTTGTCCCACAAAGCCTTAGTCATAGCTTCCCCTGATACACTCAATGATATTGAATCTAGGACACACAATCCTATTGTGCTCTTTGCCTTTCGATCCAACTTCTTCCATTATTCAGTGGACACACCCGTTGGTTTAGTACCCAGATCTACTATAATCCACTGATCTTTATCCACTGATAGATCCTCCATCTTGATTTTCAACAACTCAAAACTCTGACCATTAAATTTCTTGATCTCTATCTTTCTACTACTCGCCATCTTCTTCCACCATCAAAATCAATCCTATAGATCTCCCACTGAACAGGGTCTACCATAGGCCCGAGCGAAACCACTCAGCAACAAAGGCGTCCCCTTGAACCAAAACAACTCTGATACAAAATGTAGGTTTTAACCCCATATAGAAATTACCTGCATACGAATTCTAAAACACAGAAAATAAGCAATGCATTAGCATAAGACATAAAACACATATACATAGAGATTTTCCCCTGGATTCCAAAACTGGGACTACTAGATTGATTTTTCATTATGTTCCTTTCAATGTTACAATACATATTTATACATGCCGAAGCATCCAACACCATGGACTGAAAAACATCTCGTCCAAAACCATGTGCGAAAGCCATGCACAAAACCATAGGTAGGTCTTTCCAACCTAATATAGGGTCCAAATTTTTTTCCCCGGGGCGCTACCCCTGACCCCATAGAGGGGGGCTAACTGCCCCCCTCAAACCCCCTATAAAGGGGGGTTGTCGCCCCCCTGTGACCCTCCCATTGTGCAGTCAAAGCAACGAAGTGGGGTCTCCGCCCCCCCTCTAGGCCCCCAGCTACGCAATCGGTGCAATGAAGGGGGGGCTCTACCTCCCCTCTAACCCCCCGGTTAACTAGGTGGGCTAGTCGTGGAAAGAATATAACACAACCCAACAATTATGTGCTTGGTGTAGGAAAGAATGGAAATATTTTGTTATGGGTGGTTGTAACTAGGTGTAAGAGTGTTATCAATAACAACAAAGGAATTAGAGCATGTAACAATATTCTAGTAAAGCACTTCAAGAGTAGGGCCATTGTAGGACACTAGTACCTAATAGTGTCCATTGATTTCCATAAGCATGCTATGACCGATATGATGGTTTTGAGGTAGGGGTATGTGTTGGTTTTGGGACCTTTCGATGTGAGGAAGCCTTACCAAGGAATGGATCACCTGAGGGACTAGGAAGCAAAGAAGGGGATGCCTGACCTTGGAAGGTGAGTGACTACATGGAAGGGGGTGACTGGATTGCTCGAAGGTATGGGAAGTAGGGGAGGGAAGGGCAGGGAATAAGTTTTTTTGGTCAACAGCATTGTTGGTTGGAAGAAAAATCACGTTAGCAGTATACCTGGAAATAATGTGAGGGAACAAGGAGCACAATGACTGTAGCATGGGATGTTGATGGTAGATAACAATCTTAGTAAAAGGACAAACTAAAGTCAAATGGAACACATCTAGATCATCCAAGGACTAGAAAGAGGACCATTGAATGATGGTCAAATTATAATTTGATGTTTATCATATATTTGGTTTGTTGGTTGAAGCAAATGCATGAAATATTGTAAACATTGTAACAATTTCTATTTATAAATATCCATAAGATGTATCATTATTTGTTGGTTGAAGAAAATATGCATATGTATATATCATTATAAATATAATATCGAGCTATGTTTATAAATCTCTATAAGCAGTATTTCTTGTCATAACTCATAGATCGTAGAGGATGGTGTTCCCCTAAGGGGGATGGGTTTATAACAACCTTGGGTTAAAATTATGTGTAGTAAAAATATATTATAAAAGAAAAAACAAACCAAGGCCATGGGACATGTATTCCAAGCCGAATGATGGGAAAAAAATTATATTGTGAATCACCTGTGGTTAATTATTTATTTATTGGCTATGGAAATTGGCATTGGCATTGGCAAGAGGTAAAAGGTAGTAAATGGAAAATAATTATTTTAGACTACAAAGAACATGTGGAAAAGTGCAAAAGAGATAAAATAAAATGAAAGAAATTCCAATTTATCTGGTGGGAAAGAGGAAGAGACAAGAAAAGGAGAAAAGAGTAAAAGAATATGCATGCAAGGGAAAATGAAGGAAATTGAAAACAAAATAAAAGAAATTGGAGAGACATCATTCTAGAATTCACTTTTGAGAAATATCAAGAGAGATAGAGCACCTGGACAACAGTTAGATATAAGGAAGACACAAGAAATAAAGGAACAACGAAGGAAAAGAGAGGGATTCCAAGAGGAATTGGATTAGCAACTAGCAATGGTAGGAAAGGAATAGAGAAAAGAGCATCTAGCCAAAGGGTTTTCATGGGTAACATTTTGGATGTGTGATTACCTTATTCGGATTTGGATGCATGGTACATTCATTGGTTTATTGGTAATTTTTGTTGTCTTTGGAATGGGATTTTCCTATATTGATAGTCATGTACAACCTTGCTTTATGCCACTTCCTGTATAGCCATGATGTAGTGGGTTCCCTATTTGGTTGAGCTTTGGATTGCTAGTATATTTTTTATCCTTGTTGAGATGGTCTCAGGAAAATCCCAAGGGTTGATTGTGGAGATGGTTTTCTCTGGGAAGCTCTTGACAGTTGGGTGGAGATAGGAAAATTCTTCTAAGTATGCTCAACAAATTCTAAGGCATCCAAAGATGTATTGGCTCCGATGATTTCTAGAATCGGTAATTGGTGAAATCACTGTTGTATGAGGGTGGAGGTGATTTAACCTATGGATTCCATGTATGGTTATGTTTTGGTTTATCCCTTGTGATCCTACATTCATTCTTGGAATATAGCATGGGGGCGATTGGTTGAAAGAACAATTTTGGTGTAGCCGAATCTATGGTCGGATGGTACATGGAAGTCCCTCACTTGGTTGGCACCATGCATATATTATTATGTGCTATTACTTAATGAGATCAATGGTTACATCTTCTGATTTAATGTGTGCTTTTATCACTCATTTGTCATTGCTCCATTCTGGTTAAATGTTGGTTACATGCATGGTATTTCTCTTGTGATGTGAAGAGATATTGTTATAAATATTTCCCATGGTTGATAGGCTCTTGAATGCTTTATATGGATGCATGTGTTAATCCTTGTGGTTACAACTAAGTGTGAGGGGGTAGCAAGCCTTCTTGATGAATATCTAAAGAAACTAATGAAGCAATGACCATGACCTATTGGTACTATGTTTACAAATTATTTGTCTAAATGATTCAAATGTGTTGGGCAAGTTTTTCACAGGAATATAGCCTGGGATAGAGAATATAGATACACATACATTGTTGACAAGATTCTAGAGAATTTGGGCAATTTTCTTGTAGGCAAGCCTTAAAACTCTAGAACAAAGTCATGGCCACATGCATAAAAAGAAGAAATTTTAGCCAGAACCGCATAAAGGATGGGTTATGCGTGCGACTTGAGCATTCTAGTAGCACTGACAAGAATTCGTGTGTGTCTCTAGGGTATAAAGATTGGTTGAAAGTGGTTAAAAATCAAAGAATAGGTCACTAGTGGAAGTTTTTTTACATTTGGGTGATCATGTGTCTCTGGGTTGTGCAATAAGTTTTGGATAAGTGGACCCCATTCCCATAACTGGATCTTGGAGTTTGGGTCATTCATACTATGTCTCAACTCATTTTGAGCATAGTAAGTATGCTAAAATGACCAAATGTGGGCTGGGGCGTTACATCTTCTCTCAAACTGTAGGCTTTGTAGAAGGATTGTAATGCCCCATTTTTCGCCAATCCTATGTTTCAAGTTGTTTAGTGTTTCTGATCGCCTCACCCAAAATGTAGAGGTATTCCCATATCAATTCTCGATAACGATTTGAAAAATGCTTTAAGCCTACCCACTCTGTCTTTTATTCAACTCAAATACGGAAAAGGGGTAGGAAACACAATGAGAGAAAATATCTCGAAAATGTATCAATAGCTAACGGGTTTGTTGAGAGTTATAAAGATACCTAATGGTATTTAGGTATAGTCGACATTGTGCACCATATTCACCAGACTTGACAGCCGCAATGCAGAAGCACCAACAACAGAATGACATCATACCCCCTTGGTATGTGAAAATTGTAATTCCAACACGTCTGAACTGGAGAAAATGTGTGTCGTTCCCCATGGACAACCCATTTCCGATCCATTCTCATAATAGTATTGAAAGTTGAAATATATCCATGAAGGGAGCTCGACCCCAAGATCTAAACTCGCACTACCATATGAGTGACTAAACACGAGTTGATGAAAAATTAAACTTATCTTTCCATGAGAGGATACAAAACGATCCAGTCGAGAGCCACCATCAAGACGAGAGAAATTCATCCCTTTACCAAGGACCCCAAGGCCACCATGGAAGGAAACAAACCCGCCATCAAATCCATGCCTAAAGGTAGTTCTGAAAGCAACTCTAGTTTAATGGTTTGCCCTTTTTTTCCAACAATTACCTTGTCATCAATAATAATAATAATAATAATAATAATAATAATAATAATAATAATAATCATCTAATAATTATTATTTTTATTATATTATTATTATAATTATATGTTTATTAATATTAATATTAAAATAATATTATTGATAAATGTATATATCGACCACATTTACTAAAATTTTTGAATAAAAAATATACAAATATGGCACTAAAAGCATCTTACCAAATAAAAATTTCCATAAAAAATCCCAACAACCAGGCTTAAAAGCATCTTACCAGATGAAAATTTCCATAAGAAATCCCCACAACCAGGCTCAAGGATTTGGAATCATTTCCATGTAATGCATGATGGATTTCAGTATAAATTGCTCGCGTGAGACTCAGGAAGCTCTTGAGTAACCCTATAACAGCACCACGGCTTTTAGGAAAAGTATGGACATAACCCTAGTAGCATTCTCATCCTTATTGCATCCATCTGGAATAATACAAGTGGCTAATTTAACCATCCACACATCCAGTTAATTTAAAAATGTCGTCCATTTTGGCTACCAAAGCAACATGTCACTTGTCAGTTGAACAACTACGACAACTATTTCAGCAGTCTCCTAGCTGTTTTGGAAAACTTCTTCGGAGCGGCTGGACCCAAATGCTGTATGCCACGTCAGGTCTTCACAAAACTAGTAGAATACCATTTCAGACCACACACTCTATTAACTATCGAGCAGGTTTGGGAAGGAACAACATCAACCAAGACCGTTGATCTTCTTTCAAGATTGTTCGATCTCAACCTCCCTGGAGGACAACGAATGGGCCTCATAAGCTTCATAAAATATGTGAATAATTCTTGCAGCTTGTAGCTTGATTTCAAGTCATTTTCGATTCTCTTTCCTTCTAAACCTTCTCATTTGCGTGAATACGCATAGAGATAAGCTCAAGTGAATAACTGAGAGCATCACTCCAACTATCCAGACATATTCTTCCACTTTTTACTTCCTTGGCATGACTTTGAACAAAGTCTCTGGTCTACCCATCACAAAAATCTAAGCTATATTCTCTATCGTTTCTCCTTCAAACAGCCTGCACCTTCGTAATATTCACTTACGAGAGCATATCAGAGAATATCCCGCATTTGCCACGAAGGAAAACAAATTTATGTTTATAAACATAAATTTATGAAAAAATGAATAATTCATTTATACCACTATGCCATGGTCTTACCTGGATGAAATCTCTTGGACACTTCGATGGGAATTCGGTATGTACATTGGAAAACGGGTGGTTCAATACTTCTATGAAAAAATGAATAATTCCTTTATAGCACCATGTCCTAGGCTTACTTGGTGGAATCTCTTGGTCACTTGCATGGGTTTATTTGGTGAAATCTCTTGGACACTTGCATGGGAATTTTGTATGTGGGTTGGTAATTTTTTTATAATTTTTTTAGAGCAGCATGCTTTGGGTTTATTTGGTGGAATCTCTTGGACACTCGCATGGTTGGTGGAATTTCTTGGACACCTGCATGGGAATGTTGTATCTGGGTTGGTAATTTTTTCATAATTCCTTTAGAGCACTATGAACTTGGCATACTTGGTGGACTCTCTTGGACACACTTGGTGGAATCTCTTGGACACTCACATGGTTGGTGGAATTTCTTGGACACCTGCATAGGAATTTTGTATGTGGGTTGGTAATTTTTTCATAATTTCTTTAGAGCACTATGCACTTGGCGTACTTGGTGGACTCTCTTGGACACTTGGTGGAGTCTCTTGGACACTCGCATGGGAATTCGGTATACTTTATACCATCACCTATTAAAACCTAAAACCTTAATTTTCGCATATAAGACCAGAATACAAGAATTCAATATAAGTGGAAAATTTAATTTTACACAACTTTAATATTTGAGTTTATTATATCACTCTTAAAGATGGTTCCATAACTTTTATAATCATTGATTGAAACCTTCATTTTTGTATGCTATAAGAATAGTACAAGAAAAATCTCATAGGGATAGCTTACTTGGTCAAGTTCCTCGTACTAAGTACCTCGCATATAGAGAGATTATGAGGTAAAATCTCCTTGAGGCCATTGGGGCTAGGTATTCCTAGTTTGGATGGCAGGTAGATCCCTTCGTGTCGATCTACCTGAATTTTCAGCCAAGGTAGATGCCACTTACAACCGATGTAGCTGCCACTTAGTGTCCTTGAACCACATTAAAGAAAAAAGGACAAAAAATCAATAGAATTGAAGACACTATTGTCCTAAAACATAATAATGAGGTTAGAGAGGTTATGAGGTCAAATCTCCTTGAGGTCATTGGGGTTAGGTCTTGCTAGTTTGGCCAACAGGTAGATCCCTTCATGTTAATCTACTTGAATTTTCAGGGGATGTAGCTGCCACTACTCAGTGTCTTTGGACCACATTTAAAAAAAAAAAACAGAACAAAAAATCAATAGAATTGAAGACTCTATTGTCTTGAAAAATAGTAATGAGGGTAGATAGAATCTTTCGATAAAGTATATGAATTTTCAGCGGATGTAGCTGCCACTTAGTATCCTTGAACCACACTAAAAAAATATAGAAGACTCTATTGTCTTGAAAAATAATAATGAGGTTAGATAGAATTGGAAACATTTGTTTGGATAAAGTATAGAAACTTGGTTTTACATGACATGACTAGTTTCTAAAAAAACATGACTTCATATACACAAAAATAAAATTAGAAATACTATTAACAAAACCAATAAAAACAATAAAATGGAGGTTGGAAACCTTAAAAAAACACTCTTTTCTCACTCAACAGAACATTAATAGTACAAAATATTAAACCATTCTCAAAGGGGGTTCTATAACTTCCATAATCACTCACTAAAACCTTCATTTTTGCATGTTATAGAAGCTTGTTAAACAATTCTAAAAGGTGGTTCCATATCTCGTACAATCAATCATTGAAACCTTCATTGTTGCATCTTAAAAGAATAGGACAAGAGCTCATTAGGATTGAAGACTCTTTCATGGAAAATAATAATGAGGTTAGGTGGAATTGAAAACTTCATTTTTGGATAAAATATATAAATTTAATTTTACATTACATGACTGATTTTTGAGGAAAAAATGACTTTAGAAGAAAATTTCAAGTTGGAAATATGATTAATAAAAATAAAATAAAAGATAGGTTTAGAACCTTGAATCATCAAAACTAATAAGACTTTAATGTGTTTAAAAATAATAATAAGATTAGGTAGAATTGAATATACCATCTCTAAATAAAATTTACAGATTTGGTTTTACATAACAACACTTGCATGTGAGAAAACTAAAACTTTAAAATAAAAACAAAATTGGGAAATATGATTAATAAAACCAATAAAAAGTAAGTTAGGTATCTTACACAATCACTATTTTCTCACTCGACAAAGTTTTAATAGTATAATTTACTAAACCATTATAAGTGATGGTTTTATAGCTTCCACATCACTCACTAAATAATTTTCGAAGGTGGTACCATGGCTTCTACAATCACTCGTTGAAACCTTCATTTTTGTATGCTAAATGAATAGGACAAATTGAACTCAATAAAATTGGAAACTTTGTTTTGGAAAATAATAATGAGGTTAGGTAGAATTGAAAACATTATTTTAAAATGAAATATATAAATTTAGTTTTATATGATAACACTAATCTTTAGGAAAAACATGACTTAAGAACAAAAATGATATTTGAAAATATGATAAAGAAAACAAATAAAAGGTACATTGGGAACCTGAATCATCAAAACTAACAAGACAAGAGCTCTAGCAGAATTAAAGAATCAATGGTCTTCGAAATAATAATGAGGTTAGGTAGAATTGAAACACTCTTTTAGATAAAATACACAAGTTTTATTTTACATGACAAACTCAGCCTTCCAGAAAAACATAGGAAGCAAATTGAAACTTGCAAATATGATTAAAATTAAAAATAAAAGTAGATTGGTATAAACCTTGAATCATCAAAACTTTGCGATGCAAATGTCAAAAATAAGTAGATTGGGAACCCTGAATCATCAAAGCTAATAGGACAAGAACTCTAACAAAATTAAAGAGTTAATGGTCTTGGAAATAATAATGAGGTTAGGTAGAATTGAAACACTCTTTTAGATAAAATACACAAGTTTTATTTTACATGACAAACTTAGCCTTCCAGAAAAACATAGGTCTGGAAGCAAATTGAAACTTCCAAATATGATTAAAATTAAAGGTAAAAGTAGGTTGGTGTAAACCTTGAATCATCAAAACTTTACAACGCAAACGTCAAAAATAAATTGTGGGGACTCAATTGATTGGATAATTTGGCGGCGACAAGGAATTGGTAGGTTTTGTGAAAAAGTTGCGAGAAACAAAAATATTTTGATTTCAGCATTTCATGTTACAAGAAGTTCCATCATATACATATACCTAATATAATGTAAATACTAATGCATGCCAATTTTTTTTAAACCCTAGTGTTTATTAATATGTGACGCAGTTGCTTATATTATTGATAGAACAACCACCGTATTTCTTTAAAAAAAAGAGTAAGGACTTTCGAAATATGTCAGACACTAGATTATACTAAAAGTATCTTTAAGGAACCAAGATGTATTATATATGATTGTCATTCTAATTCACATATGAAACTCAAGAGAGTATCTTTCTTAAAACATCCAATAACTAACAGTTTTAATTACAAAAAAAATTAGTAAAGCCTAAGTAACGCTTCTAAGTATTTTAATGGAATTTTTTTTAATAACTATACCCAATCTCCTAATACTAAAAGTATCTAAACACACCTCCGCTAAAAGGTGTTTTTCTGGTACTAAAGAATCGAAGGAAAATGAATTGGCATTTTTATTAGATCTTTCTTTACTTGAACCATGTAAATGTATTATTTTTTCAACCATTTGTATATATGATGCTTTATTGGAAAAAGGAATTTGATAAGATGAGTGTGTAACATGGATTTAGAATTGCAATGGGACAATATAATACACGAGAACATAGAACTTGTAATAAACAATTGTATAATATATAGTTTATTTTCTGTATAGTTAATATTTGAGTACTTGTTTATGAATTTACATTCATTAAGTGTATATTTATTTATTGTTATATTTTCAAATTTAACATAGAATAATGAATACATAATTTTGGATTTATTATTTCGTGTAGGTATAATAAATTTAAGATTGTATTAAAATATAAATATGTATTTCATTTATTGTCTAAATTCACATTATGTTTATAAAATTATGTTTTATGGTTTTTAATATATATAAATAATTTTATTAATAGTATTTCAATTTTTTACCAATTAAAAATATATCATTAAAAAATAAGTAAATTATCGACTTATAAATTTTTATTTTATTATTTTTAAAAATTAAATAAATTAAAGTTAACGGAATCATGACAAACATATAAACGTATTTGTTTAATTTTGTAGAATTTAATGTGTAGATTCAAAATTGCTGATGAAATTTACGAAATTACAAGACTTGAAGATGTTCTACACATTTGAGGAAGTTAATTCACCATAGAACACAAATCATAGACACGCAAAAAGAAACATCACACATGCACAAAGATTTATCAAGGGGAAAACAACTACTCAAAACTCCTTACTATCTATATTGCATTATTGAGAAAATAGAGATGAAATACATATGCTTTCTCAAGCGTGAGCACACTCTGCAAGTGTATACTTTGTAGAAAACCCTGTAGATTCACAAGCTCATGCAATTTACTAAAGCAAAAGACAACAATCTACTTCTACTCTTAAAAGCAAAAGCCCACAAAGATTGATGAAAACAATATGAACAAGAAGAAGGTAAATCAATGGCACATAACACAATAAGTATCCGAGGAAAGCCACAGCTCAAAACCCCCACTACTTGTATTGCATTAAATTAGAAATCCAAGATGATAATACAATGTTTGTTCTCACAAGAACAATCCCAACCCTCACTATGATCAATCTCTCTACTCACAAGCAAGCTCAAGCCAAACCTTAGCCTCTGTTGCTGCTCTCTAAGCGCCTATTTCATTGCGCAAATCCTATGACTGAATAGCCCATATTAATGGGAATCCAGTGCATCCAAAATTGTGTAATCCAAGCAAGGTCCAATTCTTGATTGCATGCATGATTTATACAACTCAGTAAATCATACAATTGATTGTACACTCTCCCTACACTGTTGTCTGAACTGAGACATTTTTTGAACTGACATGCATGAGTTTTTGATGAGGGAATCTCTAGTTAATTAGAGTAGCACTATTGAATGCATTAGTGCATCAACTAACTGTTAACTCCCTATTGGTTCCACAAACAGTTTGGAAATAATTCAACTAAGCTTAACTCAGTAAACTGAGTTAACTAATTACAACTCACAATTAACTCATACTAGACCCCTAAAGCTTAGGGAGAACATATACATGACTATAGAAAGAGTTCCAACTCGAAATTACTAAGCTAATTAAGTTAATTAAACTTAATTAACTATTTACAACTTGCTATGAAAATAGAATTCAATTTTAATTCTCAATATAATTCAAGGACAAATTAAATTGGAATTTCTAGATTTTATTTTTAACATTTCTTGCTGCTATTTTCAACACTTCCTCTCAACAAGAAAGCAATTCAACTTGATCGTGATCCTGAACCTTTGGCATGTTATGCATGCAACACTTCTCTCTAGTGTTGTTGCTACAACAACTCTAGAAACAAAAAAAAAAAAAAGCCTATCTGAATCAGTGTGATCCATCTGCCATCAAAGTCTCTAACTGTTATTTCCTCCATCTACTGAAAACTTTGTGCTTATGCTAACCCTGCCTTTCTACACTATTTTCAAATCTTCTCTGCCTTCTTTAGTATATAAATTCTCTAGCCTCTATCACTCTGATCTATGACTGCATCAATCTCATTGATTCCTCTCGCTACTGTGTACTTTGGGCTACCGTAGAAAGGTATGATCCATGATATAAAACATCTCAATTGACCCTTCCCAATTTCATCCCTCTTGGGACTATCACTTCACATTGCCCCACCTCACACCTGGAAGTATTGCTGCATGTGATACCCCTACCCACCTAGCTTGAAATTCCCCCTACTGGAAGTATCTCCATGAGTGGATCCCTCCACTCGGTCTCCTCTCGATTTCTCTGATTTTGGTTGCTCCACAACTTCCTGAAGTTGCTTCTAAGATTGCTTCTTCTCTTCTTGAGTGGATCTCTCCAATTAGCCTCCTCTTAGCATCTCTAGTTGTTGGTGCTCCACAACTTCCGGAACCTACTTCTGAGGCTTCTTCTGGGGCTTCATGTTGAGAGGTAATTTACTCTCCCTCTCAACCACCGAGTGTCTAACCTTTTCCTTGCTCCTCAAGGCTTTGCATGCATCTTGAACTTCAAGAAAAT
This sequence comes from Pinus tabuliformis, assembly GCA_031772625.1. Lineage (NCBI taxonomy): Eukaryota > Viridiplantae > Streptophyta > Pinopsida > Pinales > Pinaceae > Pinus > Pinus tabuliformis. The sequence goes on from CM062811.1 coordinate 422,691,417, forward strand.
ACATGTTCTTCACCCAAGCACCGATCTGTTTCACCTGTCCTATGCTGAAGTGTCTAAGGAAAACATTTCCCTTAATGAAAACCACATCACAACCACAGTTTTCCAATACTACGACTGAAACAAGATTCTTCTTTAGTCATGAAACATACATAACATCTGTGATCTTGAGAGGGGGGCCAAAATCCCTCTGAAAGGTAACCATACCGATCTCGGTAGCTCTATACCTCTCATCGTATTTGAACTCTATGCTCTGCTTGAGTTCTTTCTTCTCAAAATCACTAAAGAGATCTCTATTCCCCATCATATGGAACGAGGCACTGCTTTCAAGATACCACACACCTCCCATGACAGTGCAAGCCATGCATGCAATTAGAGTGAAATAAAGTTCAAATTTTGAAGCTAGAGCTTCACCTACTGTTGCTACTAATGGCTCCTTCCTTCTTGCTATTTTTTGTGGGAAACTCTTGGCATAATGCCCGTGTTGATGACAGTGAAAACACTGGACATTCGTAAAGTCCATCTTCTTTCCACCCTCCTCACCTCGGTACTTCTTTCCCTTGACCTTCTTTGCCTTTGATCTATTGTTGAATGTTAGTTTTGTTGTGCTAATTTCAACTTCAGAATTAGAAACAATTTGTTTTCATTTGCTTCATGAGCATAGGTTTATGTTGAATTCATGAGAAAAATAGCATGTAAATCAAGTGTTGAACAACAACAAACAAATGTATAACAAACCATCAAAATGAACACTTAACATAGTGTTTTGATGAAGACGTTCACCCCTCCTTGGCTACATCTCCTTGGTCTAGCTTCCATGGCTTGGGCCTCTTTATTAAATCAAAATTGAAAAAAGTTTTGTTTACAATGTTATACTAATACTGAAACCTACTTCAATGTGATCAAAACCTAAAACTCATCTAGGACTAACCTTTCCTGAGCTAAATTTGGTCGAAAATTGCAAAAGTTATGGAAAAAATAGTTTCCCCCAGGAAAACTCCACTTAAACTAGAGAACTCTTGTTAATCCTACCAAAAATGTAGGAATTTCCGAATTTGTTGGACCACCAAAAGTTTTCCAACTTAACTACACCATTAATTAATGGTTAAAATCATATTAACTAGTGTTAAACCTGTAGTTTGCGCTAATCTTTATACTAGCCTCTAGCCTCTGGTTATGCAGTAGTGTTGTCACATGCCAAGGTTACCTCTAATGGTTATGGTTTGCGTTGGTCGTCGGTTCTTTCTTAGTGGTCACATGGGACGGGGCTGGCAGATGGATCTCACCCTCTCCTTCCCCCAACCACCACCAGTTATGATAAAAAATACATTTTGCACCCATAGTATTGTATGAACCACCAGCACAATAGAACAGTATGTGATGGGCATTATGAAGTGCAAGTCATGGGTTTGACTCCTCGTCGTACCATAAAATTTTGCTACAATGCGTCGTTCATGTCTGACCTTTGGGGAGAGACACGTGGCAGCCTTCAGGCTTTCCACATGTCTCCTCCTCATTAGTCCTCCTCAAACCAATGAATTAATTCCAACTCACCACACTGCTAAACAATTGCAATGCACCACTTGTCGAGACCTGGTTGGTCATTCAATATCCCTTCGACCTACCAAGTCACCTGCCATGTTAGTAATATGGATTTCTAACTCTGCAGTGACTCTACCATTTTTTCTATAATTCCTATGATTGAAAAAGAGGACAAAACTCAATATCTTCCTCATACGAACTATGTTTTGAGTGAAATGAGTTTCCTTGGGATCGTATCACTGGGACGAACATGGTAATTCAGGTTTTGAGTGATTCTAAGTGCTTTCATTTTAGAGCTAAATATTGATCACCTCATCTCTCCTCCCCACTGGAAGCATTTTGGACCCTAAAAGATACTATCAATTATTCATCTGGTGAGGGTACATCTCCCTCACTTTCTCAATCTACATCCATTTCACCTTAGAAGGATTTTGTCCCTTGAGTCCCACTCGAAGGTATTCAACATTCTCTCTCTTTGAAGTTTTGGTTCTTCTATCAAGTATGAGATCTTAATAAATTTCATCAAGATATTCTAGTGAGAAATCGTCTATTGATGGCAGTTGGACATGCGCTCCTTGATCATCAATCAATGGAGGCTCAAGCAATATCAAATTCTCAAAATTAACAACAGAGTATATTTGCATATAAGGAGACACATCTAGCTTAAATGCATTGCCACCAATCTTTTCTAGAATTTTAAAAGAACCATAATAGATTGGCTTCATCTTTTTACCTTCCCATTGAAGTCTCTCTTTGCTAATATATAACCAAACTTCATCACCAACTTGAAATTTATATTGAAACGGTGTTTTTCATGCCTCGCCTTGTAGTTGCCTTGACTCTTTTCAAGTAACTCTTCTTGCACTATGTGATGTATCAATTGAATTTTCACAATGAACTTCCTTTCCTTATCGATGTTGCTATGATCATCGATGGTGAAATCTTTCTCAAAGATGAAGTCTAATGGCGATCTTGGCATGTACCCAAAACATGCCTCAAATGGTGATGTGTTTGTGGAAGAATACTTTGCCTTGTTGTATGAATGTTGTATGTAATGCAATTGTTCATCTCACAACCTGGGATGTTTTCTACTATATCCTCTAAGAGGATGAATGACTTTCTTGTTCAACCTCAGTTTGTCCATCTGTTTGTGGATGAAACGTTGTACTCTTATTCAACTTAGTGTCCATCATGTCCCACAAATTTGACCAAAAATTCCCAACAAATCAAGAATCTCGATCACTTACAATGGAAGTAGGAAGACCAAAATGAACCCAAATATTTTAAAAGAAATGATGAGATGTTGATTGAGCTGTAATTTTCTTTTTACAAGGCATTAGAATACACATGTTTCTAAACCTGTATACAACGACATAAAAGTAATGATGACATTTCGTTGACAATGGAAGACCTCCTACAAAATCCATTGAGATACTCTCCCATGGACATGAAGGTACCGGAAGTGGAGTGTATGATCCTAGTTTCATATTGCTAAGATTACTTATTTCACACAAAGAACATTCTCTAATGAAACAAGATACATTATCAAACATGCGTGGCAAAAACAATGCCTTTGGAGATTCACTACTCTCTTGCCTACACTAAAATGTCCAGCAATCAATGAGGTGTGCGCCTTCCTTATGATACTGTTTTTTTTTCCCTGTGGAATACATAACTTGCCCAAGTGATACAACAAATTTTTATGTACATGGTAATCTAACTCTTCAATTTGGTTTCCTTGCATCAAGTTTTCATACATATCTTGAAAGTCCTTATCATCTGCATATTGCTTAATGTAAATTTCATGTAAAATAGAATTGTGCTTGAGTATAATAGATGAATTTACAATAGGCCTAAAAATCATATCAATTACCTTATTGTAGATTAGCTTTTTGTACCTAATAACCAAATGAAAATTTTGTAGAAAACCCATCCATCTGAAGTGTTGTGATTGTTGCAACTTTGACTATGAATGTAAGTACTACAATGGTTGATGGTTGCTATGGATAATGGTGTCCTTCCACATCAAGTAGTGTTTCCATTTTTTAACACTTTGTACCAATGCGTAAAGTTCTTTTTCATAAGTGGGATAGTTAGTCACAACACCATTAAAGATTTTAGAATGAAATGAAATGGGCTTACCATGTTGCATGAGAACTACTCCCATGGCGTAATCACTAGCATCCTTTTGAATCTCAAATGGTTGTCTAAGATCTGAAAGAGCCAATACCAATGTCGAATTGATCTTTTGTTTTTAAGAATCAAATTATTTTCGTTGTATGTCTCCCCAATGGAATAATTTCTTGACACTAGTCAATGCATGTAGTGGAGCTGCAATGGAAGAAAAATTAGCAATAAATTTTCTCCAATATTGTGTTGCCCCTAGAAAGCTTCTTACCTATGTAACTGTATTGGGCTTGGGCCAATTTACAGTGACCTGAACCTTAGAGGGTTCTATCCTCATCTCAATCCTCCAAAAATGTGTTGCAAATACACTAAATAAGTACTTCCAAATTCACACTTTGACATCTTTAAAAACAACTATTCTTTTGTCAAGACATCAGGTACTTTGTTCACATGCATGACATGTTCATCTCTAGATTTTTTGAATATGATAATATCATCTAAGTAAACAATAAAAAAATCATCTAGAAATGGTCTAAATACATCATTCATAACTCTCATCAAAGTAGCTGGAGAATTTGTAAGACCGAAAGGCATAAGAAGCGACTCAAACAATCCTTGTTTAGTTTTAAATGCAATTTTCCAAATGCCCTTTTCAACTATTCTAACTTGATGATAACCACTTTGTAATTATAACTTAGTGAAATACTTTGCATACCTCAATTGATCAAGCAAATCATCAAGTATCGGGAGTGGATAACAATTATTTACCATTATTTTATTCATTGCATGGAAATCCACACACATGCAGCAATTCTTGTCCTTCTTTGGTATGAAGACAATGGGTGAACCATATGGTGATTAGATGGGTGTATGATATCTTTGCTCACAAATTATTTAATTTTCTTCTTGATTTCCATACTCTCCATGATTAGCATGTGATACATGACAATGTTTGGAAGTGGAACGTCATGTTACAGTTGTAGCTGATGTTGAACTCCCTTCTTGGGAGGTAAACCATTTGGTTCCTGAAACATCTCTCCATGCCTGCTTTCCATATCAAACAAATCAGATTTTAAGTTATCATCAAAACCTTCAAAAGATTCATAATCTATATAATTCTTTTTCTTGATCATTAGAAACACAAAAATTTTACTTGTTTTTACTAGTCTCTTCATCTGCCCTACATTAACCAAAGAAATGTTTAACTTCTTGCGATGGGCTCTCACAATATACTCCACTCCATCCTTGAGAAATTGGAATTTTTTCTCATGGCAATAAAATATCACTTTTCTATAATACAAATATGGGCTTCCCAAAATGATTCCTAAGATGTCAAGTGGAACTACACCTAACTCAACTTCATCAATGAATTTTTGAGTAATGGAAAACCTAAATAAGCATTTCCTTGTAACCTGTATATTTGCATCATTAACTATCCAACCCAAGGGGTATGGCTTATGATGAGGTAAAATTTCAAGGTTAAGCTTTTATACCATGTCTTATGAAATAAAGTTTGATTGTGACCCACTATCAAATAATTCATCAATATTTGTATGGTTTAAAATTACCCTTACATGGAGCAATACTATCCTTGATTCTTCATCTGGAATGTTGTTGTGACTATGCTAGGAACTAGTACTTTTTATAGCTTCTTTTCCTTTTGTGACCATGGCTGAAATCTTGGTCTCATCACTAGAATTGGACCTAAGATTATGATGTGTGGTAGATTTTGTCTTTTGTTTCCCCTTATTGTTTGGTTTCTTAGGTCTTAGTTTAGGATGTAGTTTCCAACAGTGGGTTTCATCATGCCCCACTTTGGAACAATGTTGGCATATAGTTTTCTCGCCTTCTTTCTTTACACTTGAATTCTTATTTCCTTTCCATTTTCCACCCTTCTCTTTCACCTTACCCTTGAATGGCTTTTTCTTACTACCCTCTTCCTGAATGTTCTTTCCTCTTACTTCAAGGTGCATGGCTTGCACACATGCCTCATCTAAATTGCTTGGATTTAACATAACAATAATGTGTTTCATGTAGGAATGTAAACCCCCAATATATTTCAAGAGAGTATCTTTGGAATTCAGGTTTACTCCTAACAACAAAGCCCCTTTTCGAAACTTTTGGGTATAGTCTTGAACTATTTGGCCCTTGAGTTGCCTTAAAAATTTCCAACTGAAAATGGATTTTTGCATATAGCCTAAAGGATAAAATTGTCTTTTAATTGAAGAAACAAATTCAACCCAAGAAATGGATATTTTACAATTAATTCACATTTCCTCTTGAGTCTTTTCTTCCCACCAAACTAGTGGTGCTCCTTCTAGCCTCAATGAAGCCAACTGGATTTTTATGTCATCTTCTTGAAGGTTCAAAATTCTGAAATAAACTTCCAATTCTCAAATCCAATTGTCTATCTTTTCTGCATTCACCTCACCATTTTACATGGGAAGTTAAAACTTAATGTCCAATTTGGGTAAGGGAGTTTTTTCTTTTGGGGTTTTTGAATGAGTATGAACATTTTTTTGTGGTGGATGTGGAAGATGATGATGTTTTTGATGATGAAGATGATGAGGAAGATGATGAATATGGTGGAGATAGATGATGCTTTCCTCCATTACCCTTTGAATCCTTCTTTTCATATTTTTTTTCCTCTGAGCTTCACTCTCCAAGTGGGGAATTAGAACCCTCTCCAACCATTTTAGTATTCATGTCTTCATAGAGGACTCTAACCATGTCATTAAAGTCATAGAAATCTTTCTTGAATGCTTCCTCTTCTGAAAGACCTTCAGTCTCTCTTATGGCTTTGGATTCAAGCTCAGCTTTTGGTATTGCTTGTACCTCCTCAATATTAATTGAAGGTAAAACTTGAGGTGCTTCAAGTGCAGCTAGTATTGGAACTTTGGGTGGAGATTGTGGCCTTGTGGTTCTCCTTCTTGTGGACATTACCTTAGGATTTGCAAAAAATATTTTCCCTTCTCGTCTCTGCATTTTTAACCTTGTAAGCATCACAAATTTGCAACCAGTAAAACCCTACTTACACAAAACTCAAGCAATCAAGAAAATAAACCTTTCCTCTGATATCAACTTGATCTGTTGTTGAATGCTAGTTTTGTTGTGCTAATTTCAACTTCAAAATTAAGAAAAAAATTCTTTTCATTTGCTTCATGTGCATACGTTTCCTTTATGGTGTTTGTGAATGAATAGGTAAATTTTCTCAAGTTTTATGTCAAATTCATGAGAAAAATAGTATGTAAATCAAGTGCTCCACATCATCAAACAAATTTATAGCAAAACATCAAAATTAACCCTTAACAAATGGTTTTGATGAAGGATTTCACCCGTCCTGGGCTACATCTCCTTGGTCCAACTTCCATGGCTTGTGCCTTTATATTAACTCAAATTGGAAAAAGTTTTATTTACATACTCTACTACTCCTGAAACGTACTTCAATGTGCTCAGAACCTTGAAATCATCTAGGAATGACTTTTCATGAGCCCAATTTGGTCAAAAATTTTCAAAGTTATGGAAAAAACAATTTCCCCTAGGAAAACTCCATTAAAACTAGGGTACTCCAATTAATCCTACCAAAAATGTAGGAATTTCTGAATTTTTCAGACCACCAAAAGTTTGTTAACTTAACTGTGCCATTAATTAATTAATAAACTCATATTCATTAGTATTAAACAGACATTTAGCATTGATTACGTGGTTATGCTATCCTCCAGGCTCCAGTTATACACTAGTGTGGTCACATGCCGAGGTTACCTCTAACAGTTATGGTTCGCATTGGCCACTGATTCTTTGGTAGTGGTAACATGGGAGGGGGTGGTTCACAGGGTTGGCCCTCTCCTTCCCTCAACCACCAACAGTTATGATAACAAATACATTTTGTGACCGTATTACTGTAAGAACCACCAACATGGTAGAATGGTAAGACATGGGCATTGTGTAGTGTATGTCATGGATTCAACTCCCATACCTGCCATAAAATTTTTGTATAGCGCATCGATGACTGACCTCTGGTGAGGAACACATGGTGGTCTTTAGGCTTTCCACATGTCTCCTCTTCATCGGTCCTCCTTTAACCAATGAATTAACGCAACTCACCATAATGTAGACCAGTTGCAATGCACCACTTAGTGAGACCTGGTTGGCCGTTGACCATCCCGTTGACCTACCTAGTCCCTTGCCACATCAGTAGTATGGATTGCTGACTGTGTAGTGACTATATCGTTCTTTTTTTTTAATTCTTTTGTTTGGAAAAGTGGACATAACTCAATATCTTACTCATACAATCTCTGTTTTGAGTGAAATGAGTTGCACTGGGATCATATTGCTGAGACGAACATGATCATTCAGGTTTTGAGTGATTCTAAGAAATTTTATTTTTGAGCTAATACTGATCACCTGATCAACCTTACTCGCTAAGGCAAAATCATCTTCCACTTAAATAGAATAAGTCCCATCTTTGGTGCTCCTCTTAATCTCCTCCTACACCAAATATGACTACACTCATTCCCAATCTGGCAGCTTCTCCCAACCATTGACAAAGTCCTAATAACTATGCCAACTCTTTGGGAGTCCTAGAAGAGCATGACTCACCATATCATCCTGGGCAACCGTGGTCCCAACACTTCCAAGTTCATCACGACATTGAGTGAACTTGGTAAAGTAATTTGGAATTGAGTGGCCCGACTCCATCTTGATTATTCAAAGTTTATCTTTTAGTGTCAACTTCCTTTGTTCATTGTTGTTCTCGAAAAGGTCCTTAAATTCTTTCCACATAGCATGCGGAGTTTCCTTCTCATGGAGACTTGAGACAATCTGGTCTCAGACTGCCTCAAGGATTATCTGCCTCACCCTTGCCACACACTTCTTCCATTCAGCCAGATTCTGAGCATCTGATGATGGTGGCTTAGGAATGTCCTAATAAATGAATTACTTCAAGCCATTATCTTCCAACATGGCCTCCGTCCTGTCATTCCAGGCTATATAATTAAAGTTCACATCCAAGGCATAGTTGAGCCACAAACCATAGAACACCATCTATTGATCCTGAGGTATATATTGCAAATTCAAATTTCACGTGTAACCCAAAACTCAAAACTTTGAAATATCCTATAGTATAATGTTCTTAGCTCTAATGCCATGTAGAAAACTTCTACAAATCTAGCTCTGATACAATGTATAAAATCTTGTAGATTCATAAGATTGTGCAATTTAGTAAATCAAAGGAAAATAATCTACTACTACTCTTTATAGCGGAAGCCCATAAATATCGATGAAAAAGTATGAACAAGAAGAATATAAATCAATGGCACATAACACAATAAGTATACGGGGAAGCCACAACTCAAAACCCCCACTATCTATATTACATTAAATCAAAAATCAAAGATGATAATACAATGCTTGTTCTCACAAGAACAATCCCAACACTTGGTATGATCAATCTCTCTACTCAGAAGCAACCTCAAGAAAAATCTTATCCTCTTCTACTGCTCTCGAAGCCCCTATTTCCTTGTGTAATTCCTATGGATGCGTAGCCCATATTAACGGGAATCTAGGCATCCAAAACGGCGCAATCCAAACGAGGTCTAGTTCCTGATTGCATGCATGATCTATACAACTTAGTAAATCATACAATGGATGGTACAATGTCCATGCACTCTAGTCTCAACTAGGTCTTTCTCTGAACTGACATGCATCAGTTTCTAATGAGGGAATCTTCAGTTAACTGTAGCAGCACTAGTGGATGTATTAGTGCAACTATTAACTCTCTATTTGGTCCACAAACAATTTGGAACTAATTTAACTTAACTTAACTTAGAAATTTGAGTTATCTAATTACAACTCACAATTAACTCATACTGGACCCCTAAAAGTTAGGGAGAACATATACATGACTATAGAAGTACTTCCAACTCAAAATTCTTAAGATAATTAGGTCAATTAAACTTAATTAACTATTTACAAGTTGCTATGAGAATAGAATTTGATTTTAATTCTTGGTTTAATTCAAGGAAAAATTAAATTGTTGGACTCTATTTTTAACATTTCTTGTTCCTATTTTCAAAATAGTCTATCTCTCAGCTTGATTGATGGACTCTAGCCAACACTTAGACAATTTTTAAGCCCACCAAGCTCCTATTCCTTACATTGTTACCTTGACAAATTATCCCCTTTTATTTAGGAATTTCCCACTATGGAATTGCGCAATTGCCTTAGATCCTTCCTATCACTACATGCAACACCTATACATATTAGAATATGCTACAAATTACTGTATGTTTCCTTGGAATCTCCATCTCAACTTGGTAACTTGAATTCTCTACATGCAATAATTATTTTGGGCTAATTGATTAGATAATTGGTTGATCACTGAGCGTGGGTTCCACTTCCAAAACATGACCTCCACTAGCTCTTCTGACAGTTCGAACAAGTTAAACTAACAATTATTCAAATGAACTGAAATAGATTGCTACAAACTAGCAATAAAACACACTTAACTAAACTCAAGCTTCTCTAACTCAAATTAACTAAGTTAATTGAGGGACAAGTGCCATGCCACCTCAGTTAAGTACCTCAAATATTTATACAGAAATAAAAGTTTGAATTTTCTCTAGTTTGACCAAGGGAATGTCAAATTGAGATTTTCTTACTGCATTTTCAACACTCACTCTCAGTAAGAAAGGTATTATCAACCAGCCTTATCCTGCACCTATGGAACTCGAACTCCCCCCTTGATAAGGCCTTTGTCGAAAGATCATCATATTGTTCCTCTATCATAATGTACTGCAATAACATAATATGCCTTTGCACACAATCCCGTAGATGGTGATACCACATATCGATATGCTTGGATCGATCATGAAACACTGGATTCTAAGGAATTTTAATGAAACTTTGATTACCATAGTAAGATCCATCTTCTGACCAAACACGCCAATACATATATTTATCATCGGGATCACCTCACATGTTGCTTGACTTACAGTCATGTATTCTACATCTGCCAGGTTGAGTGCCACATATATTTTCTTCCTGTTGTACCAAGAAACCACAACTGACCCAGCACTAAATATTCCACTTGATGTACTCTTTTGGTTTGATGCACTTCCAATCTAATCTGCATCTATGAAGCCACACAACTTCACTCCCTTTATCTGTCTGTAACATAGTACAAATTGGGTAGTTCCTCTGAGGTATCGTAGAACATGCTTAGCTTCCCTCCAAAACAGTTTGGTTGGCCTAAGCATAGCTTGACTCAGTTCATTGATTGAAAAGCATGTGTCTATTCATGTGTTAACAAGATACACAAGTGAAGCCACCAATTGTTAGTAAATAGTCACATCCTCTTCCTCACCTCTAGCGGCATCCTCTTTCCTGTAGTTGGTCTCTAGAGGAGTCTCCATGGTTGTTCACCTATCCATGTGGAACCTACGACGTATCTCATTTTCTTACCTTCCCTAATAAACAAATAGTTCCCCATCACCTTTCCATACTTCCAATCCAAGGTAATAGTGCATGAGACCCATGTCCTTCATCTTGAACTATCTTGCAAGGTCCTCATTGCAGGATCTGATCAGCTTTCCATCACGAGTTGTTAGCAATGGGTCCCCTGGGTGTCCATTTTGCGGTTAAAAAGCCATGTTTTGGGGTAGAAGTGCCAAAGTTTGTATAAATAAATGTAAAGTCTCCTCAATTTTTTTTCGTGGAGCGTGAATATATCAAGATTCAAAAAGGGTTTTATGCCCTTAGTCTAGATAGGTTATGTCAGTTTTAGATCTAGCCCTTGTCCGTGGACCATGGGATTGTATAAAAAGGAGGTCTTAGAGGAGTCTAAGGGGGCCAGTCAATGAGCTAGAAGTACTGGATGAGTCTGTAAAGAGCTAAGAGAAAGAGCCTTAGCATAAGAAGAGGCTCTATAACTGCGTGTGTAGAGGCCTAGGGTAGAAGTCCACAGTCGAGTGCATGGACCCCTGTAGTTGTGTGCGCAGGGAAAATAGAGTCTGTATTGAGAATTTGAATCATCAATAAAGACAAGTATTTTGAAATTACTATGTAATTTCATTTGTGTGCGCATTATTTTACTTCTATTATGAATGTTGTGATTATGCTATGTTGAATACTGGGGTTATGAATTAATGCTATATTGATACGTGAATCTATGTATGTTACTTTGTCATATCAATGCAAGTAAGAATATATGTTTACGCGAAGATAATTGTAATGCATGTTAAAGTTAACCAATACTTAAGCCAACCGGGGTAGACAGAGAAGTAAGGATAATTACAAAGGTGTGTAAGCACTTGATCTGTCTATTTAGGGACCACGAAGGATGATCAAAGACTTTCATGGAGGCTCCAAGGATGAATAAGAGAAGTACATTGATAAGCCCTAAAGGGCTTATCAATCTACACGAAGGTAGAGTGAAGATCGAAAACCTGACATCACAACCATCTCAGGGTGTGGAAACTTGGTTCCTCCATCCCCTCATACTACTTCGGGTGAGACTTTATTCCACACTCCGCGGATTGATCCCAAAAGGGCTAGTAGTGTAGGGATTTGCTTGGCTACATAACATTGAACCTGGGTTAGGGCCCATCAAGCCAAAAAATGGTTTTTTTGCTTGAAGCAGGATCTTCATAACGAGATGTGTGATGTCGCATCATTGGAATCCAACTAATAAAGAGATTGAAGATTGGTTGGATAGAAATATCCATGAATTCACCAAGAAAGAGAACAGGAATCCATGATTAATGAAATAACAATGGTTGGATAGATATCTGTACATAGAAATACACAAAATCTTCTTATGTTCCTTGTCGGTTGAGTTATATGAGTGGATCAAGAAGTTGGAAAATGGCCAAGGGAGGTGGAGGGTTGAAAATCCGATTGTTTGGATAGTGGAGTTCATGTGGATATTGGAAGCCTATGAATATAGGATCACACACGCTGTCGACCATTGGCTTGACCATATCATAGGAGGGTTTGCGAGAGAGTTCGTGGTCGAGACTTCTGTTAGTTACAACGAAGCAGAGCACCGCTTCTTCAAAGGACCATGAGGTAAGTATTTGAAGTCACTAAAGACTTGGATTAAGATGCTCTTGTGTGAAAAGAAGGTCATGCAGTTACCTTAACGTTTGGAGCTATGTGAAGTGGAAGGTCTTTCAGGGACAAAGGAAGAAAAATTCCTAAGTATAGCCCATTGATCGAGCCTCCTTTGAGTGACGACGAAGGAGCAGTGTAGTATTGTCCACTGAGCGCTATTTAGCTGATAAGACAAGGGTTCCCACAAATACCTACAATGCCTCCATCCTCGTCCCATCCATCCACACCACCTCCATCCTCACCTCCACTACTCACCCCATTGCCCAGACCACTGCCACCTCCACAATTGTTCAATATGGCAAACTCCGTAAATCTACCTGTATTCAAGGGTGTAGGAAAAGAAGATCCAGACCAGTTTTGGTTCATCGCGAAGGACATATGGGAAGCTCAGTGTATCACAGATGACCAAATGAAGAAAGCCAAGCTTGTTAGTCGGCAGATATCCAGACTGCATTGAATAGAGAAATGGGTGATTGACTTTGTGGGTCTAATTTAGCCTCAAGGAAAGAAGATGGGTGCGTGGTACATCATCACCGCGACTGAGTACATGACTAGGTGGCTAGTAGTGCAGCCTATGAAGGACTGTAGAGGTGCGATAACAAAAAAGTTTATTTTGAATATGTGATCAGATAATTAGATCTTAGATAATTATTAAGGTATTACAGACACATGTGCATGGATTTGCCTATATTACTTAGTGCAATGGATCAATAAGATTGTGAATAACATAGAAAATGAAGCAGTTAAAGAAACATAATAGATACACACACATAACATAGCAAGATAATCAAGGAGTTCACCCAACACTCCTGGGCTACATCTCCTGGTTCAGCCTTCAGTGGTGACCTCTCTATTATGTCTTCAAAAGAATATTTTTACAAAAGTGAGCTCAATTTGAGTCTCACACAACATATACAAAACAACAAGGCTTTACTTGGATCCCACAAGCTTTTTTGAGTACACAGACTCTCCTCACTGACTCTATGTCTCTTTTTTCTCTCTATCTCAGCACTGCTTGCCTCTATCTTCTATCTTCTGTGGATTTAAAGCCAATCAAATCTATCTGTTCGTTACCATTTCTCTGGCTCTCTGGCTCCCGGCATTTTTCTGGTCGAATCCCCTTTTGAGCATTAGCAATCATGGCATAACATCTTCGGGGAAGGTGGCCACCTGTTCTAAAATGAAAAGGGACCATCGGGCCTTTGAAATCCCCAAAAATAGCGTTCTCTATTTACACAAAGAAATACACTAAAAATTGTGAAAATCCACGACCTTTCCATTTATTGGATTTGAAATATTATAGATTCTACCTTATAACTCCTATCAGGTCTGCCTTTATATCACCATCGCATATGCATTATTAATCTAAGAGATCTTGATCCAATGTCTGAGGTTCATTTCAGGTAGCTCATGCGTATGAGAGTTAACTGCCTGAAAAGGGTGGTTTTCTCTCTCCAGTGCCTGGCCATATGGCAGCTAGTGCATGGGCTCGAGCGGAGCTTGGCCAAAGCCACTTAACACCTACGACCCACCCGAAATCCTGCTTGTTTCATTGTTTCCCTTTCTATTGGAAAAATATAGTAAAATGTTGAAAATCCTTAAAAATGGCTCATATCAAACTTGAAATAATATATAATTACATTAATAAACCCTTTCGGGTCCAGTTTCATTGCATCGATGCGTTTCCTTTGTATTTCATTCATTTTAGCGGAAATGAGAAATTCACAGGAAAATGTCGTTTTCCTGATCTCAAAATATATAAAATATAATCTCTAACCTTATCGGGTTTGGTTATCGCAAGTCATGTTTGTTATTGGACCCTCTCCTTTGTAATGCTCCAACGCGATATTGTGATGTGATATATATCGCAACTGCACATCGCATAGTCCTCGGGCCATTGTAAGCGCTCCCTTGTAATCTGCCAATGCGATATGGCAGGTTAACCTGGGCTGTCGATCTACACGCTTGATCGATGGTCCTCGTTGACCCCAATGATCACTATCACAACATTTATATGGTTGTCTCTAATAGCCTATGCCTGCCTTCTCCAATTGCGATATGTCGATTGGATCTGGATCGTTGATTGACTAGATCTGACAGCTGCTGTGTAAAGTTGTTTAAACCGCCGATACTCTATTTTTCCACTATTTCTTCATGTTTTTTCACTCCCGATAGTGTTACCCGCTATTTCTAAGAGTTCTTCTTTTGCAATAGTTTTGATTTTTAGAAGAGTTAGAGGGTTCTCAAGGATCCATTTGGATCACACCTTCCCACTAAAAAAGGCTTTTGGACCACCAAAAGTTGTTTTTTAAGCATCAATCAAGTGAGGATACAGCTTCCTCACTTGTCCAATCTCTATCCATCTTGCACTACTTTGTTTTGAACCTTTGATTCTGATTCTAAGGTACTCAACATCCCCTTTGCACGTAGTTCTCACCTTCCCGTCCAGAACTGTATCTTCCTACAACTCATTGAGTTATTCAGGAAACAGATCATCAATAGAAGGCAATTGACTTTGCTTTTCGGGATCTTAAATCAATGAAGGTTCATATAGTCTCAAGTTCTCTATGTTAATGACTGAATAGATATGCATATAAGCTGGCAAATCAAGGCGAAAAGCGTTCTCACCAATTTTCTCAAGTATCTTGAAAAGCCCATACCTTATTGGCTTCAGCTTCTTACCTTCACCTTGCATTCTGTCTTTGCTGATGTACAGCCAAACTTGATCACCAACGTGGAAGCTATGCTCAATTCGATGCATATCATGCCTTGCCTCGTACTTGGCCTGGCTTCTCTCCAGTTGTCCATGCACTACTTGGTCAATTTCTTAGATTTGTTCAATGAACTTGGTTGCTTTGTCCACATCACTATGTCCATCAACTACTATGTCTTTACTAAAGATAAAATCCAAGGGAGACCTTGGTGGAAAGACCAAAACAAGTCTTAAAAGGAGACCTCAGAGTAGAAGAGTGCTTGGCACGGTTGTAAGCATGTTGCACATAACACAAATGTTCATCCCAAAGCTTGGGATGCTTGCTGAAATAATCCCTGAGCAACTGGATCATTGTCCTATTGACCACCTCTATTTGGCCATCTGTTTTTGGATGGAAGGTTGTTCTCTTATTCAGTTTGGTGTCCATCAATTCCCATAGACATGACCGAAACTTCCCAACAAATTAGGAATCTTGATCAGATATAATGGAAGTGGGTAACCCAAAATGAACGCATACATGCTGAAAGAACAACTTTGTTGTTTTCTCAGTTGTAATCTGCTTATTACAAGGTATTAGAATACACATTTTTCTGAACCTATCCACAATAACATATAAATAATCATGACATTTTCTAGATTTTGGCAGTCCCCCAACAAAGTCCATGGAAACAATTTCCCAAGGACGAGAAGGAACTGGAAGTGGAGTGTACAAGCCTAATTTTCTATTACTAGGCTTGCTTGTAGCACACATGGTACACCCTTTAATATATCTAGAAACTGTTTCATGCATTCTTGGCCAATAACAGAACCTTTGCAACTATGGAACTGTTTTACTTACACCAAAATGACCTGATATAAGAGAAGTATGCGCTTCTCGGATTATGTTAAATCTTTCAGTTTGTGGAATGCATAACTTTCCCAAATGATATAAGAGTTGGTCCTTAACATAATAATCCAATTCTTCTACTTGTTTTCCCTGACTTAAAGCTACATATACATCTTTCAAATCTATATCTTGAACACATTCTTCAATGTAGCTTTCATGCAATACTGAGTTATGCTTAAGCATAGTAGATGCATTTATGATTGGTCTGGATAACATATATGGAACCTTATTGTGTATGCCTTTTTAATATCTGATGACATGATGAAACTATTCTAGAAACCCCATCCACCTATAGTGTCTTGATTACTGCAATTTAGTTTGTGAGTGTAAATATTGAAGTGGTTGATGATCTGTATGCATAACCATTTCTTTGCCCATTAGATAATTCTTCAACTTTTTCACACTCTGTACTAATGCATACAATTATTTATCATATGTGGGATAATTAGCTACTGCAGAATTAAATGTCTCAGAATGATAACATATGGGTTTACCATGTTTCATCAACACTGCTCCGATGGCATGGTCACTGGAATCTATTTCAATCTCAAATGGTCGTTGAAGATTTGGCAGTGCTAGTATTGATGATTTACTAATTTTTTCTTTCAAGCTGTCAAAGGCTTTCTGCTGTTTGCCTCCGCACTGAAACACCTTGTTCAATACTGTCAAAGCATGTAAGGGAACTGCAATTAAGGAAAAGTTAGCAATAAAATTTCTCCAATATTGTGCTACTCCTAGGAAACTCCTAACTTCTATAGCAGATTTGGGTTTAGGCTAGTCACAATGACTTCAACCTTAGAGGGATCTATCTTTAATTCACCACCCCCTACAATATGACCCAAATAATTTAAAGATGTTTTTCCAAATTCACATTTTCATAACTTCACATAGAGATTTTCATCTTTCAAAACATCTAGAGTCTGCTCTACATGCTTCAAATGTTCCTCTCATGTTTTACTGAAAACAAGAATGTAATCTAATATACAATTACAAAATCATCAATAAAAGGTCGGAATACATCATTCGTAACTGTAATGAAAGTGGCAGGAGCATTAGTTAAGCCAAAAGGAATAACTAGCCATTCATATAGCCCTTGCTTTGCTTTGAAAGCAGTCTTCCATGCATCTTGTTCTGCTACTCTGACCTGATGATAGCCACTATGCAAGTCCAAATTGGAAAACTAAACAACTTCTTTCAGCTGATCTAATAGATCATCAATTCGAGGAAGAGGATAATGATTCTTGATCGGTATTTTATTCAGTGCTCTATAATCAATGCACATCCTCCACTGACCATATTTCTTTCTCACCAACATGATTGGAGATCAACATGGTGATGTGCTTGGTCTTATGAATCCTTTATCGAGAAGCTCTTGTACTTGCTTCTTGATCTCTGCACTCTCTAAAGTGGATAACCTGTACATTCTGATGTTAGGCAATGGAGCTTCTCGTTGCAAATGAATATCATGTACTATTTCCCTTTTGGCTGGCAGATCTTTAGGTTCTTGAAATAGGATATCATATTCTGAAACAACTTTATCTAAATGAACTTTATGTTTAGCATCACAACCTTCAAATGCATTGATTTTATTAGGGGTATTTTCCTTTACAACCATTAGTAAAAATTGCTTGCATGAATTTACAATTATTTTCATCTGCCCCGAGTTTATGAGAATGTAGTTATTTTTGAGCTGATGAGCTTTGACAATATATTCTATTCCATCTTTTATGAGTTGATACTTATTTTCAGTTCTATAGAAAATGGCCTTCTATCAGACAAGTAAGGACTTCCTAAAACAATACCACATATATCCAAGGGAACTATATCTAACTCAACCTCATCTACAAAAGTTGACCCAATAGCAAACCTAAGTCTACATTGTCTAGTCACTTGTAGCTTTGCTTTATCACATACCCAACCTAATGGATATGGCTTCTTGTGAGGTTTTTTTAGTAAGCCCAACTTGTTTACAATTGTTTCAGAAATCATGTTTACTTGTGAACCACTATAAAATAAAGTATCAATCTTTTGATGCATGGAAATAACTCTAATTTGAAAAAGCTCATGTATTTTCCTCTCATTATCTCCATTATCAATAGATTGAGTAGAATTACTTCTAGATTCTTCAAAAATTTTACTTTTTATACCTGTGTTTGTGACTGTTGTTTCATCACCTAAGTTTGACCCCAAATCTTTCTGAGTAGTAGCAGCAATCTTCTTCTTCTTACCACTGAAGTTCTTGGGTTTCAGCTCCAGATGCAAAGACCAACAATGTTCATCATCATATCCATCCTTTTTGCAGTGAGTGCATGAAGGTTTGTCTTTCTGTGTAGCATTTTCCTTCCTCTCTTTCCATTTTTTCTTCTTCTTTTCCTTGTTCTTGCTTGTAGTGGGTTTTGATGATCCCCCAATCTCTGGGTTCACATTCTTGCCTCTAGCCTCTAGATGTGTAGCTTGAATGGATACCTCGTCTATACTGGTAGGGTTAAACATGAGAATGGTGTGCCTCAAATAGCTATGCAGACCACCTATATACTTTAACAAAGTTTTAGGTGAGTATAGAGAAATGCCTAGAATTAGAGATCTTTTTTTAAATTCCTAGGTATAGCTTTGTACACCTTTCCCCTTTAATTGGCGAAGATTTTGCCAACTCATCATTACTTGTTGCATATAAGCTAGTGGATAGAATTGTTTTTCAATTGCAAAAACAAATTCACTCTAGGTAGAAAGAATTTTACCACGCTTCTTCAAATCATCTTGTGTCCTTCCTTCCCACCACACTAGGGCAGTTCCTCCAAGGTGAAAGATGGTCGGCTGAATCTTTCTCCTTTCTGAATTGATGTTCTACACCTTGCAATATACATATATTTGTCTAATCTAGTTATCTAGCTTTTCTTCATTTAATTCTCCATCATAGATTAGAAAATCAAACTTTACATCTAATTTAATCAAAGATTTTTTCTTCTTTTTATTTTCAGGGCTAGAAGGAGGTGTTGACGGAGGAGACTCTTCCCCTTTCCCTTTGCCTTCTAAATGGGAAACTAGAAGAGGTTCCTCTACTCCTTTACCTTGTGCAGGTGTTGAGATTCTTTCACCTCGACCCTTCTTAAATTCCCGATACATCTCTTCTACCATGGCTCTCATGGTCATGAAATTCTCCATGAACTGAGAGTCTGATTCTGATGAGGTTTGTTTTGCCATCCTCCTCCTACGATAGACTCTTCCAATTTTTGGGTTAGCCTCAACCAGCTCTCCTTCTCCTAATTTGAGCTTTGACCTAGTTAGTATTCAACAATCCAGCACAAGATTGTCTAACCTTATCAAACCTAAAGCTCTGATACCACTTGATTTGATAATGAGATATTAGACAATTATTAAGGTATTACAGACACATGTGCATGGATTTTCCTATATTACTTAGTGCTATGGATCGATAAGATTGTGAATAACATAGACAATGAAGCAGTTAAAGGAACATAATAGACACACACACATAACACAACAAGATAATGAAGGAGTTCACCCAACACTCCTGGGCTACGTCTCTTGGTCCAGCTTTCAGCAGTGACCTCTCTATTATGTCTTCAAAAACAGAGGTTTACAAAAGTGAGCTCAATTTTAGTCTGACACAGCAGATACAAAACAACAAGGCTTTACTTGGATCCCCCAAGTTTTTCTGAGTACCCAGACTCTCTTCACTGACTCTTTGTCTCTATTTGCTCTCTGTCTCAGCACTGCTTCCCTCTGTCTTCTGTCTTTTTTGGCTTTAAATCCAATCAATGATGTCTGTTGATTTCCCTTTCTCAGGCTCTCTAGCTCCTGGCCTCTGTCTCCTCGAATCCCCTTCTTAGCATTAGTAATCATAGCGTAACATCTTCAGGGAAGGTGGCCACCTATTCTACAATGGAAAGGGACCATCGGGACTTTGAAATCCGCAAAAATAGCATTCTCTATTTACATAGAGAAATACACTAAAAACTGTGAAAATCCACCAATCCTTTGTTTATTGGATTTGAAATATTATAGATTCTGCCTTATAACTCCTATCGGGTCTTCCTTTATATCGCCATCGCATATCCACTATTGATCTAAGAGATCTTGATCCAACGGCTGAGGTTTATTTTGGGTCGTTCATGCATACAAGGGTTAACCACCTGAAAATGGTGGTTTTCTCTCTCTAGTACCTGGCCACATGGCAACTAGTGTACGGGCTTGGGTGGAGCATAGACAAAACCACTTACCGCCTATGGCCTGCCCAAAATCCCGCTCATTTCATGGTTTCCCTTTGTATTTGAGAAATACATTAAAACATTGAAAATCCTGCAAAATGGCTCATACCAGACTTGAAATAATATGGAGCTGCATTAACAAACCCTTTCAAGTCTGGCTTCATTGCATCAGAGCATTTCCTTTGTATTTCATTCATTTTAGCAACAATGTGAAATACATAGGAACATGTTGTTTTCTGGATCTCAAAATATATAAAATATCATCTGTAACATTATCGGGTCCGGCTATCGCAATTTGCATTTGTTATCAATCCTGCTCCTTTGTAATGCTCTGACGCGATATTGTGAAGTGATATATATTGCAATCGCACATTGCATAGTCCCCAAGCCATTGTAAGAACTGCCTTGTAATCTGTCGATGGAATATGGCGGGTTAACCTGGGCCATCGATCTGCATGCTTAATCGACAGCCCTCGTTGACCCTGCTGATCGCTATCACAACATTTATATGGTCATCTCTGATAGCCTCCACCTGCCTTCGCCGATTGCGATATGCCAATCGGATCTAGACCATTAATCGGCCAGATCTGACGGTTCCTGTGCAAAGTTGTTTAAGCCGCTAATACTCTATTTTTCCACTATTTCTTCATCTTTTTTCATTCCTGATAGTGTTATCCACTATTTCTAAGAGTTCTTCTTTTGCGATAGTTTTGATCTTTAGAAGACTTAGAGGGTTTTTTAGGATCCATTTGGATCAATATGTGTTGACAAGATTTGGCTATCCAAAGATCTTGATGAGCGATCGTGGTATACACTTTCTTAATGAAACAATCAGTGTGTTGACAGAATAATTTCAGGTGTATCATCAAAAAAGTATGCCTTATCATCCACAGGCTAATGGGACAATGGAAGCATTCAATAAGATAATGGAGAGTGCCTTAACAAGGGTCTCCAATGCTAAAAGAAATGACTGGGATGTATGCGTACCCACGGTGATATGGGCCTACAAAACGACTTGCAAGAAGCTGACTTGGCAAACACCTTTCAAAATTGTGTATGGCGTAGAAGTTTCCATGCCAATGGAATACATTGTACCTAGTCTGCGCATAGCAGCACTCATAAGAATGGTGGAAAGTGGAGCCCTAGAAGAGAGGCTTGCACAGCTAGCAGAGCTTGAGGAGGACCGACTTCTAGCTCAATTTCATAAACAAGTTCAAAAGGAGCATGAGAAGGCATGGCACAATCGGCACATCAAACTATGCACCTTCAAGTTAAATGATCTGGTCTTATCATATGATAGTAAATTTGATAAATTTCCATGGAAATTTAGGATGCATTTTCTAGGGCCATATGTCATCAAGGAGATTACCAATGGTGGATCAGTTCATCTGGTCAAATTGAATGGAGAACCCTTCCCAGGGAAGGTGAATGGTAGCCAATTGAAGCCATACATCGATGATCTAGCTAGGTGACTTGATGAGGGAATCATAGTCTTAGCACTCCAAGCAGCCGAAAGGAAGCACGGGACTATAAACTACACAGCCCGGGTCGGAGAGCTGTGCGATTGGGGAACTGTGGGGAACAAAGATATGTCACAGAACTTGTAGAAGAGTGTAGGGAGATGTGCTACCAAAGGAAAGACTATACAAGATAGCCAGAAAGTGATCGTTAAAGTCACTGTTCATGATTTGACGATGAAAAAACGACGAAAATGAGTGGGGGCCACATTTAAGTTGGAATTCATGGACCAGATCTTTGAAAATATTCCTCCAATCGAGCATTAATGAACTAATGTAGGGGAGAATGATCAGATTCGAACTTGAAAGTGCCTATAAATTACTGGTGGCTGCCCAGCAAGAAACACTTGGCATTTTGAGACTTGAGTTGTTGAGCTGTCACGCGCACATGAACCGTGAAAACTTTGAAGTTTTTCTAACAAGTTCAGTATTTGAGACATTGCCACAAGAGACATAGGTGTTGTTTCACAGCATCATGTTGACACCCACAAAGGCTATGAGCATTGAAGTAGTGACAACCAAGGGATTTGTTCCAGAGGTAGCTACGGCAGCAGAGGGAGCTGCCCTAGAAAGTGCGCCTGTGGAAGTACCAATAGAAGTAGCTAAATTCCCCAGGACACCCTGGCCAAGGTCTATGCTGACCCAGGAGGGGCTAAAATAGAAGAAGGACAAGCCAAAAATGTAGTTGCTGGTGCGTGTATCACTAAGGAAGCACCCACAGTCGAGAAAACCCACCACATAATAAAGGACCAAAATGATTGACCTAGAGCCAGAGGAGGAGGCCGAAGAAATCACCTTGGATGATGAGGATATTACAGTGGAAATGGAGGTCATTGAAACTGAGGGGTCGGATCCCATATATAAGTTTCCTGAATACATTCCTCCACACAGGGGCAAGATGAAGGTCCCCAAATATATTGATGATAGTAAGGTCACCCTGCACACACCCGTCCTGCCGGACCAAATTGTCTTTGAGGGATCGTTCTTGGGGTATGTCCCCCTTTCGAAGTTGGAGGACTAGGACTTAGCTAACATGGAGCACTTCGCTCATTTAGCGAGAGACCAACTTATGCATCGGGTCTTCCAAAAAAATACTAGAGTGACTGCGTTGGAGCTGAGGAAGTGGCTGAAAGGCATGGAAAAGGCAGGCCTGCTAAACCTGCTATGGGTGCCGCATTACAACTACTCACCTATCACACTTGTAGTGATCAAGCAGTTGATGTGCTTGGTGTTGAACGAGTGTCTGTGGCTGGAGGAGCTGATACCCATCACAGACATCCTAATCCATAGGATCACGCAACTGCCATACAAGGAGAGAATCTAGCCATGGCATTTAGAGGAAAGGCCGAAGAGCATGCACTTTCCAGGGAAATTAAGGGAAATTCAAACTTGTAAAGAAGTCATGCGGCTACACCATTTCGAGTATTCATGACATTGCAGTCAAAGTGGCGACACAAATCTTAGCAAGGAAGGTCATCTGGAAGTGTCACATAGATGAAGTACTGACACCAGTGATAGATTTGATGGCCTAGTGTGTGGAGGGATTCCAATTTAACTGGGTGCGTTGCCTCTGCAGTGAGTTCCTTACGAATTGTCACAAGGCACAAGATCACATTAACACTTTTCCTATGCATGGCTATTGTTGTCCAAAATGCTAGTTACATGGGATCTACATAAAGATAGTCAGTTTCCTCCGATCGTTCTAAACCTACCAGAGGCAGTGAAGTTAGCTTCAATGTGGGCGATCAAGGATCCTTAGCGGATAAAGGACGACAACATCTTCTGGATCTTGATGTAAATGAACATACATATGGCCATCAACCACAAGTCGTGGCTAATGCCTACAAATTTTGAGAATTTGTAGGAATATGTGGAATTCAAGGTGTACTTCCACCACATCTCAATATGGGCGTGAAAGGACTCTGAGTAGAAATGGAATGAACTACCATACTTGGCCATAGATGATGCAATTGTAGCAGTTCTCAATTGTTGCCTAGTAGATTGGTGCAGTGCCATGGGATTGACAGTGGGATCTAGCAAGACCGTCATGCAGCGAATGAAGGAAGAAGCTAAGTTGAAAATGGAACAACTATCTGCAAAGAGAAAAGAGGAGGCCAATTCCAAGGTCAAGGTAGAGCACACTACCGCGAAGCAGTCAGGTGGACAAGCAGGCAAAGAGGAGCATGATTCTTGCCATAGTCAGAAGTCGCCTTCTCAGAGACCGAGGAAGAAGACAATCAGAAGGAGTAGGGAGGAGTGAACCTAGAGACGACTTTGTTCTACACCAAGCACACCAAAGATCCGGAGAAAGTAGGGCCATAGAAGCAGTCCAAGGCTGGCAAGACACCTCTGGACCCGATCACCCTACCAGTGGGGGACTTAAATGATATAGGTGATATGATGTGGGATGCTACCATGGAACTACTACAGCAGTTCAAGCAATAATAGCAGTACACATTGGTTTCTATACAGATGGGTCTGCGAGAACTATAGATCCATGCATCATAGATACAGGTTACCGGCTTCAAACAACTTGGTGCCTGGCACCTCAAAAGTCGCAGGGATGCTGCGCAGAAAGGATCCCCAAGAAATAGTGCTGCTGGATGGAGCACTAACAATAGAGACTGAAGCTGACAGACCTATTGTCAGTGCTCTTAAGAGAGTTGGACTCAACCTTGCTGCACTTCCCAATGAGGCACTTTAACTTTTGCAAGACAACGTGATCGTGGAAGTTCAGGTCCGTGAACAACATGCATTACAAGTAATCAGTGAACAAAAGGTCAATAATGCCTAGCTAACCATGCAGAGAGACTCCACCCTTAACCTTGGCAAAGACATTACAAACAAGAACCAATGCATTTCCACAGTTGCGGTTGAGGCGTGCAGGACTATCCGAGAGTTGGGCATTCCCGAGGTTGAGTCGATAGATGTGAGGGTTCGAAAGTTTGTTGGTGGAGTGCGCGACGTAAGAACTAAATTGGAAAAGGTTTAGCTAGAGTTGAACCTCAAAATTGCAGAGTTGTAGTTGAAGGCCAGAGTTTCGACTCTACTAGAGATCAGAGAGTAGAACGAGACCACTGTGAAAGACACAGTAGGAGTAGTCAAGAGCATAGTGAATGACTATACCACGCTCTTCCAGGAGTTGCTGGAGGTAGTCACCTACCTGCAAGAAGATCTTACTATGCAACAGTTGGGAATAGAAGCACGGGAGCCGTAGCAGCGCTATGACGAATTCAAACCAACAACATGCATTGTTTCCAGCACACAGAGGTTAGCTAAGCTGCAGGAGGCCAAGGCATTGAAAGAGTAGGTAGATGCAGCTTATCAAAAAGAAGTCGTGCTGAAGGCTCACTTGAAACCTTGGTGTTATAGACATATTTGGGCACTACAACCCCAAACTCATATGTCCATAAACTAAGGACTCCTTAAGTCCCTAAAAGTGTTGCTTCGTACCCTAAAGGATCATGGTTATCTAATTACATCATTTCCCAAATTTCACCTAGAAAGCTACTCAGAACTGACCAAAACTAGACCATACAGGCTGCTCCATGGACAAGGTGCGATGCATACTAACTGCCTAACTAGCTAGGTGAGATGAGAGAGAATAGACAAATGGCAGAGATAGTTTGCGAGGTGGATGATCATGGAATCTTCCAGAAACTTCTCCTGTGACACTTGCTTCTCTGAATTCGCCTAGGGATGAGTAAGAGATCATGAAATCTCCAAGTGGAACCAAGAACTATCAGTGAAATGACACTAATAAAAAACCTAGAGCTGACTCACACCGTTGGAATACATCTATATATGGATCCCTCATCTGAGAGATCTAGAGGCTGGAATTTTGTATTTTGTAAGGAAGTGTTGTTGGTTTGGTGAGAAGAGACATTGCATTGTTAGGTGATCTTGTTGTTCGTGAGGTGAAGAGGAATTCTACAACTAGGAGGATGATGTTGGATCAGACAGCTAGGTTGTAATCCTCTCTGAAATTACTATTAATAAAGTTCTTTGAGTTTTCCTCCATATGATATTGTATTTTTTAATCTTATTGTTTATGAATGAAATTTTATGGTTATTGTGTTTCTAATTCTGCATTGTTTATGATGTTTTAGATAGAGATGCTTTTATAGTTTCCTCTTACTTTGGCTCTACAACTACTCTTTGAAGTGGGACAAGTAGGAGAGGAGTGGCAAATTCTATCAAGGAAAGGAGAAATCAAGCTATGATCAAAGTGAAGGATATAGCTTGGTCCTCTATTATTCTCTTCTAGCTTTCACACTTAAAGGAACTCTTGAAAAGCTTTCATTTTTTGTTTCTAAGAAAACTACCTGTCTTAGTGGGACTAGCAGTTCGAATTAACACTAGTTTTCCCTGAAACAAAATGGCGACTCCACTAGGGAATGAATAGTTTGCTTTGTCCGTTTATTGTTTGCTTTATAAACTACAGACGGAGACTGAAGTTAGCTAGCTAGCCTTCGAAATGCCTTTTCTATGCAAGTGCGAAGTAGATAAACACTGCTTCAGTCAATCACTAGGTTGGTTTATGAACTGAACATCTGAATTACAAAACATCTTCAGTGCCCTTGTGGTAGCTCAGAACCTCATCAGATCCTACCCTTATGCTTTGTGTTTACTGTACATCATTACTCAGCCTAAATCACTGAACTTAGCTGCAAGTTTTGAGTAAAAACCAAGCTCAGTTTTGCTCCCCATACCATCGCGTATATATTGGGAGACCAAAATAGGCTATCATCCTTTATCCTTAGGAAGTCGTGTCTACCACCCTATCGATCATAATGCATTGAACACAACATTCGGAAAGATTGACTGCCGTACATAATTCCTTGGTAATTTCTCTATCATTTATCACCAAGGTGTATTTTGCAGTTTTACGATGGATTTGGTAAATCTTCTAGCTAGACTTCTAGAGCAGTCACTTTCATTCCTTTTCGACTCCTTAAAAGAAAAGTTCCATTTGAGCACTTGTCACTTCAGGCTCATTAAAAATCGAAGGCGACTAGAGTCACCTTTAGATTTTTCTAGACTCTTAAAAATTGAAAAAGCAAGGTGCGTCCAAGTGTCCTTAAAATTTTTTTTGGACGGAATAACATCCTTGTTCCCACGATGATTTGAGGTTGAGATAATGGAGTCTACCAATCAAGGAATCCTCCTTGGAGAGAATCCTATTCCTTTCTCCTCTTGGGGAGATATTGGTTCTCCACATATGGCTACATTGTCCCTTTCAAGAATCATAGTTAGCCTGCCAGTATGGCTTTTCACGACCTATGTCATTCAAAACACCACAATTCCTCAACAATCTAATCAGCATCTAGAATATACTGAAGTTACCCCTTCACCTTCTTCCTCTTTACTTGGTGAAACTAGTGACACTAAAAACCAATTAACTGAGAAGAAAAAGAAAGAGAAGGAGAAGAAGAAGAAGTTGGCTAAAAAAGGGAACTCCAAAGCATCGTCTGGAAAAAATCCACACACTAAAGTTTCCAAACCAAAAAATCCATGCACAATTTGCAAGGAGAATCATTACCATTGAGATTGCCCTTGCATCCTGCGGATCTTGAGAGAATGGTCTCCCCAGTTGCCTCATTCAGTGTCATCAACCCCTGACAGTAAGGTTGACATCACACCATCAACTACTGAAATCGAAGTCAATCGATAGAAAGGAAAATTTATAGTTCCATGTAGGCTATGTGAAGGTGGTCACACTATTTACCATTGTCCTTTTCTGGACGAAGCCAAAATCATTTTTGATAACCATCCTTCTTCACCACAACAACTTCCACCTGGATACAAGAAACTCTTACCGAGTCCTTCGCTAGTTGAAAACCCGATTGACATAACTCAATTTTCGATTGAACCACCTATCATTGAAAGTGAACCTTCTGAGTCCATCCCAGATCAAAGTCAACTGGTCGAGATGGCAGTCGACCCAATCTTGCCTTCAGAAAATCCACCTTTAGATGATATAGTTTCCAAAGAGGATGAGAACGACACTGTTCAATTTCTGTTGGTTGATATAGAGTCTAATGAACTTGGGGGAAATATGACCATTCCTTCACCATAGGAAGATACCCCCCCAGTTCATGAAACTTATCCGGACATTTATCCGGTACCTCCTTTGAGCAGTCTAGTTGTTTTCTTTGACTCGAATCAACTAGAGAAACCTCACCTTCCATCTAATGTACCCTTCCTAATCATAGTATAGGTGTAAAAAATGATCAATTCTGGTACAATCATAGATGAAGGGGCTTCAGTGAGTATCCTTTCCTCAACTGCTTGGAAAGCACTTAGTTCGCCATCACTTTTGCCAGAAAAAACAAAATTTGTCAGGCTTCATCAAAGGAACCAGTCGACCATTAGGGATCCTTCTAAAGTTGCCTATAACTTTGAGAAAGAAAACTGTTTATATAAACGTGATGGTAGTCCAAGGTCCACTAGATTACAATCTACTCCTTGGACGTGATTATATATATAGCATGGAAGCCATTGTCTCCACATTCTTTCGAGTGATATGTTTTCCACATGAAGGCAGACTGGTACAACTTGTTGACCAGCTTTCATTTTCTGGTTCAAACACAACTATAAATCAATGATCATCCCTAAATGGTCTCTTCGCATCAACAATGTCTCTTCCATCTTCATCCAATCCACCTAATTACCGTGGGTAGTTCGCTAAGTGTGATGAAGATTAGGGGGCATGCACCCTAGTCTGCTTCGACAGGAAAACGTAGAGGAAAAGAGAGATTTTTCTGAAAGGGCATAATACTTGGACCGAATAACATTTCTGTATAGGTGATGTGATCAGTTTGACGTGATTATTTCCTTTTTATTATTGTGAATGGAAGCTCACAACATTAACCTTCATACGTTATGTGATTGGAAGCTCACAACAATCACCTTTGTCTATTTCGATGGACATCACAAAGGAAGAGTTTTTGTCTCCCAACAGAAGCAATCCTGCCTAAATGCAAGGAATTCCATTTGATAACCTGAAAAATATCCTTTTACTAGAAGACCTGGGGGCATGCAAACCTTTGCATGCAAGTGAAAAGCGACCCTTCATTTTTCCTAGTTTGTAGGTTCTTAACCCTTTAACCTCGTAGCTCGGTCGTTTCTACCTTACATAAAAAGGTCATGAGCACATGTTATAATAGTGATCAAGCTCATTAAAAAATAAATCTACCAATAGATATTATCAAAAAACTGGTAAGAGCAATGTTCCCACAAGGTTCAATCTCATTAAAAATTCAACCTGCACTGAGCACATGTTGGCACAAGGTTCAAGCTCATTAAAAAATAAACCTACCTCTGGTAAATAACCTTTTGTGATCACTTTGCTATCTGCCCTTTTGAACTTTGGTTGTCTTCCCTCCATCCCCTCCATTTCATTTGGCCCACCATACACTTCCACTTGATTGTTTACCCTTTTGAGGAACATTTGCGATGAGTGATTTTGATTTCCACACTCTTCACACTGCTATGTTTTGAGAAGTTCCAAACTTACCTAGAACCAGCTACTACCTAGAAAGATCACTCGTTCCTAAAAAAAAAGCATCTTTTAAACTCTTTTTAGACTCATTAAATATAAAAAGATCGTCAAGCTATTAGCCTTCCCAGCTCGTTAAAGCAAGGGGAACGTTATCCCTCTCATATATTTGAATCTTTTTGGACTTGAGGGATTATTAAACAAAAGGATCAAGTGCTTCTCTTTGTCGGCTCGTTAAAACTATCGAAAAATCATCCATTTCATATTATTTTATACTTTTTTGGACTTAAGGGATTATGCCATGAAAAATGATTACTGAAGTCTCCCTTTTGTCCATTTTCAGACTCTCTAAACAATAAAAGGACCGAGTTATCTTTGCCATTAAACTCGTTAAAAAAATAGCGATAAACTTGTCCACCTAGACAAGAATGAGTCTCACTGATGCTAGGTTCGCTAAACACAAAGTGATAGGTTTGACTGAAGGGAAAATTATAGACCAAGCATATGTTATCCTCCTCAAGCTTGTCGAAAATAAAGAGGTACTAGTCAGCAATGACTGGGGAAAAATGGGAAGAAAACTTGAAGGACTCTATTGGTAGCAAGTCACTCTTGGACATGACACTTTCACTCCATCACCATGATTGAGTTGGGTTGGGTTTCCGCTCACCGTCACCATTGATCTGCCGTGCCATCCATGGGGTTAACACTACCATTCCATATCAGTGTTGCCAATATGTTCAAGAGAAGTCCTTCAAAGAATTCACCATCCGAAAAACACCTCATCCACTGCATTACATCCGCACTTCATTTTTCATGACTGCCAGTCTTGAACCTCATATCATAAGATTGTTTTCACCTCCACAAAAATCCTTTGCTCTGTTTCACGTCGTAGATCAAGGCCCTCCTACGACAGGTCAAGGCCCTCCTACGATAGGTCACTTCTTGTCGACATCAGCTCGTTATCCAAGAAGTTCACATAGAAACAACCCTTTCAGTACTTTGAAGCTTTCATGCATCAATGGCAAGTTTCTCACTTCCGACGCAAGGTTTACATCAATGACCTTTGACCAAAAGACTTTGCATGGTGTTCTACATCAGCTCATATATTCAAACCACATGAATTGTACTATAGTACCTTGAGGTTCATCATCATTATCAGTGATTCCTCTCGTGGTTGTTAACAACTTACATCATTGGCTGGTAATCAGGCAATGTCCTTCCATGTTCGACTTCAGAACATCTTTTCACTTGGATCGACTTGTACATCAAGTCATGATTGTACGAGTTTTGAAGACCCCAGATCTAGTTTCATCCATCCATGCTGCGATATATTCAGGAAAATAAAGACATCAATTATACACAGAAGTTTCACAAATAGTCATCTAGCTAGGGAAGGTGACTCTTCATGCGAAGAATCACAAGTCTGCAACAACAGACGACTGTCTGTCATATGTACATGAAAATGAATTTATAAAGCTAAGCATGGGAATGCTCACCTCAGCTAGATCATGAAAATAATATGATGATGATGTATTGTATTGTATCTTATACAGGTCACCTTTCAGTTCGAATACCTCAGATCCTGATGAATAAAGAATTTCACCAGAAATCAAAAGATTTACGACCTCATGCTTTAGGGGGCATCTGTTATAGACATATTTCGGCACTGCAACCCCAAACTCATATGTCCATAAACTAAGGACTCCTTAATTCCCTAAAATTGTTGCTTCATACCTTAAAGGATCATGGTCATCCGATTACATGATTTCCCAGAAGTTCCACCTAAAAAACTACTCAAAATTGGCCAAAACTAGACCATACAGGCTGCTCCATCGAAAAGGTGCGATGCATACTGACTGCCGAAATGGCTAGGTGCGTTGAATATTGAAATGGCCTATTATCGGGTTTGATGAGAGAGAATAGACAAATAGCATAGATAGTTTGCAAGGTGGATGATCATGGAATCTTCCAGAAACTTCTCCTGTGACACTTGCTTCTCTTAATTCACATAGGGATGGGTAAGAGATCATGAAATCTCCAAGTGGAACTAAGAAATATCAGTGAAATGACACTAATCAAAAACCCAGAGCTGACTCACACCCTTGCAAGACATCTATATATGGATCCCTCATTTGAGAGATCTAGAGGCTGGAATTTTGTATTTTGTAAGGAAGCGTTGTTGGTTTGGTGAGAAGAGACATTGTATTGTTGGGTGATTTGATTGTTCATGAGGTGAAGAGGGCTTCTACAATTGGGAGGATGATGTTGTATCAGACAGCTGGGTTGTAATACTCTCTTACATTACTATTAATAAAGTTCTTTGAGTTTCCCTCCATATAATCTTGTATTTGTGAATCTTATTGTTTATGAATGCAATTGTATGGTCAATTTGTTTCTGATTCCGCATTGTTTATTATGTTTTAGATAGAGATGCTTTGATAGTTTGCTGTTACATTGACTCTACAGGTACCCTTTGAAGCGGCACAAGTATGAGAGGAGTGGCAAATTCTATCAAGGAAAGAAGAAATCAAGCTAGGATCAAAGCAAAGTATCCAAGTTGGTCCTCTATTATTCTCTTCCATCTATCACACTTAAAAGAACTCTTGAAAATATTTCATTATTTGTTTCTAAGATAGCTACCTATCTTAGTGGGACTAGCAGTTCGAATCGACACTAGTTTTCCCTAAAACACTTGGTTGGACGAGGCCTACTTGATCACAACCACTAATGAAGGCAATCTGGCTAGTCTGCAGGAGACTTAGCAGAAGATTAGGTCAAACAGCATAGGGCCAACGACAGAGTAGTTGGTCAAGGAGATGAAGCAAGTGGCAACACATTCCACCGCTGAGGTAGCAGTTTTCCAGGTTGAGCTAGGAGGTCTTTGCCATAAGATATCCATGCCAGTTGAGTGAATCATGCTAGGTAAACTTGAATCGGGATAAATTCAATGTTGACCAGGTTAAACAGTGAGGGGGGTAAGAGCTAGAGTGAGCAGGATTGTCTCACTTAGCAGGTTTGGCTGGAGTTAGTCAACGAACCCCAAGTCAAGTTGAAGGGGGGAATTAGAGTGAGCAGGATTGTCTCACTAGGTAAACTTGACTCGGGATAGAGTCAAAGTTGACCAGGTTAAATAGTGATGGTTTTGGGGCACATGGTATTGTGCACCCATGGTATTCTGCTTGTGGTATTATATGTAATGGAGCTTATAAAAGGCTGGAAGGACTTCATTGTAATGCAAGACTTAGAGGTGAGCGGTGAAGGCTCACTTGGTCAGATTGGCCAGGGTTTTGGCCAATGCTAATGAGATCTTATTAGGTTGGGTTTTTTCCCGGATTTGGGGTTTTCCTAGATAAACATTTGTGTTTATGTGTTTATGGTTGTTGCTAGTTATTTTTGTTTTTGTTTGTCTCAGTAATTCTCTGTAATTAATTTGTGTTCTCGAGTAAATTGCTTAACAATTGGTATCAGAGCCAGATATTGGTTTCAAAGGGATTCTTTCATGCCACGGGTTTATAGTGCCTGATGAGATTAGTGTAGCCTTTTTTACAGATGTGGGTCTGGAAAATAATGGTGGAACAATGGTACGCGGAAGAACCTCGAGGAGAATGTGTGGAAGATAGTGTCGTAACTTCGAGGGATTGTAGTGCATTTGCGATATTTACCAGATTGGAACATGCTGACGAGTTGTTTGGAATTCATGCGGCTATTTAAAGAAGGTAAGCAGAAGAAAATTATTCATGCGGCTTCGAAAATTGTTCGCTTTCTGCTACATGAGGCCACTAGTGCTGGAATCTACGAGGTTCTCGTCAGGCTCGCAGTTGCTCGGGCTCGCAGTTGGAGTGGTTTGATAGAAGTTTTTGAGCAAATCAAATTGAGACAGGATGGATCAGAATCACAGCAGGAATAAACAAAAAAAAAATTAATGAAGTCAAAATTATTGCATGTAAATGGGCATACTACTGTAAGACCTGGTAAGGCATGTGTACCCCTCGATGATCACCAGTAAGGTCTGGGTTAGACCTAGGTGATAGGGGGGATGTTGGGTTAACAATACCCCAGGTAAAAACTCTGAGTGGGGTAATAGCTAGAGTGAGTGGGATTGTCTCACTTAGCAAGTTTGGCTGGAGTTAGTCAAGGAACCCCAAGTCAAGTTTAAGGGGGGAATTAGAGTGAGCGAGATTGTCTTACTAGGTAAACTTGACTCAGGATAGATTCAAAGTTGACCAGGTTAAACAGTGATTGTTTTGGTCACATGGTATTGTGCACCCATGGTATTCTGCCCGTGGTATTACATGTAATGGAGCTTACAAAAGGCTGGAAAGACTTCATTGTAATGCAAGACCTAGAGGTGAGCGGTGAAGGCTCACTTGGTCCGATTGGCCAAGGTTTTGGCCAATGCTAATGAGATCTTATTAGGTTGGGTTTTTCCCCAGATTTGGGGTTTTCCCAGATAAAATTTTTCTAACAACTGGTATCAGAGCCAGATATTGGCTTCAAAGGGATTCTTTGATGCCGGGGCTTTATAGTCCCTGATGGGATCAATGCAGCCCTTTTTTACAGATCTAGGTCTGAAAATAATGGTGAAACAATCGTACGCGGAAGAACCTCGAGGAGAATGTGCGAAAGATAGTGTCGTAACTGCCAGGGATCACAGTGCATTTGTGATATTTACCGGTTTGGAACATGCTTATGAATTGTTCAGGATTCATGGGACTATTTAAAGAAGGTTGAGGGATACCTTGGGACAACAGAAGAAAATTGTTCATGCGGCTTCGAAATTGTTCATTTTCTACTACGTGAGGCCATTGGTGCTGGAATCTATGAGGTTGTTGTCGGGATCGCAGTTGGAGCGGTTTGATAGAAGTTTTTGAGCACATCAAATTGAGAGAGGATGGATCAGAATCACAGCAGCAATAAACAAAAAAAATTAATGAAGTCAAAATTATTGCATGTAAATGGGCATACTACTGTAAGACCTGGTAAGGCATGTGTACCCCTGGGTAATCACCGGTAAAGTCTGGGTTAGACCTAGGTGATAGGGGGTATGTCGGGTTAACAATACCTCGGGTAAAAACTCTGAGGGGGGTAAGAGCTAGAGTGAGCGGGATTGTCTCACTTAGTAGGTTTGGCTGGAGTTAGTCAAGGAACCCCAAGTCAAGTTTAGGGGGGAATTGTTAGGTAAACTTGACTCGGGATAGAGTCAAAGTTGACCAGGTTAAACAGTGATGGTTTTGGGGCACATGGTATTGTGCACCCATAGTATTCTGCCCATGGTATTATATGTAATGGAGCTTATAAAAGGCTGGAAGGACTTCATTGTAATGCAAGAACTGGAAGTAAGCGGTGAAGGCTCACTTGGTCATATTGGCTATGATTTTGGCCAATGCTAATAAGATCTTATTAGGTTGGTTTTTTCCCTGGATTTGGGGCTTTCCTGAATAAACATTTGTGTTTATGTGTTTATGGTTGTTGCTGGTTATTTTTATATTTATT
This sequence comes from Pinus tabuliformis, assembly GCA_031772625.1. Lineage (NCBI taxonomy): Eukaryota > Viridiplantae > Streptophyta > Pinopsida > Pinales > Pinaceae > Pinus > Pinus tabuliformis. Next base: position 422,726,533 of record CM062811.1, read on the forward strand.
CCTCTAAGTAATTATTTATGTTATGCAGTAAAAATTTTCTAACAAATCGAGGGCGAGTCACCATGTTTGTGTTGGGGGCTTATTGGGAACGAGTCTCCTAGCGGTCAATTTTGGGGTTAAAAACCCATGTTTTGGGGTAGAAGGCTAGAAGCTTGTATAAAGAAATGTAAATTCTACACATTTTGTGGTCGCAGAGAGTGAAGATATCAAGATTTAAAAATGGTTTTTTGCCGTTACTCTAGATAGGTTGTGTCAGTTTTAGAGATCCACCCTTGGTCCTCGGACCATGGGATTGTACAAAAAGGAGGTCTTAAAGGAGTCTGAGGGGGTCATTTAGTGACGTAGAAGTACTGGATGAGTTTGTAAAGAGATAAGAGAAAGAGTCTTAGTGTAGGAAGAGGCTTTACAGTTTAGTGCGCAAAGGCCTAGGGGAGAAGTCCACAGCTGAGTGCGTGGACCCCTACAGTTATGTGTGCAGGGCAGATAGAGTCTGTATTGAGAATCTCAATCATCAATAAAGAGAAGTATTTTGAAATTACTGCGTACTTTTAATCTGTGTGTGTGGTATTTTACTTCTACTATGAATGTTGCAATTATGCTATGTTGAAAACTGTGGTTATGAATTAATGCTATATTGATGTGCAAATCTATGTATTTTACTTTGTTATATTAATGCAAGTAGGAATATATGTTTACATGAAGATAACTGTAATGCGTGTTAAATTTAACCAATAGTTATTAGGCTTGACACAGAATTAAGGATAATTAGGGAGGTGCTTAAGCACTTGATCTATCTATTTAGGGTCCGCGAAAGACGATCAGAGACTTTCGCAGAGGCTCCAAGGATGAATAATAGAAGTACATTGATAAGCCCTAAAGGGCTTATCGATCTATGGAATGGTAGAGTGAAGGTATAAAAAATGACATCACAACTGTCTCAGGGTGCGAAAACTTGGTTCCTACATCCCCCCATACCACTTTGGGTGAGACTTCAGTCCGCGCTCCACGGATTGATTGAAAAAGGGACAGTACTGTAGCGATTTGCTTGGTTTCTTAAAGCTGAACCTAGATGAGGGCCCATCAAGCCAAGGCCAGTCAAGATCAAGTCATCAACATATAAAATACTAATAAAGAATTTACCTTCTACCAATATATGATATAGGTTTGCATCCTCTTCACATTTAGTGAATCATAAACTAGTGAGATAGCTATAGAACCTGGTGTGCGAAGCACGGGGTGCTTGCTTAACACCATACAATGTTGGCTTGAGTCTGCACACATTAGACTCTCGATCAAAAGTCTTGAATACTTCTCATGTCTTTATATAGACCTCCTCAATAACTACGTTGAGCAAAGCAATTTTCAAATCCATATGGTGGATCTTCCACCTTATCTGTGCAGGCAAAGAAAGGATTGATTTGATGGATGAGTACCTTTCCACAGGAGAAAATTATCCTCAGAGTCAAACTCGTCCACTTGAGAGTAACCCTTGGACACAAATTTGGCCTTGTACTTTTCTATTCTTTCGTCTTCTTCCTACTTCACCTTAGAGATCTATCGTGAACCCACAAATGATTTTTCTCTTTCTCTTGGGACCACTTCCAAAACATTGTTCTTCACAATGGATTCGTCCTCCTCCACCATTGCATCATCCCATACAGGTTTCTCTACTGCCTCCTCGAAAGAGGATGGCTTACTCTCTACTAGCTCCATAATTAGAGCCACGTTGTCAGTTTACCAATGTGGTTACCTTCTCTTCCCATGCTAATTTGAAGGAGCACCTCCATTCTCCCTTGCATCCTACACAATTCTCTTAGCTTCTCTGGTTCTCTTCATATATTCTCTAGATGGTTATGCTTGAGTGACTATATCCACTCTCTGCTACTCAAATTCTGGCTGCTCCACAATATCTTGAGGCTCCTCCTTTGGTGCTAAAAGTTCCTCCTTTGGTGGGATTCGAAGCTTCCTCTCACAAGAGCACTACATGGCTTTGTCTTCATCACATTTGACGTCCCATCACATAAACATCAATATGAGGGATGGAAAATACACATTGTAGTTATGGGGACTTTCTGTGTAACACGTAAATACCCCAAACTCTGGTATCAACTCTAGATTATTTATTGATTCTTTGGAGACATGGAAATAGAGAATGGATCCAAAAATGTTGACATGTGACACATCTGACTTCCTCCCCATGAAAGCCTCCTCTGGTGTGAACATGCCAAGAATCCAATGAGGACTCCTATTCTGCAAATAGACCATTGCATTGCATGCTTTAGCCCACAAGTGTAGAGGAAATATTTGGTCATGCAACATCTCCCCTACTACTCACAAAATGCTTTAGTTCTCCCTCTAAGGAAACCCATTTTGTTATGGGTTGTGGGGTCCTATCAACTCTCATTGATTTCTATCTTTTGCACAAAAAATATTAAACTTATTCGACATGTAATCACCTCCATTATTTCTCTTGAGAGCCTTCACCTTCTTTACCATTTCTTTCTCCACAAGTTCCTTGAAATCTAAGAACTTGTAGAAAGTCTAATCCTTCTTCTCCATGAAGAAGATCTAGCACTTCCACAAGAATTCATCAATAAATATAAAAAAATGCTTGTTCCTAACAGTAGTGGTTTTTGAGAAAGGGTCACAAACATCAGAGTGGATCAATTCAAGGACTACAAGTGCTTGGTTGTCCTGATCATGGAAAGTGGCTTTTGTGTACTTCCCCAAGGTACATCCTTTACATGCGTTTTACTTCTCTAATGCTCCTTTGGAAGGCATGTGGTAATTTGTTGCATGATCTTCGAAGCTCCATCATACAAATGACCAAGTATTCTATGTCCAAGTTCATTGACATCACAATTCTGCACCTCCTCCACCTTTGTGCTCGATATAGTACAATACTCTACATCTAGCTTGTAGAGGTTCTTCACAGAAACTCCAATTTGATCAACCAACCCCATGGCTATTTTTATTAGGAATTCATTTCCTTTGTTGAAGATGACATGATAACCAGAATCTTCCAGAAATACAATGGAGACAAGATTCTTCTTTAGACCCAGAAGAAACATCACATCGTTGAGCATGAGAGGGGACCTAATTCCCTCTAAAAGGTGATTGTACCAATCCCGGTCATGTTGTACCTTCCATGAACTCCCATCTTGATGTGTATCTAGAGATCCTTTTCCTCTAAGTCACTGAAAAATATATATTCCCTATCATATGGAATAAGGTGCCATTGTCGAGATACCACATGCTTCCCATCATTTTGGTGGCCATGCATGAAATGCGAGTAAAATAAATCTTGAAATGTGAAGCCAAAACTTCACCTACTACTCCTCTTAATGTCCACTTGCTTGTCTTCTCATGTTGACACTTCGTGGCATATTGCCCAAATTCATGATAGTGAAAGCACTTGAGTCTGGGTAAGTCTTTCTTCTTTCCCCCTTGACTAAATTCTTCTTTGGATTGTTATTTATTCCCTTTCCTTTTATTTTCGTTTCTATTCAAGTCATGATTCTCCTCATCCTCGCCCTTTGATGAAGTCTTATCTTTGGTATTCCTCCTTATTTTCTCCTATACCAGTTCATCACATAAGCACTCCCAGCTTGGTAGTTTATCCCTACCATTTACCGAATCATCATATCTATGCCAACTCTTGGGAATGCCCAAAAGGGATAGAGCTATTAAGTATTATTCAGGGACATTAACACTGACTCCCCCAAGTTCATCATGATACTGTTTAAATATCGTAAAATACTATAGAATAGTGTCATTCCTCTACATCTTGATACTTCAAATCCTGTCCTTGAGTGCGAGCCACCTGTGGTCACTATTATTCTTGAAGAATTCAGTTAGTGCTTCCACATTGCGAATTGAGTCTCTTTTCCATAGAGATACAAGACAATATGATCCTGTACTCCTGATGAGCCTCATCATTGGGTAATTATATGGGCTTCAATTCACCTCCTAGCTTAGTCAAACCAACTTTTCTCATAACTTATTACATGTTTTTTATTATATTTTTTTTATGAGGTGAGTTAGAGTTGGATATTGTGCTTTATGGTCTAATATGGATTTAATGTAGGATTAAAGGAGAAAATAAAGGTATTTTGGCAAAGACCAAGGTCAAAAATTGAATGGGACAAGGGAGAGGGATTATAGGAGGCAAATCCTCCTCATTTACTACTCCTCCATTCGAGCATTCCTCCATTCATCACACTAGATCAGAGTGCAAACAAGCAAATCGTGAGGACTAGAAGGTAACTGAGCAAGTGAGAGACAAAGCACCAGTTTATCTCGAGTTTGGGAGCCGAGCATCCCTAATTTAATGAAGTCATTGGGGACATTAGAGGTATAGGTAGAGAGGCCTAAGACCTCAGTAGGATTTGGATTTTTGATTGTAAAACTCTACTCTATTTTCGAGCTACAAAACTTGTGACAGTTCTTCTGATGTAATTTGTTGCTTTGGTAATAAGAATGAGTTTTGTTTTGAGCCAGCACTGAGTTAACTTAGAGGGCTGAAGCTCTTGCGTTAGGGCCCAATCCCAACAACCAAGGCTCATCTTTATTGTACATGTATTTTTAGTGTAGACTCATAGCTTCATTGTTAATTTTCTCATTAGATACATTTCCATTACAAGTAGTGTAGATTAGATTGGTTGTGTGATAGTTTTCTTCCATTTGTGCCTTATTTCAAGTAGCAGGTTAACAAGGAGAAAGAGGATCACCACAAGGTTGTTATCAGGTGTCTCGGCCTCACTTCCTCCCTCTGGGACCATGACTTGAGGAAGGGACCCTTAAGAAGCCCCAAAAACATAGATATCTAGTTCTTTTATAAGTTTGGAGTTTGTTGTCTTTAATTTAGTATTTGGTTAATGTTGCGAGGTAGATGTAATTTTCATATTTTTCATCTCCATTTGTGTAGTAGATCTGACTCATTCTTTCATTCCTTTTAGCAACTTTCTTTATGCATAGTATAGGCAGTTGACTCATTAATTCTTCTTTTCTAGTTTATGAAAATGTATCTTGTTATATAGCTTTGTGGAATACACACATGTTTTATGTAGAGCAGGTGCTTCAGGAGGAGACTAAGACCTCATAGCCAATAACCACCTTCCACTTCATCCACCTTAGCCATCCCTTGTTTTCACCATCACCCTAACTAGTTTTTCATCATTTTTCATTGAATTTTTCCCAAGCACATTGAGCAAATATAGTCATCTATCATCTTGGATTTTGACTCCTGAATGATCCTAGACCTTCTAACACTCCATTCCTCCCATCGCACACCTTTCCTAAGCCTCCCATCACCTCCAACATGTCACATTTAGCTCTCGGTTGTATCTTGTTGGTTTCCTGTAATTCCTACAGGATCATTGTGTAGGGCTCTAGTACATCTTGTAGGTTTTACTGAAACGACTTGATTTGAGGCCAAATTTATGGAAAGCCTCTAGGAAGTCACAAAAATCCCCCTAGGGAACCTCCACACCATACAACCACTTCATAAACCTTATAGCCATCCTCAAACACCCTTAATCCACCTTTCACATCCACAAGAACAATTAGTTTGCATACTTGATTTTGCATAAAAAGACCAAAATTTTGAATATAGATTTAGTTTAGTTTCTTTACTTGCACATTAGTATGTTTGATACTTCTTACTTATGTAATCTAGATAGTAGCATTTGTTTTATGTTGATTTAGCATTTTTTATTAGCATAGCTTCTTGAATGGTTAATTAGAGTGTGGTGTGGTTTAGCATTACATGTTGGCCTTCTCCATTACTGCAGTAGAGTAACTCTCTTAGAGTGTGTTAGGTCCCTATATTGCTAGTGTAACCCCTTATTGTTATTAGTACAACCCCACTATTATGTTGTTGTGCCCATGTAGTCCCCATATTGTTAATATTGTGCCCCATAGAAACCCACTATTGTTATTATTGTGCCCTTACATTATTATTGTTATGTCGCTCTGATTATATTATTACCCCTTAAACTCCTATATATAGAAATGAGGTCTTGTCATTTGTATCATCCAAGAATTGTTCATTTCTATAATGTAAAGGAGGTTTCCCCCTCGAAGAGGCTTATTTCTAAGGCATTTATCTATCTTTTCTATCTTTTTGTGAGCTGGTTTAATAACATTTGGTATCAGAGCACATCGAGGACATTCAAAAATTGAATATAAGGGTAAATGCTATTCCAGAGAAGGAAGGGATTGATTTCTTCATAGGGACTTTAAAGGATAACATTCAACATGAGGTTCATCTTTGGAAACCTGATTCATTGGAGAAGGCATTCAGGTTGGTAAGAAAAATCGAAAGTGAAATTATGGAAACAAGGAATCCCACCACTCACGATTATAATTATGGAAATTTCTTTTTCCTAACCTTCCACAACCTACAAGGTTTACATGGTAACAATTGGAAGAAAAAAGATAAAAAGGGATTTGTTACAATTGTGATATCAAAAACACTAAATGTCATAAGTGTGCTGAGAAGAAATTATTTTACATAGATTATGAAGAGGAGGAAGAAAAGGATCAAGAAACATGAAAAGAAGAGGATATAAACTAGGAACCAACCCTAGATAAAGAAGAAATGAATCCAAACTTATGTTGTAAAGCATTGGCAAGCATTACCACTCCTCAAACTTGCAAGGTAGAAGGACATACCAAGAAGAAAAAGGTTCAAGAAGTGAAAGACCACATCGAGAAAGAAGAAATGAATCTGACCATATCTTATAATGCATTGGCCAAAATTACCACTCCTCAGAGTATCAAGATAGAAGGACACATCAAGAAGAAAAATGTTCAAGAAATGAAATATCACATCGAACATCAAGAAATGAATCCAACCATATCTTGTAATGCGTTGGAAGAAATTACGACTCCTCAAGCTCTCAAGATAGAAGGACATATCAAGAAGAAAAGGATTCAAGCAGTGAAATATCACATCAAGCATCAACAACAAATTCTCCAACTTTTATAGGATAATGCCACTTTGGTGCAGAATCGAATGAAACAAGAGGTAGATCAACATTGCAATGAAAGAAGTTTTGATGTAGGCGATTGGGTATTTTTACGGCTACATCTCAAGCAAGCTATTTATGAGAAGGAAATGTTGGCAATACTACATGCACTTAAGAAATGGCGACAGTACCTAATGGGAAGACACTTCAAGGTAAAAATGGATCATGATAGTCTGAAATACATTTTAGAACAAATATTATCTTTATAAGAATAGAAAAATGTGTCGCAAATATGTTGGGTTATGACTTTGAAATCATCTACAAAAAAGGGAAGAAAAATGTTGTTGTAGATGCACTCTCAAGAAAGGTTGAGGATGTGGAAACATTGTTTTGTGCTATTGCTATTATCCAACCAGATTGTATAAACAAAGCAAGGGAAGAAAGGAAGAAGGAGGAAGAAGTGTGGCCACTCATTCAAAAGTTGCAGAAGATCCCAGTTCAAACAATATTTCCAGAACTTGACAAGGAAGGAAAAGTCATATTGGAACCTGGAGCAGTCATAGAAACAAGAACCCGACAACTATGAAATCAATCAATTTCAGAGTATCTCATCAAGTGGAAGAACTTACCCGCTAAATATTCCACATGGGAGGATAATAATTTTATACAGAAGCATCAGGAACTACTCAAATGTTGAGGACAATAGTTTTTGAAGGAGAGGGGCATGTTAGGTCCCTATACTACTAGTGTAACCCCTTATTGTTATTACTACAACCCCCTTATTATGTTGTTGTGCCCATGTAGTCCCCATATTGTTATTATTGTGCCCCATAGAAGCCCACTATTGTTATTATTGTTCCCTTAAATTATTATTGATATGTCGGCTTTGCTTATATTATGACCCCTTAGACTCCTATATATAGAAAGGAGGGCTTTTCATTTATATCATCCAAGAATTGTTCATTTGTGTAATGTAAAGGAGGTTTCCCCCTGGAAGAGGCTTAGTTCTAAGGCGTTTATCTATCTTTTCTATATTTTTTTGAGCTCGTTTCATAATAGAGAAGATTTACCTTTCTTCCATCAAAGAATCAAGCTTCTTCTGACTCCATAGAAGTCTAGCTTGGAACCTCAGTGGTATCTTGCGAGCTGAACACTGACAACAAGTAGAACCATCCCTTTTACTTGTGCATACAGCACTATCACCTCCAAGTTTGTACGAACCCCAGGTTGATAAGTAAAGTTGGTAGCCCAGGAGTTGCATCATCCTTGCTACAATACTGGCGCTCATCACCTTTTGGCGTTGTTGCCAGGGAGGTGTCTGAGTAGAATGTGATTACTGCATTCTTTTCTTATATTTCTTGTCTTCAATATTCTGGTATTAGTTTATTTCTGCAAAAGTAATCTAATTGTTTCCTTTCTTTCATTTTGCATTATCTCCTTTCCTTTCCATTTTTCAAGTAAAATTTCAACTCAACAAGTAGCTTTTTCATTCTATCAGTAATCTTCATTCAATCAAAAATTTCAATTATGGAAGTGCTTTCCAAGTTTGAAAAAATACAAAACCAAACCAAAAATATTTCCTTTCATGCCTCGTAGGAATAGGGACAACTTAGGGAAAGTTTTTCCAAATACCCCCACTGCAGCCAACAGCCAACCTTCTCTCTTCTTTGGTGGCTGTGAACTGGAGAAACCCTTAGGTGAGCAACTTGAAATATTTGAAGAAAGTTCTGGAAATATTGTCAAGTTCCAAAGAAAGGTTCCAACTTAGTTACAAAAGGGCTAGGTGCACACTTGACCCTGATGTTACAGGGAAAAGTGTCTACTCAGAACTGCTTATCCCACTAAGGTGTGATAGCTGCCTTAGAAACAAACAAGGTAAAGCTACTTTTGTTTTTCCTTTATGAAGTATAGGTAGAGAAGAACAAAGAAGACCAACCTCTGTCTTGTGCTAATCTCCTGGTTTGATTCCTTTCTTTCTTGATAGTCTTTCGCTACTTGTTCCCTTGCACGCCCAGCTTCACAGAGTACCTGTAAGATCACAGTAGCATAGCACTATACAAGAACATGAATCTATAATCATAAACAATCTAGGATCAGATGTAAATTGACCATACAAATGCAACAAACATAAATTACAAAAGAGTATGGAGGAAAACTTGAACAGCTTTTATTGATAAAGAAGAAAGAGGCAAGGGGAGTTACAACCAGTTGTTATGACCCAACATCATCCTCTCAGCAAGGAAGCCCCTCTTCACCTCATACAAAGCTTAGATCACCCAAAAATCTGATGTTTGTCTCAAGAAACCAACAACAATTCCTTACAATATGCAAAATTCCAGCCTCTGGATCTCTGGGATGAGGGATCCATATATAGATATCTGTAAGGGAGATGAGTCAGCTTGTGATTTGATTAGTTCCTTCCCTCTGGTAGTTCTTGCTTCCACTTGGAGATTGATGATCTCTTACTCATCCTTGGTCGAATTCAGAGAGGCAAGTGTCACAGGAGAAGTTTCTGGAAGTTTCCATGCCTCTCCACCTCGCGGAATGACACTGACATTTGTCACTTCTCACCCATCGCACCCCATAGAAGGGATTTTTGAAATGCAACGCACCCACACAGTGTATTTAGGTGAGATGCAATGCACTTTGCCTATGGAGCAGTAGAAATGATCCTGTTTTGACCAATTCTGAGCAGTTTTTCATGGAGAACTTCTGGGAGAAGCTGTAATCAGTTGACCTTGTTCCTTTAGGGGTTAGAAAAACACTTTTAGGGACTTAGGAGCCGTTGGTTTATGGAAATTTCATGCTTGGGGTTGTAGAGCCCAAAAATATCTATAATAGTTGCCCCCTAAAGCATGAGGTCGTTAATCTTTTGATGTCAGATGAAATGATTTATTATGAGGATCTGAAGTTCTTTCAAGTTGGGAGGAGACCTATAATAATATACAATAAAATACATTATCTTCATAATATTTTCATTATATAGCTGAGGCGAGCATTCCCATGCTCAGCTTTATAAATTCATTTTCATGTACATAGGACAGACAATCGTCTAAGTGTAGACTGATGATTCTGGTAGAGCCATCATCGCTTTGATTGGATGATTATCTGTGCAGCAATGATGTACATTTGATGTCTTTATTTCCCTGAATATATATCGTAGCCCGGATGGATGAAACTAGATCTGGGGTCTTCAATCTCATTCGATCTTCACTCGAAGTACAAGTGGATCCATGTGAGAGATGTTCTGGAGTCGAACATGGAAATACATCGCCTGATTACCAGCCAATGATGCAAGTTGTTAACAGGCACGAGAGGGATCACCGATAATGATAATGACCCTCAAGGTACTGCAGTACAATTCACGTGGTGTGAATAAAGGACTTGGCGTCGAACACCGCGCAAAATCTTTTGGTCAAAGGTCATTGATGTAAACCTATCGCCGGAAGTGAGAAACTTCCCATTGAGGCATGCAAGCTTCAAAGTACTGAATGGGGTGTTCCTAGATCAACTTCTTGGATAATTAGCTGATGTCGACAAGAAGCGATCTGTCACAGGAGGGCCTTAATGAATCCCACATCAATGACACGGAATGGAGCAAATTATTTTAATGGAGGTGAAAACGATCTGATGACATATGGTTCAGCGTGGTGGTCATGAAAGAATGGAGTATGAATGTATTGTAGCGGGTGAGACACAGGTGAAATCTCTGAATGACTTCTCTTGAACATATCGGCGACACTGACATGATGGATTGGTAGCATTTCCCCAAATGTGGATGGTGTGATGGGACCATGGCGATGTGACCGGTGAATGAAACAACCCAACCCGACTTGGATGCGGAGTGAAAGTGTCATGTTCAATAGCGACTTGCTACCAACAAAGTTTCTTCAAGTTTTCTTCCCAAATTTTCCCCAGTCATTGCTGACCAGTACCTCTTTATTTTTGTCAAGCTTGAGGAGGATAACATATGCTTGTTCTATAATTTGCCCTTCGGGCAAACCCATTGCTATGTTTTAACGAGCGTAGCGATAGTGAAACTCGTTCTCGTCTATAGACAAATTTGTCACTATTAAGTTTTAACGAGTTTAACGACAAAGATAACTCGGTCCTTTTCAATTTTAGAGAGTCTGAAAAGGAATGTAAAGGCAACTCCAAAATTCCTTTTTCGTCATCTAATCCCTTATGTCCGAAAAAGTATAAAACAATACAGAAGGTATGAATTTTCGATCCTTTTAACGAGCCGAACAAAACAAGCGCTCGATCTTTTTGTGTAATAATCCCTCAGGTCCAAAAAGATTAAAATTTAGAGGAGGGATAGCACTTCTGGTCCCTTTAACGAGTTGGAGAGGCCAATGGCTCGACAATCTTTTCATAGTTTACGAGTCAGTTGAAAGGAGCTTAAAGGAGACTCATCTTTTGAGGAACGAGTGATAAAATGGGTAGCAGTTGATTCCAGGTAAGGTTTGGAATGTTCCAATCATGGTAGTGTTACAAGGATGGCTAGTGAGATCACTCTTCGCAGCTGTTCCTCAAAAGGGGTAAACAATCAAATGGAGGTGAATGATCGACCAATACAGAGTGGAGGTGATGGTGAGAACACGACCAAGGCTTTTAAAGGCTGAAGTATTACATTCATGATGATGAGTTACCGGGAAATAGTTCATTTTTTAATGAGCTTAAACGTGGGGGGGAACATTTGCTCATGGCTTATGTTTATTTTTTAACGAGCTTGAACTATGCGCTAAAACTGCTCGATTAATCCAGTCATATAATAAGAATGTCTCATATATAAAAACGGCAACTTTTAGAGTTTTGCCCCACATCCTTTTTTTATGCAAGTTAGGAAATGACCAATCCTATAAGTTTAAAGGGTTAGAGGACCTACAAATTTAAAAAATAAATAGTCGCTCTTCGCTTGCATGCGAAAAGGTTTGCATGCCCCAGGTATAAAACATAATTTCAAGGTTACCCCTCAATTTGCAAATAAAACATTTGTTTTATCAGGAAAGGCTTACCTCTTTCAGGTTACCAAAGATTGTTCTATTCACAACGCAAACAAAACACTTCTTCAGTGATGTTTATCGAAATAAACAAAGGTGAGTGGCAATGCCTGCCAACCCACATAACTTTGACAAGAGAATCTTATTCCAGAATAACCCCATCTTCCAATCACGGACGGGAGTACAGACTAGTCATATTCTCTCACGGAAACCTACTCTATACCTGAAGTTTTCTTGCTGAAGCAGACCAGGGTGCATGCCCCCTGGGTTTCAGTCATGTCCCTCGAATCACTCGCGCTCATCAGGCGGGCGGACTGGAGATTGATGAGACATTCCTTGTGTGAAAAGACCATTCAGGGATGGCATACGACTATTTTCTTTGTGTGATCCGGGAAATGAAAGCTGGTCTATGAGCTTGACCACTCTTCCTTCGTGCGGAAAACACATTACTCTAAAGAGTGAGGAGACAATCGCTCCCATGCAATAAATATAGTCTCATCCAAGGAGTAGATTTTAATCCAGGGGTCCTTGAACTATCATTACGTTCATTTGAACGGTTTTCCCTCTCAATGTTATGGGCACATTGGGAAGGATCCCTAACGGTCGACTAGTTCCTTTGTCAAAGCCTATTAGATTTCTCATTTTAGGAAAAAGCGATGGCGAACCAAGCGCTTTCCGAGCAGTCAAGGAAAGCATACTCACAGAAGCCCCTTCATCTATGATGGTACCGACCATAACCATCCTATATATTTGAACAATGATGCGGAATGGTACACTAGCCGGTAAACGGGGTCTGCCTAGTTGATTCCAATCGAAGGAGACAACTAGGTTGCTTGGAGGTGGGACCGAATAGACGGCCAGGTATGACTCTGATGAATTTCCTTCCTGCGGTAAAGGAACGGGTAAATTTCCCCTATGTTCATCGGATTCTGTGCTTACGAAAAGAATTTGGACGGTGTCATCCTTATTCTCTTCTGTGATAGTATCATCTGAAGACAGAACCTCTGAAGGCAAGACCGGGTCAAATGCCGCCTTGACCTTTTGACTTTCGTCTGGTATGGGTTCATATGGTTTGTCTTCAATGATAGATGCTTCAGCAGACCATCTGGGCGGGTCAGCCGGTTTTTCAACTAGTGACGGACTCGGCAAGAGTTTTTTATATCCAGGAGGAAGTCGTAACGGTGAAACTGGACGATCGTCCAAAACTCTTTTCGCCTCGTCTAAGAAGGGACAATGGTGGACGGCATGGTTTCCTTCGCACAGTTTACAAGGAAATCTATATTTTCCTTTTTGTCTTGGGGCTTCACTTTTACTAGTCGACGGTGTGTTTTCAACATCATCATCAGAGGTTGACGACACCGGGTTGTGCAAATGAGGAGACCAGTCCCTTAAGATAGTGGTCTCCTTTGCAAATGACACATGGTGATTTAGGCCTGGTCGGTGCAGTGTGTGGATTTTCGCTAGACGACGCTTGGTTGCCCCCTTTTTCTTTTGGCTCCTTCTTCTTCTTCTCTTTCTTCTTCTTTTCCTTCTTCTTCTTAGGTACTTGATTTTTGGCTTTACCAACCCCATTAAGCGAAGAAGAAGGAGGAGAGGAAGAATTGGAGGAAGTAGAAGGTTGGTGGGTAACTCTGGATTCGTCTAGTTGCTGACTCGACTGTTCAGGAATTGCGGTGTTTTGAACGACAAAGGTTGAGAAGAGCCATACGGGCAAGCCGATTGTCAGTCCTGGAAGCGACAATGTGGCCATATGGGGTGCACCAACATCTCCCCAAGAGGAGAAGGGACTAGGATTTCCTCCAAGGGGAACTCCTTGGTTGGTGGACTCCATTTTCTTCAACCTAAGGTCAACGTAGGAAAGGGTGATGATTATTCCGTTTAAAATAAATTTTATACGCTTTGACACAACTTGTTTTTTCAATTTTTAAGAGTCGAGAAAAAACAAAAGATGACTCTAGTCGCCTTCAATTTTTAATGAGCCTGAATTGACAAGTGCTCAGATGCACCTTTTCCGTTAAGGAGTTTGAAAAGGAACGAAAGGGACTGCTCAGGAAATCTAGGTAGAGGGATTACCAAACCATTCAATCTTCCCGAATGTTGTGTTCAGTGCATTGCGATCAATAGGGTGGCAGACATGGCTTCCTATGGATAAAGGATTAAGCCTATTATGGTCTCCCAAAATATACTCGATGGTACGTGGGAGCACAAGCCCGTACTGGCACTTATCGTCTCAAAGTGGAGGAATCACCCAACCATCAGTGGGAACAACAGTTACCAGGCTTTACGACGCTGGAATACGTCTCTAGCCTAGACTTCTAAATGTTGTGCGTTAGGTTCCAAAGCATTGTTAGATTCATTGAATTTATTTTATAGTTGATCTTGTTTATGAAGTTTTCCTTTCAGGTTCACTGCGAGATGTAGTATAATTCCTAAAATGCAATCTAAGATTATAAACAATCTTTTTTATCTTCTTTTTGCAATGAAAATCCTAGCTACTAAGGAAAGAAAGACAGAATTCTTTCACAGAGAGCAAAGAGCACACTCTAAATGCACTTTCCTAAATCAAACCAATCAGACTGTCTCAATGCAAATGCACATGCATGTATTTGTTTTCGACTTTCTTAGTATGTAAATGATAAAAAGAAAGCTGATGCACAAATCTGAATTACTTTTCAAGCGACAATTATCAACAAGTTTATTTTCGAAATCAAAAATGGAGGCAATCAAAACACCTTACGATTTGGAAATGAATACTTGTTTTCGACACTAGAAAAATCACAAATTCAGACCAAAAACAATAGTAACAGGATAACGACTATCTATAGCAATCAAACTTTTTCCTATGCCTGAAAGTGACACTTGCGACACTTTCAAATCAAAGGACGACAGTGCGATTATGTTACTTTTTGCAAAGGAGAACTGAAAATGACTCAACAAACACACAAAAACATTTACAGTTCTTTTGTTCAAAGGAGGCAGAATAACAGCAAATAAAAGGGTTTCAAATAGAGATATACTGATCACAGGCAGCAGAATTCATGAACAGAACTGGAAATAATGAACTACAGAAACCAAAACTGAACAATTCCTAGTCTGATCAGCACACCTGTAACACAGGGAATTTGAAATGCAGCGCACCTACTACACTCGGGAAGTGCGCTGAATTTCAGATTCTCAGAACAGTACCTGCGCTGGCCGAGAGATGAGACTTTGCTTGGGTTCCAGGTCACAGTTTGGAGTTCAGTTCATGGGTTTTGGCCGAGAAAATGGTGATCAATAATGCAACAATCAAGGGTAGATCTAGGGAGGATCTAAGAGCTACCACAAGGGGCAATCAGAGAGTTTGTGAATCAGTTGTTTAAATCATAAGCAGATCCCGGAGATTGACTGAAGCAACATTTATCTACTTTACATTTGCATAGCAAATGCAGTTTGAAAGCTACCTGGCATAACTTCAGGCTCCCTCTGTAAGTTTATGAAATAGACAACAAGGAATATAAACAAACAAACTAATTCATCCCCAACGGAGTCACCATTTTGTTACAGGGAAAAGTGTCTACTCAGAACTGCTTATTCCACTAAGGTGTGATAGCTGCCTTAGAAACAAACAAGGTAAAGTTACTTTTGTTTTTCCTTTATGAAGTATAGATAGAGAAGAACAAAGAAGACCAACCTCTGTCTTGTGCTAATCTCCTGGTTCGATTTCTCTCTTTCTTGATAGTCTTTTGCTACTTGTTCCCTTGCATGCCCAGCTTCACAGAGTACCTGTAAGATCACAGTAGCATAGCACTATACAAGAACATGGATCTATAATCATAAACAATCTAGGATCAGATGTAAATTGACCATACAAATGCAACAAACATAAATTACACAAGAGTATGGAGGAAAACTTGAATAGCTTTTATTGATAAACAAGAAAGAGCCAAGGGGAGTTACAACTAGTTGTTCTGACCCAACATCATCCTCTCAGCAAGGAAGCTCCTCTTCACCTCATACAAGGCTTAGATCACCCAACAATCTGATGTTTGTCTCAAGAAACCAACCGCAATTCCTTACAATATGCAAAATTCCAGCCTCTGGATCTCTGGGATGAGGGATCCATATATAGATATCTGTAAGGGAGATGAGTCAGCTTGTGATTTGATTAGTGTCTTCCCTCTGATAGTTCTTGCTTCCGCTTGGAGATTGATGATATCTTACTCATCCTTGGTCGAATTCAGAGAGGCAAGTGTCAGAGGAGAAGTTTCTGGAAGTCTCCGTGCCTCTCCACCTCGCAGAATGACACTTCCATTTGTCACTTCTCGCCCATCGCACCCCATAGAAGTGATTTTTGAAATGCAACGCACCCACACAGTGTATTTAGGTGAGATGCAACGCACTTTGCCTATGGAGCAGCTGAAATGATCCTGTTTTAACCAATTCTAAGCAGTTTTTCATGGAGAACTTCTAGGAGAAGCTGTAATCAGTTGACCTTGTTCCTTTAGGGGTTAGAAAAACACTTTTATGGACTTAGGAGCCCTTGGTTTATGGAGATTTCATGCTTGGGGTTGTAGAGCCAAAAAATGTCCATAACACCTGAGTCACTAAAGTTGGACCTGCTTAGGCGAGTAAGAGAAGATCTTCTGGATACCTTACATTTGTTAGTAGGAGGAGATATGTAATGTCTTTATAAACCATTCTAGCATAGCCAGGAAAAAGGGAAGGGGTAGTAAAACTATGGCCAGTTCATCATCTTTCAACTCATCCATCAATGTTGAAATTGGGAACATGCTGTAAGATTTCAAAAGAGAGATGATGCAAACCCTTACATTGCAATTGGACACCATGAACATTAAGAGGAAGTAGGAGGAAGCAAAGAAAGCCTTGGCCATTTTTTGTCCTAGATGCACTAGGAGGCATCTCAATAACGAAAGTCCATTGAATTCTATTGCAATTTTCTCATTTTGTGAAGAAAACCACTCCACAGATAAGTGCCCTTCTTTACTTGGACTCAAAGTTGTATATCAAGGAGCTAAAAGGGTCACTAAGCAGCTTCACTACATTAACCAAACGATACCTCATGGGCCTAGACCATACGAGTAGGGCATGCAAGGGTCATCCCATGCATATTACAAACCTAACCAAACCAAAGCCATACCTTCTTGGGGACCCCCTACTCATCCTTCCTAGTCCACAACCCGTCCTTGGTCCTATGCATCTTAGTATCACTCCCAGCCAGCCAGCCAATCATTTCAACCTTATGCTCCGTCACAACCTTAGTGGAATACACCACTCCAGGGGTGGAGGCCCCAATACAACAATGCTCCAGTTATATTGCCTCCACCACCTGCTCAACCATAGCTCCTACACTTTGCTCCACCCAAGAAACCCTAGATCCTTGCCTAGCCAAATATGAACCCAAACAATAGGCAGGCTCAACAGGTATACAGTGGAGAGACATCATATCCAACTTATGCTGTGGAAATCCATGAGATTAACCTGAGATCTGGGAGAGTTCTCCCAGACAACCAACCTCCACCTCCACCTAGGGAGGTTGGGGAAGAAAGATAGGAAAGCAACCTTAAAGTAAATCCACCCTTTCCTAAGATATTAGCCCAACCACTCTAGCCTACCCTAGAAGAGACTGAAGTTCTAGCAGAATTGAAAAATCTGTGTAAAGATACCTCTTCTCCAAGAAATAAATGATGTTCCCATTTATAATAAGTTGAATAAGGAGAAGTTCTTCAAGCATCCAGGGAGGCGAAAAAGGGATTCCCCTATCAATAATGTCATTGGGAAGTTGTCTGAATTAATGTCGGGGAAGGTAATTTGTCCAAAATATTTGGACCCTGCAAGCCTTGTAGTAGATGTGAACATCTATGGCACCATTGTCCCACACTTTGATCGATCTTGGGGCTACCATTAATGTGATGACCAAGGAAACCATGCTCAAGCTCAACCTCCAAGGTTCATTGAGGAAGACCACAACAGTTCTGCAACTTGCAGACCATTCCACACTAACACCTGAGGGAAATGGAGAGTTACCCTGCAGATTTCCTTGTTCTCCAACCTAAGGTTAAGCTTAATGGTCACCTCCAATCCTCGGGAGGCCATGGTTGGCCACTTCTGATACTTACATTAGCTGTAGAGCTGGGAATATGACCATCAAGAATGGGCATATGTTGAAGCAGTCAGTCCTATACCCTCCTGATCAACCTTCTATAGAGCATGAATTACCTTTATCGTTAGAAGAGGAGGAAGAAGATGAAGTTTATTACACCCAAATTTATGCTTTAGAAGCAACCATGGGAGGAGGACAACATGATGTGGATGACTTGATTGAACACCTACTCCAAAGTCCAACTCACGGTTCATTACCCTCAAAAGAAGCAGTAAAAGAAACCCATAACAATCATCCCATTGACTTATGCTTGGCTGATTCCAGCCCACTCTATGTCAAACCCATAGAATTCAGCTCAGTTAGAACCTTGAAAATTAATCCATCTCTTTATGCTCTCAAAGAAGAGAAGTTATGCAACATGTTAAAGGAAAATCTAGGAGCCTTTGCTTGGAGTTACAAGGAAATGAAGGGAGTACACCCCTTAGTGTGTACTCACCACATATACATCAAAGAATGTTGCAAGACAGTCTGACAACCACAAAGGAGGATGAATCCATCTCTTAAAGATATAGTCAAAGAAGATCTGCGAAAAAATGCTAGATGTAGGATTCATTTACCCTATTTCCAATAGTGAGTGGGTCTCTCCTTTGGTGTTAGTTCCCAAGAAAAATGTTAGGTGGAGAATTTGTGTCGATTACAGGGAGTTGAAAAAAGCCACAAAGAAGGATCATTTTCCTCTACCCTTCATTAACCAAGTGCTAGATGCCCTGGTAGGGAAAATATTTTTCTCTTTTCTAGATGGATTCAGTGGGTACAACCAAATCCAGATCTACCCAGAAGACCAGGATAAGACCACATTCACTTGTCCTTGTGGTACTTTTTCGTATAGGGTCCTTCCTTTTGGCCTATGCAATTTTCCTGCCACTTTCTAGAGAGCAGTCTTGAGTATTTTCGCCGAATTAGTCCATTATGTGGTGGAGATTTATCTGGATGATTTTACACCTTATGGTTGTGGTTTTCAAGAAGCCCTATCTAACCTAGCCAAAGTACTACACAAATGCATTGAAATGAATCTGTCTCTCAGTCGTAAAAGATGTGAATTCTTAATGACTATAGGGACCGTGCTAGGTAATTCAATATCTCAGCAAGGACTGCAGGTGGACCCAAACAAAATAGTTATCATCCAAAGGGTCCCACCTCCTCAAAAGCAGAGAGATGTCAGAAGTTTCCTAGGGTTAGCTGGATACTACCAAAGGTTCATAAAGGACTTCAGCTAGTTTGCCTCTCCCTTATTTTTTTTGTTGGCCAAAGACTCTAAGTTTATATGGCCAAAAAGATGTCACGAGGCCTTAGACATCCTAAAGGATAAGTTAACCACTACAATGATTCTCCGAGGCCCCAATTGGGCCCTTCCCTTTCATATTCATGCTGGTGCCTCACACAAAGCCATAGGAGCAGCCCTAGGTCAGATAGATGAAAAACTGCCTTATGCTATCTATTTTACTAATAAGAATTTATCGAAGGATGAACTAAATTATAGAGTGACCAAAAAGGAACTCCTGGTTGTTGTGCATTCATTAAACAAATTTAGGCATTATATTACAGGCAATCAAACATTTATGCATACTGACCATGCTGCAGTTAAGTATTTAATGAACAAACCATATGTGAATGCTCTAATTATAGGATGGTTACTTTCATTACAGCAGTTTGATCTAACCATTGTTGATAAGCTTTTTAAGGAAATGTTGTTGCATAATTTTTTGTCTAGAGTAAATCTACATGTAGGTGAAGAAGGAATGGTAGATGACCAGTTACCGGATGAGCACTTATTTTCTATTTGAATTCTCTCTTGGTGATTTGATGATATAGCAAACTATTTGGTATCAACATAGTTCCCACCAAGCTTGTCTTCCAAAGAAAAGAGAAAGATAGTCAGGAAAACGACCCCCTTCACTTCGTTTGGGGGCAATCCTTTCAAACTTGGCCTAGATCAAACCTTGGGAAGGTGTGTCAGGGAGGAGGAAGTCATTGACATCCTTCTAACTTGTCATGATGGGCCTTATGGAGGTCACTTTGCAGCAATGAGGATAGTAGTCAAAGTGTTACAAGCAAGCTATTATTTGCCCACTCTTCATCAGGATGTGAAAAAATGCACTAGTCAGTGTGATTGGTGCTAGAGGATGGAAAGGCGTAGTCGAAGAGATGAAATGCCTTTGTAACCTCAAGTGACTTTCGAGCCATTTGGAAAGTGGGGCATGGACTTCATTGGGCATATTGACACTCCTTCAAAGAAAAAATAGTACATTATTGTGTGCACTGATTATTTGACTAAGTGGGATGAAACCAAGAAAATTAAGGAAAGAATAGAAGAGAAGGTGGTTGAGTTCCTAAAGGAGAATGTATTCTACAAATTTGGGTAGCCTAGAGAGCTGGTAACAGACCAAGGTAGCCAAGTTACCTCCAACATGATTGAAGACTTTCTCAGCCATCACAAGATTGAGCATAGAACCTCCACTCCCTATAATCCACAAGAAAATGGGCAAGTGGAGGTGATAAACGGAGCACTGGAGGGCATCTTGATCAAAGTGGTGAGAAGCACCAAGAAGGATTGGGTAGAAAGGCCATTTGAGGCCACCTAGGCCTATAATACCACATGGAAGACCACTACTAGATTCACACGCTATGAGCTGGTCTATGGGAAAAAGTTCTTGTTTTCCATTGAATTTGAATATAACACATTAAGGATGGCAGCCCAACTAGATCTGGATCTCAACAATCCACGGAAAGAGATATTGTTCTAGTTGAATGGTTTGGATGAAACTAGAATGCAGGCCCTCCTACATATAAAAGTAGTTCAACTTCAAAGGAAGATCTGGCATGATAAAAATATCAAGGAGAAGCCATTTCAGGAAGGCGATTGGGCATTGCTAGACAATTATAGGTATAAAGACTTCAAGGGTAAGTTAAGGATCTCAGACCTTATGTTGTGGAAAGATGCCATGATAATGGTTCAGTGAAAATAAAAACCATAGATGAAGAAGCCCTTCCTTTACTTATGAATGGACACCGATTGAAAATTTACAGGAGACCATTATCAAAACAAGAGTTCATTGAAGACATCAATAAAACAGTGATGATAGTGGAGCAAGTTCCAGCTCCTCGGTCATCAAATCACTGAGAAAAATAGAAAAGAATAAGGACTCAGGTGAAAACCTCCATGAGGTGCCTGAGTCCCATCATTGGGTTGAAAACCTCTTGAGGCAGCTCAGTCGTGTCAAAAAAAAAAACAAAAAGAAAGAAGAAAAAGAGAATAAGAAAGATGCCTGGGTGAAAACCTTTATTCATTCACAAGGGGAAAATATCTAGGGTGAAAACCTCTGAGAGGCATCTTAGTTGTTTTTCAAAAAAAAAAAAATAATCATGAAAATTCCATTTGCAGGTGAGCAAGAAGGATGGTCAAGGAGCAAAAGCGGATCCCAAGGAGATCCCTTCCACTCACATATTTATTTTTTCACCCATAACCATGCATTCCTTCTATTGAGCCTCAAAATTACTCTTTCCCTTGCAAGTCTTCTCATTCCTCTTCTTTGTTTTTTCCATAAGAAAGATGCATTCTCATCGTCAATGACAGGTATATACTATGTTGAGGAGGACATTTACTTATTTACCTATTATGCTTTTATGTTTTACGGTTTGAATAAATTTTTGTATATTAGCTACAGAACATAACCTATTCTGTAGCTAATCAGTTGTTCCGTAGATACCTTCATGCTCTAATAGGTTCTAGGTGTTAGAAGGAGAAACTAGCCACATGTGTAGCTTGGAACTCATCATGACATGGACCTTGTCCTATTCATTCAACCCAGGTCAATAAAGAAGATGGCATAAGACTACGGTCAATGGATAAGTCAAACACAGAGAGACCAAAGGTAACAAGACTCTGTTTTGTGGTTAATTAATACGTTTCACAGTGATGTGAAGCGTTATCCAAACCAACTACCTGTAGCTACGGACTCCAATGACCACCTGTACAATCAAATCCAATAACCACCATGTCTTGGATTTATGTCTCCAGCACCCGAGAAAGAAATTCCGCATATCCGTCTTCTATGTGTTTGGTTGTAGCATGTTTTTCTCCACAAATAGTTATATGATTTTTCTTATAAATAGATGTGTAAAGGACTGAAGAATTTAGTAGTGATAGTAATAGTTTTATTGTGAAATCGAAGTTCTAGACTCTGTAATTTCCGGGCATTTTGTGTCCCTGTTTTAATGTGAAAAGACCGCATGTTTCTATGAAAATCTGAAGGAGCTTTCTTGGAGTTGATTGAGAAAGCGTAGCCTAATAAGTTGCAGAGGTCCCCTGCACTAAACAAGGTTTCATTTCATTTTACTTTTCTTCTTCTCATTAATTATAAATTCATCATTTTATTTCACAGTGTTTATAATCATTTTCTTACTAACAATGTTTATAATGCAATTTCCATCATTTTCTTATTAACATTGTTTATACTTTAGAGTAGTTTCCATTTTCTTGATCTCTTTTTAGTTTCTATCATTAGTTCAGAAGATAGAACACAATGGTGTAATCTTTTTTCATCAATTGAAAACTAACCTTGTTTTAGGATGAGAGTAGGATTGAAGAATGATAAGGATACATTGTTGGATAGTTTACTTCATTCACTGTTTTTCTAGTTTAAATTCTCAATTAAACTAATCAGTGTCATTTACTGTCTTTGCCATTTCATTTTTAGTTTATTGACTCATGGCGTTAATGAATGTTTATGGGAAACCCTTCAAGTTGATAATCCATCCTTAACTAAGTGGTTGAACATTTCATCTATGCAGTGAGTTATTTCTGCATCTTTGTATTTTCTTTCTCTTACATTAATGAAGTAAAAAATTACTCAAATGTCATCCCAAGGAGACTTTCGACCAAAATTGAGAGGCATAGTAACCAAGTATTTCATTTAGTTTTATTTCTGTAATTAGTTGGACATCAGTTGCAAATTTCACTTTCAGTTTTAATTTGTCATTTGGAAATAATGGTAAAATAAGAATAGAAACTTTGTTTTCATGTCTTTCTTAGCTTTGCTTCCAATCTTTCTTAGCAATCTTTATGAAAGTTAGATTTAGTTCTAATAATTTACATTGTAAATCATTAGGAATTAAAACACCAAAACCCCCCCAAAACAAGATAAAACATAAAAACAATGAAGTAATAAGGGTTAGCCAGCACAAACAGTGCACTACACTTCATCAATTTACGATACCAGGATTTATAATTTATGTAGGGAAATTTAGGACACTAAATGGACCAAACATTTTGGCACCATTGCCGGGGAAGTGTAACTAGGTAGCCTTATCTCTTACATTCAAAAAAAAAAATTAGATGCATAGAGAAAGAGACTCCAGGGGTAGATTTATAGCTAGGGGTAGAAGTTCAATTCGTACAACAACGCCTGCTCCACCAAGAACAAGAAAATATATATCTCCATCTGAAACTCAGACCCCCAGCCATAGGACTCCTAAAATTCTGGGGGAAACAATCCAGTCAAAAGAAACTCGTACTTCATCTACAAATTCAGTCGTAGGGGAGAAAAATCTTGAATCTCCAACAATAGGGATAGCCTTTTTCACCTCCACGGGAGAACACATTCTAGTTGAAGAATTAGAATTACCCATAGAGGAAGAAGAAGTAGAACCTCTATCCCATATCCCATTAATAGAATAACCAGAAGAGGAGAAAGTAACCTTGCAGGTTGAACCCTATACTGACCCTAAAGAAACTATAATGGTAGAGGAAGAACAAGATGGAGAATTCACACTGTTTGGAGGAGGAGGTAGAGGAAGAGGTCGAGGAAATAATGGAGACGGTAGAGGAAATAATGAAGGAGGCAGAGGAAATAGGGAAATAGATAATTATTTTGTATTCCCTATAGTGGATGTGGAAACAAATGCCATAATGAAAAATATCTCACCTTCTGTCCTCCCAAACTTCTATGGGTTGAAAAGTGAGGATCCTGAAACATTCTTATTTGAGTTTGAAGTCTTATGCAGAACTTATGACTATCTAGAAGACTCTCAAAAACTTAAATTGTTTCCATCAACACTGAAAGGAGCTGCTTTGAAATGGTTCATGGGGTTAGTCACTTAGTCCATTAGAACATTGAATGACATGAAAAAAACATTTTTCGATAGGTATTTGGATTATTACATGCCTACCAATCACAAAGATGAATTGTTCAAAATGACGCAAAGAGAGGATGAAAACTTAGAAGATTTGATTGAGAGGTTCAACTATAATTTGAAAAGAGAAAAAATGAACACTTTAGATGAAGAAACCTTGAAGGCTCTTTTATTAAAAGACATTATAGATGAGTGAATAGATATCCTTAACATGATGGGGAAGGGAGATATCTCTCAACTTCCATTAAATGATATAGAAGAATTGTGTGTTCATCTCTCAAGAGGGAAATCCAAAACTGGGAAAGGTCCAAGAAATCCTTCTCTTGTTAGAGTAAACAAATTTGCAATTGTATTTGTAAGAAGGGTAGAAATTGGTAATATGATTGATGAATTTAAAACTAACATTCTAGGGAGCCTTAGTGAGCAATTAGACACCCTTAAGAAACAAAACAAGTAGAAAATTGAGGCTGATGCTTTAGCCATTTTATGTCGAAAATGCAGAAAAAAACATGTTGTAAGGGAATGCCCTTTAGATGCAAAAATTGTAGAAACTTGTATGATTTGTTCAGAAAGCCATGAGACGAAGGGTCTTCCTTCAATCCCAAGTCTTAAGGATGTCTCTCAAGAGGAAACAGTCCCAAATTCTATAGAACCTCTTTTCTTATTGCTAGAAGACCTTGGAAGGGGCGAAAAAATCCCGGATTTAACAATCAAATGTATCTTTAGACCCCACCGAATTGGAATTCTTGCCAGCAAACTTAGCTTCAACCTCAATCCCAATCTCAACCATGGGCACAAGGAGTACAAAATCCTTATGGTAGATTTCCTTAATATTATCAATATCCTCCATCATATCAGAATTATCCTCCCCCACATATTCAAAAACAAAATCAAAAACCACAACTTCAAAATTAGAACCCTAAACTTTCCTTACCATTTCCACAAGAATCTCCACAACAACAAAAAAAATCCTCAACTCTTATTGCCATTTCAACAGAAACCAAATCAGCTACCTGCCCAACCATTACCAAACCCAAAAATAAAAACCCCCAGAATGCTTACATGGTAGAAGGACAATAATTTCCAACTTACATGATTACTCCTCTAGATCTTAATGATGTTCAACTAAGATCTGGTAGGATATTAGAAAAGGAAAGACCTTCTGTAGTTATTCATAAATATGACAGTTTTGAGGAAGATTCTCTAATGGTCAATAAAAGTTTTTAACGAACATCTCTCCAAAACCAAAATATTGAAATAGAAAAACAAAAAGAATTAGTGAATGCAACTCCGGTTAATGAGAATCTGACATCTACTTTTACACCTCCTTTCCTTAAAGGTTACAAATTTATAGAGGAATAGAAAAGCAGATTATGTTTCCCAATTATGATTTTCTAGATGAATTGAAGAATGTCTATATCAAAATCCCTTTGCTACAAGCCATTAAAGAAATTCCAATTCTTGCCAAAACAATAAAAGATTTGAGCATAAAGAAACCAGGAAGAAGAACAAAGGAAACAAAAGGAATTCATGTGGTAGGAAAAATAGAAAACATAATGATGGTTAAAATTTCCATACAAAAATATGTGGATCCAGGAAGTCCAATTGTGAAAATTGAAATTCCAAATACATTGATTGACTTAGGGGCAACAATAAACATCTTGAGTAAACAAACTATGGAGCGGCTTAAGCTTCCTAATATTCTCTACACACCTACC
This sequence comes from Pinus tabuliformis, assembly GCA_031772625.1. Classification (NCBI taxonomy): domain Eukaryota; kingdom Viridiplantae; phylum Streptophyta; class Pinopsida; order Pinales; family Pinaceae; genus Pinus; species Pinus tabuliformis. Next base: position 422,752,520 of record CM062811.1, read on the forward strand.
TTACTGCAACCAGTAGATAGATCAGTAATCAAACCAGATGGTATGTTAGAAGATATTTCAGTATCCTCATATTCTTGGGAATATCCTGTTGATTTCATGATTTTAACTCCCAATAACAATCTAGGAGGACATCCACTCATAATAGGAAGACCTTGGTTGGCCACAGCTGAAGCTTTTATTAGCTGCAGGTCTGGTGACATGTATATTTTTGAAATTTACTTTATATCCTCCAACAAAAGAAATCACAGAAATAGATGACAAAGAATGGATTGATGATGAAGATGATATTCAACCTCTCTTTACTATTTCAGAAATTAGTGAAGATAGTCAAGTTTTAAATACATTGGAAAAATTTGAATCATCTTTAGGATATGACCATGAGCAATTTGAAGAAAAATATAATGTTGAATATTTTTCATCTAGGTAGATGTCTCTCTATTCTGTGCAAGAGTTTGGTAGATCTACAATTTAAATCTTTCCAGGTAGGACATTGAACATAAACAAAAACTTTGAGAAACTACAACAAGATTAGCTAATCAAAACATTACAAAAACATTCTGCTACATTTTCATGGGAATGCACTGACATGAAAGGCATTAATCCTAAGACCTGTATCCATCACATCTATATGGAGGAAAATTGTAGACCTGTTAGACAACCTCAGAGAAGGATGAATCCAAATCTTAGAGAGATTATGAAAGAAGAGCTCCAAAAATTATTGAATGTAAACTTCATTTACCCAATTTCATATAGGCAATGGGTTTCTCCTTTGGTAATTGTGCCTAAAAAGAATGGTAAATTGAGGGTGTGCATTGATTACCGAGAATTGAATAAAGCAACCCTTAAAGATCATTTTGCTTTGCCTTTTATAGATCAAGTGTTAGATGCATTAGCAGGTAAGAAGTATTTCTCATTCTCCGATGGTTTTAGTGGTTATAATCAAATTCAGGTAGCACCTAAAGATCAGGATAAGACCACATTTACTTGTCCATCGGGAACTTATGCATACCAAGTAATTCTTTTTGGGTTATGTAATACAACTGATACATGATTGTGTAGAGATATATATGGATGATTTTACAATCTATGGAAATACATTTGAAGAATCTTTGGAAAATTTGGAAAAAGTTCTTAAAATATGTAAAGAAACAAACATTTCACTAAGCCATGAATTTGTTTTATGATGTTTACACAAGGTATTGTTTTAGGACATCCCATTTTTGGAGATGGGATTAAATTTGACAAATCTAAAGTTGACGTCATCTCTAAATTATCAATTCCAAATTTCCAAAAGGATGTTAGAAGTTTTCTAGGATTTACAGGATACTATAGAAGGTTTATAGAAAATTTCACTAAAATATCATCCCCACTGTTCAAATTTCTTACCAAAGATTATGAATTCAATTGGAATTTTGATTGCTAATTGGCCTGTGAAACCTTAAAAACAAAAATTTCTAAAGCACCCATTTTAAGAGGTCCAAATTGGAAACTCCCTTTCCATATTTCAATAGATGCTTCAGATACATCTATGGGAGCTGTATTGGGACAAAAGGATTTGATTCCTCATGCCATTTACTATACAAGTAAGAATTTGACTCCCACTGAGTTAAATTATACTTTGATTGAAAAGGAATTTTTAGTTGTTGTTCATGCAATTAACAAGTTCAGACACTATATAACAGGATATGAAGCCTTTGTTCATACAGATCACTCTGCAATTAGATATTTAATGAATAAAACTATTACTAATGGAAGAGTTACGAGATGGATTTTACTTATGCAAGAATTCAACATTAATGTGCTAGATAGACCTCAAAAACAAAACACTGTTGCTGATTTATTGTCTAGGATTCAAAATATCAAAGAAGATTCTCCAATTGAAGATAAGTTTCCTAAACAATTTCTTTTTGCAGTAACTACTCAAACTTCTTGGTTTGTAGATATTGCTAACTATTTGGTCACAAGAAAGTTACCTTGATATTTTTTTCCTAGAGAGAAAAGAAAAATTATTTAGGTAAGTTCAAGATATTCAAGGATCACTAATGAATTGTATAAATCAAGCCTAGATCTTATGATCAGAAAGTGTGTCAGCGAAGATGAAATGTCCAAGATTCTTGAGGCATGTCATGATGAGACATGTGGTGGACACTTTGCTGACAAGAGGAAAACCTATAAAATCCTTTCTTTAGGATATTATTGGCCATCCATCTTCAAAGATGCTAAAGAATATGTCAGGAGATGTGACAGATACCAAAGGGTAGGGAACCATGCTCCATCAAATGAAATGTCATTACAAATTTAGGTACTCATAAAACCTTTTGAAAATTGGGCCAATTAATCCTCCATCTAAGCAGAAGAAGTATATATTGGTATGCATTGATTATTTCACTAAATAGGTAGAGGCCAAAGCATTAAATTTTGCTAATGAAAAATTTGTAGTTAATTTCCTTTTTGAGGACATCTTCACTCATTTTGGTGTTCCAAGAGAAATTGTGATAGATCAGGGATCTCAATTTACATCTAACATGGTGGAAGTGCTTGTGGAAGAATACAAGATCAAACATAGGAAATGTGCTCCCTATCACCCACAAGCAAATGGTCAAGTGGAATCTAAAAATAAAGTGATTGAAGGAATCCTCACCAACTGTGCATCTACATAGATTAGATTAGGTAGAAAGGCTTCCTAAAGCCTTATGGGCCTACAAAACTACATGGGGGAGCACAATGGGACATACACCCTATGAACTTGTTTATGGGAAACAAGTCTTGTTCCCTATAGAGTTCCAAATCAAAACTTTCAAGATGGTAGTCCCTGGACTAGATTTATCAGAGGCACAAAAGCATAGGCTAGAGAAATTGAATGAACTTGATGAAATTAGGAAGGAGGCAGTTCAAAGGACTGGTATAGTCCAAAAACAGAGGGCTAAATGGCATGAAAAATATATCAAGGACAAGAGGTTTCAAGTGGGAGATTAGGTGTTGTTATTTGATTCAAAGTTCAAGGATTTTCAAGGGAAGTTTCAAACTCATTGGCTTGGGCCATATGAGATTGAAAATGTCTTTAGTAATGGAGCAGTCAGGATAAGAACAATAGATGAAAGTAAAACTCCTCTTCTTGTGAATGGTCATAGATTAAAGGTATATCAGAAACCAATTTCAGAAGAGGAGTTCATTAAGATTTTCCAAGACGATTCTGAAATGGAGTTAGTAAAGAAGAATCCTTCTTCTCCAATAAATTAGTATTTATTTTTCCTAAAATAAATAAATAAAAAACTTTTATAAGGTTGAAAACCAATCATTGATTGGCATACTTATATAGAAAATACAGGGTCAAAATCAGAGGTTTCTGACACCCTATATTTTCCATTTTATTTCTGTAATAAGTAGTGAGAAAAAGCTACAGTCACTCTGTAGTTTAGATTCTAAAAAATTCATCATCTCATCTCATCTCACTCTGTTTTATTTTTGCAGCTTCACTTCATCCCATTATCATATTTCATCAATAAATTTTTCATTTTTTTTTTTTTAGTTTTCACTCCATCTTCATTTCATTTATCATCTCATCTTACATCCCATTTCATTTCACTTACATGGCCACATCCATTTCATTCATGATCCATAAGCCATATTTCACTTTCTTTTTCACGTTCTACACTTGATTTTATTCTGCAGCTAATGTGATTTTGTAGCTACAATTTGTTTATCAATTTAGACACAAGTGTATAGTTCATAATAAAATCATGTATGTAGGGAATTGAAGAAAAATCAATTTTTGAAGGCCAACCATGCTCAAGGTACCCTTGGATCAACATAAAAGAAAAAAAAAAATAGCAAGCGAAAGGTAAAGGTTCCAAAGGTAAATGAAAAAAATTATTTCAAAAAGAAATTTGAAAACATAAGTTTGTATAGTATGTATAATCACATGTCTCCTTAATCAACCATCATTTGATTTGATGCCACTATGTCTCCACCATATCTTCCATCTTTAATGACAAACGATCTTAATGATTCTTTCATAACAAACCTCCGCTTCAAACTCCATAACCTGTACTCAAACGATCCTCCACAAGTACACCTATTAACAGTAAAGATAATGATGTGACCTACCTATCTACCACTCTCTAAACCCTTACTGTCTATTTATTACATGCAAACTCTTATGTTTTTCTCTCATATTCATGTAGTCATTTCATAGACACAATCTTTCCATTTTCTATATACACAGCCATTCCATTTTTCATATACGCACAGTCTTTCCATTTTCATATATACACATTCATTCATTTCTTAAATAACATTCTTTTTATAGACATTGAGAGTAATTTTGAAGGTTAACTGAAAATAGGGGATATGGGGCTTATTTTCAGGACAGAGACCATAGGGGTAAAGTATATGGAGGGGTATCCACAACTTAAATGGATGCTACAGAAGGTTGGATGGTTAAATTTAATTGAGAAATTTGATGGCTACTACAAGGAAATTACCAAGTCTTTTGCAAGGTCATTTGATGGCACATAAGTGGAGATAGGAGATATAAAATTTGCAGTCACAGAGTCCTTCATAGTAGAAGCAACACAGCTATTGAGACAAGGAGAAAGATGGTTTAAAAACAAGGAATTTCATGGTGAATATTGGAAAGTGATCCTTATAAACCCATGTATGGATGTTATAGTATTTAGGAAGGGAATTCCTATTTTAGCACTCAAGAACAAATGGAGTAATATGTTGTTAATATTCCAAAAATTCATTATGTGAAGGAAGATTTGGGTTTATGTATGTTTACCATATATGCTTATTAATGATTTTTTTAGAAAATAGAACCATCAACCTTCCTTTCTTCCTTCTAAACAGTCTGAGAAGGATGGCTACAAATGTCCAAAAGAAAATTTAATCCATAGAAACAACTATGTATCATCATGGATTAGTGAAAATACTAGTTGAACTCCATTTGAAAAGTGTAGGGGATACATGGGAAGGTTTCTTCATAAGAAAAATTTTCAAAGATGCTCCAGAGTCACCTGAGGAGAGTCATGTTAAGAAAAGTAGGAGGAGAAAGATCAGCATTAACATTCAAACCTCCGCACAAAAGAATGATGCAGACATAACTTCTAAACCAAAGGTTAGGAAGTAGACTAAACAGAAAGGAAAAATGAAAGAGAGAGTTGATGAAATCAATGAAGACATTCCTGAACCTTCACCACCACAAGAATATGAAAAGTTACTCTTCGAAAGACTGACCAAGATTAAGGAGCAAATCAAGAAAAAGAAGGAGATAGGAAGAAGGAAGAAGGACACAAGAGAAGAAACCATAAGCTTCCAAAACCTGAGAAGGAGCTCTAGACTCCAAGGTAAGGTGAGGAAGGTAACATCAAAAGAATCGAAGTTCATAAACTTAGAGGAATAAACCCCAGTTCAATCTCCTGACAGTATTCCACCTAAACACAATCCACAAAACTCTCCTCCACATAATTGTGAAGGCAACCCAAGCAGAACTTCTCCTAGAATAGATCCAATACAACAACAAATCTATGACCACATAGAGTCATTAGAGAGAAAGAATACCTCAATGGATCCAAGATCCTCAACCAATCTAGAGCAGCCTGTCAATCCACAAGAACCTCTAACTAGCTCTCTCAAACAAGAAATCTATGAGTTAGATATTTTGAACAGGCACATTCAAAAAGAAAATGAAACCTTGAAGGAACAAAACAAGATGGATAGAGCCATTGATGACAACACAATGTTGCACCTAGGATTATGGTACAAGAAAAATAGGAAGTTGAAGAGGAAAAATAGGAATTTGAGCAGAAAAATTATCAACCTCAAATATAGACTTCTTATGAAGAAGTCCAGGATGGCAGTCAATGCAAGGAGAAGTAAGAAAAGGAAGTTGGATGTGCTGGTAGAAGTGTTAGAACAGATGGAATATGATAAAGAAGTTCACATTTTTGAAACTTGCAAGGGGACATGCAATGATTTTGCAGTGGGGGTATGTTGAGCCTCAAAATTACTCTTTCCCTAGTAACTCTTCTTATTCCTTTTCTTTGTTTTTTACATAAGAAAGATGTACTCTCATCACCAATGACAGGTATATACTGTCTTGAGGAGGAAATTTAGTGATTTACATGTTATGATTTTATGTTTTTCTGTTTGAATAAATTCTTATATATTAGCTACAAAACGCAGCCTATTCTGCAGCTAATCAGCTATTCCGTAGCTACCTTCATGCTCTAATAGGTTTTGGGTGTTAGAAGGAGAAACTAGTGACATGAGTAGCTTGGAAATCATCATGACATGGAACATGTCCTATTCATTTAGCCTAAGTTGACAAAGAAGATGGCATAAGACTACGGTCAATGAATAAGTCAAACACAGAGAGACCGAGGGTAATAGGACATTGTTTTGTGGTTAATTAATACATTTCGCAATGATGGGAAGCATTATCTGGAGCAACTACCTGTACCTATGGACTCCAATGGTCACCTGTACAAATCAATCCAACAACCACCATGTCTTGGATTTATGTCTCCAGCAGCCAAAGAAGAAATTCCGCATATCTGTCTTCTACATGTTTGGTTGTACCATGTTTTTCTCCACAAACAGTTATATGATTTTTCTTATAAATAATTGTGTAAAGGACTGAAGAAGTTAGTAGTGATAGTAATAGTTTTATTGTGAAACCGAAGTTCTATACTCTATAATTTCTGGGAATTTTGTGTCCCTATTTTAATATGAAAATACCGCATGTTTCTATGAAAATCTGAAGGAGTTTTCTTGGAGTTGATTGAGCAAGCATAACCTAATCAGTTGCAGAGGACCCCTGCACTGAAGAAGGTTTCATTTAATTTTATTTTTCTTCTTCTTGTTAACTATAAATTCGTCATTTTCTTTCATAGAGTTTATAATCATTTTCTTACTAACAATGTTTATAATGCAATTTCCATCATTTTATTATTAACAGTGTTTATAATTTAGAGTAGTTTCCATTTGCTTGATCTCTTTTTAGTTTTTATCAGTAGCTTAGAAGATAGAAATCAATGGTGTGATATTTTTTATTCAATTAAAAACTAACCTTGTTTCAAGATGAGAGTAGGATTGACGAATGATAAGGACACATTGTTGGATAGTTTACTTCATTCACTATTTTGCTAGTTTAAATTCTAAATTAAATTGTTTAGTGTCATTTATTGTCTTTTCCATTTCATTTTTAGTTTACTGAGTCATGGTGTTAATGAATGTTTACGGAAATCCCTTCAAGTTGATAATCCATCCTTAACTAAGTGGTTGAAAATTTCATCTACGGAATGAGTTATTTCTACATCTCTGTATTTGCTTTCACTTAGATTAATGAAGTACAAAATTACTCAAATGTCATCCCAAGGAGACTTTCTCCCAAAATTGTGAGGTAGAGTAACCAAGTATTTCATTTAGTTTTATTTCTGTAATTAGTTAGACATCAGTTGCAAATTCACTTTCAGTTTTAATTCATGATTTGGAAATAATGGTAAAATAAGAAGAGAAACTTTGTTTTCATTTCTTTCGTAGCTTTCCTTCCAAATCTTTCTTAGCTCTGTTTTCATTTTTAGATTTTGAGCATTCTTTACGAAAGTTAGATTTAGTTATGATAATTTACATTGTAAACCATTTGGAATTAAAAGACAAAAAACCCCGCAAAATAACATAAAACATAAAAACAATGAAGTAAGAAGGGTTAACTAGCACAATCAGTGCACTACACTTTACCAGTTTACGACACCCAGATTGATAATTTATGTAGAGAAATTTACGACACTAAATTGACCAAACACCTCCATCATTTCTGTCATTTTTTCAATCCATTGTTTCAGTTTATAAAAATATTGTGTTTTGTACAGGATCCCTTGTATTCCTACAGGATCCCCTGAAAACCTACAGGATGATCCTGTAGGAATTACAATGAACCAAAAATCCTACAGGAAGAAATCTGAAGGAAAATTATGGAATTTTTAGGCCCTCAAAACTGACCCTCTTCATGATCTATCACCACACCTTTTCCACCATTATCATCCGTACACTGACCATTAAAAAGAAAATATCAGTGTTAAGATTTTTTTCCCAATCTTCAAAAAAAGGAAATAGAGAGTAATAAAGAGCATCACCTGAAGATTTCTTTCTCTCCACACTCCCACTCCTTCTTTCCATCCATGTTACCATCGTCAATGCCCCAACAGGAAAAGTCATTAAAGAGTTCTGAGGGAGAAGCAGCTACAGGACATCTTGTAGTAGCATATCCCACAAAATACCAATCACACCAGCAACAATTCTTTAGCATGATGATCAAGGATCTCCAAAGTAGTATCATCATATCTTCAACCACAAGTACCTATAGAAACAAGGAAGCCATTAGCAAATAGAAAGAGGAAAAAGAAGAATAGCATGCAACAAATAAACACAACAACACCTCTGGTCTTCGACAACTGCAGCATAACATTGGAACCACAGGTAAGTATCCTTCTCACTCTCTCATAAGTATCATGTAATAAAAATATGTAAGGGTTATGAGATAGTTGGTTTATAAGTGAAAAGGTGGCCAATTAACTTGGCCAACTTTGTTCAATCAACACATGCACAACTAGGTGTCCTCTCACATGTGGCTACAGTCAACTCAAAGACAAAGAAGGAGCAGGACAAAAAGTAGTTAAAACTATGGATACATAAGGTGGGAGCTGATTATGAGGAGTGGGAAATGATGAGGTGGTAGTGGGGACCAACGGTCCAAAAATGGAAATGTACCTTTGCTGCCAGCACACTACCTCACCCCGAATCACCATAAGAGGAAATAAAAAATCGTTTTGATGCATTCATGCATTTCACTCCGTTGAAACTTCCTCACTCAAGTCGTTCTCATACCTAGGAAACCCACTGAAAGAAAAACTCCATCTGTTCACTACACAGGAATTCCTACAGGACTGTGTAGGAATTCCTAAAGGAGCATGCATAGGAATTCCTACATGATACACAAAGACTATCTACAGGATTGGAAAAGAAGAGTTCAGAAGGGTATCACGGGAGTTGGTCACTGCAAACACTCTAAAGAGGTAGGCTTTGTAATTACATCCCTCTTTGCAAGTAAATGAACCAAGAACCCTTTAAATTTGAATGAATTTAGCAATTATGTAAAGGGAATTACATAAATAGTCATCTCTGTTTTGGTTCTGCAATTGAAAAATTGTTTCAACCCTCTCATTTTCTCCTCAAATTTCACCAACAAGATGACCGAAGGGTTTAATAGGAGAGATGCCACCAACAATGTGAGAATCCAACAGTACCCCAAAGTGTTTGAAATCTTGACAAGACATAATTGGATGGGGTTTTTCAAAAAACTCATAGGGTATGATGATGAGGTGGCTCAATAATTTTCTCTCTCCCTCACTCCACTCAGCAGAATACATGCCACTATTGTAATAAGGGGCCTCACTATAGATATCACCCCTTAGATCATCTACAGAGTCACCACACTCCCCCTAGGAATACCATGGAGAAAAGAAGACAAAGGAGATAGCCAGGTTGCCAGAAGAAAACTCAGTTTAGAAGGTGAGGAAACCACTGAGGAAAAAAATGGAGTAAGGAGGGAAAGTATACCATATCCATGGAATGAGGTAGGCTACCAACTGATCAAATACAACTCATGTGATGGTAGGTATAGTATTGTCCATGGCTATCATTTCAAAATCCTTGAAGAATTAAGATTCGGACCAGAAACACCCCCTCCCCAAAGGCTCAACATACCATACTTTCTACTTCAATCACTCATATACTCAAGCATAAAAGTGAAGGAGGGGAATTCCCAACAGTTAGCTCACCATGGGTTGATTAGGATCCCCATAGAAGATTACCTCCAAAACCTCAGAACTCCTAGATAACATGGCCAGTTTTTAGAGACATGCCAGCAAAGGATGACATCAAAGCTCTCACTTATGATGTCAGTCCTACTCTCAGTGAAGAGGAAGTAAAATAGGTAGAGAAAGACATAGAAGAAGAAAAGGATGAGACGGATGAATAAGGAGTTGAAACAGAGGAACATGATGAAGATGAAGAAGAAGAGGGAGAAGAGAAGGACGATGATGAAGAAACATAGGAGGAAACTACGGAGGAAACAGATAAATATGATTAAGATCTACAAGAAGAAGAGGACAGGAAGGACATAGAGGAAGAAGGCAATAGAAAACAGGGGACAAAAAACAAGGAGGAGTCACCTAGGGTGTCTCCAGAAGCCACTGATAGAGAGGCAGCAATTTCCATCACTACTCTTAGCACCCCAATCATGTAAAAAGAAAAAAGGTAGAGGTAGACCCCATTATATTTCAGGACAAGAAAGAGAAAAAGAATAAGACAGGGGATACCCCAAACATCAACCGAAATTCCTATTGTGATTGAAGACTCCCCTACACAAAAAGACAAAATGCCTTCCCCTAAGTCCCCTATCACCCATGTGAGGAGGCCTACTACTAGATCCACTTCATCCAAGGGAAAGGCAATCCTACAAGATACACAAAAAAATCTATAGGAAACAAAAACAGTCCTATAGGATACTCTGCTGAATCTACAGGAAGCACAGAAATTGGAAAGATAGGTAGGGGAGCAGCAGGAAACTAAAGAGGAGGATAGAGAGACCAAATAACCTAGCCCCAAACCTAACGTGGACTCCTTTTACTGGTTTATTGAAGGAGGCAGGGTCATACTTCAAAAGTTTTCCATCCCACTATTCTTCGAGCTTGTGAAGGAGAGGGTGAGAACTCACTGATGGATGCAGATCAACAAATCAAAGGGGGTGGAAGACATTGGGCACATGGAAGAGAAACTCAAGGAGATGGGCAGAGTGCTAAGTGGCTTGAGGGACAGAGAAGCTATAATGAAAAATCAACTAGAGATAAAAAATTCATGGCTGAGGGTTCAACTACAGAATGAGAGAATCAATTGGCATGTATGGCTAGTCTCTACTTGGAAGCAATCTAGTGTAGGATGCCAACTAAATCCTATGCTCTGTACCTCAAAGAACAATGGCTGCAGTTTTAGATTAAGACCCTAGCACAAAGAGGAACCATGCCATCTCAGGGATACAGGCAATTTATTGATATCTGTGATCAAATTACACTAGAAGATAGGGCCAAAATGGCTGAGTTTTATTTGCACAACATGGCCCTCACAGACATGAATGTATGGGCCCTAATGCCAAGATAGGAGATCTAAAATTAATGGCTTTGGCATCATGGATGAAACATGAAGAGTCAAGAGTTTGAGAGATGAAAAGGATATTTGCAAGAGAGAAAACTGAACCTCTTCTGATGAGAGTTGAACAATCAAATCCCATGGCCCTCATTATTACCCATAATTTTATTACAACTGACACTCAGTTGGTGCCTAGATATCTTGCTGCCCAAGAACAAGCAATTTCACATTTTCAGGACATGTTCAGGATGCTAAGAGATGATGGTATATGTGATTTCCTAAGGAGATGGAAAAACCTGCCATATAGCTTAAAGATATAAGAACACCAGTCTCCTCAAAGGTTTGGAGAGGCACTCAGTAGGACACCTATGTATGAGCAATCTATGCGAAGATTAAAGGTCAATTGGATAGGCCTAAAACTCAATCTACCACTACTTTTAGGGATGATAGAAGGGAGAAAAGATGATGAATGGAAGAGGTAGAAAAGAAAGTACACTTCTATGAACAAGAAGAGGAGACCTTATTAGAGGCATGGGATGTCAAAGAGACCACCAAAGCCATGAAGAAGATGGATATTGACTAAGCTGCTTAGAGGATGAGCAACACTTTCAGTAGGGGAGTGATGATGAGCCTCACCATTGGGTAATTATATGGGCTTTAATTCACCTCGTAGCTTAGCCAAACCAATTTTTCTCATAACTTATTACAATTCAATTATTATATTTTGTTTATGAGGTGAGTTAGAGTTGGATATTATGCTTTGTGGTCTAATATGCATTGAATGCAGGATTAAAGGAGAAAATAAAGGAATTTTGGAAAATACCAAGGTCAAAAATTGAATGGGACAAGGGACAAGGATTATAAGAGGAAAATACTCCTCATTTACTACTCCTCCATTCGAATATTCCTCCATTCATCACATCATCTCAGAGTGCAAACAGCCAAATCATGTGGACTAGAAGGTAACCGAGCAAGTCAGATACAAAGCACCAGTTTATCTCGAGTTTGGGATCTAAGCCTCCCTAATTTTAAGGAAGTCATTGGGGACTTCGAATGTATAAGTAGAGAGGCCTAGGACCTCAGTAGGATTGGGATTTTTTATTGTAAAACTCTACTCTATTTTCAAGTTGCAAAACTTGTGGTGGTTGTTTTGATGTAATTTGTTGCTTTGGTAATGAGAATGAGTTTTGTTTTGAGCCAGCACTGAGTAAACTCAGAGAGCTGAAGCTATTTGGGTATGGCGCAACCCTAGAAGCCAAGGATCCTCTAAATTGTACATGTATGTTTAGTGTAGATTCATAGCTTCATTGTTAATTTGCTCATTAGATGCATTTCCATTACAAGTAGTGTAGATTAGATTGGTTGTGTGATAGTTTGCTTCCATTTGTTCCTTATTTCAAGTGGCAGTTTAGAAAGGAGAAAAAGGATGACCACAAGGTTGTTAGTAGGTCTCTCGGTCTCACTTCCTCCCTCTGGGACCATGACTTCAGGAAGGGACCCTTAAGCAGCCCAAAAACACAGATTTCTAGTTCTTTTATAAGCTTTAGAGTTTGTTGTATTTAATTTAGTATTTGGTTAATGTTGCAAGCTAGATTTCATTGTCATCTTTTTCATCTCCATTTCAAGAGTAGATCTCATTCATTCTTTCGTTCCTTTCAGCAACTTTCTTCATGCATAATATAGGTAGTTGACTCATTAATTCTGCTTTTCTAGTTTATGAAAATGTATCTTGTTGCATAGCTTTTTGAAAGACACACATTTTTTATGCAGAGCAGGTGATTTAGGAGGATACTAAGACGTCATAGCCAGTAGCCACCTTCCACTTCATCCAACTTAGCCATCCCTTGCTTTCACCACCACCCTCACTAGTTTTTCATCATTTTTCATTGAAATTCTCCCAAAAACGTTGACTCCTGAATGATCCTAGACCTTATAACACTCCATTCCACCCATCAAACACCTTTCATAAGCCTCCCATCACCTCCAAAACCTCAAATTTAGCTCTCGGATGTATCCTGTAGGTTTCCTATAATTCCTATAGGATCATCGTGTAGGTTTCTAGTACAACCTGTAAGTTTTCCCAAAACAGGCTGTTTTGAGGCCAAATTGATGGAAAACCTCTAGAAAGTCTCAAAAAGCCTCCTAGGGACCCTCCACACCATCCAATGACTTTATAAACCTTCTAGTCATCCTCAAACATCCTTAATCCACCTATCACATCCACAAGAACAATTAGTTTGCATACTTCATTTTACATAAAAAGACCAAAATATTGAAAATATATTTAGTTTAGTTTCTTTAGTTGGACATTAGTATTGTTTGATGCTTCTTACTTATGCAACTTATATATTAGAATTTGCTTTATGTTGATTTAGCATTTATTCTTAGCATAGCCTCTTGAATGGTTAATTAGGGTGTGGTGTGGTTTAGAATTACATGTTGGCCTTCTCCATTATTATAGTAGAATAAATATCTTAGAGTAGATTTACCTTTCCTCCATCATAGAATCAAGCTTATTATGACTGTATAGAAGTTTGTCTTGGAACCCCAGTGGTCTCTCGCCAGCTGAACATTGACAACGGGCAGAACCATCACTTTTACTTGTGCATACAACACTGTCACCTCCAAGTTTGTACAAACACTGGGTTGATAAGTAAATTTGGTAGCCCATGGGTTGCAACATCCTTTCTGCAATATTGGCACTCATCAACTCCGTCCAATATGAGTCTCCTCGCCTTGGCCACATATCTTTTCAACTAAGCAAGATTTTGGGCATCACATGCTTGTTGTTTTGCTACATTTGCCTTTATGTATTATAGCATCCCATTATCATCCAATACTTCCTCCATGTATGTAATATATTTGACCTACAAATATATGAAAATATAAATATGCCCAGAAATAACAATAGAGAGAATAGATAAAATCGAGACCTTAATTAATATCAAAACCCCTAAGGTAGGGTAACATCGTACAATCACTCCTTAAGGAAGGAGAACACTGCAGAAGCCATATGCTTGTCTATAGAATATTCCTTGACCGGGAGTCTCCAGCCTCTAGACATGATTCATGCATGCAATACCATGGGCTTATCATATTATTTCTAAGTACTTGTGGTCCCTTATATGATGCAGGTTAACCACTTTATTTGTTAACTATGGCCCATCCCATTATTATATTATTCCCTTAGGTACCTCCCTCTGTACCTCATACCATCCTCCTTAGGTATACTACATTTCACCTCCTCAAACATGTTTCCTCCACAAAATATAAGAAAAACACAAATAATAAGATTTTCTTAAAAGAGTGGTCCATTGGTACCATGCGCGTACATATAGCCATCCCAGGGACAAGTGATCACTCGATCTCATTGGTGCCTCTCTCACTTGAGATGGGAGTTGATCTTGGTGGTTCCTTTGTGTTGATGTGATATGGGTTGATTGTCACATTACTTTATCTGTCATGCAGGGTTTGTTGTCCTTGTTGTTGATTTAATTCCATCTTGATGGTTGTTTTCTTGTTGGGTGATGTGGGCGGTGATATGCTGAAGTTTTAACCAATGGTGTATCTTTATTTAATTCACCACCTAATGGAGCCTGATGGGTATTTGGTACATGTTGTGATGCCTGCATTTGTTGCTTATCTTACAATATTACTCCAACCACAAATTCCTCATCTGATGTGTAAGCACCTACAACATCTTCTGGTTCAGTCTACTTGGACTCTACATGTTTATTGATGGAAATATCTTGTAATGTATATTTCTTCGTTTTATACCAGAGCTTTAGGAATTTCTTTTGCACATTAATATTGGTAGTACCAACAGATTCCATCCAAGGGTATCCCAAAACAACATCCACATTAGCCATATCTAAAGCATAAAAATCAGAATGCAATACATACTTAACCATAGAAATCTTCAAATCTTTATAAACTTGCACCTGCTCATTATTAACCTGTGCGTGCTCCATTTGTTTAGTTGGGACTTGCAACATTTTAGCCAAGTGAACACTAAAATTATGCTTGCTATTAGGATTGATAGAAACAATTATCTTCTCTTTTTGAATACATCCATGAACCTGTAATAAGTAGATACCAATAGAAAATAACCCCATATGTTTCACATTATCTTGTTTTCCAGCATGAGACCATTTTTCTAAAAGGAAATTTTCAAATTCTTCATCTTAAAGTTTGTACAATTTCTTGCTGTCAAGTGATCTCCACTGCATGGCAGCCTCATCTTGTAAGCCAACCCATATGAAACCTTTCCAATTTTTCCCATATATGAACTTTTCACTTCTTATGAATTCTTCAATAGTAGGGCCACAATCTTTTCCTCTAAAAATAAAATCCTTGCTAGAAGCCATGAAGAGGGTTTTGAGAAATTGTTCCCTATTACTTTGCATTGTTCCCTCTATTAAATTTCGAAATTTTCCGACGAGATGACTATATGCACATATGCACTTTTGAATATGGATATTACATTTCTTTGGAATCTCCATCTCAATTGGGTAACTATAATTCTCTAAATCCAACAACTATTTTAGGTCCGTTTTTTAGTTAACTCGTCCATCATTGAGTGTGGATGAAGTTCCACTTCCACAACTTGACCTCGACTAGTTCTTTTGACAACTAGAACTAGTTAAACTCACAGTAACTCAAATTAACGGAAATGGTTTTCTACAAATTAGGATTCAAACATACTGAAATGAACTCAAGCTTCCCCAACTGGAATTAACTAAGTTAATTGCATGACAAGTGCCACGTCACCTCAGCTAACTACCTCCAAGATTTCTATTGAAATAGAAATTAAAATTTCTCTAGTTTGGCCAAGGCAAAGTCAAACTAAGATTTTCTTGTTCTATTTTCAACAAATTTTAACCATATTCTGAAAATTTTTGAATCAATATATTCTATTTTGAAACTTTCATTTTCTTATGTTCATTTAATGCAACACATTTATAAATTAATGTAGGACCTTTATTTTTAACACATGATGATAAAAAATGTTAAGTGTCATTATTTATATTTATTATTTTTATTATTGGGGAATGAGTGAAAACATTATGTAAGATAACCATTATATCTTTTCATTCCCACATCTTTATTATATCTAAATAGCATGGTCTTAGGTATCTGAGTAAGACTTGACATGCAAGACACATGAAGGATTTGTATACAAATAATAAAGAAAATACAAATTTAATAAAGATCCATCCTAGGGCCTTCTAATCGAAATTAAAATTTCCACATAATTTCATAGCATAAAAAATTAAGTATTTGGGAACTCAATCTTTATATTGGTTACAACATATTAAGAAAATTAAAAGAATCTACAAAATTTAATATATGGAAATCTACATAAATTAGATAACAAAAAGAAGAATAATTGAAGTGGTGTCCCAATTGTGTTGCTCCTTCTAGGAACATCCCACTAAATATGCCACCTTGCCAACTAGGAATTTCTAGGTAACTTCCTAGTGCAAGAAACCTTCACAAGTTCCCTAGCCCTTTGAACCTAATGTTAATCATAGTCGTAGTGTATCTAGAATTGATCCAACACCTTGAAAACTCAAAACTCCAAACCAAAGCCAAGTGAGAGTACTCACTCTCTTTTATTGTTTTTCTCCCTCCTCTTGGTTCACCCCCTCATCCCTTCTGTCTGCCTCCTCCAAATCGCAAAAAAAAAAGCGAAAGCAATAGTCAACCCTCTCTTCTCCTCCTCTCACACATACACCTCCCTCCCAATACATGCCAACCACTACCTTACCAATAAATGTCACCCAGTGGTTCAAATTAAATGGCTCTATCTCGCTCCCATGCTCCTTGATTTAATTGGAAGGAACATCTTGTCAGGCCAAAGAATAAATAATAGTAAAATAATGATAATGGATATAATAATAATAAAATAATATTTAGTCATGTCAATCAACTTTATGGATTTATAAGAATCTAGTCAACTAGATAATAAATAATAATATTTAAATATAACTTAGAAATTATAATTCAAGACTGAGGTTTAAGTAGGCAGTAATCAAGATTAATTTTAAGACAAGATTAAGGCTAACCATAAGTTTGATTATTAATCAAGATTAAGGTTAATATTATCTTATTTTCTAATCAATCTTAATTACTAATCAATTATCTATAATAATAAGCTATGGGATACTATCGTATTCATGTGAGGTGTGGGTATGTAGCTAGCATACATATACTAATAATACTTGTCAAAATCAAGCTCATAAAACAATTAGCTTGTTATGAAACTAGCTCACAAAAAGATAGAAAAGAGAGATCCACGCCTTAGAATTCAGCCTCTTCGAGGGGGCAACCTCCTTTACATTACATAAATGAACAATTCTTGGATGATACAAATGACAAAACCTCCTTTCTATATATAGGAGTCTAAGGAGTCACAATATAATCCAGCCGACCTAACAATAATAATATAAAGCCACAAAAATAACAATAGAGGGATTCTATGGGGCACAGAAATAACAATATGGGGGTAATAGGGGCACAACAATATAAATAGGGGGTATAACTACAATAGTAATGGGGTAATCACTAGTATTATAGGGACCCAACATGCCCCTCTCCTTCAAAAAAGTGTTGTCCTCAACGCTTGAGTAGTTCTGGATACTTCTGCATAAAATTCTCATCCTCCCATGTGGAATCTTCAGCGGATAAGTTCTTCCACTTGATAAGATACTCTGAAATTGATCGATTTTGTAGTTGTCGAGTTCTTGTTTCTGTGATTGCTTCCGGTTCCAATATAATTTTTCCTTCCTCGTCAAGTTCTGGCAATATTGTTTGAATTGGGAGCTTGTCACCTATAACCTTCTTTAAACATGAAACATGGAAAACTAGGTGCAATCGAGAAGCTGCAGGAAGCTCCAATTTGTATGCCATAGTACCAATCTTTTCCAACACCTTGTACGGACCATAATACTTTGGTGATAATTTATTATCCTTCTTAGCTTGATTTAGGGACATTTGCTTATATGGCTGTAGCCGTAGGAATACCCAATCACCTACATCAAAACTTCTTTCACTGCGATGTTGATCTGCCTGTTGTTTCATTCTATTTTGTGCCAACACGAGGTTATCCTTTAAGAGTTGTAGGACTTGTTGTTGATGTTCGATGTGATGTTCCACTACCTGAACCTTAGAATTTTCTCTTAAATATGATGTGATGGATGGTGGTTGATACCCATAAAGTGCCATAAATGGGGTCATTTTTGTTGCTGTATGGAAGGAAGTGTTATACCACCATTCAGCCAGAGGCAACCATTTGACCCATTGTGTCTGTTTATCAGATACAAAGCAACGAAGATATCCTTCCAAACATTTGTTTACTATCTTAGTTTGCCCATAAGATTGAGGATGATAAGATGAGCTATGAGCTAACTGAGTACTAAGACAAGAAAATAATTATGTCCAAAAATTTCCAGTGAAAATGGGATCTCTGTCACTTACAATAATCTTTGGGTTTCCATGTAGCTTTTGAACTGTTTCCATAAATGCAGTAGAAACTGTACTGGCTTTAAATGGATGTGATAATGCACAAAAGTGTGCATACTTGGTAAGTCTGTCAACTACCACCATGATGACACTCTTTCCCTCAGACTTGGGTAAACCTGTGATAAAATCCATTGAAACCTCCTCCCAACGTTGGCTTGGAATGGATAAAGGTTGTAATAGACCTGGTGTCTTAATTGTTTCAACTTTATTTTGCTGGCAAACCAAACATTCCGCCACAAACTTTTGAATATCTGATTTAAGGCCATCCCAAAAAAATTCCTTCTTAACCCTGTGGTAAGTTTTTAAAAATCCTGAGTGCCCTCCTAAGGGAGAAGTGTGCAATTCCATAAGAATCTTTTGTTTTAGCTGGGAATTCTTACAGAGGTATAAGCGATCTTTGTACCATAACGAATCATTTTGCCAGCTAAATGTATCAGAAGTACTGGAATCTTGTTGTAGCTTTTGAATAAGTGCCCACACTTCTTCGTCATTCTTCCATTCCTCCCTTGCTTCGTTTATCCAATCTGGTTGGATAATAGAAATGGCACACAACAATGCTTCCACATCCTCATCCTTTCTTGAGAGTGCATCTGCCACCACATTTTGCTTCCCTTTTTTGTAGATGATTTCAAAGTCATAACCCAACATCTTTGTGACCCACTTTTGTTGCTCTTCAGAGGATAATCTTTGTTCTAAAAAGTATTTAAGGCTATCATGATCCGTTTTTACCTTGAAGTGTCTTCCCATTAGGTAGGGTCGCCATTTCTTAAGTGCATGGAGTATTGCCAACATTTCCTTCTCATAAATAGCTTTGCTTAAAAACTTTCCCTTGATTGGACGACTTTCAAAAGCAATGGGTCTTTCATCTTGCATTAGAACAGCACCAATTCCATTTCCTGAAGCATCACATTCCACAATAAAGGTTTTTGTGAAGTCCGGTGTAGCTAAGACCGGTGCTTGGCACATTGCCTCTTTAAGATGTTCAAAGGCCTTTGTTGCTTCCGAGTCCATGAAAATGAATCTTTCTTCAATAATGTTGTTAGAGGTGCTGCTATTCTCCCATAATTCTTAACAAACTTGCGATAATACCCTGTCAACCCAAGAAATCCTCGCAGATGCTTTATGGATGTGGGGATTTTCCATTCCTTAATGGCTTTAATTTTGCTAGGGTCTACCTTAACTCCTTCATGAGATACAATATGACCCAAATATTCCACCTCCTGGACTCCAAAGAAACATTTGGATCTTTTTGCATATAATTGTTTCTCCTCCAATAGTTGTAGCACCCTGTCAACATGTTCAACATGATCCTTCCAAGACTTGCTGTAGATTAGTATATCATCAAAAAATACTAACACAAATTTTCTAAGGAATGGTTTGAAAATTGAATTCATCAAACCTTGAAATGTTGAAGGTGCATTGGTAAGGCCAAAAGGCATGACCAAAAATTCATAATGACCCTCATGAGTTCTAAATGCCGTTTTTGGAATGTCTTCAATCTTCATTCTGATTTGATGATATCCCGAACGAAGATCCAACTTGGTGAAGTAAATTGATCCATGCAATTCATCCAGTAATTCATCAATAACAGGAATGGGGAACTTATCTTTAATAGTGAGCTTGTTGAGCTCCCTATAATCTGGACACATGCGCCATGATCCATCCTTCTTGTGCACCAATACTACTGGAGCTGAGAAAGAACTTTGACTCGGTTGAATTATACCAGCCTCTAGCATTTCTGCAACCATACGTTCAATTTCACTTTTTTGGACATATGGATATCTGTACGGCCTGATGTTTGGAGGAACACTTCCTGGAATCAGATGAATAGCATGATCATGATCACGCATAGGTGGGAGACCTTTGGGAGTCTCAAATACCTTGGAATGATTGTCCAAGACTTTTTGGAGATCTGGAGAAATAGATGATTCCAATGTGGAAACATCTAGCGAACATAATTGTGCAATTACACCTCTTTGCTCCTTTTTTAGAAGCTTTGTCATGCCATTAGAGCTGATTATCTTTCCTGGTTTCCCTGCAATACCCCTTAATTCAACTTCCTTTCCTTCCACAGAAAATTTCATGAAAAGTTCTTGAAAATTAAAAGCTATTGTACCCAAGGATTGTAGCCATTGGACTCCTAGTACAACATCAGCACCTCCCATTGGAATGGAAAGCATTGGGCTAGTCAATACATATTCTCCCATGGATAGCTTGATATTATGGCACTTTCCAGAACAATTTATTGTTCCTCCATTTGCAATCATCACTTGACACTCTGGTGCTGGATATAGGAAGCAATTCAATTCTTTTGCTACCCTACAATGAATAAAATTGTGGGTGCTTCCTGAATCAATCAACACTATTACCTTTTTCTTCTTGATTTGTCCTTCTATCTTGATGGTTTGAGGAGTGGTAATTCCCGCCAATGCATTACAAGATATGGTCGGATTTATTTGTTCTTCATCTAGGCTTTGTTCCTGGAATATATCCTCTTCTTTTGACCTTTCTTGCTCCTTTTCTTCTTCCTCTTCACAATCTATGTAGAATAATTTCTTCTCAGCACACTTATGACCTTTTGTGTATTTGCTATCACAATTGTAACAAAGCCCTTTTGCTCTTTTTTCTTCCAATTGTTGTGGTGTCAACCTTGTAGGTTGTGGAAGACTATGGGCAACAACACTTCCATCTTTATAGTTGTGAATGGTATGCTTCCTAGTTGCCATAATTTTGCTTTCCATTTTTCTTGCTAACCTGAATGCCTTCTCTAATGAATCAGGTTCCCAAAGGCGCACATCATGTTGGATATTATCCTTTAAAGACCCTATGAACACATCAATCCTATGCTCCTCTGGAATATCTTTTACCCTTATGTTCAATTTTTGAACTCCTCAATGTGCTCCATTATTGAACCCTTTTGTTTGAGACTTATCAATTGGCTAAAAAAAGTGTTTCTTTTTGTATCCTCATAATGTGCTATCAATTCTTCCGTAAAAATTGCCCAAGTGATAAATTGTTTACGAGAACAAAGCCATTGATACCATACAAACTGATTTGGTTCCAAATATAAAGTTGCCATACGTACCTTTTGTGTGTTTTGCACATTATTGAGATCGAAGAATTGCTCCATCTGTAATATCCATGTGGCGGGATCCTTGCCATCAAACTTCCTCATATCGATTTTTGGAACATGGTGAGTCTTCGATCCAACATTAGAGTCTATGGAATCATGATTAACATTTCTTTTGTTCTCATCATGAGTTTCCTTTACTACCTTTTCACCATTAGTGACCCTTTCTTGTAGCAACTTCTTCAATTCTTCCATGTCTGTCTTCAAATCTATCCTCAAATTTGCCATCGAATCCTCCATCTTAGCTTCCATGCCCTTTATCTTAGATTCCACGCCATTTACCTTAGCTTCTGTTAGCTTTTGTGAGCGTGACATTTGTTGCACTTGTTCTTGTAATTTTTATATATCATGTAGCCTTTCTTCCTCTTCTTCATGAGTCATGCTAGAGCTTTCAGGTTCCTTACTAGGTGCTTGCATTTTCTTTCCTCGGGCATTAGTTACCGATAATAATGCTTTACTATGCCCTTTGAATTCCGTTAAACCAAGCTTACACAAAAAAAAAAAAAAAAAAAAAAACTACACACCTTTTTTCACTTTATAGAAGCCTGATATTGAATCTGATGTATCTCTGTAATTTCAAATCATCCAATTTTGAAATTGCTACCTGTAGTAGCCTTCTACGTCCTCTTTCCAATGCCACAAGTCTGAGCCAAATTGGATTCTCCAAGGAAGAGTTATGTGAAATCTCCCACAGTGACTTGCTTTTAGACTCGTTCAGTAGAGCGAACTTGTACGACGTGCCACGAGTCTCTGTTTCAACTTTTGAATCTGAAACACACATACAAGAAACTACAGTCCGTCCTCTTTCTGTACCTTCTTACGAAATTTCAATCCGATCCCCAGAGAGAAAGTTATGACGCTTTTCCCCAGGTCATCTGTTTTGAATGTAATTCAGGAGTCTGCAAAAAGACCAACTTCCTCAGATCATATCTCCGCAAATATCACGCGAAAAGCTCTGAAATTTGGACCCAAGGTTCAGCGCGATTTCTTCTCAAATGGGTTTTTTTGCGACTTCTGAAACGTCACAGAAAAAAAAGTTATAGCGAAAATGCCACGATGACCTGTTTGGAGCAGCGAAACCCTAGAATCCAAAGCTCTGATACCAAATGTTATGAAACCAGCTCACAGAAAGATAGAAAAGAGAGATCCACGCCTTAGAATTCAGCCTCTTCGAGGGGGCAACCTCCTTTACATTACATAAATGAACAATTCTTTGATGATACAAATGACAAAACCTCCTTTCTATATATAGGAGTCTAAGGAGTCACAATATAATCCAGCCGACCTAACAATAATAATATAAAGCCACAAAAATAACAATAGAGGGATTCTATGGGGCACTGAAATAACAATATGGGGGTAATAGGGGAACAACAATATAAATAGGGGGTATAACTACAATAGTAATGGGGTAATCACTAGTATTATAGGGACCCAACATAGCTGGCTAGTAGGTTATTATCGCAGTGAAGATAATAAGATTGGGTAGGGGATTTACATACACCCTTCCATTAGATAAGTTTATCACAAAGTTAGATTCAAGAGGATACATGAAATCAATAAGAAATATGAAAATAAGGCATCACAAAATAAGTAGAAAGTTGTATTAATCAAATTAAGTCGAGCAAGGATACTACATTCCATCTAGAGTCCCGAAGTAACCTATAGTCTCTTGTCGTCCCTAACCTACTTTTGATGCCATCACATCCATCCTCTATTGCAATATATTATGGCATCAAATTTATTGATTTAAACATTAATAGAACCAAGATGGAGGAAGAAACCAGAAATGATCATCACATGTATAGGGGAGTGTGATCATCACTAGCCTCCCATGATTCTAGGTTTGGAGGTTACATGGTGGGAAATGCCTCAATCCCTCAAATAACTAGGTTTAACTCTTTAATATGAACCACACTATATCTCGAGTTTGATACTTTTCATTAAGTAAGATAATGGATAGGTCACGTAACCTACAATCTACACCGTACCCGATGTCATAGTAGTGCATATCAAATAGACAAAAATTATAATAACATATTGTACATCATACCATTCCTATTTGTATGTCTCAACATCCCCTAGTAACAAGCATGGATCCTGGCTATAACATAGCCCCTTTCAATTTGGAGGTTAGTTCTCTTCCAAGGCTATAAATAACAAAAAAATATCTATAGTCAAGTGATCATAATCATAATGTTAATGGGCCTGGTATTCACATACCCAACTCTTTTCATATAATATCAACATGATGGAAATAAATCATACGTTAGATAAATCATAAGTTTAATAACTCACACGAGATAAATGATAACGAAATAAGCCATACATCAAATAAATCTTACATCAAATAAGTCATGCATCAAATACCTTAATCAAGAAAACATAATCCATCATGTTTTATGTAAGTTCACTTTTCCAACTAAAATGCACGCATATTTCATAACATTCATAAATAAGAGAACATGAAAATACAAGTAGGGCCTTAACATTGGTAGTTATGAAGGTTGAAATGGGAATTTGGTCAAAAAGTGCGAGTTAGTCATGAAATATAGTCTTTGCATCATCCCAAGTAGTAGAATATGGGACATAATTTTCCCATTGGACCTTACAATGATCCACTAAGTGACACGTGAGCTATGAAACCCTCTGGTCCAATACGCATAATGATTCAACCATTACAATTGCCACATCTAAGACATAAAATTTCTTCCAATTAAGTTTATGAGATTCATTAGAAGCATAATGTCTTAGAACAGATAGTAACATCAAAACATCATGAGTTTAATGCCTATGAGTTGGCGGTAGAGGATGATAGACAACTAGTCCAATTTTTTGTTTGATTCTAAAAGGTCCTATAAACCAAGGTGACAACTCTTTCCCTTTACCAAACGAGATGGTGATCCTTTTTGGGTCAGATACAAATAGAAAATTGGTCTCTTCCTTCGTATATTTGATCAGAAATATGAGCATTGGAAAATATCTTCTATTTGTGTTGTACTTCCTTTAAACTTTCTCAAATTTGTCTTACTTGTTCCTCCATTTCTTGGACCAATTTTGGACCCACTATTACTCTATTCCCAAACCTCTGACTCAATGGTTTCATTCATGGCCTCCCTTATAGAGATTGATAAGGATGTGTTTTGATTAAATTGTGGTAAATATTGTTATAAGCAAACTCTGCCAATGGTAGGCATATTTCTCAATGTAACACCCTCCTCACACATCTACCCAAGTAACCAACCAACCGGGCTAAACATGCGGCGAGAGGCTACTATGATTGGATTCTACCTCCTATGTGACCTTAAGGAAGTGGAATCGAAAAAACACATCAACCATCCTATCCGCATGAGCAACAAAACCTCACAAGACATGTCAACCAATCAGACATACTATCCCTCGGTCCTAGTGATATTATGGATATCTTAAGCCTTAGGCGCTCTCAAGCAATAGGCAAGAGATCATCCATAAACCCAAATTTTCTCTCACAAACTTGCTTGATAGTGTCGAGATACCCAAT
This sequence comes from Pinus tabuliformis, assembly GCA_031772625.1. NCBI lineage: Eukaryota > Viridiplantae > Streptophyta > Pinopsida > Pinales > Pinaceae > Pinus > Pinus tabuliformis. The sequence continues at coordinate 422,777,902 of CM062811.1, forward strand.
TTACTAGTGTTATGTGAACATCCCCAGGATTTGAGTCACTTCTTCATGCCCAGAGCCTAGGTCACTATCCACAATGAAATGATAACTAAGGAATAGTAAAAGAACAGGGAAACAATGATGGAAAATAAATAAGTTAAATAAGACATTAATCATATCCCTACTAGCCATGGCAGTCATTTTGTCAAACATGTCTAAAGAACGTAATTTACATTTGTAACAAATAGAATTAAACATAGTTATCTTGTAGTTATCTGAGAATCACTAAGAACCATGTTCCTCATACCATTTGTTGTATTACCATTTATTAGGCAATAGATAAATTATCCATTCATTTACAAGAAAAACATGCTAAGAGACATACATAGTTGCTATCATAAAACACACATATAACCAGCATAATAAAAACATAAATACTGATGACAGTACAACCGTATAGACCACATATAATCCATCAAAATTCTCATATTAATACAAGGACAAATAACCTTTCATTAACGATGCAAAAACCAAACCCAAGATGGCACTTCAACATTCCACTCATCCATAGAATGGTTCAGCCAAATCTCTCTTCATCCATTCACCCCTATGCCATATTCAAAGCATGAATGTCGGACTCAAACCAAAAGAACAATCTAGGGCATACCAACACTAAACGACCTCACCTTTGTCAATAGAAGCCAAGGTTTACCATAATCTATCCCAAATCACTAGGCCAACATAATGAATAAATCATAACAGGATTTACCATGATTTATACCTGATCAGTAGGCCAAACAAGCATGTATGCCACTAGATTTCTCCAACTACACTGTGAGGAATTTTCCTTCCTCCTAGTCTCTCAGGCTTTACCGCAATCCAAACCTAGATCACTAGGCCCTAAAATGAGATCCACTCTTTAGACTTTATTGCATATCACAAACCTAGGATTACTGGGTCCAATAGAGAGAAAAACACCTGTTGGCTTTATCGTATATCCTGCCATTCACCAACAAGGATTCCTAGACCATCTAAGACAACACAAAATATAACTTTACGTCAACCCACAGTCTGGTTCAAGGGTTACTATGCCATGTGTTCTATCATTTCGAAGATCCACCGCACTCAACTTTGAGTCCATCCAATAATCCATCTCAACCAAAACATGAGAACCCCATCACACCATGGTTATGCAGAAATGGAAAGGCTAGGTTGAAAACAATGTTACACCTGGAAAAACCCATTCCACAACTGCAAAATAATGATATGCAATACCATGCATGCCAAATCTAGCAAGGAAAATACACTTACAAATCAATAACTACAATGAATCCTGTTGTAGCTTCTTAATTATCCCTTTCCCTTCTTGATCTTTGCTTCCTTTTGCCTTCATTTTCCATTCTTGATCCAATGAAAAAATTCTCTAAGAAAAATCTAAGTGTCCGAGAGTGACAGAGAGAGAGAGAAGAATGGGTGAGCTCCAAAACTGAACTGACAAAAGGTTACTAACTGATCCTCAAAAGAATTTTTATGAATGAGACCTATATTTTCTTCATTTTCCATTATTTTCCTTTATTTTCCTCCTCACATGTTATCTATGACCCTTCACCTCCATTTTCTCCTAATTTCCATTATTTTCATAAAAAAATATGCCGAAAATGCCATTTTTCCCTTCCAAAGCCTTATCCATTACATTTACCAATTTCCTTAGCCATAAACTATGAAATGAACACCCACTAGGATGTCCTACCCAACATTCACATTGGAATAATTGTCCCACCAATCATGGTTATTATTATTGCCTTTATTAACTTTTATTACATGGAATTTTCACCAAGGATGGTACACAACCCTCCCCCTTTGGGAACATCTTCCTCGGTGTTAGACCACACCAAGACCTCTACAAAGCCACTAAAAAGTAAACATACTTCACATGGAGCTTTATAACTTACCTTTTTGTAGTATTTATAATGAAATACCTACTAAAAAGCAAACCAATATAAAACATAATAACATAAAATCATAATGACATGAAACCGACATTGCTTATTGGAGCTTTATCACATAGCTTATGATGGTATTTACATCCATATACATATGTACATATATCGAACATCATCAAAACATATACCCAAGCATATAACAAACTCACACTAAAACACCAAGTCAAAACTAATTTGCCTCAACCAGCAAACAAGGAAGGATACATACCTCGAATCTTATCTATCATCTCTCATGTAGCTTCATCAAGCCCAAAGTGCTTCCATTCCACTTTAAATTTCTCGATTGTTTGGTTCCAGAGCACGATCACCTTTTTCTACAATATACACTAGGCTATGGATGGAATTATCCATCTGGTTCCACCTACAATACATACTAGTCAATCACATGAAAATTCTCCTTAACATACTTCTTAAGAAATGATACATGGAAAAGATCATGTAATTTGACTGTTAGAGGAAGTTCAAGTCGATAGGTTACTAGCCCACTCCTCTCAATGATACTAAAGGGTCCATAAAATTGTGACGCTAGCTTAGCACATGATCCAATCCAAAAGGAGCTCTTCTTTGGTATGATGCCCATGTACACATGTTTCCCAACCTGGAACTCCTTGAAAAACCTGTTTCGATCTACATAGATCTTTTGCATATTCTCTGCTGCCTTTAGGTTCTTATTCATAACCTGTATTTCCTATCCCATTTCAGCCAACATCTCTAGTCCAATCAACACCTTGTTAACTCAATCACTCTAAATGAAGGGATTATTTCAACTCTACCCATACAATGCCTCAAAAGGACTCATCCTCACTGAGTCCCAATAACCATTGTTGTATGCGAACTCTACAAAGATGAGATATTGTTCCCAATTTCACTTTTGATGCATTACATACATCCTCAACATGTCCTCCAATATCTTGTTGACCCTCTCTATCTATCCAATTGTATGTGGATGATAAGTTGTATGGAAGACCAACTTTGTGCCCAAACATGCAAACAACTCCTTCCAAAAGTTGGAAGTGATCTTTTCATCTTTGTATGACACAAATTTCCTTGGAATACCATGAAATTTGACCATATCTCTAATGAATACCTATGCCACATTACTAGCTCAGAATGTAGACTTCACTGGAATGAAGTGTGTAACCTTTCTGAACCTGTCCACAATAACCATGATGGAATCGTGTTGTCTCGTTGTCTTCGAAAACCCTATGATGAAATCCATGGAAATTACCTCCCATTTCCACTCTGGAAATGCAATTGGTTGTAGCAGTCCACCTATATGCTTACACTCTACCTTCACACATTAACAATTAAAACATTTAGCCAAAAACCCTGCTACATCCCTCTTTAGATTCGACCAATAAACAAATTTATTTTCTGCAATCAATGTCTTTTAATAACTTGGGTGACCTAAATATGGTTTCACATACAACTCCCTCAAGATCACCTTCTGGAGCTCACTATTATGTAGAACATATATCCTATCTCTGAATCTGACCAATCCATCCATTGTAAGACAATAATCCATACCTTCTGCATCTGCACTTGTACCTATACATGTGCTTGTATCAATACTAACACATGTACCTATACAACAACGTGTACCTATACCTGTAATATCACTTGTACATGTACCAACACCTTGCTGCAACTTCTGCACAATCTCCATATACCAAACATCATATTGACCTGCCTGCAAGATACTATCTTGTAGGTCTATCGCATAGGATATCATAGCTGCCAAGTGATTTACCTATACCCGCTTGTTGAGAGCATCTGCGACCCTGTTGTCTTTACCTTTTATATACTTGATCTCGAAATCAAACTCAATGATCATGGCCAACCATCTAGCCTGTTGGGCATTCAAATTCAACTTGTCAAAGAAATACCTCGACCCAATATGATCACTCATCAGTATAAATATCCTACCAATAAGATAGTGTCTCCACATCTTTAATTCATGTACAATCGCTGCTAACTCAAGATCCCGTGTCGGGTAGTTTTTCTCATGTTCATTTAGTTTCCGTGACTCATAGCATACCACCTTTCCATCCTGCATAAGGACTCAACCAAGTCCTCTCCTACAAGCATATGTACATACACACTCCTTGTCGACATCTGTAATCTGTATCACTGGTGCATGTGTCAATAAATACTTAAGGTGCTCAAAACTAGCCTCACACTCATTTGTCCATTCGATCTTCTTGCCTTTCCTCTACAATGATGTGATAGGATAAGAAATATGCGAGAAGTTCCTAATGAACCTCCTATAATATCCTGTAAAACCCATCAAGGATCTCACCTCATTGACATTATTAAGATCTACGCATTCCATGATGGCTCTTATCTTTTCTAGGTCTATTGCAATGCCCTCCTTAGAGAGAACATGCCCCAAGTAGTGTACCTCAGTCTAAAATAAACATCACTTGCTGAGCTTAGCATACAACTATTGCACTCTCAACAACCTCACACTACTGCCAAATTCTTGGCATGCTCTTCCACATTCTTAGAATATACCAATATATCCTCAATGAGCACAATAACAAAGTTATCCAAATATGGGAGTAACACATTATCCATGAAGAACATAAATGTAGCTGGAGCATTAGTTAAGCAAAATGGACTACAACATACTCATAATACCCATACTTGGTCCTGAACACAGTATTGAAGATATCTTCTTCCTTGATGCATACCTAATGGTATCCCGATCTCAAGTCAATCTTTGAGAATGCTGTTGCTCCTTTTAGCCGATCGAAAAAATCATCAATCCTCGGTAAAGAGTACCTATTCTTGATGGTCACTTTGTTCAAATTCCTATAGTAAATGCATAAAACCATCTATCATCTTCACAAACAATACTTGTGTGACACAAGGTGATACACTTTGCCTAATTTCTCCCTTGTCAAACATTTCCTTCAACTGTAGCTTCAACTCAAACAACTCAGGTGTGCTCATCCTATAAGGTTCTTTTCATGCTGGAGTTTCCCCTGGCACTAGGTTAATAGACAATTCTACCTCCCTGTGAGGTGGAAACTCTCAAATGTCCTTCGGAAATACATCCTTGCACTACTGCAAAATTGGGTACCTTATCTACACATCTTCATCCTCAACCTCCTTGCCCTTGTCACTAGAAATGTGTACTTAAAATAACATACTCCCTTTCATGTGGCTATTCTTTGTTTTCATAGTTGTCACCATCCTAAAAAATGTGGATTTCTTCTTACCTTGCAAGACCCTTGGTTCCCCATTGTCATCAACACACTCAATGGATTTGTCATAACAATCTACCTTGGTTCTATGAAGATACAACCAATCCATGCCCAACAACATACTGTATGATCCCAATAGTAATACATTCAAATGTGTTTCGGTAGGAGTACCATTCAAATAAAATGCAGAAGCTCTTACCCAATGATGAACTCACTTCTTTGTACCTATAACCAACTACACTAACCAAGACTCTGCTTGCAATTCCTTACTCAAACCATACTTATCCACCGATTCGGGACTAACAATGATATAATTATATTGAGGGTCAATCAAAATAGAAATAACTTAATCACAAAGCTTACCGTCCATCTCAATGGTAGATGCCTGATGGTCTTCTTGCATGTTGTCCACTACTACATAGTGTTATAGACATTTTTGTGCCTTACAGCTATAAGCATGAAATGTCCATAAACCAAGGGATCCTAAGTCCCTAAAGATGTTGTTCCAGCTCCTAAAGAAAAAAGGTCAACAAATGACAGCTTCTCCTAGATGTTCTCCACCAGAAACTGCTCAAAACTAGTCAAATCAGGATCAATTCAGATGCTCCACTAGCTGCCTGCGTTGCAAAGCACCCAAATACACTGGCTAGGTGTGTTGCAACGCAGGTGAATGCACTACCAGGGTGCGTTGAGCGGGAAATGACAAATGGCAAAGTCATTCAACGAGGTGGACAGACAATGGAAGCTTCCAGAATCTTCCTCAATGACACTTGCCTCAGTGAGTTCAACCAAGGATGAGTAAGAGGCTCTCAGCCTCCAAGTGGAAGCAGGAACTGACAGAGAGAAGCCACAAGTCAAAAAATAAGCTGACTCATCCTCTCTGCTTACATCTATATATGGATCCCTCACCAAGAGATCCGGAGGCTGGAATTTTGTACTTTGCAGAGAATTGCTGTTGGTTTGAGATTGAGATTAGTGCATTGGGTGATTTATGCTTTTTTGAGGTGAGGAAGGGATTCCTTTGCTGGGAGGTAGATGCTGGATCAGGACTCACTTGGTTTTATCTCCTCTTGGACTTTCTTATCATATCAATAAAACTATTTGAGTTTCTCCTATATGCTTGTATATCAATGATGCTTTGTTATATTTGCATGTTTAGCTTAAATCTGATCCTAAGCTATTTATGAATGTAAATCTATGTCTTTTGTGTAGTTTTCCTCTTCTGTGATCTTGTAAGAACTTGGTGAAGCTGGGCCAGTAAGGGAGCAGGTAGCGGGAAGCGAACAAAGAGGAGAGCGATTGGATCAACAAACTAGCGAAAGACACAGGTTAGTTACATCCTTCCTCTTCGTTTACATTTCATAAAGAAGAATACGAAAGTAGTTTTCCTTGTTTGTTGCTAAGGCACTGTCACACCTTAGAGTGGGATAGGGGCATTCTGAATAGATACTTTTCCCAACAACAAATTGGCGACTCCGCTGGGGAACGTATCTAGTTAGTTTGTTTGTGTTTCTCTTGATTGTTTGTTTCATAAACACAGAAGTAGCAATCGAAAATCATTTTCCATTATCAAATGCAAAGTAGCTGCTACTTCAATCCTTTCACTAGGATGTGTTTATGATTTGAACAGCTGATCCACAAATTCCCTAACTGCCCTTTGTGATAGCTCTTAGTCCTCCTTTAAATCATCCCTCTGATTGTACCTTACTGATAGCTTTTATCCGGCCAAAAACCATAGATTAAACTGCAAACCGTGACCCAGAACCCAGAGACAATTCTCGTTTCTGCTTCAGCACCGGCTCTGTGAAGAGGTTCTGCATTTCAACGCAGGTCCCGAGAGGTCTACCTGCGCTGCAATTCAGTTTCTCTGTGCAACAGGTGCGTTGATCAGCCTTTGCCATGTGCAGCTGAGGTTCTTTGCTTCATTTTGTTCAGTTTTATCTCTGTTTTTTGCAGCCTGTTATCAGTGTGTGTACCTATCTGAAAACCCTTTTTCTTTGCCTTAATTCCGCCTCAGTTGTGTAAAAGAAACTGTATTTGTTTTTGTGTATTTGTTACATCATTTACAATTTCCCATTACAAAAGTAAACTAGTCATACTGTCGCCCTTAGATCTAGACCTGTCGTAAGTGTCGTTTTGATCTTAGGAGTAAGTTTATTTGCTATTGACAGTTGATTGCGCTTTTACTTTTGTCTTTGGTTTGAATTTGTGAATTTCTAGTGTCGAAACAAGTATTTACTTCAAAATCATAAAGTGTCGTAATCGTCTCTACTTTTTGATTTCGAAAAGAAGCTTGTTTGTGTTTTTCACTTGAAATCGAATTCAAATTTGTACAACAACTTTCTTTTTAGGCATCAATATTAAGAAAGTGAAAAAAATACATGCATATGTGCATTTGCATTTTGACAGTTTGTATGGCTTGATTTAGGAAAAGTGCATTTACAGTGTGCTCTATGCTCTTTGAGAAAAGATTGTGTCTTTCTTTTCCCATTGTAGCTAGGATTTTCATTGTTGAAAAGAGATAAAAGCTTGCTTATCATCTTTAGACTGCATTTAGGAGTTACATCTACATCTCGTGGTGATCCAAAAAGGCAAAATTCTAAGAAAGATCAACCTAAAATAAATTGAATTAACTTAACAACGCTTTGTAACTTAACGCACAACATAGAGGTCTAGGCTAGAGACGTGTTCCGGCATCGTAAAGCCTGGTAACTGTTGTCCTCACTGTTGGTTGGGTGATTCCTCCACTGTGAGACGATAAGTGCCAGTACGGATTTTTCTCCCACGTACCGTCGAGTATATATTGGGAGACCCCTATAGGCATAAAACCTTTATCCATAGGAAGCCGTGTCGGCCGCCCTACTGATCGCAATGCACTGAACACAACATTCAGGAAGATTGATCGCCCGTACCTTAAAAAGTATTCTGCAGTTTTGCAATTGGTTTGGCACACCCTCTACCTAGAACTCCAGAGTAGTCCCTTTCGTTCCTTTTCAGACTCCTTAACGGAAAAGGTCCATCTGAGCACTTGTCACTTCAGGCTCATTAAAAATCGAAGGAGACTAGAGTCATCTTTTGTTTTTTCTCGACTCTTTAAAACTGAAAAGATAAAGTTGTGTCAAAGCGTGTTAAAATTTATTTTAAACGGAATATTCATACCCTTTTTCCTGCGTTGATCTTCAGGTTGAGAAAATGGAGCCTACCAACCAAGGAATTCCCCTTGGTGGAAATCCTAGTCCATTCTCCTCTTGGGGAGATGTTGGTGCGCCCCATATGGCCACATTGTCACTTCCAGGATTGACAATTGGTTTGCCAGTCTGGCTCTTCTCAACCAATGTCGTTAAGAACACCACTATTCCTGAACAGTCGAATCAGCAGTTAGACGAGTCCAGAGTTTCCCACCGACCTTCTGCTTCCTCTAATTCTTCCTCTCTTCCTTCCTCTTCACTTGACGGGGCTGGTAAAGCTAAAACCAAGTTCCTAAGGAGAAGAAGGAAAAGAAGAAGAAAGAGAAAAATAAGAAGGAGCCAAAGGCAAATAAGGGAAAACAAGTGTCGTCTAATGAAAATCCACACACAGCACCGACCAAGCCTAAATCGCCATGTGTCATTTGTAGAGGAGACCACTTTCACAAAGATTGTCCTTGCATCCCTCGGATACTAAGGGACTGGTCTCCTAGTTTTCACAATCCGGTGTCATCAACCTCTGATGGCCATGTTGAAAGCACACCGTCAACTAGCGAAAGTGAAGTACCAGGACAAAAAGGGAGAGTTAGACCTCCCTGTAGATTGTGCGAAGGCAACCATGCCCTCCACTGTTGTCCCTTCTTAGACGAAGCTAAAAGAGTTTTGGATGATCGTCCGATTTCACCGTTACGACTTCTTCCTGGATATAAAAAAACTCTTGCCGAGTCCTTCGTTAGTTGAGAATCTAGCTGGCCCACTCAAGTGGTCAGCTGAAGCGCCTGTCATTGAAGATAAACCAACTGAATCCATACCAGACGAAAGTCAAAAGGTCGAGGCGGCAGTTGACCTGGTATTGCCTTCAGAGGTTTTATCTTCGAATGATACAGTCACTGAAGAAGATAAGGATGACACCATCCAAATTCTCTTCATCAACATAGACTCCGATGAACACGGGGGCAATCCACCCATTCCTTTATCACAGGAAGGAAGTTCCTCAGAGCCATACCCGGCTGTCTACTCGGTCCCACCATCGAGAAACCTAGTTGTATCCTTCGACTGGAACCAACTAGGCAGACCCTGTTTGCCAGCAAGCATACCATTCCGAATCATCGTTCAAATATACAGAATGGTCATGGCTGGTACCATCATTGATGAGGGGGCATCTGTGAGTATCCTTTCCTCTATTGCTTGGAAAGCGCTTGGTTCGCCATCGCTGTTGCCTGAGATGAGAAATCTGATAGGCTTTGATAAAGGTACCAGTCGACCTTTAGGGATCCTCCCCAATGTGCCCATAACATTGAAAGGGAAGACCGTTCAAATGAATGTGATGGTCGTTCAAGGACCCTTGGATTATAACCTACTCCTTGGACAAGACTATATTTATTGCATGGGAGCCATCGTCTCCTCACTCTTTCGAGTAATGTGTTTTCCGCACGAAGGAAGAGTGGTCAAGCTTGTGGACCAGCTTTCATTTCCCGGATCACGCATCGCAAATAGTCATATACCATCCCTAAATGGTCTCTTCACGCAAGAAATGTCTCAACCCACGGTCCGTCCTCCCGATGAGCGTGAGTAATCTGGAAGGATATGACTGAAACCCAGGGGGCATGCATCCTGGTCTGCTTCGGCAGGAAAACTTTAGGTATAGAGTAGGTTTCCGCGGGAGAAAATGACTAGTCCATACCCCGTCCGTGATTGGAAGAGGGGTTGTTCTAGAATAAGATTCTCTTGTCAAAGTTATGTGAGTTGACAGAACTAAGTCAATCACCTTTGTTTATCTCAGTAGACATCGCCAAAGAAGTGTTTTGTTTGCTGTGCGAATAGAACAATCTTTGGGTGACCTGTAAGAGGTAGGCCTCTCTCGCTAAAACAAATGTTTTATCGGACTAAAGTAGGGGTAACTTTGAAACTCTGTTTTATACCTGGGGGCATGCAAACCTTTTGGAGTGCAAGCAAGGGGCAGCTATTTATTTTTTAAATTTTTAGGTCCTCCCTTTAAACCTGTAGGCTAACCCTTTAAACTCGTAGGATTAGTCATCACCAAACTTGCATAAAGAAAGGATGCGGGGCAAAGCTTTGTAAGGTGCAAGCTCCATAAAAAATGGCATCTTCAATGAGACATTCTTAACATATGACTGGATTAATCGAGCAGTTTTAGCACATAGTTCATGCTCATTCAAAAATAAACATAATATCGAGCAAGTGTTTCAATCCGCGTTTAAGCTCGTTAAAAAATGAACTACCCTCCGGTAAATAACCACCGTGAATGTAACATTATCAGCCATTAAAGCCTTGGTCGTGTTTGCACCGTCACCTCCACTTTTCCATTGGCCGATCATTCACCTCCATTTGATTGTTTACCCATTTTGAGGAACAGCTGCGAAGAGTGATTTCACTAGCCATCCTTGTGACACTGCTGTGCTTGGAAAATTCCAACCCTTACCTGGAATCAGCTGCTACCCATTTTATCACTCGTTCCTCAAAAGACGAGTCTTCTTTAAGCTCTTTTCATCTGACTCGTAAAATATGAAAAGATTGCCGAGTTTTGGCCTTCCAGCTCGTTAAAGCGACTGGAAGTGCTATCCCTCCTCTAGATTTTAATCTTTTTGGACCTGAGGGATTATTGCACAAAAAGATCGAGCGCTTGTTTTGTTCGGCTCGTTAAAACTATCGAAAATTCATCCCTTCTGTATTGTTTTATACTTTTTCGGACTTAAGGGATTAGATGACGAAAAAGGAATTCCGGAGTTACCTTTACGTTCCTTTTCAGACTCTCTAAAAATGAAAAGGACCGAGTTATCTTTGTCGTTAAACTCGTTAAAAACATTAATAGCGACAAACTTGTCTTTAGACAAGAACGAGTTTCACTATCGCTAGGCTCGTTAAAACATAGCGATGGATTTTCCCGAAGGGAAAATTATATAACAAGCATATGTTATCCTCCTCAAGCTTGACAAAAATAAAGAGGTACTGGTCAGCAATGAGTGGGGAAAAATTGGGAAGAAACTCAAAGAACCTTTATTGGTAGCAAGTCTCTCTTGAACATGACACTTCCACTCCATGCCTGAGTTGGGTTGGGTTGTTTCATTCACCGGTCACATCACCATGGTCTCGCTATACCATCCACCTTTGGGGTAAATTCTACCAATCCATCATATAAGTGTCGCCGATATGTTCAAGAGAAGTCATCCAGAGAAATCACCCGTGTCCCATCCACTACCATACATTATACTTCATTCTTTCATGACCGCCACCCTGAACCATATATCATCAGATCGTTTTCACCTCCATCAAAATCATTTGCTCCGTTCCGTGTCATTGATGTGGGATACATCAAGGCCCTCCTTTGACGGATCGCTTCTTGTCGACATCAGCTCATTATCCAAGAAGTTGATCTAGGAACACCCCTTCAGTACTTTGAAGCTTGCATGCCTCAATGGCAAGTTTCTCACTTCCGGCGACAGGTATACATCAATGACCTTCGACCGAAAGATTTTGCGTGGTGTTCGACGCCAAGTCCTTTATTCACACCCCCTGAATTGTACTGCAGTACCTTGAGGGTCATCATCATTATCGGTGATTCCTCTTGCGCTTGTTAACAGTTTACATCATTGACTGGTAATCAAGCGATGTCTTTCCATGTTCGACTTCAAAACATTTCTCACACGGATCGACCTGTACTTAGAGTGAAGATCGGACGAGATTGAAGACCCTGGATCTAGTTTCATCCATCCGGGCTGCGATATATATTCAGGAAAAATAAAGACATTGACATGTACAGCATTGCAGCACATATAATCATCCTACCAAAAGGATGATGATTTCATCAAGATCATTAGTCTACCATCAGACGATTGTCTATCCTATGTACATAAAAATGAATTTATAAAGCTGAGCATGGGAATGCCCGCCTTAGCTAGATCATAAAAACAATATGAAGATAATGTATTGTATTGTATCTTATTATAGGTCTCCTCCCAGCATTGAAAGAACTTTGGATCCTCCTAATAAAGCATTTCACCCAATAAACGGCCTCATACTTTAGGGGGCAACTGTTATAGACATTTTTGTGCATTACAGCTATAAGCATGAAATGTCCATAAACCAAGGGATCCTAAGTCCCTAAAGATGTTGTTCCAGCTCCTAAAGAAACAAGGTCAACAAATGACAGCTTCTCCCAGAAGTTCTCCACCAGAAACTGCTCAAAACTAGTCAAATCAGGATCAATTCAGATGCTCCACTAGCTGCCTGCATTGCAAAGCACCCAAATACACTGGCTAGGTGCGTTGCAACGCAGGTGAATGCACTACCAGGGTGCTTTGAGCGGGAAATGACAAATGGCAAAGTCATTCAACGAGGTAGACAGACAATGGAAGCTTCCAGAATCTTCCTCAATGACACTTGCCTCACTGAGTTCGACCAAGGATGAGTAAGAGGCTCTCAGCCTCCAAGTGGAAGCAGGAACTGACAAAGAGAAGCCACAAGTCAAAACATAAGCTAACTCATCCTCTCTGCTTACATCTATATATGGATCCCTCACCAAGAGATCCGGAGGCTGGAATTTTGTACTTTGCAGAGAATTGCTGTTGGTTTGAGATTGAGATTAGTGCATTGGGTGATTTATGCTTTTTTGTAGGTGAGGAAGGGATTCCTTTGCTGGGAGGTAGATGCTAGATCAGGACTCACTTGGTTGTATCTCCTCTTGGACTTTCTTATCATATCAATAAAACTACTTGAGTTTCTCCTATATGCTTGTATATCAATGATGCTTTGTTATATTTGCATGTTTAGCTTAAATCTGATCCTAAGCTATTTATGAATGTAAATCTATGTCTTTTGTGTAGTTTTCCTCTTCTGTGATCTTGCAGGAACTTGGTGAAGCTAGGCCAGTAAGGGAGCAGGCAGCAGGAAGCGAACAAAGAGGAGAGCGATTGGATCAACAAACTAGCGAAAGACACATGTTAGTTACATCCTTCCTCTTCGTTTACATTTCATAAAGAAGAATACGAAAGTAGTTTTCCTTGTTTGTTGCTAAGGCACTGTCACACCTTAGAGTGGGATAGGGGCGTTCTGAATAGATACTTTTCCCAACAACACATAGATACGTGGAATACTCTAACCAACATCCCCAATAGTATATGCCTCTTGTGCACTATATACATGAAGCCTAGGACCCTAATTCTATGGAAAATATCTCTTAAGGTGCTCCTTTCCACATGTCCAAGACTCAAATCCACCATGACCAACACATCTGTAATGTTGTTGCGACCCATATCACTGTCTAGCTACATTAAACCTCTTTTGCAGTGCCAAAATTTATTTCTCATCTCAATTCTTAAGCCTTTTTCTCTTATGCTTCCATTTACCTTTACCTTTATTTTTTCCCTTCCATCCATGCTGAGATTCATTCTTACACTTTGACTGCTCAAAGAAATTTCTCAATTTCCGAATAACTTCCTCAAATGACCAAGGCTCATCATACTTAATATGATCTCTAAATGCTAATGGGAAACCACTGAAAAATCATTGAAATTTAGCCTTCTCATCAGTAAGATATGGTGCATACCTCAATAGCTTAGAAAATTAGTCTTGTACTCTTCATTTGTCATTGATCCCATATTTAGCTCATATAATTCTTTAACCTTACCATCGTAGTACCTTTCTGACAATTAGTTATTCCTAAAAATCCTCTTGAACTCATGCCAACTCAAATCATCCATCTTGATGTCTCTGAACCACTTCACATCTTCCACGAAATGTATGATTTAGCTTTCAAGTTGAGGATCCTTACTATGCCCTTCATGTTATCTGTGTAGTTATTCAACTCAGAATTTGTTCATCCCAAGTATCCAAGCCTCTGCATCTGCTGGCTTCCTCATATCTCCATCAAAAGTAGGTGGCTTCACTTTCCTAAACTCATATGGTAAGTACTCCCTATCATTCATCCTCTGAGGATGATAGTCATGATGATCATGATGTGTATTAAAACCAAAACTAGAATAGTACATGTATCCATTACCTCTCCTATCCAAAGCATCCAACAACCTGCCATATCTCACCATATCAGATCTCTCTGACTTGTGTCTACCAAGAGACCTACTGCCATATGCCCCATTAGTTCAATTCACATGTCCATGGCTGATCTAGAGTGGCCCTTATCACTGCAATTCTGACAAACTCAGAAGAATTATAACATTAACCTCTTCTTGTTTCTCTTATGCCCGTATGATCCTTTCATTATCAGCCTTACAACTCCTTATTTGTCGCTTCAGGCTTCTTATTATGTATTTCAAATTAGAAGAGTGCCCTACACAATGTTGCCCATCTGATTCCTAGGGATATTATATGTAGTCTACCACCTTGCTAGGAATTTGGTCTCATTCCTCCAATGCATAATATGTCAGATAAACCAAATCAAATAAATCAACGTACCTTAGCATAACTCGGGGAGGAGACCATGTCTATAAGATCAAAGAATCTGTGTGATACATGTATAACATAATCATAACAGCATATAGACATATATCAAATAAGTGTATCAAGGCATAAACATCATTCTAGATAGGGTCCAGTCATCAGTGCAAGGCCATATCAATAATGCATGCTATGACCACATGCATGACAACAACCATCACTCCATTGTACACATTGCCAGATGCAACCATCAACATGCATAATCAAATCCTAATCAACTACACACATGCACAGACGCATGTAGTCGAGCATAAGCGATCGATTCTTATAATTAACCTACAAGACGAATACATCTAATCAAAACATTAAAGAATGCACCTGATATAAAAGGGCGCAGTGAAGCAACATATAATCAACATGTAAGTGACATATAAACATATGCAACTAGTAATATACTCATAACGATGAATTCCACAAACACAAATCAAATTCTCCATGACAACCTTACTTGAACCATAATCAATCATCAAGAAAATGCTACAAGCAGATGGAATGCAAGTGTAAGGGACACACATACAACTAACATGCATGCATGACCAACACACACTCGCCATCAAGTCCGAGGGGTGAAACATGCTTTGGTACCAGTTTGTAACACCCTCCTCACACATCTACCAAAGTAACTAGGAAACTAGGGTAAACATGCAATGAGAGGTTACTATGATATGATTTGACCTCCTATGTTACCTTAAGGAAGTGGACTTGACGAAACACATCAACAAACCTATCCACATCAGCAACAAAACCCTTAGGAGACCTGTAAACCACTCATACATCCTATCCCTAGGTCCCACTGATGTTATGGAGATCTTGAGCCTGAGTCGCTCTCATGCTATAGGAAAGAGATCAAGATCCAGAAAGCCAAATTCACTTTGATAGGTGTGCCTGCCAGCGTCTATAGACACAAATTTACTAGTGTTATGCCAGTATCACCGAGATTTGAGCCACTTTTTCAGGCCTAGGGCCTAGGTCACTCCAAAAATGGAATGATAACTTAGGAACAGTAAAATAATAAGGAACAATGATTCAAAAGAAATAATTTAAACAAGATCTTAATCAAATCCCCACTAGCCATGACATGCATTTCATCAAACATGTCGCAAGAATGTAATTTATAGGTGTAACCAACATAATTAGACATAGAGATCTTGTACTTATCTACGAATCACTAAGAACCATTGTTCCCTCATGCCATTTGTTGCATTACCATCTAGTAGACCATAGATACATTATCCATTCACTTACAAGAAAAAACATGCCGAGAGCCATAAATAGATGATGTCATAAAACAAACATTTAACTAGCATAATAACGACAAAAATACTCATTAAAGTACAACCATATAGACCACATATAATCCATAAAAATTCTCATAGAAATATAAGGAGAAATAAAATTTCATTAATGATGCGAAAACCATACCCGAGATGGGACTTCCACATTCCAGTTGACCATAGAATGGCTGAGACAAATTTCTCTTCATCCATTCACCCCCGTGCCATATTTGAAGCATGCATGTCATAATCAAACCAAAATAACTAACCAAGGCATACTGAGGCTAAACCACCTTGCCCTCATTAATATAAATGAGGCTTTACCATAATCCATCGAGGATCACTAGGCCAACAAAAGGAACACACGATAACATGATTTATTGTGATATCCTCCTGATCACTAGGCCAAACAAGCATCGATGCCACCAGATTTTTCCACCTACACCATGATGAATTTTCCCGCCTCCCAGTCTCTTAAGCTTTACCATAATCCAAAACAAGACCACTAGGCCATAAACCAAGTCCCACTCTCTAATCTTCACCACATATCCCAAACCCAAGATTACTTGGTTGAATGGAGAGCAAACCACCTCTTGGATTCACTGTATATCCTACCATTGATTAGAAATGCTTCCTTGGCCATCCGAGGCAACAAAAAATTTGGATTTACCGCAACCCACAGTCTGGTTCAGGGGTTACTAGGCCATGTGCTCTATCATTTCAAAGATCCACCCCATTCAACTTCAAATCGATTCGGCAATCTAGCTCAACCAAAACATGAGAACCCCATCACACCATGGCTATGCAGAAATGGCAAGACTAGGTTGAAAACAATGTTACACCTAGCAAAATCCATGCCACAACCCCAAAATAAGCACATGTAATACCATGCATGCAAAATCTAGTAAGGAAAATACACATGCAAACTGATACCTGCAATGAATCTTGATGTAGCTCCTTAATCTTGCCTTTCCATGCTTGATCTTTGCTTCCTTTTGCTTTCTTTTTCCTTCTTGATACAATGCAAAAATGCTCCAAGAAAATTAAAAGTGTCCAAGAGTGAGAGAGAGAGAATAATGAGAGAGCTCCAAAACAGAATAGATAAAAGGTTACTAACTAATCTTCAAAAGCCTCTTTATGAATGAGGCCTCTATTTTCTTCATTTTCCATTATTTTCCTTCATTTTCTTCCTCACATGCAACATGTGACATTCACCTCCCATTTCTCCTAACTTCCATTATTTTCATAAATAAATGTGCCAAAAATGTTATTTTTCCTTTCTAAAGTGTTATCCATTTCCTTTGCCAATTTCCTTAGCCACAAACTCCCAAATGAACAACCACTAGGATGTCTTGCCTAACTTTCATCTTGGAATAAGTGTCCCATCAACCGTGGTAATTATTTTTTCCTTCATTAACTTTTATTACATGGAATTTTCACCAGGGATGATACATTCATTGAGTTTGATTATCCATAACATACATTCTAAGCATGTCTTCCATAACCTGGTTTACTCTTTTAGTCTACCCATATATTTTTGGATGATATGAAATTCTCAAGTTTAATTGAGTTCCCAACATAGACTACAAACTTGTCCAAAATCTAGATGTAAAGTGAGAGTCTTTATCAAAAATGACCTTTGTGGGTAACCCATGTAGCGAGATAACTTCGCTTGTAACACTTGTGCCACATTGGTAACATAAAATGTTTCTCTTACTTGTATGAAATCAACACATTTGGTCATCTAATCAACTATAACCAAGATGACATTATGCCTTTGTGAAGTGAGTTGAAAACCCAAAATGAAATCTAGAGAAATGACCGCCCATTTAAACATAGGGATTCCATGTGATTAAAGGAGTCTTGATGTGTGGTGATGATCACTGTTCACTCACTAACATTTAAGACACTTTGCAACATATTGGACAATGTCAAACTTTATGTCTTCCCAAAAAAATGGTGCCTTCATCTCTACATATATATTCCTTATGCCAGGATGTGCATAGTAGAGTGCTCTATGTGACTTCTCGAGGATGTTTCTTTGTATAATCCCTTTGTTGGGGATGTATATTATCCTTTGAAATATAAATAGCCCATGTGTTTGAAGAGTGTAGGCCTCAAACTTTGGTTCTATCTAGTTCCCACTCTTGAGTGCGGATGTAACCTTAAGCTACCAACTATATTTAAAAAAACATCTAACATAGGCTATGTCAAATTGACACTGAAGGGTACCAGAGAAAAGGTTTGTGGGACCTTTCTTAGTGCACAGGAAAACACATCCTCCTTTCCCTTAATGTACTAAATCCTAAAATCATACTCATTTGTGAATTCACTCCATCATATTCTCCTAGAATTCAAATCCCTCTAAGTAAAGAGATGCTTTAGGCTCTGTTCATCCATTTTTAACTCAAAACTTCATCCGAAGAGGTAGTGTCTCCTTAGTTTCAAAGCTAGCATAATTATTGCTAAGTCTAAGTCATGGGTAGTGTAAATCTCTTCATGTTTCTTCAACTCCCTATATGAAAATTCTATTACTCTACCTTGTTGCATCAACACTACTCCTAATCCTTGCTTTGAAGCATTTGTACAAACTATGAAGTCCTTCTCCATTTGAGGGACTCAAAGGATCAGTGCATTGGTTAGTTAAATATTTTTATTTTGGTGAATGCAATGTCACTTTCATCATCCATTCATACCTACCTCCGTTACATTGTAATGTGGTGATGGGTTTTGTATTCTTTGAAAAAATTTCCATAAATATTTGATAATAACCCACTATCCCCAAAACTCTATACACCTCATGGGAAATTTTTGGCACCATCCGATCCATTTCGACCTTAACCTTTTTTTCATCACATGAAATACCTTCTCCTGAGACAAGGTACTCGAGGTAATGAATTTTATTCTAAAAGAAAGAAAACTTCAAAACCTTCCATACAAATTATTATTCATTAAGCATGTCAATGAAACCCTTAAGTAATCTTCATGGTCTTTTTTATTCATGGAATATATGATAATATTGTCTAGAAATACTTGCACATATTGGTCCAAATGTTGCACATAGTGTTGATGATGATGAAAAGTTGTCATTGATGTCAAAGGGCATGTTTGAGACAACAACCATAGTATTGTCTTCAATGACCAAAGAAGCAGTGGGACACTTTATGAAGAGATATGATACCTGGATCTTTGGAGTAATGAGACATTGTGATATGGAAACTGCATCTTTCACAATGTCTCATTACATGAAGACGAAACAAGACTCTTCATGAAGTGATATGGAAACTATATCTTTTTGATGAAGTTACGATGCAAAA
This sequence comes from Pinus tabuliformis, assembly GCA_031772625.1. Lineage (NCBI taxonomy): Eukaryota > Viridiplantae > Streptophyta > Pinopsida > Pinales > Pinaceae > Pinus > Pinus tabuliformis. The sequence goes on from CM062811.1 coordinate 422,797,340, forward strand.
AAGATCCTACGAACAACATGGTTGCATAGAGCTTATTCATACCATTCCAAAATTATATCCTTCTTAGAAAAACTCTTGGATGGAATTTATGGAAAGTTAAAATTTCAATATTAATTGAGGGCATAAACTTTAGGGTTATGACCTAAATATTTATATGTTAAACTATGTGCATGTTTGGAGCAGGTCCAACATTGATAGAAAGATCAATTACCATGAGCACGTGATGTTGTGTAGTATATAATGTTGTTAAATGGTGCGCATTTCAAGAATGTCAATGGTACCTATGACAGTTAATCAATTATTGAATTATCATGAGGACGTGCAAAGTTTAGTCGCCCCTGGTGGACTAACCAAATGACGACATGTGGTAGAGTTTTGTTTTATAATTACATGGACCTATTGATGATAAACACATGGCATGGTTGTATATTCAAGATGCCACTTAAGCAAGATGACGTTAGTAGGCTAATGTGGCACCACCATGGGATGCCAAGTGGAAATGAAAAATTATAGTTTTGGATTGTTTAAAAGAATTAAAATAGGTGATACATGGCACCTCACTTAGGTTTCCATGTTTCTCATGGATGTCATGATGACATCATCAAGGAAACAAGAAGTCACCCTTAGATCCTGGTCACATGGGCATGGTCATATGGATTTCCATATTTCAAAGGCTTTATATTGGTCTCAGTTGATCATATGAGGTGTTCATATGGACCTTGGCACTAATTTTAATACCTTGATCATAGGGTAGAGTTATGGTCATCCTTGGTTATAAGGCAAACTCTGCATTTAGTGTCCAAGCCATGGGACCACTGAATGACTATAAATATGCATACACCTATGGGCTAGAATGGTGTGTGTGTGGTGAAAAGTAAATTTAATCCCGAATGAAAGTGATGACGACATCTAGTTATAATCGTAATGAACATCTAAGAATAATATTGATCCCACGAGTTCTAGTTTTGAAGTGGTATGGTTCCATCGTGACCAATTGTCTCTAGTTTATGTTGACAATTTCTTTGTATGGGGGATTGTATGGTATTTGTTAATCATTCATTTGAAGCAATCTATGGTAAGAGTTAATGGAAATTCGAGTTGTTTTTTCCCATTTTAGTCATAGGTTGTTTTGACTTAGCTTATTTTTCTACTATAGATCAAGGATTAGCGTCATTTTTTGCACGTGATATGGTCCTAATCATTCACGGAGTATAACATTGTCATTGGATGGATATATAGTTACAATGTAACCTTTCACATTGAAAGGGTGTCCACATTGATAGACAATTATAAAGCATGAAATGTCATTATTTGAATGGTGGTAAAGGTTGGGATGAGAGCTATGTTGACTTTGCATTGAGGTCTAGGGTAACCAAATCCATTGTTGAAATGTGAGTAATCCATGAGGAATGTGACTCAAGTCACATAGTTTTGATATGTCGGTACTGCATTGGTAGTTCCTCGATTGAGACCCATTCTTGAGTCTCATTGCTGTGAGGTTGGAAATTTTTTATTTTTTTTTGTAATTTCCATTATGTAAAATTTTTTGATGGTATTCGATACCGATTCAGTAGATTTGCTGCCTATATTTTCCCAATTTGTATAATGCACCCTGAAAGGAGCATTATATAGATAATTTAATTTATTATATGGTGTTATATGGTTTTTATTCATCTTTGGGAGTATCATTTGTCCAAATTGAGTTTTGAAAAAAGTTATAAAATCAAGGATCATAGATAAATGTAACCAAATGGTTTTGATGCTATTTTAACACCTATTTGATGGCCAAAATATCTTATGTATGTCTCAAGAACTTAGTAGATTGAAATAACTTCTTTAGATATAGTGGGAACGAGGTCTGAGAAAGGGTTTTAGTGACTGGATTGATGAACTTCTTAAGAAGAGCACGGGGAATAGTTTTTGTAGGTTTTCATGATAGTATTAGTGGCATTATTTTTAGTGGAACTAATTGTGACAATGATATTATTTATAGGTTGAAATAACAATGATTATGGAAGTGATAGTATTTTCAAGTTACAATGGTTATGATTATGGAATTTACAATTTCCATGTTGCAATGGAAATGATAGTAGTGAAAGTGTGTGTAGGTTGAGTTGATGGTAGGGGTTGTGATGATGACAACAAATTGTATATTAGGACATTCCTTATATTTTAGTGTTATATGATGACAATGGATCTAGATTAAAAATGAGATGGAAAAGAGGTCAAGAACAAAGTTAAGGAAGGAGGGTGGGGCCTAAATCAAGTTGGAACCTGAAGAAAGTGGGCACCTACTCCTTCTCGATGTTGGAGCATAAATTACGTTGTTGCGTGCAAGGAGTTGTTGCTTGGATATTTCGAGGTTTGTGCCTGAATAATGTTGTAGTCTACCACAAGTGGTAGCTTGGATTTCTTTGGGGTAGTTTCTTCCTACAGGTAAAAGCCTAAAAATTAATGTAAATGAATTGAAGGTAAAGAAAACAAATATTGGTGGTTTCCTCTCGTATCAATTTCCACCTAAAAATTTGTGTCTCTTTGTAATGTGATGCCTTCTTGTGTTGTTGATGGATTCTTGATATGATACTGATATGATCATTCATTTTTATAGTTGATGATACAATTCTTATGGTTCATTTATATATCATTATGTGTTGAATAAAAGCTATGAAAATATAAAATTGTTCTCAGGCTTATTCAACCCCCTCTTAGTGTGAGATTTTGTCTAACAATATATAGTTTCACAACACCCTATTCACAAAACTAGTGAACATTTTTTATGGATTGGTCAAATAAAATGGAACTACTATGAACTCATAGTAAACAAACTGAGTTTGAAAGGAATTTTCGGGATGCTTCCTTACTTAATCCTCAGTTAGTGGTATCTAGATTGCAATTTGATTTTCGAGGAAACCATGGCTCCCCTTATTTGATCAAAGAGATCATATATTATAGGTATCAAGCATCTATTATTTGTTGTGGATAAATTCAAGTCCCTGTAATCTATGCACAATATTAAGAAACTATAGTTTTTCTTGATGAAAACACCTAGCGCACTAGAAGGTGAAATATTATGTCTAATAAATCTAAAATCTAATAGCTCGTTTCACTGAATATGTAACTCATAAAGTGATATTGCCATCATCCTATAGGGTGTCTTTCATATTGGCTTTTCACCAAGTCTTAGTTCAATTTTGAATTCAATCTCCCTCAAAAGGTGCAATCCCAACTACTCCTTGGGGAAAACATCCTCAAATGTTAAAAAAACTAGTTTTTGATCTAGGAAGGGTCCCTTCTCATCAACTATGGCCTCAAGCACATATAATTTGCATCCTTAATTTGCATCCCCCCTTGATACCACATATCTCAATTAACCTACCTTTGTCATCTAAATAAATCAACTTCTTTTTGAAATAGTATACCAAAGACTCATTAGATTCTAGCTAGTCCATCCGAATTATTAAATTATACATCCAAAATGTCATGATATATTCCTTCAAAGGACTCTATAGACTGTAATGTTTACCTATCATTGGTCAAAACTAGTTTGTACTACTTATTTTACACTAGAAGCCATTTCAACTTGTTTAAATTCATTGTGCTCATGCACTACCAAACAACATTTTCCTAATGAAAATGGTTAAATGAAACTATTCATAACACTAGAATCAAACATAATTTTAAGTTTCACATGTTTTATAATAGCTGAGCTTACTACCATGGAGGATTAGTGTTCATACTGACATTTATCAACTACTACATCAATTAGATAGTGGTCACCTACCACTCCCATCAGTGCTTTTCCTTCTCTATGATTGATACAATTTTGTAACTTCCGGAAATGAAGCCAGTAGTGAGGCACCCTAAATCCTTAATAAGTGATGCATGGTAGAGTCTAAATAGAATGATGTGGGCTCCTCGAAAAGAGATCCTTCTCTTGGGATCCATGCCACTAGTTTTAGCGCCACGTTTCCGACCTTGACTTGCATGAGTCTCTGAAGATGCCAGTGAATCTACATTGGTATCCACTGAAACTCCCATTATCGTTCTTTTAGGGAAAGCCCTATTGCCATATGGAAATGGCCTCCAACTTCCTCCCTTGGAGAAGTTCTAAGGAGCCTTCCCCAAATGCCTTAATTGTTGTGGAAAAATTACTTTGTTTCCCCCTTTCAATTCTAAGCGCTCTTCTACATAGGAAGGATTTTCAATAGCTTCCACAATTGAGAATGCTTTCCATATCAAAACCATTTCCCTAATATTAGGGTTCAATCCATAAATGAAGTGATTTTATTAGTGTTGATAAATATACATGTAGGACACATACTTAACCAATTCCACAAATCTAATATGATATTCTTCTACAATGTGGTTTCCCTATACCAAAGGATCGAATACTCCTACTTTTTATTCCTCACAATATGTTGGTAAGTACTTCATCATGAACCTTTCCTTGAATCCCAAGTAACTATATCAGGAGTGAGGTGTAGTTGTCACTCCAAGGTAACCCACCAATTCAGGGCACTATCTTCAAGTTGAAATATCACTATATTAGCCTTCAAATTGGATGTATACTCTCCTAGTGTGAAACATATTGTCATTCCATCCAACCAAGCTTCTCCTCATTCAATAACACAACCTATAGAAAATTATGGGAGCTTAATATTCTAGATCTCCCCCAATAATGTCTTTTGCTGGAAGTCCTCTATCAGAGTCCTTCATTCCTTCAATGTTTCCTACTGTTGGTGGAGGCTTCTCTACTTCCACCTCAACCATTTGGTACCCTCTTAAAGTCTCATTAATTTCTTCTATGGAGCACAAGATAAGAGCTAGCTCTGATTATGAAAATGTGGTTTCTAGAGGAGTTGTTCCTTTTGAAATCCCCCCTCAGCTTTCATTTGCTTGTGTCTTCACCATTTTGTAGTAGTAAGGCATGTACATCACAAACATGACACATTAGTGCAACTTAGGAAATTGCCAACTTTTACTTGGCGAGCACATGTATACCAAATGATATGAGTAAGTTCTTCTTTCACTTTGCTCGTAAACGAGTGTTATTGATATTAAGTAGATCGTCATGGATATAGTAAATACTCCCATATGTGAGCTCTATATAACCTACTGACTTTATCTTAGACTATTGAGGTCAATGTTTCAATTCACCTATATTTCATCCTTTGATAGCGTCCTAGCACCTGATTTTCCCTTTTGCAATCCTAATTAATTAGTACAAAATTAACCTAAATTTAATTAATTAAGATCACACTTAATTGATTATTTTAACCATATTTCTTTATATATATATATATATATATATATATATATATATATATATATATATATATATATATATATATAGCAAGTTTAATTAGATTGATTTATTTCTATATTATTTTATTAAAAATAATTTGTTTTTTTTTGTAAGTTTGGAATTGGTGATGCTACACCATGGTCATGTCCAAGAATAACATTTGAATAGGGAAAGGAATTGAACCGGTGACTTAACATCGAACAGTGCCTTAACATCGCACCCTATCACCATCTATCGAAAACCCCATGGACAATCATAATTGATTTTATCAATCTATTTAAAAAAATGTTAAATAAAGTAGATTTAAAATATAAATTAAATAAAAAAACATATTTAAAATTATATTAAATAATTTAATGCCCACAGGCAGCCATAATTTGTAAACCATGGAGTTCAAGGTTTAAATACTCATGGGTCAATTCAATAATAAATATATTAAATAATATAAAATAATAAAATAGTGAATATAAATTAAATAGATAAATAGCTTATAGGGCAGTTGCATTGGTGATCACCATGTTATGAAGCACAATTAAATCATGAGATTCAAGGTTCAAATTCCGCATAGGTCAAGCCAACAAAATTTTTTTAAAAAATAAATAATGTATAGAAAAGGTCCTACACCTAAACCCCATCTGGACTAGGTCTTCCACAGGCCCATGTGCTATTTTTCTTCATTGTTGATTGCCCTACCTATTGGTGGGGGAGGTGTTTGATGTGGAGCCTAATTATCTTTCTCATTCAAAGGTCTTGTTTCAGCCACATTTGGATCCCAATCCCGAATAGGTAAATAAAGTAGATTTACCTATCATTGGTCAAAACTAGATTGTACTACTTATTTTACACTAGAAGCCATTTCAACTTGTTTAAATTCATCGTGCTCATGCACTACCAAACAACATTTTCCTAATGAAAATGGTTAAATGAAACTATTCATAACACTAGAATCAAACATAATTTTAAGTTTCACATGTTTTATAATAGCTGAGCTTACTACCATGGAGGATTAGTGTTCATACTGACGGTTATCAACTACTACATCAATTAGATAGTGGTCACCTACCACTCCCATCAGTGCTTTTCCTTCTCTATGATTGATACAATTTTGTAACTTCCGAAAATGAAGCCAGTAGTGGGGCACCCTAAATCCTTAATAAGTGATGCATGGTAGAGTCTAAATAGAATGATGTGGGGCTCCTCGAAAAGAGATCCTTCTCCTGGGATCCATGCCACTAGTTTTAGCGCCTCGTTTCCGACCTTGACTTGCATGAGTCTCTGAAGATGCCAGTGAAGCTACATTGGTATCCACTGAAACTCCCATTATCGTTCTTTTAGGGAAAGCCCTATTGCCATATGGAAATGGCCTCCAACTTCCTCCCTTGGAGAAGTTCTAAGGAGCCTTCCCCAAATGCCTTAATTGTTGTGGAAAAATTACTTTGTTTCCCCCTTTCAATTCTAAGCGCTCTTCTACATAGGAAGGATTTTCAATAGCTTCCACAATTGAGAATGGTTTCCATATCAAAACCATTTCCCTAATATTAGGGTTCAATCCATAAATGAAGTGATTTTATTAGTGTTGATAAATATCCATGCAGGACACATACTTAACCAATTCCACAAATCTAATATGATATTCTTCTACAATGTGGTTTCCCTATACCAAAGGATCGAATACTCCTACTTTTTATTCCTCACAATATGTTGGTAAGTACTTCATCATGAACCTTTCCTTGAATCCCAAGTAACTATATCAGGAGTGAGGTGTAGTTGTCCCTCCAAGGTAACCCACCAATTCAGGGCACTATCTTCAAGTTGAAATATCACTATATTAGCCTTCAAATTGGATGTATACTCTCCTAGTGTGAAACATATTGTCATTCCGTCCAACCAAGCTTCTCCTCATTCAATAACACAACCTATAGAAAATTATGGGAGCTTAATATTCTAGATCTCCCCCAATAATGTCTTTTGCTGGAAGTCCTCTATCAGAGTCCTTCATTCCTTCAATGTTTCCTACTGTTGGTGGAGGCTTCTCTACTTCCACCTCAACCATTCGGTACCCTCTTAAAGTCTCATTAATTTCTTCTATGGAGCACAAGATAAGAGCTAGCTCTGATTATGAAAATGTGGTTTCTAGAGGAGTTGTTCCTTTTGAAATCCCCCCTCAGCTTTCATTTCCTTGTGTCTTCACCATTTTGTAGTAGTAAGGTATGTACATCACAAACATGACACATTAGTGCAACTTAGGAAATTGCCAACTTTTACTTGGCGAGCACATGTATACCAAATGATATGAGTAAGTTCTTCTTTCACTTTGCTCGTAAACGAGTGTTATTGATATTAAGTAGATCGTCATGGATATAGTAAATACTCCCATATGTGAGCTCTATATAACCTACTGACTTTATCTTAGACTATTGAGGTCAATGTTTCAATTCACCTATATTTCATCCTTTGATAGCGTCCTAGCACCTGATTTTCCCTTTTGCAATCTTAATTAATTAGTACAAAATTAACCTAAATTTAATTAATTAAGATCACACTTAATTGATTATTTTAACCATATTTCTTTATATATATATATATATATAGCGAGTTTAATTAAATTGATTTATTTCTATATTATTTTATTAAAAATAATTTGTTTTTTTTTGTAAGTTTGGAATTGGTGATGCTACACCATGGTCATGTCCAAGAATAACATTTGAATAGGGAAAGGAATTGAACCGGTGACTTAACATCGAACAGTGCCTTAACATCGCACCGTATCACCATCTATCGAAAACCCCATGGACAATCATAATTGATTTTATCAATCTATTTAAAAAAATGTTAAATAAAGTAGATTTAAAATATAAATTAAATAAAAAAACATATTTAAAATTATATTAAATAATTTAATGCCCACAGGCAACCATAATTTGTAAACCATGGAGTTCAAGGTTTAAATACTCATGGGTCAATTCAATAAAAAATATATTAAATAATATAAAATAATAAAATAGTGAATATAAATTAAATAGATAAATAGCTTATAGGGCAGTTGAATTGGTGATCACCATGTTATGAAGCACAATTAAATCATGAGATTCAAGGTTCAAATTTCGCATAGGTCAAGCCAACAAAAAAAATTAAAAAAATAAATAATGTATAGAAAAGGTCCTACACCTAAACCCCATCTGGACTAGGTCTTCCACAGGCCCATGTGCTATTTTTCTTCATTGTTGATTGCCCTACCTATTGGTGGGGGAGGTGTTGGATGTGGAGCCTAATTATCTTTCTCATTCAAAGGTCTTGTTTCAGCCACATTTGGATCCCAATCCCGAATAGGTAAATAAAGTAGATTTACCTATCATTGGTCAAAACTAGGTTGTACTACTTATTTTACACTAGAAGCCATTTCAACTTGTTTAAATTCATCGTGCTCATGCACTACCAAACAACATTTTCCTAATGAAAATGGTTAAATGAAACTATTCATAACACTAGAATCAAACATAATTTTAAGTTTCACATGTTTTATAATAGCTGAGCTTACTACCATGGAGGATTAGTGTTCATACTGACGGTTATCAACTACTACATCAATTAGATAGTGGTCACCTACCACTCCCATCAGTGCTTTTCCTTCTCTATGATTGATACAATTTTGTAACTTCCGGAAATGAAGCCAGTAGTGAGGCACCCTAAATCCTTAATAAGTGATGCATGGTAGAGTCTAAATAGAATGATGTGGGGCTCCTCGAAAAGAGATCCTTCTCCTAGGATCCATGCCACTAGTTTTAGCGCCATGTTTCCGACCTTGACTTGCATGAGTCTCTGAAGATGCCAGTGAAGCTACATTGGTATCCACTGAAACTCCCATTATCGTTCTTTTAGGGAAAGCCCTATTTCCATATGGAAATGGCCTCCAACTTCCTCCCTTGGAGAAGTTCTAAGGAGCCTTCCCCAAATGCCTTAATTGTTGTGGAAAAATTACTTTGTTTCCCCCTTTCAATTCTAAGCGCTCTTCTACATAGGAAGGATTTTCAATAGCTTCCACAATTGAGAATGGTTTCCATATCAAAACCATTTCCCTAATATTAGGGTTCAATCCATAAATGAAGTGATTTTATTAGTGTTGATAAATATCCATGTAGGACACATACTTAACCAATTCCACAAATCTAATATGATATTCTTCTACAATGTGGTTTCCCTATACCAAAGGATCGAATACTCCTACTTTTTATTCCTCACAATATGTTGGTAAGTACTTCATCATGAACCTTTCCTTGAATCCCAAGTAACTATATCAGGAGTGAGGTGTAGTTGTCGCTCCAAGGTAACCCACCAATTCAGGGCACTATCTTCAAGTTGAAATATCACTATATTAGCCTTCAAATTGGATGTATACTCTCCTAGTGTGAAACATATTGTCATTCCGTCCAACCAAGCTTCTCCTCATTCAATAACACAACCTATAGAAAATTATGGGAGCTTAATATTCTAGATCTCCCCCAATAATGTCTTTTGCTGGAAGTCCTCTATCAGAGTCCTTCATTCCTTCAATGTTTCCTACTGTTGGTGGAGGCTTCTCTACTTCCACCTCAACCATTCGGTACCCTCTTAAAGTCTCATTAATTTCTTCTATGGAGCACAAGATAAGAGCTAGCTCTGATTATGAAAATGTGGTTTCTAGAGGAGTTGTTCCTTTTGAAATCCCCCCTCAGCTTTCATTTCCTTGTGTCTTCACCATTTTGTAGTAGTAAGGTATGTACATCACAAACATGACACATTAGTGCAACTTAGGAAATTGCCAACTTTTACTTGGCGAGCACATGTATACCAAATGATATGAGTAAGTTCTTCTTTCACTTTGCTCGTAAACGAGTGTTATTGATATTAAGTAGATCGTCATGGATATAGTAAATACTCCCATATGTGAGCTCTATATAACCTACTGACTTTATCTTAGACTATTGAGGTCAATGTTTCAATTCACCTATATTTCATCCTTTGATAGCGTCCTAGCACCTGATTTTCCCTTTTGCAATCCTAATTAATTAGTACAAAATTAACCTAAATTTAATTAATTAAGATCACACTTAATTGATTATTTTAACCATATTTCTTTATATATATATATATATCTATATATATATATATATATATATATATATATATATATATATATATATATATATAGATATATATATATATATATATATATATATATATATATATATATATATATATATATAGCGAGTTTAATTAGATTGATTTATTTCTATATTATTTTATTAAAAATAATTTGTTTTTTTTGTAAGTTTGGAATTGGTGATGCTACACCATGGTCATGTCCAAGAATCACATTTGAATAGGGAAAGGAATTGAACCGGTGACTTAACATCGAACAGTGCCTTAACATCGCACCCTATCACCATCTATCGAAAACCCCATGGACAATCATAATTGATTTTATCAATCTATTTAAAAAAATGTTAAATAAAGTAGATTTAAAATATAAATTAAATAAAAAAACATATTTAAAATTATATTAAATAATTTAATGTCCACAGGCAACCATAATTTGTAAACCATGGAGTTCAAGGTTTAAATACTCATGGGTCAATTCAATAAAAAATATATTAAATAATATAAAATAATAAAATAGTGAATATAAATTAAATAGATAAATAGCTTATAGGGCAGTTGAATTGGTGATCACCATGTTATGAAGGACAATTAAATCATGAGATTCAAGGTTCAAATTCCGCATAGGTCAAGCCAACAAAAAAATTTAAAAAAAAAAAATAATGTATAGAAAAGGTCCTACACGTAAACCCCATCTGGACTAGGTCTTCCACAGGCCCATGTGCTATTTTTCTTCATTGTTGATTGCCCTACCTATTGGTGGGGGAGGTGTTGGATGTGGAGCCTAATTATCTTTCTCATTCAAAGGTCTTGTTTCAGCACATTTGGATCCCAATCCCGAATAGGTAAATAAAGTAGATTTACCTATCATTGGTCAAAACTAGATTGTACTACTTATTTTACACTAGAAGCCATTTCAACTTGTTTAAATTCATCATGCTCATGCACTACCAAACAACATTTTCCTAATGAAAATGGTTAAATGAAACTATTCATAACACTAGAATCAAACATAATTTTAAGTTTCACATGTTTTATAATAGCTGAGCTTACTACCATGGAGGATTAGTGTTCATACTGATGGTTATCAACTACTACATCAATTAGATAGTGGTCACCTACCACTCCCATTAGTGCTTTTCCTTCTCTATGATTGATACAATTTTGTAACTTCCGGAAATGAAGCCAGTAGTGAGGCACCCTAGATCCTTAATAAGTGATGCATGGTAGAGTCTACATAGAATGATGTGGGGCTCCTCGAAAATAGATCCTTCTCCTGGGATCCATGCCACTAGTTTTAGCGCCACGTTTCCGACCTTGACTTGCATGAGTCTCTGAAGATGCCAGTGAAGCTACATTGGTATCCACTGAAACTCCCATTATCGTTCTTTTAGGGAAAGCCCTATTGCCATATGGAAATGGCCTCCAACTTCCTCCCTTGGAGAAGTTCTAAGGAGCCTTCCCCAAATGCCTTAATTGTTGTGGAAAAATTACTTTGTTTCCCCCTTTCAATTCTAAGCGCTCTTCTACATAGGAAGGATTTTCAATAGCTTCCACAATTGAGAATGGTTTCCATATCAAAACCATTTCCCTAATATTAGGGTTCAATCCATAAATGAAGTGATTTTATTAGTGTTGATAAATATCCATGTACGACACATACTTAACCAATTCCACAAATCTAATATGATATTCTTCTACAATGTGGTTTCCCTATACCAAAGGATCGAATACTCCTACTTTTTATTCCTCACAATATGTTGGTAAGTACTTCATCATGAACCTTTCCTTGAATCCCAAGTAACTATATCAGGAGTGAGGTGTAGTTGTCACTCCAAGGTAACCCACCAATTCAGGGCACTATCTTCAAGTTGAAATATCACTATATTAGCCTTCAAATTGGATGTATACTCTCCTAGTGTGAAACATATTGTCATTCCGTCCAACCAAGCTTCTCCTCATTCAATAACACAACCTATAGAAAATTATGGGAGCTTAATATTCTAGATCTCCCCCAATAATGTCTTTTGCTGGAAGTCCTCTATCAGAGTCCTTCATTCCTTCAATGTTTCCTACTGTTGGTGGAGGCTTCTCTACTTCCACCTCAACCATTTGGTACCCTCTTAAAGTCTCATTAATTTCTTCTATGGAGCACAAGATAAGAGCTAGCTCTGATTATGAAAATGTGGTTTCTAGAGGAGTTGTTCCTTTTGAAATCCCCCCTTAGCTTTCATTTCCTTGTGTCTTCACCATTTTGTAGCAGTAAGGTATGTACATCACAGACATGACACATTAGTGCAACTTAGGAAATTGCCAACTTTTACTTGGCGAGCACATGTATACCAAATGATATGAGTAAGTTCTTCTTTCACTTTGCTCGTAAACGAGTGTTATTGATATTAAGTAGATTGTCATGGATATAGTAAATACTCCCATATGTGAGCTCTATATAACCTACTGACTTTATCTTAGACTATTGAGGTCAATGTTTCAATTCACCTATATTTCATCCTTTGATAGCGTCCTAGCACCTGATTTTCCCTTTTGCAATCCTAATTAATTAGTACAAAATTATCCTAAATTTAATTAATTAAGATCACACTTAATTGATTATTTTAAACATATTTCTTTATATATATATATATATCTATATATATATATATATATATATATATATATATATATATATATATATATATATAGATATATATATAGCGAGTTTAATTAGATTGATTTATTTCTATATTATTTTATTAAAAATAATTTGTTTTTTTTTGTAAGTTTGGAATTGGTGATGCTACACCATGGTCATGTCCAAGAATAACATTTGAATAGGGAAAGGAATTGAACCGGTGACTTAACATCGAACAGTGCCTTAACATCGCACCCTATCACCATCTATCGAAAACCCCATGGACAATCATAATTGATTTTATCAATCTATTTAAAAAAATGTTAAATAAAGTAGATTTAAAATATAAATTAAATAAAAAAACATATTTAAAATTATATTAAATAATTTAATGTCCACAGGCAACCATAATTTGTAAACCATGGAGTTCAAGGTTTAAATACTCATGGGTCAATTCAATAAAAAATATATTAAATAATATAAAATAATAAAATAGTGAATATAAATTAAATAGATAAATAGCTTATAGGGCAGTTGAATTGGTGATCACCATGTTATGAAGCACAATTAAATCATGAGATTCAAGGTTAAAATTCTGCATAGGTCAAGCCAACAAAAAAATTTAAAAAAAAAAAATAATGTATAGAAAAGGTCCTACACGTAAACCCCATCTGGACTAGGTCTTCCACAGGCCCATGTGCTATTTTTCTTCATTGTTGATTGCCCTACCTATTGGTGGGGGAGGTGTTGGATGTGGAGCCTAATTATCTTTCTCATTCAAAGGTCTTGTTTCAGCCACATTTGGATCCCAATCCCGAATAGGTAAATAAAGTAGATTTACCTATCATTGGTCAAAACTAGATTGTACTACTTATTTTACACTAGAAGCCATTTCAACTTGTTTAAATTCATCGTGCTCATGCACTACCAAACAACATTTTCCTATTGAAAATGGTTAAATGAAACTATTCATAACACTAGAATCAAACATAATTTTAAGTTTCACATGTTTTATAATAGCTGAGCTTACTACCATGGAGGATTAGTGTTCATACTGACGGTTATCAACTACTACATCAATTAGATAGTGGTCACCTACCACTCCCATCAGTGCTTTTCCTTCTCTATGATTGATACAATTTTGTAACTTCCGGAAATGAAGCCAGTAGTGAGGCACCCTAGATCCTTAATATGTGATGCATGGCAGAGTCTAAATAGAATGATGTGGGGCTCCTCGAAAAGAGATCCTTCTCCTGGGATCCATGCCACTAGTTTTAGCGCCACGTTTCCGACCTTGACTTGCATGAGTCTCTGAAGATGCCAGTGAAGCTACATTGGTATCCACTGAAACTCCCATTATCGTTCTTTTAGGGAAAGCCCTATTGCCATATGGAAATGGCCTCCAACTTCCTCCCTTGGAGAAGTTCTAAGGAGCCTTCCCCAAATGCCTTAATTGTTGTGGAAAAATTACTTTGTTTCCCCTTTCAATTCTAAGCGCTCTTCTACATAGGAAGGATTTTCAATAGCTTCCACAATTGAGAATGGTTTCCATATCAAAACCATTTCCCTAATATTAGGGTTCAATCCATAAATGAAGTGATTTTATTAGTGTTGATAAATATCCATGTAGGACACATACTTAACCAATTCCACAAATCTAATATGATATTCTTCTACAATGTGGTTTCCCTATACCAAAGGATCGAATACTCCTACTTTTTATTCCTCACAATATGTTGGTAAGTACTTCATCATGAACCTTTCCTTGAATCCCAAGTAACTATATCAGGAGTGAGGTGTAGTTGTCACTCCAAGGTAACCCACCAATTCAGGGCACTATCTTCAAGTTGAAATATCACTATATTAGCCTTCAAATTGGATGTATACTCTCCTAGTGTGAAACATATTGTCATTCCGTCCAACCAAGCTTCTCCTCATTCAATAACACAACCTATAGAAAATTATGGGAGCTTAATATTCTAGATCTCCCCCAATAATGTCTTTTGCTGGAAGTCCTCTATCAGAGTCCTTCATTCCTTCAATGTTTCCTACTGTTGGTGGAGGCTTCTCTACTTCCACCTCAACCATTTGGTACCCTCTTAAAGTCTCATTAATTTCTTCTATGGAGCACAAGATAAGAGCTAGCTCTGATTATGAAAATGTGGTTTCTAGAGGAGTTGTTCCTTTTGAAATCCCCCCTCAGCTTTCATTTCCTTGTGTCTTCACCATTTTGTAGCAGTAAGGTATGTACATCACAGACATCACACATTAGTGCAACTTAGGAAATTGCCAACTTTTACTTGGCGAGCACATGTATACCAAATGATATGAGTAAGTTTTTCTTTCACTTTGCTCGTAAACGAGTGTTATTGATATTAAGTAGATCGTCATGGATATAGTAAATACTCCCATATGTGAGCTCTATATAACCTACTGACTTTATCTTAGACTATTGAGGTCAATGTTTCAATTCACCTATATTTCATCCTTTGATAGCGTCCTAGCACCTGATTTTCCCTTTTGCAATCCTAATTAATTAGTACAAAATTATCCTAAATTTAATTAATTAAGATCACACTTAATTGATTATTTTAACCATATATATATATATATATATATATATATATATATATATATATATATATATATATATATATAGATATATATATATATATATATATATATATATATATATATATATATATCTAGCGAGTTTAATTAAATTGATTTATTTCTATATTATTTTATTAAAAATAATTTGTTTTTTTTTGTAAGTTTGGAATTGGTGATGCTACACCATGGTCATGTCCAAGAATAACATTTGAATAGGGAAAGGAATTGAACCGGTGACTTAACATCGAACAGTGCCTTAACATCGCACCCTATCACCATCTATCGAAAACCCCATGGACAATCATAATTGATTTTATCAATCTATTTAAAAAAATGTTAAATAAAGTAGATTTAAAATATAAATTAAATAAAAAAACATATTTAAAATTATATTAAATAATTTAATGCCCACAGGCAACCATAATTTGTAAACCATGGAGTTCAAGGTTTAAATACTCATGGGTCAATTCAATAAAAAATATATTAAATAATATAAAATAATAAAATAGTGAATATAAATTAAATAGATAAATAGCTTATAGGGCAGTTGAATTGGTGATCACCATGTTATGAAGCACAATTAAATCATGAGATTCAAGGTTCAAATTCCGCATAGGTCAAGCCAACAAAAAAAAGTAAAAAAATAAATAATGTATAGAAAAGGTCCTACACCTAAACCCCATCTGGACTAGGTCTTCCACAGGCCCATGTGCTATTTTTCTTCATTGTTGATTGCCCTACCTATTGGTGGGGGAGGTGTTGGATGTGGAGCCTAATTATCTTTCTCATTCAAAGGTCCTGTTTCAGCCACATTGGGATCCCAATCCCGAATAGGTAAATAAAGTGGATTTACCTATCATTGGTCAAAACTAGGTTGTACTACTTATTTTACACTAGAAGCCATTTCAACTTGTTTAAATTCATCGTGCTCATGCACTACCAAACAACATTTTCCTAATGAAAATGGTTAAATGAAACTATTCATAACACTAGAATCAAACATAATTTTAAGTTTCACATGTTTTATAATAGCTGAGCTTACTACCATGGAGGATTAGTGTTCATACTGACAGTTATCAACTACTACAACAATTAGATAGTGGTCACCTACCACTCCCATTAGTGCTTTTCCTTCTCTATGATTGATACAATTTTGTAACTTCTGGAAATCAAGCCAGTAGTGAGGCAGCCTAAATCCTTAATAAGTGATGCATGGTAGAGTCTAAATAGAATGATGTGGGGCTCCTCGAAAAGAGATCCTTCTCCTGGGATCCGTCCACTAGTTTTAGCGCCATGTTTCTGACCTTGACTTGCATGAGTCTCTGAAGATGCCAGTGAAGCTACATTGGTATCCACTGAAACTCCCATTATCGTTCTTTTAGGGAAAGCCCTATTGCCATATGGAAATGGCCTCCAACTTCCTCCCTTGGAGAAGTTCTAAGGAGCCTTCCCCAAATGCCTTAATTGTTGTGGAAAAATTACTTTGTTTCCCCCTTTCAATTCTAAGCGCTCTTCTACATAGGAAGGATTTTCAATAGCTTCCACAATTGAGAATGGTTTCCATATCAAAACCATTTCCCTAATATTAGGGTTCAATCCATAGATGAAGTGATTTTATTAGTGTTGATAAATATCCATGTAGGACACATACTTAACCAATTCCACAAATCTAATATGATATTCTTCTACAATGTGGTTTCCCTATACCAAAAGATCGAATACTCCTACTTTTTATTCCTCACAATATGTTGGTAAGTACTTCATCATGAACCTTTCCTTGAATCCCAAGTAACTATATCAGGAGTGAGGTGTAGTTGTCACTCCAAGGTAACCCACCAATTCAGGGCACTATCTTCAAGTTGAAATATCACTATATTAGCCTTCAAATTGGATGTATACTCTCCTAGTGTGAAACATATTGTCATTCCGTCCAACCAAGCTTCTCCTCATTCAATAACACAACCTATAGAAAATTATGGGAGCTTAATATTCTAGATCTCCCCCAATAATGTCTTTTGCTGGAAGTCCTCTATCAGAGTCCTTCATTCCTTCAATGTTTCCTACTGTTGGTGGAGGCTTCTCTACTTCCACCTCAACCATTTGGTACCCTCTTAAAGTCTCGTTAATTTCTTCTATGGAGCACAAGATAAGAGCTAGCTCTGATTATGAAAATGTGGTTTCTAGAGGAGTTGTTCCTTTTGAAATCCCCCCTCAGCTTTCATTTCCTTGTGTCTTCACCATTTTGTAGTAGTAAGGTATGTACATCACAAACATGACACATTAGTGCAACTTAGGAAATTGCCAACTTTTACTTGGCGAGCACATGTATACCAAATGATATGAGTAAGTTCTTCTTTCACTTTGCTCGTAAACGAGTGTTATTGATATTAAGCAGATCGTCATGGATATAGTAAATACTCCCATATGTGAGCTCTATATAACCTACTGACTTTATCTTAGACTATTGAGGTTAATGTTTCAATTCACCTATATTTCATCCTTTGATAGTGTCCTAGCACCTGATTTTCCCTTTTGCAATCCTAATTAATTAGTACAAAATTAACCTAAATTTAATTAATTAAGATCACACTTAATTGATTATTTTAACCATATTTCTTTATATATATATATATATATATATATATATAGCGAGTTTAATTAAATTGATTTATTTCTATATTATTTTATTAAAAATAATTTGTTTTTTTTTGTAAGTTTGGAATTGGTGATGCTACACCATGGTCATGTCCAAGAATAACATTTGAATAGGGAAAGGAATTGAACCGGTGACTTAACATCGAACAGTGCCTTAACATCGCACCCTATCACCATCTATCGAAAACCCCATGGACAATCATAATTGATTTTATCAATCTATTTAAAAAAATGTTAAATAAAGTAGATTTAAAATATAAATTAAATAAAAAAACATATTTAAAATTATATTAAATAATTTAATGCCCACAGGCAACCATAATTTGTAAACCATGGAGTTCAAGGTTTAAATACTCATGGGTCAATTCAATAAAAAACATATTAAATAATATAAAATAATAAAATAGTGAATATAAATTAAATAGATAAATAGCTGATAGGGCAGTTGAATTGGTGATCACCATGTTATGAAGCACAATTAAATCATGAGATTCAAGGTTCAAATTCCGCATAGGTCAAGCCAACAAAAAAAATTAAAAAAATAAATAATGTATAGAAAAGGTCCTACACCTAAACCCCATCTGGACTAGGTCTTCCACAGGCCCATGTGCTATTTTTCTTCATTGTTGATTGCCCTACCTATTGGTGGGGGAGGTGTTGGATGTGGAGCCTAATTATCTTTCTCATTCAAAGGTCTTGTTTCAGCCACATTTGGATCCCAATCCCGAATAGGCGGGTTGTGGGGGGGCTCTCTCTCCCCCCCCACCCCCCGCCCACCCACCCCCCCCCCCACTATTGTTTCCTAGGGGTTCTACGTGGTGTGACTGTATATTTGGAGCCCCTGCTATCGCTGAAGCAAAAAATTGATGAAAATTTTCCTTTCAAAATATTGTAAGTTCATAGTCAATCTAGGTCGTTCATTAGGAATATGATACGACATTAGAAGTTATGTTAATTTAGGGTTTTTATTCCCTTGAAGGAAACCGCTTGGTTTATATCTGGAAATTGTATTACGACGGTGTATTATTTCTCTGAGAGAGGAAGAGAGAGTATATTGTGTATGAGAAAAGATAAAATTACAATGGATCTACTTTAGCTTGTATCCCTTCAATTGTTGGATAATATAAAGGAAGGAATAGCTTTTTCTCCGTCGACATAGCCCAAATTGGGTGAACCATGTACATTTGTGCCTCTCTTGTT
Organism: Pinus tabuliformis; assembly: GCA_031772625.1. Lineage (NCBI taxonomy): Eukaryota > Viridiplantae > Streptophyta > Pinopsida > Pinales > Pinaceae > Pinus > Pinus tabuliformis. The sequence continues at coordinate 422,816,881 of CM062811.1, forward strand.
TAAGGCACTTCTGTGGTTAATTTTCTAAAAACATTTTATGTGTTCCATTTCTTCATTAAATAATTTCTAACACTGGTATCAGAGCTAAAGGTTTATTTCGCTGATAAATGCGTGAGAGAGAAGGGTGGCTAGTTTGAGTAGGAGTAATGGAGAAAAATGGTAGGTTTAGGGTCGAGAAATTTAATGGCTGAAACTACCAGCTATAGAAGATGCAGATGGAATATTATCTGTATAAAAAATATATACACCTACCATTGAGTTGAAAGACAAAGAATCTAATGAGCGTGTTGGATGAATAATGGGAGATTATTGACAGAATAGAATTAGGAAAATACGACTGTGTCTAGCAGCATTAGTAGGCTTCAATATTTTGAAGGAAACAATAATAAAAGGTATAATGTGGGCCTTGGAGAAACTATATGAAAATCGCTCAGCATTGAATAAGGTATTTCTTATTAAGCATGTGTTTAATATGATGATGTCAAAAGGTGGATTTGTTGGTGATAATTTAAATGAGTTTAATAATGTTGCGATTCAATTAAGTTCTTTAGGGGTAAATTTTGATGATTAAGTTAGGGATCTATTGTTTCTATTCTCATTAACCGAAATTTGGAATTGTTTAGTTATGGCTATTAGTAATTCTATCTATGGATCTAGTATTTTAAATTTTGATGATGTTTTTGGTGCCATCCTTAGCGAGGAAATGAGATGGAAAAAATCTGGTGAGACATCAGGTAATTATTTGACTCCAGATACTAAGGGAAGAAAAATGGAAAGAGGAAGGGGCCTAGGAAATCTCGGTAAGTCCAGAAAAATAAATTCCAAATCTCGATTGGGGATAGTGTGAAAAAAATATAGGAAGAAAGGACACCTAAAGAAACACTGCAAATCTTAAAAGGGAAAAGAAGGATATGGACAACATGATAACATCATTAAGCGAATGTGACAGGTGATGTGTTGCATGTGACAGGTTGTGTAGCTACATGCATAGACAAAACTTGGAAGGTCACTAAAGGATCCCTTGAAATAAAAAAAGGAGAAAAGGTTGGTACATTGTATTTATGCAACAATATTTATAATTATGTTCATGCTTTAACCTTCACATGAGCAAATACAACATTGTAGCATCATAGGATCAGGAACATGAGTGAGAAGGGGATGTATATTTTTCACTAAAGAAATTTGTTGCTACGTCTAAGGTATGTTGGTTTGGATTTCTGTGAAAATTGTGTTTATGGAAAACAAAAGAGAGTCAAATTTCTTAGAGTTGGAACAAAAAGAAGAGCAAAAAAATAGAGCTTTTGCATACATATGTATGGAGACTTTCTCAGGTATCATCTCTCAGGGGATCTTGCTATTATGTTACTTTTATTGATGATGCAAATAGGAAAACTTGGATTTATTGTATTAAAAAAACATCTCATTTATTTCATACATTAAATAAATGGAAATATTTGGTTGAGAACGGGATAGGAATGAATATGAAGTGTCTCAGATTAGACAATGTAGGTGAATACTGTAGAAAAGTGTTTGATAACTACTGTTTAGAGCATGGAATTTGTAGAGAGAAGATATTTCTACGAACACAATAGGAAAATGGTGTGTCAAAAAGGATTAACAATAAAATCATGGAGTGTGCAAGGTGCATGAGATTACATTCATTGTTTCCTTTACAATTTTTGGCAGATGCTGTAGATATTATTGTTTATCTAATAAAAAAAAGGCCTTCAAGTTCCTTGGATGGTGGTGTTCTAGAGGAGGCATGGATAGGTAAAAAGCTAAAATACTCATTTTTAAAGACTTCCAGTTGTGAAGGCTTTTTCCACATCGATAAAGAAAATAGAACAAAGATTGAGGCAAAATCAAAGAAATGTACCTTTATTGGATATGGTGTAAATGATTTTGGTTATGGCTTATATGATTATGAAAAACACAAAATATTTAGGAGAAAAGATGGCATATTTAATGAAAAGGTCTCGTAAAAGGATCAGATGCAGGGAAATAAACATGAAAAGGAAAACAAAGAATACACAGTGCTTGATGAGATCACAGAAAATGTAAAGGTTTTTGAAAATCAGAATGATCAACATCCACAACAACAAAAACAACCACAACAAAAATAGGAACGTCAAACACATAAAACTTATGTTAGAAGATCTACCTGGATAAGTAGACCCCCAGAATGATACCCTACTTCATTATATTATGTATTGTTGACTAATTTTGTGAACCAAAAATACATGAAGAAGCAATGTTGGTAGAAACCAGGAAGAAGTGGGAGGAATCCATAGAATAACATATGGACTGGTTGATGGAGAAACAGACCTGGGACTTAGTCAAGTTTCCCGATCGTAAAACATTATTCCATAATAAATGGGTTTAAAGATTTAGGGAAGAAAATCGACGTAAACAAAGATATCATGAAATTATTTTGGTGAATAGATTTCCAGAAACGAAAGGTATAGATTTTGATAACAAAAAAAATCCTATTATTAAAATGACTTCAATCCACACTATTTTAAGTCTAGTTGTAGTAGAAGATTTTCATCATGAGAAGTTAGATGTAAAGACAACCTTTATCCATGGGGATTTGGAGAAAGAAATATATATGCAACAACCCCAAGGGTATGAGCTCAAAGGGAAGGAGAAATTAGTGTGGAAGTTGAAGAAGATCTTATATGGCTTAAAGCATGCTCGAAGCTAGTGGTATCTGAAATTTGACAGTTTTACGTTTGAACAAGGTTATATTAGATGTCACTCTGATCATTGTGTTTATTTTAAAAAGAAAAATGATAGAAGTTATATTATGTCACTACTATATGTAGATGACATTCTTATTGCAAGGTATGACATGCAAAAATTAAATGTGCTTAAAGGAAAATTGGAAAATTCATTTGCAATGAAGGATTTGGGTGTTGCGAAACAAATCCTTTGTATGAGAATAACTAGAGATAGGAAAAATCACAAACTAACATTGTCTCAAAGTGAGTAGATAGAAAATGTGTTGGAAATATTGAATATGCGAAATTAAAATCCAATTAGTACACATTTGGATAGCCATTTCAAACTAAGGAGATGTGTCCCAAGACCCAGGAAGAGATGGATTCTATGTGTAATTTTTGATACACATCTATTGTTAGAAACATAATGTATACAGTGGTCTGTACAAGACCTGATATTGCAGAAGTAGTGGGATATATAAGAAGGTATATGAACAATCAAGAAAAAGGGCATTGGATGGCAGTGAAGTGGATTCTGAGGTATTTGAGAGGTACCACAAATCAAGCATTATGTTTTGGAGTTTCAAACATTTCTCTACAAGGATATGTTGATGTAGATATGGCAGGTAATAGAGATAACATAACGAGCACCAAAGGGTATGTGTTTACTATAGGTGAAACAACTTTCATTTCGGTTCCAAAATTGAAAAACATTATTTCACAATCAACAATGGAAGAAGAGTTTGTTGTTTCTACATAGGCTAGTAAAGAAATGATTTGATTACAAAGGTTCATCGACGAGTTGGGAAAAAGACAGGAGATGAGTAGGTTATATGGTGATAACTAGAGCACCATTCGTCTTGAAAATAATTTATCATTTAATTATAAGACGAAACATACACAAATCAAGTATCATTTCATACAGTCAAATTTGTATGATGGAGAGTTGAAGTTGGAAAAAGTACACACTAGCTAGAATCCTGTAGATATGTTGACAAAGGTTGTAACCATGGAGAAATTGACTTAATGCTCAGCTTGGATTGGACTTCAAGAATGATGATGAACATGAGAAATAGCCAGGTCCAAAGTGCAATAATTTTTTAGCACGTGAAGTATTGATGGAGTTTATCTAATTAATCTCCAAGTGGGAGATTATTGGATGTGGAGCCTGATTATCTACCTAATTCAGAGGTCTTGTTTCAGTTGTGTTTGGATCTGAAATCCTAATGGGGGAGTGTGGGGGGGCTTCGTCCCTGTTATTAATGCCCAGGTGGTCCGGGTGGGAGCTACATATTTATATCCCCACCATGCACGGGTTCAGGGGCAATGCCCCCGAAGCTAAAAGTAGATGAAAATTTCCTTGTAAAATGTTGTAATTTCATAGTCAATCTAGGCCATCCATTAGGTGGATGATATGATGGTATAATTTGCATTAATTTAGGATTTTTTTTACGTAGAAGGCAACCACTTGGTTTATATGAGGGAATTGTATTGTGATTGTGTATTATTGTTCTAAGAGAGGAAGAGAGAGAAGATTGTGTATGAGTCAAGAGGAAATTACAATAGATTTGTTGTAGTATGTATCTCTTCATTTTGTTGGATAATATAAAGGAAGGACTGGTTGTTTCTCCATGGACGTAGCCCAAATTGGGTGAACCACATATATCTATGTCTCTCTTGCTTTATGGATTTCTGTGTTTAATTTTCTATGATATATATTTATTCCATTGCTCTGTCAAATAATTTTCTACAAGATGTTTTCTTCAGTACTCAAATTGGCTATGTCTTGTATATCCCATATCTTATTCTCCTTGTATGATCTCTTCTAAACTTCATGTCATTTATTCTACTATAAATCTTGCACTTGAATCTAGTGGTGCCTAATATGAGTATCATAATGAAAGTCCTATAAAAAATAATAACAATGATACAAAAATGGTCTAAAAGGTGCTACATGAAGTGATCAGACCCAAGGCTCTAGAGGACTATGAGATCCTCGATCATGTGATTTGGAAAGATTATAGTTAGCATGGAATATTTATTTGGCTCCGCCGAGAGATGAAATGTTAGCAAGGTGCCAAAGAAGATCAAGGGCCTATAGGTGGCGAAAAATTCTCAGCCAAGGTGAAGGAAAATAAGGATCGTATTAACTTGATCATTGATTACACTTAAGCCATGATTCTGAGTGAAGGCTCTATGTGGGCTGAGAAAGGATGGAAGATGACAGAAATTATTGTTGTAAATAAATACAAAAAAATGACTATGAAAACATATATATGATGCTAATAAATTCCAATATGTAGGTTGTTTAATGGTACCAGCCTACTCATACAAATGTTGAACTATTAAAGAGTAATTTTTTCCCACATAAAGACTCCATGAAACTATTCTTTTGAATGAAAAATAATAATGTTCGAAGTTTTAAAATAAAATCAATAAGGTAATTGAAATGATAAACCTTGTTTCAAGATTCCTTTCCTAGTAGTTGGGTGCCCTACTTGAGATTTATGTAGTAGTAATAGTTGGATAGCTCCTAGAAGATATAATCGAAGGTAAACAAAAGATGGATAGCCAAAATTGGGACACAGTCTCTGAACAAAGTGGTCGGTTGTCAAAAACTTCTAGCACAGGCCTGTAAGGGTAGGGTCATGCCTTCATGTTGTACATTGTAAGGGTGGCACAAGAAAAGGTTACACTATAAGACAAGTGATTATGATATATTTATGTATTTTCATCAATAACTTGCCTCAATTATAGTTCTCATTGGTGTTTTTTATTTGTGGCTTTTGCATGAGAGGTTCTCATGATTTTCTCTACAATTATTTAGGAATACATTAGGGGGACCTTACTTAGTAGAATCCTCGTTCTTTTTTCTTGTTATAGCTCCTTGGTAGCAAGAACAACTTTTCCTAGATATGCTTTAAATCCACAAGGTGTCAAATGTTAATGGTTCTCAAAAGCCCTGATATTTTTTCAAATTAATTTGGTGTTCATATGAAATGTATGCATTTTACAATAGCTTTTGTGATTATAATGAAATAGTTAACATGTTCTTCGAACACTAGTAAATGCATTGCTCTAATCTTATCATGGTTAAGACTAACCTCCCTATTTAGTCTTACAAGGATTCCTTAACACTTAATTTTATTTATGTGTTTTTTTTTTTTTTTTACAACATCATATATACATTTTATTATAAGTTTCGTCATTTTTATGGAAAATTTTATAGATTCTCCTTTGTGAGCACCAGAAAATGCCATTACGATGGTAGGAATCAGTACGAGTAGCTAGTTGGTGTATGTTAGATTGTAATTTGATTGGTTGTATTGATTTTAGTGGGACTATACATGACTCTAATTATTATTTATTCTTTTAGTGGGACTATACATGACTCTAATTATTAGTTATTCCATTATGCAGTTTACAGTGGTGGAATATGTAATTCCAAAGGAAGAAAAGGAACATCTAGAGAGGGTGAACTTGATTGTTATGAATATGTGTTTTCCAGGTGAGTTCATAACAACGATGTGGATCATGATCTTCTTAATTTTCAATGCATTTCAAATATAGGGGTTGTGGTGTTAATAACATCACTTTTGTTATAATTATTAAGGGCCTTTTTGAAGCACAAATACTTGATGAGGTATTTAACTGTTAGAAGTGATTTTGAGAAAATCAACTTATGTTTTGTATGATACAGTAACTATTATCAAGGAAATATATTGTATATCTAAGTCACTTGATTTGGTTAATTTTTGAATTCAGGGAAAATTAAATTCAGAAAAACAATTCTAGTGCAAACTTTTCTTCATGTATATGGTCACTAGCTAGGTGGGAAACAAAGGCATATAGAAGCAGGTGCACATAAATTTTTATGACATACCGGTATTCTTTCACAGTATTTCTGTTTTCTAAAAGTATTATTACTTATCAATATGATGTTGCTCTTCATTATTGGTTTTGTAGTATATTGTTTTCTTTTGTCATGATTGTGCTAACATGCATGAACATTGAAAACCTCCATTTCTCTACCCTTTTATCTATTAATGGCACTGACGGGTGCATTTTTAGCAAGAAATTTGAGCCGAGTGGTCTAAAAATCAATGTGTTTTTGTGTTGTATGTGTCATATTTTCTATTTGTTGAGAGCCTTAACCATTATGCAATAACCCATGAATTCTGTTACCAAAAATGGCATGATGGGTAGTGTTCTTGGGAAAAACTACTTTTGCAATGAGACAACATGGAAAACATTACCATGTACGTTCATTTTCATTTTCATTGTCCAGAAACTTGTTTCTTGCGGAATGGATCATTTCTTACAGAACAACATGCAAACTATATCTCTTCCACTTCTCGATTTCCTTTCAAAATCATGTAAACTCCCATTCCAAAAGCACTAGTTTCCTTTTCGAGTTGTGCATGAAAATTAGTTGCCTTTTCTAGCTGTGTAGTTGTGCGTGAAAACTAGTGGTTGTGAGTCGAATTCCAGTAAGGAAAGGATTTTCATGGATTTAACCTGCAAGGAGAACATATTCATCATTCATCAGACGCAGCTAAGGTGCAGATCAAAGCCGACCCAAGCATCTTGATGCCCCTAGCTATTTAGCTTCAGTGCCATCGTATGTTTCTTGTGAACAAATGTATCAAGTACAACCAATCTATGCAATCATACTTTGTATTTCTTAGATTCGATCTCGTACCTCTGAATCTTACATTTTTTACTCCCAGTTCTTATTCTATCGCTTGAAATCCTATATATATTAGTGTTCCCAGAATTCCATCAGGATTTTCATGTCTTCATTCCTCAACTAGGAAATTTCCAACAAATTGTTTTAATATGCCCTTCACCTCTAGATTTGTATATATAATGTTATGATAATTCTTCAAATAACTAGAACCTACAAAAATGAAAATCCTGGAATTGTTGCTTTTCATGTTTCCCTTTGTTCATGACAATTGTCCAACACCCTGGTGGACTTTGCAATGTAGTAGCTCTCTAGGAAGCTTCTTCTAGACGCAAATTTTCTACCGATGATTTTGAATTTGGCTCCAATTTGGATGTTTTATCAACAAAAATGTTTTTTGAGGTTTTGTATGGATTCTGCTCATCGGTTTCATCTTGTAAACTTATAAAAATGGTATTTTTGCTTGATGTTATTAACTCTAGATCCTCCTCAACTGAAACTGCCACATTGTGTCCAATGATTTTATGATCTAAATACTTATATTCATTTTACCAAAATCCAAAACTCATAACTCTTTAGTTAAGAATAAATTTTCTATTGAAAATAATTTGCAAATAAATCATATTGGTAGATTTAAGTCTACGTGTTTCCAAGCAACCTGTGTGGTTCATGATCATGACAAGATGAAAATTCAGATCATAGTAGAAAGTTAAATAATAGTCAATACATTCCAACAGCTAAATGAAAAAACTACTAGATAACAACTATTTTTGAGTGGATGGAAAAAATGGCCTAAATACTAATTTATTTAATATTAATTATTTATTATTATTAATAATATTTACTTATATATTTAATTATTAATTTATTTTAATTTATTCTATAATAAAATCAATAATAATTATATTATATAATAATATCTAACTCACCTCACCCTTCAAATAAAAATAATTATTATTTATTTATTCATAAGTAAATAGATAATAATACTATCTAACTTACCTAACATTATAATAATACCTAACTAACCTAACCCTAAAAATAAAACTATTTACTCTTTATTTATTAATTTATTTTAATTTATATCTAACTAAGCTGACCCTTCGTTTTTTTTAAATGAATAAACTAAAAATTTTAATAAAATAATAATTAAAATGCTTAAATATTAAGCTTAAATGGAATGTGAAGGAAATAACTTGTTTTAAAAAAGAAGAAAATAATTAAATTGGCTATATGTACTATGAATTATTTAATTTTAATTAGGTTAGTTTTTAGTTAAAAAAAGTGTTTAAATATTAAGCTAGAATGAAATGAAAAAGAAATAATTAGTTATAAAATTGAAGAAATAGTTAGAGTTCTTTTATGTATTATGAATAATCAAATATAATTTTAATTATGTTATTTAAAAAAAATATAAAAAGGGGGAAGGGATGACTGAACCAATCTCAAGGGGGGAAATTAAGAAAAACAAAAATCGAAGGGAGAAGAGGGAGAAACGAAAGGAAGGAAGCTAAGAGGAAAGGGTCGGAATCCACCAGCTATTGATTTTCCACCCACAGTCCCAATCAAGATTATTAGGCCGCCTTTCAATCTCTATGGCTTCCCTAAATTTACGGTGATGAATGTGAGAAATCTTTGCAATGAGCTTCGCCTCCTCAATGCACATATGATGATTTGTCTTCGGAACATGCTCCACTAAGGCTAAAGAGCAGGTCCTTCCATGCTTAATATTGGCAACGCATTCCATAATCCTTTGATTAATGGATCTGCCTATTTCACCAAAGTATGATGTTCCACAAGAGCATGGGATGACATAAATGCCTTTCAAATATTTAGGGTCCACTGGATCTTTAGCTGATTTTAAGGAACTTCTTAAGGTATTAAGGGGTCAAAAGGTTGAGAGAATGTTGTGTTGCGTGAGGCTTCTTGCAATTGTATTAATCATCCCATGGATGAAGGGGAGGTGAACTCCAGAGCTATGATCAAAAGGGTCTTTCTTAGACTTATCGCTTTTGCAAGCTTTGAGGAAGGCTTTAAGTCCCTGTTTTTTACTATAACCATTATTGATGAAAACCTCCGAGAGATGGGATTTCTCTTTAGAAGCATGGTTAACATGAGAAACCCTCATTGCACGAGTATCTAGAGTGCAAAGAACCCCCAACTTTTGAGGAGGGAAATTATGGGACCTAGCATGAAGATACTGCTCAGTGTGGGTTTTCTTCTGGAAAACCTAATGGGAAAATGAGCCATCCTCTTCCTTAGAAATGAGGACATCTTGGAAAGGAAGGCAACCATCAAATTCTTTCTCCATGGTAAAATTAATGGAGTTAGATTGACTATTAAGATGTTGAAGAAGAGATCTAACTTATCCAGACCATGTTGCCAAATCGAGCAAGCATCATCTACAAATATTTTCCAAAGATTAGGTTTAAGAATCCCTGAGGCTAAAGCTTTCTATTCAAAATCTTCCATAAAAATATTAGCAAAAATAGGGGACACGGGTGAGCCCATAGGCACACCACATATTTGTTCATAGAACTCTCCTTTGAAACATAAGGAAGTGGAAGTAAGGTAGATCTCGACTAATCTAGTGGTGTCGGGATCGGTAAGGCGAAAGATGACATCTAAGGCTTCTTTGATGGGGATGTTAGTGTACAAGGAAACAATGTCGAAGCTTACCAGAATGTCTCCAGGATCAAAATTTACATCCCTTAACTCATTGACAAATGACGAGGAGTCTTTAAGAAGCGATTATGTGAGGCCAATGAGGGGCTTAAGCTTGGAGGCTAGATATTTCGCTAAAAGGTAGGTTGGGCAACCTATGGTGTTGACAATGGATCTAAGTGGGACTCCTTCCTTATGGATTTTCGAAAGTCCATAGATCCTCAGAGTGATGGGGCTACCCTCGATAAGCTTATGGCCAAAGGAGCTAACCGAGGTATTGATTTCTATAGCTAGGGCCACCGATTTAGAGATCCTTCTTAAGGGATTCTTGTCAAGTTTTCTATAGCTACCACTATTCTCCAAGTGATCCAACATCTTCTTCTGATAATCTACCTTATCAAGGATAATATTCAATATTTAACCATTTTAATTTTAATTTAATTTAATTTTTATTTATTTATTTATTCTAACTAAAAAATAGCCTAATTAAAATTAAATTTCATTATTCATAGTACATATAACCAATTTAATTATTTTATTCCTTTTTATAACTAGTTATTTCCTTCGCATATCATTTAAGCTTAATATTTAACCATTTTAATTTTATTTTTATTAAAAAATTTAGTTTATTTATTATTTTTTCTAAGGGTCACATTAGTTAGATATAAATTAAAATAAATTAATAAATAAATAGTAAACATTTTTATTTTTAGGGTTAGTTTAGTTAGATATTATCATTACCTATTTAGTTATGGATGAATAAATAATTATTTTTATTTTAAGTGTGAGGCGAGTTAGATATTATTATATAATGTATTTATTACTGATTCAATTATAGAATAAATTAAAGTAAATTAATAGTCAAATATTAATACTAATAATAATAATAAATAATATTAAATAAATTGGTATTTCGGCCCTTTTTCCCATCTAGTCAAAAATAGTCGTTACGTGGCCATTTTTTCCCTTAGATGTTTGAAGGCCTTGACTCCCTATTTAAGCTTCTGCTATGATATGAATTTTCATCTTGTCTTGATGATGAACCACACTAGTTGGTTTGAAAAATGTGACCTAAATCTACCAATGTGATTTCCTTTGAAATTATTTTGAAATCAAAATATGGATCACAGAAGCTTGAATTTGATAATAAATGTTATTCCTCGTGCAATTCATTGACCTTGCTATATCCATCATCAATAATGGCATACTTATGAGAGCATTGGAAAGCATCAAAAAACCAATACCACTCTCAACTAATGCTGATATAGATCCATGTAGTTCTGTGCTAGCCAAGTTCTTTGGTTGTAGAATTTTAGTTACAACTATAGAAGACTTATGCTTTGTTGATGCAATTGTGAAGTGAAAATTTCCCATAGAAGGTGGTAGTTATTCATCCCGTCTGCAATTTCCTTGAATAGGAAAAGAAAGAAAGGCACAAATATCCATGCCAAATTATTTATCTCTTGATTTGACAACTAGGAAATTTCCAACATATTGTTTTAATATGGAATTCACCTTTTAATTTCTAGATATAATTTTATGAGAATCATTGAAATAACTAGAATATAGAGGAAAGGAAAAAAAAATTGTTGCTCATGTTTCCCTTTGTTCCTAACAATTATCCAGTACCATTTCCACTACTAGCCTATGTGTCACTCTTGATCTAATTACAGGAGAGCTTGTCAAATTTGTAATTTCATTGTTAGTATTTATGGTATAAAATGGATGATAATTGACTATCTCAATTCGAGGAGATGCTACATTTGAGCTCTCATCTACTGGAATTTTATGATTCCTTTAAGAGATTCCATGAATGAAGATGTTTTTATTTTTATTTTGTCTTGAAAGAATTCTCCATGGAGAATGGTCATATTTTAGAATTATTAAATGTGACTAATGATGTAGTACCATTGTCATACTTACATGCTTTAGGCATCTTGAATGAGTCATATCTAGTGTATGAAAATCTTCCTAACCTCTTTAATTATGTATAAATCCAAAACCATAAGCTTTAATCATTTCATGAGCTTTCAAAGTGTTATTTCATTTAATTATTGGTTGACAAACATTGAATATCAAATTACCACATTCACTTTTTTCATTCTCTCTTACTTTAGCCCCACTACGATCACCTATTTGTCACTTATAAGGAATTCTAGAATTTCCAGTAGAATTATGCATTTGCATCTTCTCAAAAGATACATTGTATTACCTAAACCTAAGATATTTGAAGAGCTCTTTCTTCAAATACCTTGTTTCCTAGTAACCTCATCAGAACTTACCAGTACTTGCTTTTGTGCTGCTTTCAAAAATCAAGTTTACATGACAAGAATTGTATGATACCAAAATATGTTGTGGAACAAGAAAATTCAGTTTTAACTTATCAATTAGGAAAGGGTTACCTTTTCTTTTAGATACCTTTGAAAATTTAGTTCCTAACAAAGATTTTAGATGAAATTGGAGATTTTCTTGAACATATTAGTGTGACTCTTGCTAAATTTCCAAAATTATTTATGATACAGTCTTGACAATTTTCTTTCCTAATAACCTCCTCATTGTTTGAATTGTTGGTATAAATTCCTACTTAGCTTGTAACTTGCCATTGGGGCTTAGCACATGCAATGCTTTATATGGTGCAAACATTTTAGATATAGATTGTTTCTAGAAACACTTAAGGTTACGCATTGAAACCAAGTATAACAATATGCATTTTTGTTCAATGTCATCATCATATACAGTTGCTTCCTTCCTTTCAACCATTAGAATTGTAATTACATGAACCCATATAAAATACATAATAGTGAGGATTATGAGAATATAACTCAAGTAGGTGTCCTCCAGCAAATTATGAAAGTTTTATATTATGGATAACTCTATAGACCTCAAAATGACTTGACCCCATAATTTGGAATTGTTTTATATATGAAGAAAGGCACCTATTGATTATTTCTTACATTAATTCATCTTCCTCCATTTCCATGTCTAAAATTAGTAATACGTTTTTAATCTCATTAGAAGTTTCTTAGTGATTGTTGTATCATTTTACAGAGATATTTACAATATTGAAAACAGAAGATGTCAAGTTTCCATAAGGAGGCTTGGTGGTGTTGTAGTTATTTCCTCAAAAAAATCTCATATTTGATGCAATAAATGTTAGAAGAAGTTACTCTTGTCATTTTGTATTTTTGAGGTTGAGGGAGCAAACACATAGGACAACATGAAAACCACTTTGGAAGTTGGGATCTAGCCTTGCCAGCTTCAAAGAGGGATCTATACATAAAATTTAACTATGTTTCATGTGAATTTTAGGCTAGTTATTATTGTACTGATTGTTTTTGATTGGATTATTTGGTTCATTAAATTGTTATAATTCCATTGGGATATGGAGTCTAAATATTAATTGGATCTACATCAAATTTTAGAGGAGTTTCATAGGGAAAGATAGGTTTTACTATCCAGATATTTCAGAATATTAAATGGATTGTGAAATAGCAGAAATGTAAGATTCAGTAGAAATTAAGGAGAAATGAAGAATTCCTTAATTTGACCTCAAAAGAAAACAAATAAATTACTAACACCCAAAATAGGTTTTTCTAAATAACATATCATATTCATCACTATTTATGTTATGTAATTAGGATTTCCACAAATAAAAGAGGAAAAGACGATGATTTAAACACATAAAATGAAGAAAAACATCACCATTTTGTACACCACATGAATCGTGTGAAAAGGTCCCTGTATTATTGATGCTTCCAACAAGTTTGAAAAATTACAATATCTAGAGGAAATTATATTTAACAATCAACCTTTAATACTTAAAACTGTGAAGTATTTATACCAATAATTACAAAATAATTACAAAATAGTTGCCTCAACTCACAGTGTATTATTAGCATTATCCTAAATAATAAAATGAATTTTCTGGGAAATGATAGGAAAGGTGGACAACTGCGTGGAGAGTTGGCTCTATTTTCGATGATTCGGTTGACAAATCATCCTATAATTGTGCTGTGATTGTTGTTGTGTTGGTTGATGTGCTGGTTGTTAGTTCTTACTGCACCCAAGTTACTTTAATCCAATAAATCACACAGTTCCTCCCATCTTTTTTCATCTAGAATGGTTAATTTAATTTCCCTCTGGTAAATATCATCAACCTCAGTGTACTTTGCAAATATTGGTTTTACTGTGAAGATATGTTTTACCTCATTCTGGATGGAGAAGTCATTTCGCATTGTCTCCAAAAATTCTCTAGCTGTCATGCTGCCTTTTATACCACTTAGCTTAACACTACTTTTGGCCATTTCCTTCATTTTTAAAACATAATCTTCTTGAGTAATGATTTTATCATTAATGACATATATGCTGGGCAATCTCTCTGAATTAAAGCTTCGATCTTGTTGAAAAACTTGCCTACTTCTAGCTCTAGTTTAATTGATCAATGAGGTTTCTTTTTGTCAAAACTTTCTTGACTTCCAAGATGGTGGTAGTACTGTCACTAATTGCTAACTCTTCAAGTTCATATTTAGTCTTTGAATTCATGAATTTGATGATATTGAAGGCTTCTGTAGGCATGTCTCCCAACTTTTCCCTTACTTGTACAATGGTTTCAGTGGCCTTTTGTATCAGTTACTTTTGTTCAAAGATGATTTGGATGCATGGAAAAATCTCCTTCATAGAATCCAGAATACCCATCGAAATGGTTTTCTTGGTGTTGACAGTGTTGGACCCACCAACATGTCAGGAGATCTCCCCAGTAAGAAGTCCCAGCTAGACTTTAGACCATTTGGTGTAGGAGTCCCAATAGTGGGTCGTACAATATCACCTTAACTGTGATGGTGCAAAGAGGCAAGTAAGATGTCCCTATTGGTAGAAATGGTGTGACATATGAAGTTAAGGAAGGTGCATGAGTGGTTCTAAGACAAGGGGCGTGAGGTGAGTTCACCCCTTGGAAACCTGTGAAAGAAAAGAGGTAAGTAGAGAACACACGAGCATATATGCATCACAAATGGGAAAACAAGGGAGCTAGCAATCCAAAGTGATGGTTAATCCAATGAAACATTTCAGTAAGATTCATACATACTGATATAGGAAATCCATACATGCATGCATAAGAAAACATATACATATATCATTTAGAGAAAACAAGATAGTTGAAATACAATACGACATTTGCATGAAACATATTGGCTATGTTATATTAAGAAGTGAATGTTCCTATAATACAATACAACCATGACCAATCACTAGTTCTGATAGTGGAACATTATAGTCACTACTTCCTACTCCTCCAAAGATATATACTAGATGTGCATAGTAGAGAAGCTAAGGTTCATTAGAATACTATCTAAGATTTGTCTAAGATACATCTATTGGAAGCTTGGCTGACCAAAATCCTCTATAATGAGTTATGAGGTATTATTTATCACAATGCAAGGGGTGACCCTTGACATTCCTAGTTGTGACCATTCATCAACCCTCATGACTCTTTAACTATCGACCCTTGAACTTCCATTTGACAATACATTATATACAATCTGTGCATGTACCCATGTGAGACAAAATAGCTTGAGGAATCCATGCAAGACATCACTAACACTCAGACAGTTGTGGTAAGACCAACTCTTTGACATCCTCATGATGCTCAATGGTGGGGAACTAATGCCAAGCTTAGTTGTCTGTGATGGTGTCTGTGCCCTCAATGGTGAAATCTTGCTGAAAGCAAACACTTGCCTCTGTTGCATCCGGGTACAGTGATATGGCTCCTTCATCCAACTCATCTCACAACATGTGCATTATGGTCTTGAGTGTAGTTGGACCAAAAACATACTGATGCGTAGTGGTTGCGTTGATCTCTAAGTGTGTGTTGGTGACCATGTGCATCAACTTGTCAAAATACATGTTTATATCTAGTCGAACTTGCTTCTTGTTCGTCTCGGTGAGTGTGCCAAATGGGTGGGATCGCATGCGTACGTACAATGACATACATGCTCCTAAATACCATTGCATGCCATCAACAACACTTCTCACCCTGTCTACTCCATGCTAGCTGCTGGATGGGCCCATAACCTATATGGGCATAGATTCATAAGTCTGTGTATGTTGTGCCTCCTATTGTACCTATTCCTGTTGCAACTCCTTCTCTCATTTGTGCAACTCCTGTTCTTCCTTAATTTGTTTCTTCAACATCTGTAACTCGTTCCCTATTTGTCTCTCTACCTTCACGTGATCCCCTTGTTGTGTTTTCACCTCATAGCCTGAGTCTCAAAAGTTTCTTTCATCACAAATGGATCTCATTGAGCTTTTAATTTTGTTTTGCCTCTCTACTATCAACAAACTTCCTCTTTCATTTGTCGCATGTAGGTGTGCTACCTATTTCTTCTACTGATGGTGCTTCTGGCTGTGATGCTACTGCCATTTCATCTTGATGTCTTTGTCCATGAACGAATTGATGTCTTCATAGAGAGGTAAGTTCATATACACTTGATCGACTGCATCCCTAGTTGTGCTCTGAATGGCGTCTCCAACTCTACTCTCTTGGAATCCATTTTACCTTTCCTGCTAAGAGGCAGATGAACACCTATGATACTTGGGGACATAGCGACGCTCATGACAAGAAATCTATCAACCAAAAACCAAAACAAACTGAAGGACTGACATGCAACATACATGTGTGACTATCCATGAAGATTGCATAATTTTCACCAGGAGGCTGAGAGAGTGACTACCAAAACTATGCAAGGCATAGTCTGGGCTGTCAGAAGGTTGAATGACTACTGGAACTGTGCAATGCATAGTCCAGCTTGGTCTACTGAGGACTAAAACTGTGCAATGCACAATTTCATTCAACAGTGACATGCAAACCATCAAACTACATTTTGCAGTTTCTAGGGCTAGCAAGGCACTGCCTCCTAGAATTGCACAATGCAAGCCTAGTGGTCAGTGCTAGGCCCGACTTGTGCATGTTCTACAGAGAAGGAAGAGCCTTCACTTCTAGAAATGAGCAATGCTTTCTAGGAAAAGCAAGGTCTAGCGCAAGACAGCCTAGATCCGCCAACGGATGACCGAAAAAGTGAGAAGCTTGGATGAATGGTGAAACTGAGTGTAAACGAGTGAATGATCATACATGAAAACAACAAGTGAAAATTCAAAGAATGGGAAAGCATGCATGCATGTGAATCGAGTCGCCGCGATGGCGACCGTCGGTGCAAAATAGTGTCATGAATTCGACAACAGTGAGATGCGAACAAAAACTGAAACAATTCTTCTGCAAGCTAACATACATTGGAACGAAAAAAAGCACTCACTAAAATCAAGAAGACAACAGTCACACGAAGTGAAACATAAAAAGCAACTGAAACACAGCACAAGACATGAAAAGCAGACTTACCGTGAAACAACTAAGATGAAAATGCTGAAGACTCTTAGTTGCAATGTGAGATGTCAGAGCTGCAATATCGATGCGAGGAATGAGCTCTATAATGTCCAATTCATAAGTCTTGACAAGATGGAGGTTATGACGTGCATACCACAAATCTATGTAAAAGTGACACCTCGTGAGAGGTTTCTAAAATGAGCTTTTCATGTAGCCTCCAGCTGCTAAAAATAGATCCCCAAATCTAGCGATGCCTTTGCATGCTTCCTTGGGAAATGTAGTCCATACATGCAAATCAACTTTTCTTAGTCCCGGAGGGAACCAATCAACCTAAAGGCACATGCATCGGTCTGCAAACTTGGGATGAAAATTTACATAGTTCCTGGGTTGAGCTGGGCTAGCTGTAACAAAGGGATTGAACAATTTTTGGGGTGAGGATGTGACTGCCTCCTAGAATCACACAATTTCTAGGCTAAGCAGTAGTGCTCGGTTAGATTGGGTAGCTTTATGGAGGAAGACTGCCTCACTGCTCTGCACAATTATGGAACCCACCACGCAGGCAGGCTGATTTGCGTAATTTCTTGAGGGAAGGATAGTTCTCCTCCAAAATTGTGCAATTTTTTGAGGGAATCCTGACAGAATGATTTGCAGAACTCTTGAGCTTAGTAGGCTCACCAGCTAATTTGCACAATTTCTGGAGGGAAGGCTAGTTCCCCTACAAAATTGTGCAATTTTTTGGGGGAGCTACATGGGCAGCACATGGTCTAAGTGTAGAAAGACAACTTGTGAGGGAAGTTAAGCAAACTTACATGCATAGGTTGACAAGACACTGAGAAATAGGTGAGGCCTATATGCTCGATGGTGCAAGACATGCTGCTGAGGATGGCTGGCAGGGAGGCTCCAAAAAGAAGCTACGGAAAAATTTTGGATGGTGTTTATAGCCGCTACAACATTTTGCGAGACACTTGTAGAACTCGAGCTCTCTGAATGGACCTTGTTCATGAAAATCAACTCTAACACCTCGAGATGTATTTTTAAATTCTCTATTCATCTTGGTTTCCACACCTGCTTGATTGTAAGATGTAGCATTTTCCAAGTCCTTGGTCGGTTGACACACATTCCAAGCCAAGTCAACATAGCTGTTTCAATTGGTGATGAGGGGTATATTGGTGTACAAGTTGTATGATCATCAACATTTTAGTTTCATCTCTGGTGTTGCTCTATTACCAATAGGCCTAGACATTACCCTGGCGGAGTCACACTAGAACACACGCATTGCTCTCCTGCCAGCGAACTTGGTCAATACCCCAGAGGAGTTACTTACATCACCTCTCTGTGTAAGAAGACTTTCTCTTTGTTCACCTTATTCAGTTCTTTTTGAATTCTTTTTACCTTTTCATTTTTTCATTTTCATTTTCATAACTATGCATAAAACTTATTCATTTCAGAGGTGCAAGAGAGATCCCAACTTATTGGGAGAAGGAGAGGTTGTTCCTTCAGAGAAGTAGTTTATATATACCTTTGAGCTACTTGTTAAGGTTTTCTCGGTCACCTTACTCTACTTGATTGAGTTGACAAGGATTAACACAAAAACAACCAACTAGAGTAGGCAACACTAGTTAGCATGCAAGCGATGTGTTTTCATGAAGATTCACTTCGAACAATACTTATTTTCCATCGACGTATCATGGATTGAAGATAACGAGTTATTCATATAGACGCAAGATGAGAGATGATGAAGTATTGATAATTGCACAAGTCCTCTTGTACTTTACCTAGCTTATTTCAAGAGCCACGCACGGTCTCATGTGAAACTAACCTATGGATGTAAACAAGAAACAAACAACAAGATAAAGAAAAATCAGAAGTATATGTGGAAGAAAAGTGAGTGAGAAAACAAGAAGGAAAACAAACAAACATGCAAAGTAATACGAAAACATGCATGCAGGAAAACAAACCATAAGCAAACAGTACTCCTACTCCTAAGCTAATGGTACATGGGTCTACTCACATGAAGTGATACCTCGAATGCAGCCACCGACGCATTGGTTGACCCATGTTGGTGAAGGCATGGTTTGCGAACAAGACAATTGTGTGAACAAGCAAACAAGAAAGATATAACAATGAAGACAAACATGTACTCTAAGTTTAAAAGCATCCACCGAACATAAGTGAGTGAAGGTGCATGACATGCACTCTGTAGACTTGCCATGGTGTTGTGCTAAAATGTGTGTAGATGTTAAGTGTATGCATTCTATTGATTGTGACATGCAAGCAAATGTGATAAAGGTAGACCACTCACATTGTGCAAGTGTGCTTGATGTGTAAGATTCCTCCAATGCTTGAGCAATGGGATCATGTAGTTCAAGTGGAAGAAGAAAAATATGTGTGTGAGGTAGACCTTCAATGCATACATATGAGCGATGAGGAGCCTTGGATGTTTCAACAATTTCCTGATCGAAAGTGAAATCAACCCCACGACAGGAAGGGCCTGATATAACCACCAGGTCAAGCTAAATTTCCTTGAAAATCTACAGGGTTTCGACTTCATCGATAGATAGATCAACGTAGACCAGTGTCTTAGATATATGAACAATAGTTGAATCAATATTGTGATCGAATGAAGAAGTACATAGATCACAACAATCAAGATCAGAAGATTTAGGATATTTGTTGGCATCCTCATGATTAGATGAATCACACAGAGGGGTAGATGAGAAGTAAGGATGTTCACCCTCTACATATCTGAAAAAAGTAGATGAAAAATCAAGTGGATCTTCAATGGATGATTTTTCCTCTCCATTGTCAGATGATGGGTTTAAAAACGGTGTGTCTTCTGAATGATCAACAATGAATGCATATGTGGATGGAGATAAACATGAAAGATAAGGGATGGTAGGATCATCAAGGATTTCAGGAGAAAATGGAGGAGGTATGGATAGATAGGGATGGTCCTCTACTCCGAGTAGATGTTCAAGTTCCTAGTCATACTCTTAATGATTGACAGTGCACGTTGGTTGTGCAACACGAACTCCGTCGATGGCTTGGTCCTCATTCATAACAAGTGTAGAGTTTGGAATGGAAGAGCACAAAACCATGCCATTCAGAGGATCATCTGAGTATGAAGATGGAGGTTGAGGTATAAAATACATGTGATAACCCAATGGATTCACAACCAATCTTGCGTGAAAATAGGAGGGACTGATGTTGAGAGGATGTGATGGTTGAAAAATGTGTGCATGTGATATCCCACATCACTCCGTGATGGTGGAGTTGTTTGATAAGCGGACACTGGACAGTCACTTGTGACAATGACCGTGTCCATCCATGATTGTGTAGATACATCACCAAAGTATGCTGAGCGGGGTTTAAGATTAAACTTTTTCTTGGGATTGAAAGATTTGGTAAGACAATATTCATATCTGTCAATGAGATATTGGAATTACATCTGGCCTTTTGGAGCTTGAAACTCCAAAACAAGCAAGCGCTACCAAAAATCATCACGCGATCCTTGTGGAGGCTTCCATTGCTCTAACCATTTTTTGTCAATAGGCGCTGGATCCAAATGATGGAAAGTAGATTCAATGATATCACAGAAATTCTCAAGTGAACGCATGTTTCTGGGTGGCAGACTCCAACACCACCATAGTGGGGATTCATAAAGTGTCTACGGAAGAAACACACTAACCTTTTTTGCATAGAACTCTTCTACAAGGAATGCATAGAAGTGTTCTAAGAACTCAAGCCAGGGTACTTTACCTTCACCATCACACGTGAATTCAACCAAGAGATCAACGAAATCCCTCGTGATGTTGAGAGGTTCGGGATACGAAAAACATCGTGAAGGGGTGAGTGTGCTAGAATCCATGATAGATGTGCAAAGGTTCAAAACTGGATGACAGGACACATCTGGTCATATGGCCCTCCTCCTAGTGCCAAAATTTTGATGGTGTTGTACCCACCAACATGTCAGGGGATCCCCTAGTAGGAAGTCCCAACAAGACCACATATTATTTGGTGTAGGAGTCCGAGCAGTGGGTCCAATGGTATCGCCTTGACCACGATGGTGCACAGAGGTAAGTAAGATGTTTTGTTTGGTAGCAAGGGTGTGACATATGTAGTAAGTCAACGAAGGTGCATGAGCATTCTAACACATGGGGGCTAAGTTGAGTGCAACCCTTGGAAACCTATGAAAGAACGAAGTTAAGAAGGGAACACACGAGAAAAGATGCATCAAAAACTGGAAAAAAAGTGAGCTAGAAATCCAACTGGATTCTTAAACCAGCAACACATTTTAGTAAGATTCATACATACTCATATAGGAAATCCATACATGCATGTGTAAGAAAACATATACATATATCATTTAGAGTAAACAAGATAGCTAAAATATAATAGGACATATGCATGAAACGTACTGGCATTGTTATATTAAGAAGTGAAAGTTCCAGTCATATTATACAACCATGACCAACCACTAGTTCTGACAGCAGAACGTTACAGTCACAACTACCTTCTCCTCCAAAGAGATATACTAGCTCTACACAGTGGAGAAGCCAAGGCTCATTACAATACTATCCAAGCTTTACCTAAGATACTCGTATTGGAAGCTTGGCTGACGAAAAGCATCTAAAATGAGTTATGAGGGACTATTTATAGCGAAGGGTGGGGTGACCCTCCACATTTCCCTTTGTGATAATTCATATACCCTCATGACTCTTCAACTACTGTGATTGTGACATTCAATTATCAACACATGAACTTGAACTTGACAAGATATTACATACAATCTGTACGTGTACTCATGTGAGACAAAATGGCTTGAGCAAGCCATGCAGGACATCACTAACACTTAGACCATTGTGGTAGGACCAACTCTTTGAAATCATCGTGATGCTTGATGGTGGTGAAATAATGCCAAGCTTGGTCATTCATGATGGTGTCCGTGTGCTCAATGGTGACATCCTGCTGAAACAGAACCCTTGCCTCAATTACATTTGGGCACCCTGATATGGCTCCTTTCTCCAACACATCTGAAAACATGCACATCATCGTCTTGAGCGCAGCTAGACTGGCAACATATTGATTCATAGTGTCTGTGCTGATCTCTGCATGTGTGTTAGTGGCAATGTTCATCAACTTGTCAAAATACATGTTCAACTCTAGTTAGACTTTCTCCTGCCTTTGTCTCGGTGAGTGTGCCAAATGGGTGGGACAATGTTCATCTGTCTATGTATGTTGTGACTCCTATTGTACATGTTCATGTTGTAACTCCTTCTCTCATCTGTGCATCTCTTATTCTTCATTGAGTTGCTGCTTCAGCACCTATAACTCCTTCTTTGTTTCTCTCTCTACCTTCACGTGATCCTCATGTCATGTCATCGCCTCATAGACTGAGTATCCAAAGTTTCTTTCATCACCAGTGGATCTCATTGATCTTGCAATTTTGTTCTGCCTTTGTGCTTTCAACAAATTTGCTCTTGCATTCGTCACATGAAAGTGTGCTACATTCTACTGCTACTGATGGTGCTACTCGCTATGACGCTTTTGCCATTTCATCTTGATTTCTTTGTCCATGAACGAATTTATGTCTTCATAGATATGCAACTTCATAAATGCTTGATCAACTACATCCTCAGTTGTTCTATGGATGGTGTCTTCTGATCTGCTCTCTTGGATTCCATTGTACCTGGGCTGCTGAGAGGTAGATGAACACCTATGATGCCTAGGGAAATAACAACACTCATGACAAGCAATCTTGTAGTTGGAAACCAAAACAAACTGAAGGACAGACATGAACCATACATGTGTGACTATCCATGAAGATTGCACAAATTTAACTGGGAGGCTAGGAGACTAACTACCAAAACTACGCAAGGCACAATGTCGGTTGGCAAGAGGCTAACTGACTACCAGAATTGCACAATGCACAGTCCATCCTAGCTTGCTAAGGACTGAAACTCTGCAATGTGCAATTTCAGCCAGTAGTGACATTCAACCCAGCAAACTACAGTGCATAGTTTATGTAGCTAGCAAAGCACTGCCTCACAGAATTGCATAATACAAGCCTAAAGGTGAGTGTTGGGCCCAATTTCCACAATTTTTGGAGGGAAGGAAGAGCCTTCACTTCCATAAATGTGCAATGCTAGCCGAGAAAAGCAAGGTCTGGGCCAAGGCAACCCAGACCCTCCGACAGGTGACTAAAAAAATGAGAAGTCTGGATGGATGGTGAAAGTGAGTGTAAAAAAGTGTAAATTATCGTACATGAAAACAACAAGTGTAGGATTTAAATAACAGGAAATCATGCATGTGTGTGAAGCGAGTCACCACAACTATGACCATTGATGCAAAACAATGTCATGCATGTGAAAGTAGTGAGATGAGAACGAAAACTAAAATGGTGCTTATACAAGCTAACATACATTGAAACAACAATAACCAGTCAATGAAATCAAGCAGACAACACTCACACAAAGTGAAACACAAAAAGCAACATAAATGTGGCACAAGACAAGAACAACAGACTTACCTTGAAACAACTAAGTTAAAAATGACGAAGACTCTTGGATGCAATGTGGGATGTTAGAGTTGCAAGATCGATGTGAGGAATGATATTTGCAACCTCTGATTCATAAGTTTTGACAAGATTGAGGTTATGATGCTCATGTCACAAATCTAGGAAAATGTGATACCTGGCGAGAGGTTTCTAAAATGAGATTTTCATTTAACCTCTAACTACTAAAAGTAGATCCATAAATCTAAGGATGTCATTGCATGCTAGCTCGGTGAAAGTAGTGCATGCATGAAAATCAAATTTTCTTGGTCCCAGAGGGAACTAGTCAACCTAAAGGCACATTCATCGGTCAACGAGCCTGGGATGAAAATTTGTATAGTTCCTAGGTTGAGCTAGGCTAGTTGTCTTAGAGGCATTGCAAATTTTATGGGATCAGCAGGTGCCTACCTCCCAGAATTGGGCAATTTCTAGGTCGAGGGGCAGTGTTGGGACAGATTGCGTAGTATTGTGGATGAAGACTACCTGACTGCTTTGCACAATTCTGGAGCCCAACAGGGTGCCAGGTTAATTTGGAAAATTTCTGGAGGGAAGGTTTGTTCCCTTCTAAAATAGCACAATTTTCTAAGGGAATTCTGACACACTAATTTTCGCAATTCTTGAGATCCATAGGTTGGCCAACTGATTTGCCTAATTTTTAGAGGGAAGGTTGGTTCCCCTCCAAAATTGTGCAATTTTCTATGGGGCTACTTGGAAAACACATGGTATAAGTCTAGAAAGACAACCTATGATTGAAGAGAAGAAAAATAACATACGCAGGCTAACAAGACACTGAGACATAGCTAAAGCCTATATGCTTGACAGTGCAAGACATGTTGCTTTGGATGGTTGGTAGGGAGGCTCCAAAATGAAGCTAAGGAGAAAATTTGGAGGGTATTTGTAGCCACTACAACACTTGGCTTGGGACAAGGTTTGATTAATTGATGTATCATTCTCCACCTTCTGTAATCTCTCCAGCAATCTCTATGAATTTTGCACTTAAGCTACATGAGAAGCGTGAGTTTTGGCTTTTTGTTCTTATAAAGATTTGAGGTTCCCATGCAATGTCTTAATTTCTTCTGACTGGATTGAAATATTCTTGAGTGTCTTGGTCACATGGTGAATGCTTCTTGTTCGTGTCAAAGAAGTTGCTACAACTTTTTTTCCTATGGCTAGGAGATGAGTGATGGGTATAACATTAAGGGGAACTATAGCCATCCTTTGAAACTATTGTTTCTCTTTAATCATTTTCTCCATTTCTCCCTCCATCTGTCTGATCTGAATATTCTACTCTATGATTAGCTTCATCACGTTAGCCTTCTGTGTTTCATTTTCTTCAATGTCTTTAGTTAAGGGATCCTATGTGGCTGGCAGTTCCGGCTACTTCCTCAATGCTGCAATGTCCAGATTTTTCTTCTTAATGATCTCCTCTATAGCATTAATATCTTTAGGATCATATCCCATCTTGACTACCAAATCTTCCAGAGATTTAATCCTATTGTCCTTTACTAAGGAGGGTACCTTTTCCATTTTCAACTAGGAATAGATATTGGCATATGAAATTTGCAACATAGACAATAACATGGAAATATTAGTTAATGTAGAAGAAATCATCTCACTAGTCTGTTTATGCATGTCCATTTGATCAATGGGATGTATATCTTTGGTGCTGAATTCAAATGTAGCACTCTTGTAATCTGCTGATGTATTTGGATGTGGAATTTGGGCCTCAAGGAAGACCATATACATCTTTCCCTGTTGTGTGTCAAAAACTGATAATAATATACTCTGTGAGTTGGAGGTCTACTTCCAAAACTGATTGTAGGTATTGTTCTTGAGAATTTCATTCTTAAGTTTAATCTTTTGGTACCTATCAAAAACACTCTTTTCCCTCTCTCCTTGGACATTCTATGAAACAAGCTCTATATATTTTTGACCTTGTGATGATGAAGTTCCAATAGGAGATATAACGGATTTGCTTCTTGTGTTGGTGAGTCTGTAATTATAATTGAATCATGATCTTCTATCTCATTTTCAATATCTATCCTAGGAGTCACTTTTTCCTTTTTCTTGTAACTGATCCTGAACTCCTTGGTCTCACTACTTATTGTTGATGATGATCCCTCCTCTCTTTGTCTTTTACTTGTTTTTTCTGAGGAATAGGAGTCTATAAATTTTATTTAGAAAACAATTGTTCTTCTGCTTTGTGCAAAGTATTATGTGCCTATTCTAACTGATTTTCATACTTATCTATCTCATGCCTTAAGGTATGGATATAGGGAGTAGTTTTATTTTCTACTTTCAACTTGGAAATAATACCCCAAGGGTCATAAGACCACGTGAAACTCAGGTTGAATTTCATCCCCTTCAGAATTATATCTACCTCTTCTCCTTTTGACCTGATATTGCATATGAATGGGCCCACCTGTGCCTTTATGTGAAATAGAGACTTATTCTTTGCCACCACTATGGTTCAAGAAAGCTTTCCCTCTGCAGATAGAGGCAACCCCTCTAGCCCTAGAGTGGGTCTAGTCACAAACAAGGACAGATCAACAATAGCTTTCCTTAAACAGTTATGGTTGGAGGCCTACCTCAACTGGTGGTCGATGGAGTTCCGTTGTGCTACTCCAACTTCCGCTTCCTTCTCCTAACGAGTGATCAACCTGCAACAATGCAAAGGAAATACAACAAAGAACATAACCGGAAAACAACAATGATCTATTTACTCACAAAGTCAAGAAGTCATGAGCTATCAGGTACATTACATACAAGACATAGGAAAACATCATTGATTGTATTAATAATGCAATAAGAGTAAGCTTACAACCAAAGTCTTGATGTCACAAGCCTTCTTAGGGGCATCCAGCCAACATGTTCCTCAAGCATTCACTCTTTGAAGATGGATCTCCCAACATACAAGTCTCTCTCACTCATAAGTTTTACACAAGATTAAGGGCACTTTACAACGTTCCACAAGCTATCAAGAATCCCACACTTGTCACAATCACACCAGCTATCTGGCAAACTCACAAACACTAATAGCACTACTCAACTAGTCAACTATGAGAGACTAGCAATGCATAGCAATAGTGAGAGTTTAAAGAGGAGAAGGAGTCTCCATGAAAGGTGGAAGAGTGAGCTTATCTCTAAGGAAGGTAGCACAAATGACGGAACAACCACACCAGAGAAAGGAGGGCGATACAAACTATGACAACAACAAGGTCTGGAGTCATCTAGAAGGCCGACTGTTGGAACAAATTCACCCAATCCAGATCATCGCGGGGGCATAACTGAGCTATAGCGCTGACATCGCTAGTAAGTAATGTAGCTAGTTAGATCATCACTAAATATTATAAGCAAGACCGCGCTAGGACATGAAGTCATACCATTGTTGGAATCAGATGTACTTCTGCACTGGTAGTGCATATGGACTATTTAGGAGCACCCTTCAACACGTATATTTAGTCCATAGTCGTGATGAGGCAGATAACTTAGGAAAAGTGGGTCATTTGGCAACATTAGAGAGCATTTCTCTAATATGAGCATGTTTGACTTGGACACATGACACAGTAGAAGGACTGGAGTCAAGGCACTGACAAATTACTGTGTAACATATGCCCCCTAATGTATGAAGCCCGAGAGAGTGGGAGGGGCTAAATTCTTTATGAAACTGACTGAGCTGGAACACCACCTGGAAGAAGCTGCACGCAAGTACAACTGATATCTTTAATAATGAAGTACATGTAGTCTAGGCATGGGCGCAGCCATCCAAAAGACATATGAATTAGGTCTGTGGTATGGATGCAACCATCCAGCTAATGAGACCATGATAATGATAAAGGTATGGTCACAACCATCCATCAATGAGTCATGTAATCATAAACTAATCCACGTAGCCTGAACATCTAGAATCTGAGTTCGGGGTCTTGAACCCAACCGATCATCGTACAAATTCTAACATGCACATAGATGTGATGAGTCGAGCATGATAGAAAATCCCTTGATTAGTGGTCAATGATGGAAATCGTTAACAAGCACTAGAGAAATCACCAGTAATGCCAATAGTTCTCAAGGTACTAGCTAACACAATCCAAGAAGTGTTAAAAAGGAGCTAAAGTAGAACACTCGTGGAATCACCCAATCGACGACCAATGATGAAAGTCATCTGTCAGGTGCAAAGAACTTGCCATTGAGGCATTCAATCTCTAAGGTACCAAAGGGGATCTCTAGATCAATCTCTTGGATAATGAGCTGATGTCGACAGGAGACAACCCGTTGCAGGAGGGCCATAATGTTTCCCTCACCAATGACACGAGATAAGGAACAAGTGGTAGATGGTGAAATAGAGTATCAGAGGAGAAGGCAAGGGTGTAAACTGCAGAAGGATTATACTCTTGAGCATGTCAGCGACACGACTCTGGAGGGTGGCAACATTCAAGTACCAAGGGATCAGAGGCATGATGGAAACATCGTGAATCAGATGGAATGAAGCTCAATGACAACCCAACCCTGTAGAAGGCCAAATGACGATGTATGGATGTCCTAACCCGACAAGAAACAAAAGTTTCGATGTTCAAGAGTGACTAGCTGCCATAGACAGTTAATGTTAAACCTGTTATTGAATCCAACCTAGTAATAGTTTAACCAGCCCTAGGAAGTAGAACCTCGAGTCTCTTCATGGTGATGAGTCCAATGTCGTCAGTGTTTAACGAGTCTGACATAGGTAAAACTCAGAGTCCTTTTCATGCTTAGAGATTTTGAAAAAGACATGAAAAAGAAAACTCCAGGGGGGTTCTTTTTCATAGATTTGTGTCTCTTGAGCCCGAAAAAGTATAAAATGATACTTGAAAGAACTGCCCGACCATTACGATCGAGGAGTAATTTTCATAACTAGTGAATTTGACCTGAAAAAGTAGAAAAGCGATTGAAATCGCGTCGTTTCGTAAGCAATAACGAGCTTGAAATGACAAAGGCTCGGCAATATTTTCGTGTTTACACGGTCGGAAAAGAGCTTAAAGGCGACCGCATCTTATTTCTTTTAGTGAGTCAGGAGGAACAACTCGGTTATATTTTCATTTTTTAATTTGGAAAAGAGCGTTAAAGACGACTTCATGGATCAAGTGTACACGAAGCCATCATAACTCCACTACCTGTAGCTCTGCACAAAGCACGTCAAACGTAAACCCATTTGACATAAAATGAACAATATACGTAAAGACGTAGTTAAAAAACAAACTTTTAATTAACCATATGATAAAAAATGAGAAAAAACACACATTTATAAAATATAATTTTTTAATTTTCAAAAACGACTATAAAAAGGGGGTAATTCATTCATTTTTACCATTGATACTGTTCATTTCGCTGTGGAGCATTTTGGAGCACCAAAGTTGGCGAGCTAATTTCGGCCTTGTTTGTCAACCATTCACCCTAAAAGTTGTTCCAAGTAAATGAACTTCATCCTGCGCTTCAATTCAATGTATTTTTCATGCATTTTGGAGTTAGATGTGTTAGTTTAGGTGGATTTTTTGAGTCGGGCTCTGCCGCTCGATCATCACGAGTATACCGCTCGGGTCCGTGATGACCAGAATTATTTACACATAACATGCTCCAATCATCATGAGAAAGTGATGTACTTCCGCAATGACCATGATAACTTTCAACTAGCAACCTCACATCATTGCATCTGTTTTAAAAATAGACACAATGGCGACGTAAAATTATTTTTTCATGCAAATTATGTATTGAATTTTGCAAGCGAACTTCTAATTCATTTTTTTCTCGTCACGCACACCATAATGGTGTTTGTCTAGCAAGAACAAACACATGATGATAATGATGTGGAAGCTTTTTCCAATGTTGGGTGCCGAAATGCATTACGAGCATGCAGATTGCTCAAATTCTTCCTTACTCCGCACCTTCGGTCTCAACCTGATTTACTGGAGCTACTAATCCAAGCATGGAATCCAAGAGATGGGAAATTCATCATCCGAGGCCGAGACATCTAATTTGATGCCACATACATATATTTTTTGACCGAGCTGTCCCGTCATGGTGAGAGGCCCATTCAGAGGGGCAGTGACCTAGGGGCGATTCTCTGGAGATGTTGATGGCTCATGTGTGCCCACGGGCACGCAAAACAAGGAGAGGGAAGGTGGCAATCCCGACGGTGGAGGATGTGGTTCTTCACACTATGCTATTCATGGTGACATGGGCAGCGGGCTCCCAAGCCCAGCATGAGGCATTGAAGACCCATCTCCGGTTGGCTCTCAAATGTCTGAATCCAACCATGTTTAACTAAGCAGAAGGAGTGACGGTGAACATCAAGAGGTAACTTACCAACTTCCATCGAGGAGAGACAAAGAAGTTTGGCTATGGATCCATCTTAGTCCCGCTCACGCTGGAGCGGGTGGTGGCATTGCAATTACATGACATGGATTTGGATTTTCCCAGACCACGTGAGACCAGGGCCACACGGTGGGCACACGTTATGCCACGAGGAGGTGGCAGACATCCAGTGTCATGGGGGACACTGTTTCGAGAGTGGCTGGAGCGCCAGAAAATCTTTCTTGAGGATTGGCCATATGTTGGCATGGACTTCCGCGAAGATCCTGACATGCAACTGCCCGCTAGAGAGCAGTGGGATGATGGTGGTAAGACACTTGATCACATTATTTTTGCATTTTATTTTTTATGATGTCTTTTAGATTTTTCCATGTATATGTCCTAATAATGAAATCTATGGTATGCAGATGTAGGACCAGTGAGACCCGTCGGGCTAGCTCAAGAGGCGCAGAGGGATGCACAAGGCATTGCAGCACTAGCCTTGGCTCACCCAGCTGATGATACAGTGGAGACAGTGGCCCGAAACCTTAAGTTTCTTACAGCAGGGTTCCCAGATTACATGGGGATTGAGGATGTCCGCATAACATTCCAGATTCACACAGTAGGAGTGGTACCTAGGGTGCACCGCCTGTTGAGGCGGGTGGCATGAGTGGTGGTGTGCTATAGGGAGCATAACCCACTGCAGTAAATGCCTAGGTTTTATTTCCTGTTGATGATTTTTTGAGAGACATGTGTCTCGGTTGTATGGAGAACACACACTCTATTTGGACATGTACACTTATTTTTTGAGCGCCTCGATGTGCCACACGAGATATATATATACATACATATTCCTATGGTTTATTATTGTGTTTTACATGCTTCTCATATGCTGTTTTGATTGCATGTTATGCAAATGTCTTTCTAATACATGGTTTGCCAATGCATCAGTTAACGTGTTTAATCTTCATGGAATATGCTGATATGTGATAAAATCAAAATTCCTTTCTAGCAATTTCACACGTAAATACAACCTTAAAATCCGATGGTCTCTAATGGAATATCGCCCATTGAGCTGGTGGACGACAAGCTAAGAATCTAGGTTCACGACCAATGTACGAATACCGAGATCGATCGCCTCGGTCAGTAACTCGATAACAACACTATATTCAGCGACATTGTTCGTGGTACAATCTAGACAAACACCTTGAAGGTCTACCAACTCACCATGAGGATCATAAATCACCCATGCCATAGAAGATAGGTTGCAAGTACTGTGGCAGGCACCATCAATGAAACCAATGTAAGTGCACCAGACATCTGCACAAGAAGCAAAAGACACAATAAGTGGCAAGACGCCTACACACCAAGCCAAAACATGAAAACACACACACGCACATGTTAAAAACACACGTATGTACAAATCAGAGTGCATGACATTCATGCATAATATTTTTTCAAGTAAAGCCCATTCCGGGGCTTATCCAGAGGATTCCCTTCATAATCAGTTAGCTCGTAGGCCCCTTTTTGTAAAAATCGCTTTACAATATAAGGATTGTGTCACATGGGCTTGAATTTTCATGCCCCTAGCTTATCATTTGCTTGATCGTATAGCAAGACTAAATCTCCTTCAACAAAAGAACGAGGATGGATACTATGATCGAAGTGAGTTTACTCTCTTCTTCTGTGCTTCAATAGCTAGAGAGGCTAGTGGACGAGTCCCAACCTGCCGCTCTAGGTAGAGAAGCCGTTCTTCTACCAGAGTAGTATTAGGGAGTAATTCAACGGCTAATTTCAAAGAAGGGATCTTGCACTCGATGGGAAGGGTAGCCTCTAGTCCGTAAACTAATTGGAATGGAGTGAAACCGGTAGCATCCTTCACAGAAGTTCGGTAGGCCCATAAGGCAGAGAAAAACATCAAGTACCAGTTAGACTTGTGCATGCCAATGGTACGTTGAAGCATCGTGACTAGAACCTTGTTGACGGCTTCTACTTGACCATTGGCCTGAGGATAGTATGGAGTCGAGCTATCATGCCGCAAGCCTAGCTGGGTTGTTAGCTTAGTCATCATATGATTACGGAAATGCTTACCATGATCAGTGACAATAGCCTGAGGGACTCCAAATCGTGAGATAACATGATTAAACAAAAATTGCACCACTGTGTGATCGTCTTCAGATAGTGTGGGCATCGCCTCAGCCCATTTTGTGAAGTAATGAATGGCAATGATGATATACCCATGCCGCCCAGCCGAGTGAGGATTACAGGTCATGTAATCAATGCCCTATTTGGAAAAAGGGCTGATGATAACAACAAGGTGCAATGGAGTGGGGGGCGCCCATCTTCTGCTGGTAGATTTGGCACTCGTGACAAGAGCAGATGGCAAGAATGAAATCCTTGAAAATGGAGGGCCAAAAGTAACCAACAGGGAGGATCTTTTGAGCAGTAGCATATCCGGACATGCGACCACCACTGGCGCCAGAATGGCAGTCATTTAAAGCTTGCTCAGCTTCCTCGAATGTCAAGCATCAACAAAGAACAGAGTTGGCGACGAGATGGTACAAGGTGTCGCTAATGATACGGTAGGGCTCAGACTGATGGTGAATCCATCACCAAGCATCCTTAGACACATCAAGATGAAAAGAGGATGTTTGTAGATAGACAATGATATCCCCATACCAAGGATCGACAGTGATAATTAAGAACAGAGTTTCGTCCGGGATATGGTCCACTAATCGAGAGGGCATGATAAGAGATGGAAAAGAGTAAAGAAACTCAGCAAAGACAAGGGATTTCTTAGACTTGGCAGTGGTGAATTCCAATTCGAACTCTTGGAGGATAAAAATCCACTTCGAGTACTTGCCCCCCAAAAATGACGTGACAGGATGTACGTTATCAGGTTGCAATCAGAAACCACTATCGTAGTATGCAATAAGATATAATGGCGGAAACGTTGGATGGCATAGACGGTGGCCAATGCCAACTTCTCGACGTAAGCATACCGAGTTTCCATATCTAGTAGATTGTGGCTGAGATAAAAAATGACATGCTCAGTGTCAACGTCATCATCTTGAATGAGAACCATGCCAATAGTGGTATCGACAGAAGCCAAATACATAGTGTAGTCACGATGATAATTAGGAGGACACAACAACGGAGTAGAAACAGGAGAACCTTGAGGCGCTCAAATGACTCTTGAGTAGCAACATCCCAAAGAAAAGGGGTATCCCACTTCAATAACCATGTATACCCATTGGCCACTTAGGCATAGTTCGTAATGAATCGTCGTAAAAAATTCACCTTGCCCTACAAACTCTGCAATTGCTGCAAAGATGCAGGGGGGGGAGATTCAAGAGAGCCTCGACTTTAAAGGGATCCAAATGAATGCCCTCTCAGGAGATGATAAACTCGAGAAGTCTGCCTGACTAATCGCAGAAGACACACTTATGGGGATTAAGCTGGATGCGGTAGTGTCGACAGCGGAGAAAGATTTCGCGAAGGTGAGCGGGATGGTCCTAGCGTTTTGCTGAATGAGCTGCTAGAACATCCAGGTAAGGTTGCGCAATGTGTCGAATATCGTTGAATGCATAAGAAATTGCATGTTGGAAGGTGGCGCCAACATTTTTCAAACCGAAAGAGAGCTTTTTATAGGCGAAAGTGCCCCACGGAAAAATAAATGTGGTCTTGTGCTGATCTATCGACGTGATATTAATTTGGTTATAACTAGAAAAACCATCCATGAATTAATACATTTCACTCCCAGCACACTCATCAATGAGCTCCTCAATGAAGGGTGTGGGGATGTTATCCTTGGGACAAGCCCGATTAATATCACGGTAATCAACACAGACCCTGATAGTGCCCTGCTTTTTAGTCACAGGGACGATATTGGAGACCCAATCTGTGAGTGGGATGGGTTAAATAAAACCAGCCTTAAGAAGCTTTTCAAATTCTGCTTTAATAGCCGCATCCTTTCGGGGGTGCATGGGGCGTATACGTTTTCGAATAGGCTGAGCACCCCGATACATAGGTATCTCATGAACCACAATACTAGGATCGATGCCAGGCATTTCTTCGAAAGAACAAGAAAAAATATCACGGAATTTGTGAAAAAGATCAGTATAGAGTTGAATCTCCTCCAGAGTACAAGTTACTCCAACATGGATATGCTCGACAATCCTTAGTTTAACAGAGATGTCAATTATCTGGGTTTGCATGATGTTTCCCATGTTCCCTTCAGAACACACTTGATAAACTTGAAAGGGTGTCTGAAGGGGTTGGGATGGGAGACAAGGAGCAAACCACTCAAGATAGGTAAGCATTTCTCGGTGGGCAAGGAGAAACGAGGAACGATGGTGATGATCAGACCAAGGGGGTTCCTCGAGAGACATGGTCTCGATAATGGCTTGATTAGAAGGAAATATTTCCTTTATAGGGTTTGAAGAAGTATCGTCTCCAAGCCAAGGGGAATGAGTGTACGAGTCAAGAGCTATGCTCGAAGGAGAAGATTTAGAGGATGGAACTGATGCAGCAACAATTTCAACATAGTTGAGCTTGGCAGGACTCAAGGCATCTCATCGCCCCATGATTCTATCTGATTAGTGGGGTGAAGAACCCAAGGATCAGAACGAACAAAAATAATATTGATAGGAGCGACATTGGGAGGTGGGAGTGAAAAAACACCCATCAGGGTAGGATCTTTAAAAAGTTCAGCTCCCACACTCTCACATGGGATGGAGGTATGCTCCACAAAGGGCACGTTGCCATCGGAAGAGGAGGAAAAGAAAGACAATTGGTCTACTATGATGATCTTCCCCTGATGAGGGAAATGAATGACACGAAATAGAGATGAAGCCACGGCTCGCATGGCATATGTCCAGATTTGTCCCAAAAGGAGGTTGTAGGTTAGATTGGCATCAACACTTCAAATTCCACCTCGACTGTCTTCCCTTCCAATGTAATATGCAAATGTTGGATTATACCATAAGGGCGAGGCTCTCTCCCATCAAAGGCTTCCAAGGTCATAGGAGACTCGCTCAGAGTCGGAGAATCGATAGCCTGCCAACAAGCAACAGACATTATGCAAGTCAAAGCACCTTCATCAATGATGGTACGATGAATCATTTTAGAATTGATGATGACTTGGATAAGGAAGGCAATTTGGTGAGGTCGGTATATGGATGTCGAGGTCAAAAGTGATCAAATCCAAGTCGGTCGGGTCGATGCCACCGGTAGCTGATAGCGAGGACTTCCTCTAAGAGGGGTAGCACTGGAGAACTTCTAGAGTGGACATAGTTGATGGAGCCTGGGCTAAGTCGTCAACGATGCTATAGTGGTGAGCAGCACGAGCATTAGGGTTGTAAGAATATTTCTGGAGTACACTTTTAGGAGGGGGTTAGATGGGCGTCTCAGTGCTTAGTCTCTCAATATGGATCGGACCAGAACTGGACATAGGAGCGCTAGAGGGGAAGTCAGGCTCTTTCCTGGCAGGTGACAGATATTCTTTTGCTCGAGTACTAATGTGGATGGGAATTGTCCCAGCCATAAACACTTGAGAACTGAAGGGAGAAGAGGATTGAGATGGATCAGCCACCATTTTCATTTGCTGTGAGGGAAAAGGCTCTCTGAGCACAACAGGAGTCTTGGGAGCACCTTTCAACAAACGACTAACTTCAGACCACCTCGGGAAGTCATTGGTATAGTGATCTTTCTCACAGATAAGGCAAGAATAGTTGGGCTTGCGTTTGGCACCTTCCTCGGGTGGAGGTTTAGGGGAATCCTGCCTGGCTTGATCAACTTCATTCTTTCCTTTCCCCTTCTTTTTTCCTTTCGAGGCTTTATCCGCCATGGTGGACTGGACGACGTTAACCTCAGAAGTATTACCAGAATTGGATACAGCCTGAGAAGTATTTTCATTCAGAGCATTCACCTTTTGCTTCCCATGGTTCGTGGAAGATTTCTTAGAGGGAGGAATAATAGAACCAATATGACATCAACAGATGGTGTTGGTAGCACTTTGGAAGTTCCAAGCCTCGGGGAATCAAGAAAATAATCATATAGTGTACTGGACTAGGAGTAAACCATGTCAAGGTATTGATCATGTGCAATGGCCTGCTCTTCAGCTACACATGCCCCCATAGCAATGTCCCGTGCTATTGGACCGACAAATGAGGTCATGAACCAGTCAGTCAGAAGCTGGTTGGGAATCCAAAACTTAATTAAACAGCGACAATGTCCCCATTCATGGATATGATCAAATATATGCATAGCCGTTGTTTGTTTTAAGGATTTCAGGAGATGTGTGCCCATTTCATATCGAATCAGCAACTGAAAATGAGTTAAAAATGCCATAGGCAATGAGTTAAACTCCTGAAAAGATCCACGAGCTAACTCAATATACCATTTAGCAGCAGAGCCAGTGAGGGTCCTTTGAAAATGGCGAAGCCGGATTGAATCATCAAGCCACAAGTTTGACGAACACCATAGATGATAAGTCATAACGTGGGCTTAGGGATCTTCTCCAGCTTTACCATCAAATTTGGGACAATCACTGAGAATCTTAGTTGGAACCGGTGGCCAGTACGGATTATGAAGAATACGATCATTAGTCAATTTTGACACATATGGTAATTCCAACGTTGCTAAAGAGGGTAATTTAAGGTTAAAGGACATCTGAGGCTGCGGGTAGGAGGTAGCACCAGAGTTCCAGCCAGCTGCTTGTTGCCCCCATTGATTATGTCCAGACGGATTTGGCCCAGGAGGGTTCTGTCCGTAGGGATTTTGTCCATAGGCCTTATAGGATGGTTGACCTTGGATTTGCCCCCCAGCATTCCATTGATTACCCACTTGGCTTGGAGGAGAAACATACAGTTGCTGGTAATTCTGATAAGGACTCACATGCAGTTGTTGATAATTTTGGTACGAGGCAAATTGGATTTTCCCTTGGGATTTTTGGAAACCATAAGGCGGCTGGGCTCCAAACTGAGCCTAGGAGCTAGGCTATATTTGCTAGGCAGGTTGAGATTGAGATCCAACCTGCACTTGAAGGCCGGATTGGGTCTGGAGCCCAGACTGGGGCTGAAAACCGAGTTGAGCTTGAGAAGCAACAATCATTTGAGTACCCGGTTGAGCAAGCCTAGATAGATGTCCTTGAGAGAACTGAGGCTTAGCCATCTGGCCAGAAGGTTGACCTAGTTGAGATTGAGATTGGCCCATTTGCCCAGAAGGTTGAGCTTGCTGGGTATTGGGTTGTCCTTGCACAACCGAGGGCTGTCCTAATGGACTGGACTACTGAGAAGACTGGACTATTGGTTTGCCTAATTGGATTTTACGTTGACCAACATGTCCAGATGGTTGACCACACTGGATAGTGGGTTGGCCTTGCTGAACGTAAGGCTGACCGGCTGGCCCAGAAGGGTAGCCCTACTGCACACCAGGTTGACCTTGTTGCATGTAAGGTTATCTCGGATTACCAGAAGGGTGACCAAAATAAGTAAAAGATGGACCACCAGAGGCTGAAGGTTGTCCCTGGAAGGGTTGTCCTCGTGGGCCTCTAGGTTGCCCTAGATAAGGCTATCCGTAATATTGTTTCCCATAGGAAGGTTGCGTGTAAGACGACTGACCTTGATAAGGTGGTCCTTGAAAATTCGCAGGGGGTACTTGGCCACCATTATAACTAGTGGTACCCCAAGCAACAGATAATGGGACTGTAACCTCAATCGCAGGCTAAGAGGGCAAAGGTTCGGGGTAATAAATATGAGCTCCTCAAGAATCGTAATAATGAAATGGATCTTGGGGGTTCGGATTCTGAAGAGCATGCAAATATTTATCGTATGCCTCTCCTGTTGGAATGGAACCAGAAGAAGGTGGGGCTTTTAGTGTAGGATCAACCTCTCCAAGTGTAGATGCTGACGGACCACTATTTGTAGATCCGGACGAAGGTCCAACAACAATGGTCACAACTGAGGATGTAGTGACAACACCAACACCTAGGGTTGAAGAAGCCACACAGACAGTTGGAATAGTCGGGACTGAGGTGACAGACACATTTTGAATTTGAGGAATAAAAGACTCCAAAGTCGTAGTGACAGTATGAGACCACATGGAACCCATAAGGGAGGTCCTAGAACCCATTACATCCCTCAAAGCCTTATAACGTAAAGGCAGTGTGACACCGAGAGGGGTGACACAGAAGGCTATAGTTTCCATTGAGATAGGAATTTCACCACTCGTCACAATGGATTCTTCACTCATGATGGGGGATGCATCATCCATATCAGAAGAAGATATTGGGACCAAAAGACTAGGAGGAGTACAGGGAATATCTTCTTCGGAAGGCTCCCAAATGGGGTTCCAATGAATATCGTAACACTCGTCTTCTCTAGCGCGAGAGTTAATTGGTTGGATACTCAGAATAATAGGGGTAGTGTCACTAACAACTGATATCTCAGGAGAAACAGACAAGGGAGACCCTTGGTCACTTGGAACGGGAGATGGGATTGGTGATTCCACCAGGATGATTTAATTCAAAAATCATAGGAAAGCTAACCAGAAAGAACCCTACTCAAGCTAATGCAAACAAGATCTAATAGGGTAAATGTGAATGTGGCTGAATAAATTTTAAGGCACAGGACCAGAACTTGACCTTTTCATCTTTAAAGAGTCAAGAAAAGGACAAAAAGATGACTCTAGTCGCCTTCGAATATTTAATGAGCCTGAAGTGACAAGTGCTAATATGGACCTTTTCTTTTAGGGGGTCCAAAAAGGAACGAAAGTGACTACTCTGGAGCACTAGGAAAAAGGTTTACTAGACAAATCTGTAAAACTGCATATACACCTTGGTAGTCATATGGAAACCAAGGACTTTCCGTATGGTAGTCAATCTTCCTAAATGCTGTGTTCGGGGCGTTACGGTTTGTAAGGTGGCAGACACGGCTTCCTAGGGATAAAGGATGATAACGTAGTGGGGTCTCCCAAAATATGCGCGACGATACATGGGAGCACAAATCCGTACTAGACCACTATCGAGTCATGGAATGAGGAATCACCCAACCTTGAGTGGAAACAAAAGTGACTAGGTTTAACGACGCCGGAGCATGTCTCTAGCCTAGACTTCTAAATAATGTGCGTTATGTTCCAATGCATTGTTAGATTTATTCAGTTCATTTTAGAGTTGATCTTGGATTATGTTTCAGTTTTCAGGCCTTACCGTATGTATACAAAAAATCCTCGGATGCAACTAGAATGAATGAAAAAATCCTTTTTCTTCAATGAACACCTACCTACAGGAGGGTAGAGAGATCATTCCCAAACCAAGAAAACCAAGACAACAAAGGTGGTCACTCAATGCATAGAGACATCAATTCCTAAAGTGCATGGATACTACTAATGAGAGATTTAAACATTCGCTTCCCAACATGAAAGCTTGAAATGAAAATTCACTTCCACTTTCGTACACTAGATGAATGCAATCCTTTTGATTTTGATGTCTTTAATTAAATCTAGAAGAAACACATAAGAAACAAGCAAGTGTGGAAAAACCCAGTTGACCCAAACAATTGTGATCTATGTTTGGTAGCGAAAAGAAATCGAATCAATGCCAAAGATTGGTTCAATAACAATAACTAAACAATCAACGAAAAGCAAGAAAAAGGGAAGGCTCAATCAAACCAACAAAAAGCTGCAAACGAACCTTGGGAAAACAAGCAACCAAGCCAACCGATTCAAGAAACCTGAAATAATGAACTAGGTCACATAGGCAAGAAAGCAAGATTCATTCAACAAAGCTCACAAGAGAGTGCCTTAACCATAAACAGTGAAAAACAAGCTACTAAGTAGGTTAGAAAAGCAAGGGACCAGCAGGACTGATGGACTTAGGAGGCAGAATTAAGAAAATCAATTCTACAACAATCAGCGCGGGTAATACAAAAGCAACAAGCACTGATAAAGAACTAGCTGCAGCAACAGAGCAATGTCAGCATGAAAGTACATGACTTTTCCGCAATGGTCAACTTTTCAGAACCGTCACGACTATGAGGCGTAATTACGCGATGCACAAGATATTACAAAAGGGTGAGTGCGATGACAGCGTGACTGTTAAATTTAAATCCATGATGACTTTCAAAACAATGACAAGTGAACCAAAACTCCCAAATCAAAAGCAGTCAATCCTTCAATCAAATAGAGGTACTTGCTAGATCAAGCCAGGAAACTCAAAAGACTGATAACTAACCCCCAAACTTCAAAAGAGACCAAATCAAAAACCAAAAAAAGAGCAAACAAAGGAAGAACAAAGGTCAAGCTCCCTAGTGGAGTTGCCAATTTGTGATGCAAGAAAGTGTTCCCTCTGCGAAAAGAGGCAACCCCTCTATCCCTAGAGTGGGTCTAGTCACAAACAAGGATAGATCAACAATAGCCTTCCCTAAATAGTCATAGTTGGAGGCCTACCTCAACCGGTGGTCGATGGAGTTCTATTGCGCTACTCCAGCTTCCGCTTCTCCTAACGAGTGATCAACCTGAAACAATGCAAAGGAAATAGAACAAAGCATGTAACTGGAAAACAACAATGATTTATTTACTCACAAAGTCAAGAAGTCATGATCTATCAGGTACATTACATAAAAGACATAGGAAAACATCATTGATTTTATTAATAATGCAATAAGAGTAAGCCTACAACCAAAGTCTTGACGTCACAAGCCTTCTCAGAGGGATCCAGCCAGCATGTTCCTCAAGCATTCACTCTTTGAGGATCGATCTCCCAACATACAAGCCTCTCTCACTCATAAGTTTTACACAAGATTAAGGGCACTTTACAACCTTACACAAACTATCAACAATCCCACACTTGTCACACTCACACCAGCTATCTAGAAAACTCATAAACACTAACAGCACTACTCAACTAGCCAACTCTCAAAAACTAGCAATGCATAACAATGGTGAGAGTTCAAATAGGAGAAGGAGTCTCCATGAAAGGTGGAAGAGTGAGCTTATCTCCAAGGTAGCAAAAGTGATGGAACAACCACGCCAGAGAAAAGAGGGTGATACAAACTATGCCAGTAACCAGGTCTGGAGTCATCTGGAAGGCTGACTATTGGAACAAATTCACCCAATCTGGATCATCGCAGGGGCATAACTGAGCTATAGTTGTGACATCGCTAGTGAGTAATGTAGCTAGTTAGATCATCGCTAAAGATTATAAGCAACCCCGCGCTGGGAGATGAAATCCGACCATTGCAGGAATCATATGTACTTCCGCACTCGCAGCGCATATGGACTATTTAGGAGCGCCCTTCAGCGCATATATTTAGTCCATAGTCGCGATGAGGTAGATAACTTAGGAAAAGTGGGTCATTTGGCAACATCAGAGAGCATTTGTCTAATATGAGCATGTTTGACTTGGACACATGACATAGTAGAAGGACTGGAGTGAAGACAGTGACAAATCACTGCGTAACAACCACAAAGTGAATATCATCTGAATTTAACATTTTTCTAATGTATTCCAGGGAAAAAATCATCATGGGGTGGTATTTTGGGAGCTTATATGGTGCTAATTTGCATCCATAAACTCTTATTTCTATATAGTTTTTGTGTAAATACCACTCTTCAGTCTTGGCTTGATCTGTCAAACGCAAAACGCTTTCGATGTCTTCATTGATTCTCAGTTGTGTATAATTATTTACGATGTTCATGGTTGGGGGAACAAACTCCTTAATGAACTATTTATAGAAAAAAATCCTAGTTCTCTTTCATGATCAATGAAGTTCAAAATATCATAGGCTACTAGTTTCCGTCATCATCCAACTTCCCCATAGAAAAATTGAACTTGACTGCTTAATAATAAAGAAACATGTAGATTAAAATGGAAGTGTAATCAAACACCTATTCTATTGGAAATTTTAGAAACTGTTCATGAATGTTATCAACCAAGAATTGACTGAAATCGAACAAAATGGATTGTTTGCGATTTGTGGAAAAGATGGAAAGGAAACCTAGAATGGGTTCATCTACCCACTGACCAGAATAATAACCCAAAGTGTATGAGATTATGGGTATAATCTATTTAGCTTGATCAGGGAATATTGAGGATGGGTACAAACGGTTCTTCTTTTTTAATTGGGCATTTTTTAGTAAGAAGATCTCAAATATTTTGGCTCTGGTAGAGAATTCAAAATTTTAATAAAGTTGGGTGAGGGCTTCTAAGGAAAATGGGGCATTGTTTTCCACATGGGTGGCTAACATTATTTGGTTTATATATTGGGCAGTAATTGTAAACAAGATGTCACTAGATGGGGTCATAATGGCTCTTTGGCTAGGAACATAACATGCTTGGCATTTTCTGGTGAATTCAACGGTATGGAAGGTTAGAGGAAAAATATAATGAGGAATATTGGACTCCCAGAGATATTTTTTGTCAGCATGTTTGTCCTCTAGCCAACAATAGAGCTCTAAAAACTCATAGTTGCATTGTGCTTCATTTATCCTATAATTCCTATCAGCTAAAGGAATGTGATCTAATTCTATGGGTGGAGGGATTAGTGGATTAAATGGATTTTCTTGGCTCTTTCTCTTTGGAGGCATGATTAGTTCAGTGAACGATAACTATGATAGAAGGGAGAGCTTACTCAGAAGAATCCAAGGTTATAAGCCACCAAGGGAAAAACACATAGTGTTGACAATTTTAATCTGGTTTGGTTTAGCGAATGCTTTGAAAATGGTCGCTATGTAGAAACTGTGAATTACGGGGAATAAGCCAATGAAACGCAGAAAGAGGATGGTTCCAAAGATTTTAAAGGAAGAGACATAATTTATGTTGGAGGCTTGGTGTGGGACCATTAAAGGTTGAATAGTTACCTTGGAAAGTAAATTGAATGCCCAACGGTAATTCTACTTGGAGAGCATTTAATTGGGGAACATGTATGCAACGTGGTGCAAGATGAGTGATGGAGGTGTTGAGGTAGGGACATTGTCAAGCATATGAAGGGAATATGATTTTTAGAGGGGGTAGTAGGTGGTATGTAGTATCGAAAGGTGGGGGTGAAAAATGAGCGAAATATGACACCTATGGATGGGGCCTGACAGAGAATACCACGTTTTTAGAC
Source organism: Pinus tabuliformis (assembly GCA_031772625.1). Classification (NCBI taxonomy): domain Eukaryota; kingdom Viridiplantae; phylum Streptophyta; class Pinopsida; order Pinales; family Pinaceae; genus Pinus; species Pinus tabuliformis. The sequence goes on from CM062811.1 coordinate 422,860,307, forward strand.
CTCTCCCCCCAGTGATAAAGATAAGATGGAGAGGGGGGCCTAAAAATGATAAGTATCGCTAATCATGGAGATGGGTGAATCCTAATGTTTTAATTGCGGCCCCCTTTCAACCGTAAATGACAAAAGGAATTCTTTCCACATGCACCTTCAATTTGCTTCTTTTTAAATTTAGGATAAAGCTTTCAAACATAAAACATGCAAAAAATGCTTTATCCCATCGTGCCCCTTTTTAAAATGTCTTTGAGACTTAAGGAAAAAATGTGTATAGATATATTTTTAAAACCAACTACTCCTGCACACCCTTTAACTAAACTAACATTTTTATTCTTATAAAGGGGTGCACTTAGACTAGCAGACCCATATTATTTCCAATTTTGGAAAATGAAAAAAAAAACTAGTAAATCCTATCCCTTATTTCTCCTATTGATTCAAATTAAATAGTTGAATCAATGTCATTTTCTACCTAACTACTGATTTACCAAGATTAAACTATTTGGAAAATATTTATTAGTCTAATTTAGATAAATCCAAACATGCTTAGCCATGATTATACTGTATGATTAAACAAATAACTACTCATTGTGGCATTTTAAACAAGTTGCATACAACCCTTATTTACCAATGATAAGAGAACTATCTACCAGTAGTTGCATTTAGATTTGTAACACTTTTAGTATTATTTTTTTTCTTTTTTTTCTCTTTCTTTTGATTGGGTTGTATCTTTTATTATTTTTCAAAATTTCTGCTTTCCTCTTTTTTCTATTTACACCGTCTTTTCATTTCTATTCTATTTTTCTTTTATTTGGAAATCATGTGCACATTGACAATTATTTACAATATAGGAATTTTGATATAAAATACTCAATCACCTTGAGATCTTATAAATTATAGGACCCTAACAATGGCTCTGGCTAGGGATGGCACTCTCCATGTGAGGTGCCAAGAACATTTGATCAATAGCCTTGAGGTGACCTAATTTCTTGAGTTCTAAAAGTAATTATGGCAACATATGAATGGAAGATTAGGGCCTTCTCTGTGGGTTAAACTTTTGTCAATAGGTCACCCAATCAAAATAATAAAAACAATGATATTTACAATGCTTTTATGCTAGAAAATTTCTATTTCTGAGAGAAATAGTGCTTGATCATTTTGCCATTCATAGTTCCATTGGGCATTTCTGTTCCATCTAGATGTTTGAGAAAAAATGCATTGTGTCCTTTGAAAGCATGAATGATATAAGGTCCTACCCATAGATTGTCAAATTTTCCATGCTTTCCTTTGTCCTCTCTTATGGAATCCCTCTTCAAAACTCCGACACCCAAGGTGAAATCATCTACTTTATCTCTTCTATCAAAAATCTTTTTGATATTCTCCTAGATGACCTAATCTTTATTGTAGACATCTTCCCTAGATTGCTGCAATTGAATAGTCTGATCAATCCTCCTCTGGATGTCATCATGCTCAACCTGAAATTCCTGAATTATCTTCATAACTGGAACTCCTAAAGAGGATGGATAAGCAGCATGTATCCCACAAACCAATTGCTCTCGTGACATAGAAATAGTTTTCTTTGTTGTAAGTCTATCAGCCCAAAGTGAATTTATCAACATGTTGTGCCATGAATTTTTTCTCTCTTATAACAACTTTTTAATAATGTTTGCTAGACTTTTGTTTGAGGATTCAACCAACAAATTACTCCGTGAGTAATAATCAGTTGAATTTCCCAAAGTAATATGAGACTTGATGTAGAATTCTATCATTTTCTTGGACTTAAAAGCTGCAACATTATCTGCAATGAGTTGGTTGGGACAACCAAATCTAGACAAAATATTGGTTTTCAGAAATTTGATAATAACAACATCAGTAGCCAATCTGGAAGGTGTGGCCTTAATCCATTTGGTGAAGTAATCAATAGTTTTGAGGATCCATTTGTGTTGGGTAGAGGATGGTGGGTAGATTTGTCCAATGAAATCCAATCCCCATTGTTGGAAAGGACTTTCAACAAATATGGGTTTTAAAGGTAGAGGAGATAGTTTTCTTTTCGCCTCAAATATTTGGAATTTGTGGCAAAAGGTTACCTTCTTATGAACATCAGGGAAAATGGTAGGCCAGTAAAAACCATCTCTAGGCATCTTGTTAGTAATTGTTTTCTAGTGTAGATGTCCACCACAATCACCTACATGGGATTCTTGCATTGTTCTTTCTACATCATCTTTCAATAGACACTTTATTGAAATACCACCAACGTCTTTCCAATATAAAACATTATCTATGATGCAAAATTTCACTACTTTCAATTTTAGAAATCTAGCCTTTGTCTAAGGTGGGGTCATAAAAGCCTCATCTAATTTTTAAGTCACCTATTCCTCTTGATCATCTGATGCAGCTACAAAGTTGATATCCAATGCATTAAATTTAAATTCAACCATCAATTTGGCTAGCCCTTGTCCATTGATAAGATTGGTGAGCTAGATTTCCATATCATACTCAAGAATGATGGCAATCCATTTGCCTCTTTTACCATCTAGTACATTTTGGGTTCAAATATCCTTAACAAAAGCATTTGGTACATACGAAACTATGTGAGAATGGATGATATACAGTCTGAAATATTTGATTGGTTTTAATACCTTCCTTAGAGATTATATGACCAAGAAGTTTTCCCTCTTCAAGGCTAAAAATTGTTTTCTTAGGGTTTAGTGAAATCCAAAACCTTCTGCATTTCTCAAAAACCCCTCTCAGATGTAACAAACATTCTTCATCAGTTTTAGAATAAATTGTAATGTTATCTAGATAGATCACAATAAACCTGCCAATTTCATTAGCAAAAGAAATTTCCATTTCTCTTTCCAATGTGGCTCTACCATTGATTAACCCAAAAGGAATCTTCACATATATGAAGGTACCTCATGGTGTAGTAAAGTTTATTTTATCTTGATCATCAAGGTGAACTAAAGCCTTATTATAGCTTGAGAAACTGTCTAATAAATAAATCCTAAAAGATCCAACTACCTTTTGTTAGATATGATCCATTTTTGGTAAATGGTAACTGTCCTTTAGGGAAACTTTATTAAGGTTTCTAAAATCTATACATAATCTGATTTCAGATATTTTCTTCCTAGTTGGAAATATGTTGGAAACCCATTTAGAGTACCTAAGAGGGACTATGATTTTAGAGTCATACATTCCTCTAATTTCTTTCTCAGTTAAAGGTATCAACACTCGATTTATTCTTCGACATTTTTGTTTAAATGGTTTATGATCCTCTTTAATTAGATTTTTATGTTGTATAATCTATGTATCATAAGTTTTTAGATCTTCATAGCTCCAGGAAAAAACATCATTGAATTCCTTGAATAAAGCAATGCATTTTTTTTTGAGTTGTTGCGAGTGATTCAAATAGTTTTATGATTTTGGGATTTTTCTCACAACCTATATTGCATTCTTCGACTGCTACTCTTGTGGGCTCAATCTTGGGCTTTTTAGCCACATCATTGAAATCAAATAATTCTTCCAGTGGAACCAAACCCCTAGGTAAAGTGTTATCCTTTAACTAAAGCGTTTCAAACTCTTCTTTGTCTGGATATATATCAAGAAATTCTAACTTATTTACAACTTTATTTTTGTTTATATTTGCATCTAATTTTTATAACCACCTTTGTACATTAGAATGTACAACTATTTGATTTTCTAATTCATATTTTGTCTATATTGTCATCTTCAAATTCATCCATACATTGCATAAAACTTTCAATTTGTTTATCACTGCTAAACACCTTCCAATACTTCATATTATCTAGGACAACTCGTCAATGTTTCATTCAACTACATATTGTCGATTAGGGTAAGGCATTTTATAGGAGTTGGCCTAAAAAGATAGAGTATTTTCCACGATATTTTGATTTCTAGGAATTGCAGAAAGATCATATTCCACAAAAATTTCTAGAAAGTCAAGGACTACATTTCTAAAGGCTCTCAATCTAGGGTGTTTTTGTCGAATACTCTCCTTTAATTTGTTTAATGATTAACTCAGAATCCCTTTGAATAGAGATTCTCTTGGCACCTGATTTTTTTAACAATTACAATCCTAATATAAGGGCTTCATACTCTTCTATTTTTTGTACATTGAAATTTTAGTTCGTGTGAATGACCCTCAACATCATTGATTCCTGTGTTTGAAACCCATGCTCCTGCTCCATTATCATATTTGCTACAAGATCCATGAAATGTCATGTTCCAAAGAGGTTCAGGAAGAGTATTTTGTTCTACTTCTCGTGTTTATTTTGGATCAGTTTTAGAAATCTGAGGTTTTTCTTTGATCACCTAAGTGTTGATGTCTCCATCATTATAAAGAATGAAAGAGTCTAAATCTGAGTGGATGGAATAAAGAGGATAGTTGTGAGGCTTCTCTTCACAACTCACAATGAATTTCATCAAAGTTTCACTATATAATATTCTTTGCTCACCAAAAACTAGTATGGTGGCAAAGGTCATATCCATCTATAGGGTTCCTTGTAATTTTTCACCCCATGAGCGTGACAACCACATGCCATACTTAGGGGGAATATTTGTAACCACTATTTCCATTACCAGACTTTTGGCTTGGATTTGACCTAAAGTAACACACAGGTCTTTGATGAGACCTAGACATATTACTTTACTGGAATCATAGGAATATAGGTCTTTATAAGGTCTGGTAATATCAAGTCCAAGATTTTCCTTAAGAAATTTAGGCATTAATGTGTGGGAAGCCCCTGAATCTAACATAGCGTTATGGAGGATCTTCTCAAGAATATTTAGGCTAAGATAGAATGCAGGAACACCCCCTTCCTATGGTTTTTCCTTAACTTCTGGCCCAAATAAGAGTTTACGATGGTTATCATTCAAACTAACAGAGTGTGTTTTCCTCTATGTTTAGAGCTTTCATCACTTGAGGAATATACACATTTTTGTTCATTAAATCTGTTAGGGGAATAGGAATTTTCAATTTTTCTAATTCATTCTCAATGTTGAACGATGCTTGAATCTTAATCAGGTTGGGAAGATCACATTGATCTGTAATTTCTTTCGATATACCCTCTTTTCATTTTCTTGTGGTTGGGATATTAGTTTGAGTATTTTTGGAAAAATTATCAACTATGTTTTTTACAAGATTTTCTACTTTCTTTTTGTGAGAATTATCAATAGTCTTCTTAGGAGAATTATCTATGGTTTTCCTAGCATCAGTGTGAGAGGATTTCTTAGCAGGATTCTCAAAGTTCTTACTGTTGAGAGTGTCTGAAGGATTTTTTCTCCTAAGGTTATATTGTCTATGGAATTCCATAATGGCATTCTCAAAACCGTTTTTATATTCATTTTATTCCTCAAAGTCAAGTTTGGTTTGAGTTAGGATGAAAAGTTCTTTCTCCTCTTGAGTGAGAAAAACAGTTTCATCATCATTTATTCTCATCATATTTATTTGACTGTCATCTAAATATTCAATAATATTACCCTCATAATTAGTATAGTTTTCCTGAAAAGGAGGTCGAACTTGCTGGTCTAGCTCCCTTTGCTCTTGTTGTTTGATTTGGGGAACATACTTTCTCAAGTTTTGGTTCCTATTTTGAGGAGCAGTTTGATTTTCTCTCATTTGAGCTTGATCATTTATGCTTACTCTTTGCATCGTATTTTCTAGTACCCTCACTAGGTTATCAATTTTGTGATCAGAGGTAAAAGTGGAAGGCTCTTCTTTAATGGTAACCCAGCGTTTAGATTTTAGTTTGGCCTTCTTGGCTAAGATGTTAGCTTCAACTTTTATAGCATTGGCTTGTATTTCTTCCAAAGTTGTTCAGTCTCTCCCTAAGTTGATATACTATGTCTACAGCAAAACCATCAGGAAGATCAATCAAAGATAGACCAGAGGAAGGTTTGATGTCTGTAGGAACTACATTGTAAACAATGTTAAACCATTTACAATATTCCTCCACAGTTTCATTGGACTTTCTTTTTAGTCTTTCGTATTCATTCAGGAGTTGAATTGGATTTATCTTGATATCCCACTAAGCTAAGAATGCTTAATGAAATTCATCAAGGTTGGATATACTTCCTGTAGGTAAAATCCTAAACCATTTTTTACATCACCTCCTAAACTTTTAGTAAACAATATCATTTTTACATCAACCTCATCTACTTCTGGAAGGTCAAAAACATCATTCATTCTATCGACATGTTTTTGAGTAGTATGAGAACCAATTTTATCAAAGGTTAGAATTTTAGATTGATAATCTCTAGGCATAGAATTTAGCTGGCACAGTAACACCAAAGGTGCATACCTACCAGTCATAGCTGCTCTGAGAGATTAACTAGAAGATGGACCCATGGTAGGTGTAGTTGTGATAACTACAAGAATAGTAGGAACAATATTCTGAGATATTACAGGTGAAAAAGTAGAAACTATAGAATGAGTAGGACTAGGGGGTTATAGCTTAATAGACTGGGAATATTTGGAGGACAAAGAAGCTGCTATAATTGTTAAAGCTGAAAATTCACCAAATTGTTGAATGTAAACATCTTCAATGGCTTCATCCAAAACCGAGATTAGACCCAGTAATTTATCAAATTGTTGTACGTATTGTAGATTGGGATCTAATTCAGGAGGTTGAGTTTGGGGTATATATGGTTGCAGTAAAGCTTGATCTATGACAGTATGATTTACAGAGCTCTCATATTTTGTCCTAAACAAACTATGCTGGAAAGTAAAATCAAACTCTATGTCTTGAATAGTTTCAAACTTCTCTGGAAGAGAGTTAGACCTAGGCAAAGGACTATTCTTAGGAAGATAATTGAATCTATACAAAGGAATATTACTACCTTGGCTCTCTATAAGACTCTTGTTTCTCACTAATTTATCTGGATTATCTAAAAATTCAGTAGGGTTGGTATCTGGGTGAGCTCTAGTGAAAATTCTTTTCGAAGCCAGATTTATTGAAAACTTATCACACAATTTAATAATAACACACTCAAATATATGCAATATTGCAACATGAGCTCATGTATTTCATTGCGATATAAGAGTTTTGATTTATAGAAATACTGGTTGAATATCAGGGAATAGTTATTTTTCAGTTTAAAAATGTATTCATGCCCATTATGGTCACCACTATGTTGTCGTTATGTATTTTTGAGGTTGAGGGAGTAAACGCATAGGAAAACATCAAAACACTTTGGAAGCTAGGATCTATCCCTGCTATCTTTAGAGATGGATCTCTCTGTAAAATTTAAATATGTCTCATGTGAATTCTAGGCTAGTTATTATGATACTGATTATTTTTTATTGGATTATTTGGTTGATTAAACTGCTATAATTCCATTGGGCTATGGATTTTAAAGATTACCTGGACCTACATCAAATTTTAGATGATTTTCATAGGGAAAGCTAGGTTTTACTATTTTGATCTTTCAGAATATTGAATGGATTGTCAAATAGTAGAAATGTAAGATTAAATAGAAATTAAGGAGCAACGAAGAATTCATTAATTTGACCTCAGAAGAAAACATATAAATTACTAACAAGCAGAATAGGTTTCCCTAAATAACATATGCTATTCATCATATTTTTTGTTATGTAATTAACATTTACATAAATAACAGAGGAAAGGACAATGATTTAAATACACAAATTGAAGAAAAACATCACCATTTTGTACACCACATGAATATTGTGAAAATGTCGTGGTATTATTGATGCTTCCAACAACTTTGACAAATTACCTATGTAGAGGAAATTATATTCAACAATAAACCCTTATAAATTCAAAATGTGAAGTATTTATCCAAATAATTACAAAATAATTACAAAATCATTGTCTCAACCGATAGTGCATTATTAGAATTATCCTAAATAATAAAATCAATTTTATGTAGAATGATAGGCAATGTGGACAACTACATGGAGAGGTGGATATGTTTTGGAGGATTTGGTTCATGAGTCAGCGTATAACTATGATGCATTGGTTGTTGGGCTTGTTGATGTGCTAGCTATTAGTTCTTACTGCACCCAAGTTACTTTAATCCAATAAATCACAAAATTCCTCTCATCGTTTTTCATCTAGAATGGTTAATTCAATTACCCTCTGATAAATATTATCAACCTTAGTATACTTTTCAAAGGTTGGTTTTATAATGAAGATGTGTTTTACTTGATTCTGGATGAAGAAGTCATTTCCCATTGTCTCCAAAAATGCTCTCGCTATCATGCTCCCTTTTATACTACTAAACATAACATTCCTTTTGGCCATTTCCTTCATTTTTAAGACATAATCTTCTTCGATAATGAGTTTAGCATTAATGAAATATATGTTGGGAAATGCTTTCGGAATTAAAGCTTTGATCCTATTGGAAAAAATGCCTGCTGCTAGCTCTAGTGTTTCACACCTTTCCTGCAATTGATCAATGAGGTTTCTTTTAGTCAAAACATTCTTAAATTCCAAGATGGTGGCAGTCCTGTCACTAATTCCTAACTCTCCAAGTTCATATTTAGTCTTTGAATTCATGAATTTGATGATATTGGATGTTTCTATAGGCATGTCTCCCAGTGTCTCCCTTACCTGTACAATGGTTTCAGTGGCATTTTGTATCAGTTCTTTCTGTTCAAAGATGATTTAGATGCATGACCAAATCTCATTCATATAATCCAGAATACCCATCCAAATGGTTTCCTTGGCTTGGGCCAAGGTTTGGCCAATTGATGTATCCTTCTCCACATTATGTAATCTCTCCAATAGTCTTTGTGACTTCTACACTTCAGCTAGACGAGAAGCTTGCGTTTTGGCTTTCTGTTCTTCTAAACCTTTGAGTTACCCATGTAATGTCTTAATTTATTCTAACTGCATTGACATATTATCCAGCGTCTTCGTCAATTTTTTAGTGCTTGTAGTTTGAATTGAATAATTTGTTGTTCCTATGGCTGTGAGCCAAGTGATGGGTATAGCATCAAGGGGAACTATAGCCATCCTTTGACTTTGTTCTTTCTATTTAATAATTTTCTCCATTTCTGCCTCCATGTGTCTAATCTAAATATTCTACTCTATCATTAGCTTCATCATGTCAGCCTTATGTGTTTCATTTTCTCCAATGTCTTTAGTTAAGGGGTGCTTTTTGGCTAGAAATTTCAACTATTTCCTCAATGCAGCAGTGTCTAGATTTTTCTTCTTAATGATCTCCTCTGCAACATTAATATCTTTGGGATCATACCCTATCTTGACTACCAAATATTTCAAATATTTGATCTTATTGCCCTTTCCTAAGGAGGATACCTTTTCCATTTTCAAATGGGACTGAATGTTGGCATATGAAACCTGCATCTTAGATAATGACATGCGATTATTAGTTAATGTAGAAGAAATCATCTCACTGATATGTTTATGCATCTCTAGTTGATTAATGGGATGGATACTTTTGTTGTTGAGTTCAAATGTAATATTTTTGTAATCTAATTATGCCTTTGGATGTGAAACATGGACCTCAAGAAAGGCCATCTGCATCTTTCCTAGCTCTGTGTCAAAAACTAATAATAATATACTCTATGAGTTAGAGGTTTGCTTCCAAAACTGTTTATAGGTACTGTTCTTAAGAATTTAATTATTAAGTTTAATCTCTCGGTACCTATCAAAACACTCTTTTCCCTCTCTCCTTGGACATTATGTGAAACTAGCTTTGTATCCTTTTGACCTTGTGATGATGAAGCTCCAATAGGAGATATAACAAATTTTCTTCTTGTAGGTGGTGAGTCTATAATTATAATGGCATCATGATCTTTTGTCTCCTTTTCAATATATGTCCTAGGAGTCACTTTTTCCCTTTTCTTGTAACTGATCGTGAACTCCTTGGTCTCACTACCTGTTGTTGATGATGATTTCTCCTATCTTTCTCTTTTACTTGTTTTCTCTTGAGGAATAGGAGTCTGTAAATTTGATGTAGAAAACAACTTGTCTTCCACTTCCTGCAAATTATTCTCTTCCCATTCTAACTGACTTTCATACTTCTCTATCTCATGCCTTGAGGTATGGATATAGGGAGTAGTTTTAATTTCTACTCTTAGGTTGGAAATAATACCCCAAGGGTAGTAAGACCATGTGAAACTCAGGCTCAATTTCATTCGCTTAAGAATTATGTCTGTCTGTTCTCTTGCAGACCTAGTATTTCATATGAATGGGCCCACCTGTGTCTTTATGCGAAACTGGGACTTCTTCTTTGCCACCAAAAAGTGAATATCATATGAATTTAACATTTTTTTGATGTATTCTAGGGAAAAAATCCTCATGGGGAGGTATTTTGGGAGCTTATACTGTGCTTATTCACATCCATAAACTTTTATTTGTATAGAAGTTTGGTATAAATACCAATCTGCAGTCTTGGCCTGATCTGTAATATGCAAAACCTTTTTGATGTATTCATTGATTCTGGGATATGTAGAACTATTTAGGATGTCCATGGGTGGGTGAACAAACTCCTCAATGAACTGTTTATATCAAAATTCATGCCGCTCTTTCACGAGGTTAAAATGGAAGTGTAATTAAACAACTATTCTATTGGAAATTTTAGAAACTATTCAGGAATTTTATCAGCCAAGAATTGACTAAAATCGAACAAAATGGATGATTTTCTGTTTGTGGAAAATATGGAAAAGAAACCTAGAATGGGCTCTTCTACCCACTGATTAATATAAGAACCCAAAATTTCTGAAATTATGGATATAATCTATTTAGCATGATCAGGGAAGATTGAGGAAGGGTGTGGAGGTCTTTTCTTCGGTAATTGGGCATTTTTTGGTAAGAAGATCTCAAAGATTTTGGCTCTTGTAGTGTAATCAAGATTTTGATAAAGTTGGGTGACAGATTCTAAGGAAATGGGGCACTTCTTTCCATGGGGGTGCTAGCATCATTTGATTTATAGATTTGGAAGTAATTGTAAACATGATGTCACCAAATGGCATCATAATGGCTCTTTGACTAGGAACATAACAATATTCGAATTTTCTGTTGAATTCAAGGGTATGGAAGGTCAGAGGAAAAGTATAATGAGGAAGATTGGACACCCAGAGCCTAATTGCATCTGTTTTGTCAGAATGTTTTTCCTCGAGCCAACAATAAAGCACTAAAAATTCACAATCGTATTCTGCTCCATTGATCCTATAATCCCTATTAGCTAAAGGAATGTGATCTAAACATATTGGTGGAGGGATTAGTGGATTAAATGGTTTTCCTGGATCTTTCTCTTTGGAGGCATGATTAGTTCAGTGAACAATAGCTATGATAGAAGCGAGAGATTACCAGGAAGAATCCAAGGTTATAAGCCTCTAAGGGAAAAAGATAGAGCGTTGACAACTTTGATCTGGTTTGGTTCAACAAATGCTTTGAAAATGGTCATTGTGTAGAGACTGTGAATTACAGGGAATAAGACAGTGAGAAGGAGAAAGAAGTTGGTTCGAAAGATTTTAAAGGCAGAGATGTAATTTTCGTTGGAGGTTTGGTGTGGTATCGTTAAAGGTTGAACGGCTACCAAGGAAAGAAAATTTAATGCCCAACAATAATTCTGTTGGGAGAGAATTCAATTGGGTAATGGGTATGCAATGTGGTGTAAGATGAGTAGCGGAGGTAGGGACATGATCGAGCGAATCAGGGGAAGGAAGTCTTTGGAACGGGTAGTAGGCAGTATGTAAAGGGGTGGTGCGAAATGAGCAGAAGGTGACACATATGGATGGGGCCTGATAGAGAATACTGCCTTTTCGGAACACCCCAGTAAAACTAGGATGGAGAGGGGGGGAGGAAAAGGATAAGGGTCATCGACCATGGAGATTGGTGAATCCAAAAGTTTTAAGTGCTGCCCCATTTTAACAATAAACAACAAAAGGAATTTTGTCCACATGCGCCTTTAATTTATTGCTTTTGAACTTTAGGATAAAGCTTTGAAACATAAAACATGCAAAAATTGGTTTGTCCCCATTGTACCCCTTTTTCCAATGTCTTTGAGACTTAGGGAAAAAAGGCATATACATGTATTTATAAAACCAACTACTTTTGCCTACCCTTTAACTAAACTAGCATTTTTATTCTTCTAAATGGGTGCACTTAGACTAGTAAACCCATATTATTTTCTTTTATTAAAAATGGGAAAAAAAGTAGAAAATCCTATCCCTTATTGCTCCTATTGCTTCAGATTAAATAGTTGAATCAATGTAATTTTCTACCAAACTACCTATTTACCAAGGTTAAATTGTTTTTAAGATCTTTATTCTCTAGTCCAATTTATAGAAATTTAAACATGTTTAAGCATGATTATATTGTATGATTAAACAAATAACTAGTCATTGTGGAATTTTAAGCAAGCTGCACACAACCCTTATTTATCAATGATAAGAGAACTATCTATGAGTAGTGGCATTTAGATTTGCAACACTTTTAAGTATTATTTTCTTTTCTTTGTTTTTTATTTCTTTTGATGGGGTTCTATCTTTCATTATTTTTCAATGCTTTTGTTTTCCTCTTTCTTCTATTTACACCCTGTTTTCATTTTTATTCTATTTTTCTTTTATTTCGAAATGATTTACGGGTTGACAATTATTTACAATATAAGGTTTTTGAGGTAAAACACTCGATAACCTTGAGATCCTATAAACTATAGGACCCTAACAGTTACCACTAATGAATATCGAAGGATTGCAATTTTCTATTACCGAAAATAGTCAATATTGGTCTTCATTCTCTACCATGCATCTTAATCTATAAGATGATAGCCAGAATGTCTTTTACTACAACCCTTTTTTTCTACAATGATTTCTACCTATGTTTTACATACAACCTTATGAATATTCACGAAATGGGAAGAAAAAAAATATGCCATTAACCGTGATAGTGGAAATAAAAATTGGTTAGTACCAATTCAATGACATATAATGTCCTAAAGTACTCAATAAACTTGAAACTTGCAATCTTGCAACATTCTAATAAACAAATTGAATTACTTACACCATTAGCTCCCAACCCTGTTATTTAAGCCAAAAAGTATTATAGCAATGAAATTTTTGAATTTTTGAATTTAAGTTTACATTAAAAACAACATTATCCCTCATAGGTATATTTATGATTGCTTTCAGAATATAGTCCCTCATGTAATGCATTAAACTATGCATGCGAATAAAATTTTCTCTTTAAAATTTGAGTTATATGTACTTTTCTAAGTATTAGTTTTTTTCTTATTTCTTTAATTAGTTCTCAAATATAAATTCTGAAAATCAGAATTGGTTGTATCATAGAATTGTCTATTATTTATTCAACTCAATTCCCATTGCAATGGAAGAATGTTCACCAACTTCATAAAGTAGAACACCCCTTTACTAATAGAGATATTCCATAGTGGCATAAAAAAAGATCGAAAGAAAAGAATATCAAGAGGTAAAAAATGCCTTTGAGGCAAGGTTATGGGTGGTCGTGAAATGCAATCAATATTTTAGTGGAGGAACAAGTGGAACAAATTATTTAAAGGTTTGGTCCGTGATTGTAAAAGAAATATATCATGGATCATAGCGACATTTTAATGGCATTTACTTGGAATGGAGAAAAATAAAAAATAACTTTATGTCAAAGTGTACCTAGCACGAAGAAAACATCTCTACATAGGAAATTTAATGAACTTGAAAAATTGATACATATTGTCAGAGGCTCAATTCAAACTAGGAACAATCTTGTTGGATTGACAGTTGGTGGTCCCATTCTTATTCTCAACATCAAGTTTTTGTTTCCCACCTTCAAAACTTATGGGATGTTAAAGGGAAGGGAAATATTGATGCATCCATTAGATGTTTTCTTTTTCCAAATGGTGTATATTTCAATGTTTGTAGATATCGTTGTTGGAAGGAAATGGTAACAGATCTATTTAACTCTACCCATAAAGATTACAAGCCTCCTAGTTATGAAAACATGAGGACAATATTGTTGTCTGAAGAGTGGGGTCAGCTTGAAGCTAGACTTTATGAAATTAAATATAGTTGGAAGGAATCTGGGGTCTCCATTGTCTCAGATGATTGGAAATATGTCAACCATTGTCCCCTTATCAATATTTCTGCTTGTAGTTTGAAAGGAGTTATGTTCTTAAAATCGCTTGATAGCATAGGAAAGATAAAATATGGTCCATATATAATGGGTCTCCTCAAAGATGAAATAGAGGAGGTTGGAAGAGAAGAGGTGGTCTAAATTATTACAGATGGTGCCCCAAAACATGTCCTTGCTAGGGGATTGATTGTGGATGAATACCCAACAATTTTTTGGACTATAATTGCATGGGTTGTGAAAACTATAATTGAAGAAAATATGCAACAAAATTTTATTGTTAATCATGCAACATCCATAGAAATTTATAGGAAATATGAAAATATTCAACGTCGTGGATGTGCCAAGGCTAGATTTGCATCCACATTCATTATTATTTATAGCCTTATAAAAATGCATGAATATTTGAGAGACGTATTCATATCAATGGATTAATAGAGGTTGAAGGGTTCTCACATTAGGGATGGCCCAAAAGTTAAGGACATTATTATTTGCTTTTGTTTATAGGAATTTTGGAGAGTTGAGGATATTGTCACCCTTATTAGACCTGTTTTTTCCACCCTTCACATATTTGATAATGATCAGACATGCCTAATGGATGTGTTTGAGAATATGGATCAAATGAGAGATAAGATTCATGACATAATGAAAAATTAAGATTCTAGGATTGACAAAGACACCAAATTGAAGTGTGGGAACTTAGTATGATGAGGTGGAAAATGCTTCATACCCATCATTCAATTTCATTCATACTGAATCATCAATGGTTTCATAAGTAACCGTCTTCAAATGTAGATGAGGTGCAAAATTGTAACACTTTTATAAGTAGGTCTTATGGTCGTTAGGAGCACACTGGTTTACAACCTGAGTTGGGAAATTACTTCAGATCATAAGACCAATTTCCCAATGAATATGATCGATACAACATTGAAGAAATTGGATGCATATATTTTTGGATGCAATATGATAGAGGGACTCCCTTGCCCCATTGTTTGGCTATCTATTTACTTTCACAGTTATGCTCAATAAAAAATACCTTTAATGTATTCATTTATTGTTTAAGCAATTAAGTCTAATGTTCATTTTGGATTATTTCCTTTTTAGTATTTCAAATGTCTATTCCTAACATAATGTTAATTTATTTCATAGGTGACTAAATTGTCTACATGTGAAATAAGCTAGAGTGAATATGCTTTTATTCATTCAACAAAGATCAATCGCCTAGGAACAATAAAAGCACAACATTTGGTGTTTCTACACTCAAATCTGTGTGTTTTATCTGACCAATAGCTAGAGTACAAAAAATGGACCCACGCGAATATTAGGTTATAGTGGTTCACAAAATGATAGAGACGATTAGCTTCCACTTGAGCTACTACAAGACAATGTTAAATACGTGATTGATAATACTAAGAAGTCTACTGGCCAAAACAATCCTTTCAGAACTAGTTGAAACTCAATAGTCGTTATAGAAAACGAGCTTGAAAATCTATATTGTTAGGTTTAATTTCACTTTTCATAGGAATGGTTAGAAGAGACTTTAGAGATACATCTATATTCAAATGTATGCATTTAATTGTTCATATTTCAAATCTCTTGTTCTCATAAATGTTTTCTATCTTTTTGGAATTAATGTATGGCTAGTTTTTTGGATCTACAATATTATCACTTCTTTCTTAAAACTAAATCACTATTTATGAATGTTTATTTACATTTTCACAAGCGAAAATGTTGGATGTTTATGATTAGTGCTTTGCTTTATATTGTTCACCTTAAATATTGCTTTTTCTTTCTCCTAATTTCTTATACACAAAACCTTCAAAATTTGTTTTTCATACCATTCTCATTTCTCATTTATGGTAACATAACCCCTCAATGAATTTAAAAGGAACACAATATATTTTGCCTCTAAAAGAGAAGTCTGAATATTGGAATGTGCTTTTTAGAATCTGAAAATTCACATGTGAGTCTCGCTGGTGGTCAAGAGTTTTCAAAAAGGGAATTATTGAAATCCTAGCAAAAATGATCTATTTTTCTAAAATTCCATGTTTCACAACTCATGAGATATTTCTTGGAGTTTGTGTTTAGAAACCACGATTCTTAATTTTATCATCACAACCAGGGCTTGGGTTTTGTTGATAGAGTCCTTAACTAATACATTATAGAAGCAAAAAAGAGGTTTTACAATCATATGATCAAGATTATTTCAATGAAAAATTGATTTGATTTTAGGTTGTATCTAAATGCAATCTTGTAGAACACAAAACTCCATTTTAAACGCAAATTTTCAAGCTTGATGTCTACATCTTTTCTTTGAATTCTACAAAATAGTTTTATTTTCTCGCATGTTTAACAACATAGTACGTGTTCTTCATCAATATCAAGTCATACGAGATGTAGGATTAATTATTTATACTAAGGAGAAGGCACCAAGGTTTGTTTTTGGAGTTCTTTCAACCCTTTCTACTATCTCCAAGGCTATTGTTGAGCAAATCACTAGTTTTGTTAGGATTGCTAGTTAATTTATGTTTTTCTGTTTATGTATGTAAGGGTTGGATTTTTTTTTTGGTTCTTAAGTATTATATCTTGAATTCAGGCTCTGATACCACATGTAAAGACATGACCAATGGTCCTCCAACCAAAATTAAATTTTCCACATAATTTACAACATACACACACACACAAAGATATATATATATATATATATATATATATATATAATAACTCAGCGTATATATTTGTTACAACATATTAAAGACATTAAAAACATGTATAGTATTTTGTTTATGCAAATTTATATAAATTAACAAAAAACTATACTTGATACAGTAGCTCGATTACAGTGCAACATAGTAAATATGCCACCCTCTTAAATATGAAAGCCTATTTGACTTCTTAGCCCAAGGAACCTCAAAATCTAAACCAAAACTAATTTTGAGTTCTTTATCTCCTGTCCTACTTTCTTCCCCACTCTCATTTCACCCCCTCATCTCCTCTTTTTGCCTCCTCCAAATGCCAAGAAAAAATGAGAGAAATAGTCCCCCATCTCTTGTCCTCCTACCGCACTTATACGTCCATCCCCATGCATGTCAACCACTCTCTTACTAATTAATGTAACCCATTCCTTTGAATTCAATGCCATTAACTCATCCCATTCTCCTTTATTTAATTGGAAGGAGCATATTTTAGGCCTAAGAAGAAATAATAGTAAAATAATGATAATAGATCAAATATTAATATCATATTAAATATTAATATTTAATCATCTTAGTCAAATTTATGGTTTCCCAAGAATGCAATCAATTAAATACTAAATAAGCATATATAAATGTAGTTTACAAATTAGAAGGTGAGATTAAGGGTTAAGTAATAAATAATCAAACCTAACTATTGAATAAGCATAATGCTAACCATAAGTTCCATCATTAATCAAAATTAAGGTTAATCATATACACTAGCACAAAATGACTAATTAGTTACTAAAAAAAACTAAAATTTGCATATAAATGACCATTTTTTAGTTGGTGACCAATAGTAGCTAATTTACAGTACCTTAAAACGTGACCAATGTTTAGCCACTTTTAGTTTAGTCATTAATTGGTTTCCACAATTTTACGATATAGTAGTATATTTAGTCATAAGTGTTTCATTGGCTTAGTTATTAATTGTCACAATTAATGACCAAATATACAACAAAATATATTACTATACGAATGCTCGAGAAAAACAACTATTCACTAAAGAAATATGACCAAAAGGTTGGTTGTGTTATAAGATACTACAAATTAGCTACTAATAGTCATATATATGCAAATTTTAGTCATCATTTGAAACAAATTAATAACCAAAGAAATATGACTAAATTTTAGTCATGTTATAAGACACTATAGATTAGCTACTAATAGTCATATATACGCAAAATTTAGTCATCATTTTAATCAAAAAAATGTTATTTGCATGAGTCATTTATTCCTTTTTGGTATTTTCATATTCATTATATAAGCGACTAATTTAGTATTTTCTATTCATTTCATTTAATTTCATTCATAATCATCATAAACGACTAATTTAGACATTTATTCACTTTATTCATATTCATCTTTAATTAATATAATCTACTAATTTAGTAGTTTTAGATTGATTTTATGTGTTCATTATTAATGAACATAAATTAATTAGTAGGATTTTGCATCTAAATTTATTAAAAAAAAAAAATCCATATAATGTGCATGTTTATCTAATATAATAACACAAAGTTACATATGTTAATTACAAGAATAAATAATATCAAGTGCAAATAAAAATAATTTCAACCATATAACTTTTATTATATAAAATATCAAGTATTACAATATGAGTTTCCAACTTAATATTGGTTGGACTACAATTTACACATGAAATAGTGTTTCATCATTTCAAAACATTATCACTGTGTTGCCAAAGAATAGCAAGTGAATTCACCAACTTTTAAGGCTTGACCCATAGTCTCTATGAGTGTATCTTATGCAATATATTGGTTGTAAGCGTATCACTAGACAAATTCTCTTCTCTCTCTCATTTTTCATTTGTCACTCTAGCGTTATTATTCTTGTCTTTCTTCAATTGTTGCTTCTTACCATCAGTATTGAGCTCCTCTCCTAAAAATGAAACAAGATAAAATGTATAGTATAAGACATGAAAGACGATGAATACTTGAATATAAAATAAAGTAGACTATAAAAGATTTATATGACATATACCTCAACATTCAATAGTGGCCACTATGCAGCTAGATGACTTGTATAAACAAAGCAAATAAAATGTCATCATAGAAAATAACACCTTAGGAACTTAGAATTCAACCTTCAACAAAACCATAGGCACAATCATACCAACTAATTTACATGTTAAAAATATGAGGCAATAGATAACTAAAGTATTGGAAAAAAATATCAGTGTAAAAAATATCCTTATTACTTGTTCTAAAAGAGCCATGTTCCTTAAATTTGGATATTATTTTTCCCACAATAAAATTACATCGCTATTATGTCCTATATTTTCAGGATCATGAGATTGATCCATCATCATATTGGATTGTGGAGAGAAAATGATTCAACTTTCCAAGATGAATACCTCAGTTGGTTGAATGAAGGTGCGAGTTGTGAGTAGTGTCAAAACCTTAGGGAAGAAGAACACTAAGGCCTAAGAAAATATATCACCACTTTTCCACTGAAGGAAAAGAATTCAATCCCACAATGTCCTCTGGGAGTACATTTCGTTGGATGGATATCATACTCTGGGAGATTATTTTCTAATACAATGAGAACTATACATATATTGTCACAATGTCCGTCATAGTTAGACCCTATGGTTGTGTCCAATAATATTAATCATATTATACTACTTAATTATAAATTATGACTATCAGATAATTATTAGTTTGAATAATTAGTCTGAAATTGTGTTTTTAGTATTTTTGTATACGTGAAAATATTCAGGAAAAAAAGTTCTTTTTATGACTAGTTAATTTCATGTGAATCTAAATACATAAGAAATTATGGTTCCTCGGTGCTTCTCTAGTAATTATCTACTTATTGTACCAGTTGCTCCCATGTCCTCTATTGCTTTTGGTGAATTCCTCTTTGATGATATCCAATAGTAATGCAATGGACATTTATCCTCGATGATTTTCTGAGCCGAAGGGAAGCTCCACAAGAAACAACCAAAAATTAGCCTCAAATATATTATTGGGGGCCAAAATGTAGTAATTATGTGACAACAAAAGAAACATTGCACGTTAATCATTTTCCCTTTAATATTGATTAATAATTTCTTTACATGATCATTTAATACAAAAGTGTCAAGTAGGGAGATTTAAAGTTAGTCATCCATCAATATCACCATTGAGAGTGCTTAGTAGCTAATACTTCCTATTACACACACAATAGATCACCAACTTCAAGGATAACAATATAAACACAACAAAAATGAAATTAAAAGAAATGTTAGGAAGTCAAATGTGGCTAATATTGAATACCAATCCCTTCACATTAGCAAGGCATTCTTAGGCACTAAAACAAAAAATCCTTCCACTGCATCATTTTCACCTTTTCTTTAATTTCTTTAATTGGGAACATAACTTTGAGAAAAAAATTTCATTGAAAAAGGTCTCAAAATCTGAAAAAATGCTTCAGTGATTATTGTATCAATTAAATAGAAAGGAAATCGTTCAATATGATTTTAGCTTGTGCAATATATTGAAGAATATGAAGTTTTCTCATACCTTGCTCTTAATCAAATTGTAATCCATGGGTTCCAATAGAGTAATCAATTTCCCTCCAACATAGGTAAGGGATCACTTTGGAGAATGAATTCTAGAAGCATTTGGATAGTAGAAATTGAATTAACTAGGAGGAAAATGAAGCACTTTAGTGGTTGCTCCAAAATATTTTAACACAACTAAAAATGATTTTATACTCTATCCACAAATTTTAAAAGAGAAACGATTGAGTTGCATCTCATTTTTTTCCACCTTTCTGTAATATGTAATTCTTTGGGAAAGAATATAGAATTCATAAATATTGTCATGGAAGAGGACTCTTCATAATCCTAATAAGTTGGGCACTAACAAATAAAAAATTTCATTTAGTGAATAAATATTACATGGTAGATTTTAGTGAATAAAATGACAACTTTACTCTTAATCTCATTACAACAAAAGTAAATTCAACCCTAACTAGTTCGGATATAAAAAATCAAGAATTTCATGTAGTAAAGTAAAATTACATGGTAGATCCCAATTATTTGCAATGAAAACATTATTATTGATATTACTACAACATATATAAATTCAAGAGAACATATGTATTTCCTTATTTGAGACAAATTTTGAACACATTCCAATATTTTATAGAGATATAATGATACGATTTACGTGTAGGACATGATAAATCTATCTACATATAGCACTCGACACTAGAAAATAGTGTTAGAGAGACACCATGTCATGGCATTAGAATCATTTAGATATATAGTGTTATAGGATACCTTGAAACACCTATTCAACACTACCTTCAAGCTTCAAATTCATCAATTGATTTCCTTGAGTAACAAATTCTAGTGGGATTTCATTAAATACAACCCAACAAAAGCCATTTATGATAACTGTTGTTGCCTTCTCTGGATCTATCCCCCTATGGAAATAGAATAACTGATATTCCCTAATTTTTGAGGTACTTGCTTCATGTTCAATATGGGCTATTAGGTTCTTCACGTGGAAGAGGTTGCAAATATTATATGTATAATGGAAACAAGTGTGCAATTAAAGGTTGCTCCTAAAGTCTCTTGGGTGAATTATAAAACACCATCTACATAAAACATGATATATGGTAGTAATAAAAACCTACCCAAGATCTCGCTTAAGAACTCAAAATGTTTCAAATAGGAGATGTCTTAAATAATATCAACTATTTAATTGCATGATCACACTAAAACAGCCAAATCTTTAAAATGTTGGAAAGTGTGAAAAAATGGAGTTGGAATATTATAGTTATTTCAGGGTAGATATAACTATGTAAAATGGAACACGTAAATGTAACTTCTATAGCTACATCAAATGTAACTTCTATATAAAAAAAATAGAATTGGAATATTATAGTTACATTAGGGTAGATATAGCTATGTGAAATGTAACTTCTATATAACATTCTAAAAATCCTTCTTTCAATCATTTAAGAGACTAATAATTTTTTTATCTTTGGTTAATAACTTAATACTCCACCAAAAATAGCATTGAATTGGTTATTCACCAACCAAGGGGAAATTTTAAAACAGTGTGAAAATGCTTACTCATTCCCCTGCCATATTTTTTATATTTTATTTGTGTGCGGATTTAAGCTAATGTAATGTAACTTCTACATATTTGACAAAATAAATGTAAAACATTATCGAGATTGAAGTTATACAATTAACATATGCATAATAAGATACAATATGCACGAGTTATAAGTAATATGAAATTTACATGTTATATCAAGACACAGTTTTCCTCATCTCATTAACTCTTATCTTGTAATTGGTGATGGATATAGCCTTCAAAATTATGAACCATCCTTGTCATATATTATATTTAATGATGGATATAACTTTCAAAAGAATCAACCTTGTTTGTTATTTTATGTACAGTCAATTTAAATGGAAGTGCTCATAATTTTATTCAATATTATCATGTACAATTGGAAATAAAATGATTGGGTGGTGGTGTTTCTAGTGATTTTCAAACTTGTTTTAATTGCCTAATTTTAGCCTATTTAAAGTAAATAGTTGGACTGACCATCTTATCTTCAAGTCAGTAACTTTTCTTAAGGGAGTTTTCATGACATCCACCATCTATGAAAACTATGAAATATTAGTAGTATCTTGCACTAAATAGACATTGTTGGCATAGATTATTTTATTGTGTTTTTTACTCGTAAAAAATTTATTGATATTTTATGATTCTTGGTTTCGATTTCCATGCTAAGAGTGGATTCATCATGCTTCCTAGGATTTTTAGTTGTGCACACATCATATTTCTCACTTCTAATTGTATAAAAAATAGATAGTATGCGCAATGACATGTAGTGACATGTGTGTGTCTATTTTACTCAATGATATGCTTGATCTTTTAACCCATTCAAATCCTACCACAATGAAATTAAGAGAGAGAAGGACACAATAAGGACTATCAATATATGATATTAGAGACTTTAGAATGCAACTCAAACTGTACCTGAATGTAATGATAAGTATTTGTAGCTGCCTAGTTATCGATGAGAATCGAATCACACTATGAAAGATTCCTTGCATTATGAGAATTTGGTTCCACCTGCACTAATCCTATGTAGTAGTTCCTTCACTTCCCTATAGATATAATTCCAGAAACAATCATACTCCTGCAATTCTTCCATATATGGATCATCTTTGTCCCCCATATTGATATTTATTTTTCAAGGAAACATAATAGAAATCTATAATTGCATCATTTCCTTTCAAAACAATGCTTGAGTATTTCCAGGTGATTGTCAAACCAGTCTTTACTCAGGTCCATGAAATCCTTGATTTGTCTCCATTGGACAAACATCTTTTCGTAATAAAATTATAAATCCCACTTCTGCATTCCTTGTCCCTGACATACCAATTCTTTATAGTGGAATACTTTATTGTCACTCCCTTAGTGCAATAGAGATCTACTATTGTGCCATGGATATGATTAGTGTCATAAAATGGTGTAGGGCGTCCTTCAATATATGTCACAGAACTCCTCTCACCTCACAAAATTCCTCTCATCTGCAACAATAAGAGTCTTCTCAAACTGCCTCGTCTCCATCTCATTCACCCTAAATAAGTAGATATTTCCATGGGTGATAAAGTGTGCTTGGGGATTTAATAGAGGGAGATATCACTAAAATAAAAAACACAATGCAGCATAATAGTTATCAGCAACAAGAACAACCCTGCCAAACTAATTCCTAACTAGATCAAGATACTCCCAAATTACCTCTTATAATGAACAAGAGATAACCTCAACTACCTATAGAGTCTACCTATGCATGGTAGAAATGAAAACACTATCAAAAACAACACCTACAAAAATGTTGTTCAATCTCTTGTTTTACTCAAGGCATTCACAAGTTTTGGAAAGTATCAAGCATGTTAGGGTCTACCTCATCCATGCTCCTGTTCTTCTTCTACTCTCTCTGTTTAGGTTCAAAATAATAGAAAAGGCCTTGGAAATTGATGGGCGGGTACAAGCTATGAGACCATTTGGGTTCTTCCATTTTTAATTATTGTCTGTAAGCATTGAGTCTAAATTGAGAAGGCGATTGAGGTTCCTTCTTTTTAGTTGAAATTAACTTAAGTTGTGGAGAGTTGTATGGTTTAATGGATCTAAGTATATTCTACTTAAAATATAGTAACACGGTTTAGAACTGTAGGCATTGAGGTCAAAATATAAGTATGAGACATAAAAGATTTTATGTTCATGCTTACAAGAAATTTTAATTTCATGTAACAAAGTTTGAGGAAGGTCTAGTATTTGCATCCTACTAGAAAATTTACGTGCATCACTTGAGGCATCTGAATTTGGGCATGGTAGATTCCATTACACAAACAATCAAACACTAAGAAAAAGGTGAAAATAATAAATTAAATCTCATGCATTCTGACCCTAGAGAATTTAGGGAGGAGCAAAATGATCTGTACAATAACGACATGAAAAATACTTACTTTTCCATTTTATTTTGACGAATTGTTGTCCACAATCAATATTTACATTATCATAATAATTAAACCCTTTGTACAATAAGGACATGCATAATGCTTACTTATGAATTGCCTTTAGATGAAGTCTTCGCCACATTGTCTTTAGATGGATTGTTGGCCGCAATCAAAATCTGCATTATCATAATTGTTAAACGCTCAACTCTAGGTGAAATTTTTGATTTTATCATATAAACCCTCCAAATTGTTTACGCATAAGAAAAAAATCATCTTTAGTAAAAAGGAAGAACTCTCCAGAGTCCAAATTCATAAGAAAAAAATCATCTTTAATAAAAAGGAAGAACTCTCCAGAGTCCAAATTCATACGCATGTACAAATGGCCAAAATCTCCATGCCCAATGACACTGCCCTTACTCCATATAATCATTGATGCTCTGCTAAGATGTTTCCCATGTGAACTCCATCTACGGTGAGAATCCCATGAAATCCATATATCAAATTTATGGTCTTCCTTGTTCTAGAATTTCCACGTAGATATCAATAAGGCAGAGAAAAATATAGTACTACAATGTGATGTTGTAATCTGTGAATATTTTATTTGAATGGATCATTAAAGTGGAAATTAAAAAAAAAAAAATATCTATAATGGAAAAAATAAAAGAAATATTTATAATATAAATAAAATATAATTGCAATTGGGTCAAATCATTTATTTTTAATAATAATTCGTTATTTTTGCATAAGACGCTACACTAAAAAGAATAAGAAGTTAAAAATGATATCGGATGAGTGTAAACAGGTAAATATGGCCTAAATTAATAATAAAATGTTAAATTAATAAAAATAACAAAATTCAATTTGTTATATTTTGATTTTGTTATTAACTTGTCAAAAGGAATTGTTATAATACCATGGACAAAAACCATGGGCCAATACCATGGCTTATCAATAATACAAGTCCAAAAAAAATAACTTATTTCACAACCAAATTTTTTTATCACAATATGACGAGATTCTTAAGCATGGATATTCACCCCAGATTATGGTAGATATTATTAACTTGTAAAAAATAGCCTTTGTTACAATAGCATGGGTCAATACCATGGATTATCAATACCACATGCCAAAAAACATAAACTATTTCACAATCAAAATATACATTGTTAACCATGGATATTCACCCTCACTTTACGATGGATATTAACTTGTAAATTGACTTTGTTACAATAATACTAATAATACCTATCAGGAAAATCAGATAACAACCCATCAACTGATCATTTATCATCATAGAGTCATTACAACCTTGACAAAAAATAGACTTCCTTTAGATATATGATTGATTAAAATTTACTCTATAAGATCCTAATCTTTCACATCCATATGCATGGAAAAAACTGACAAGCAAGAAATAAAATAAAGAAAATATCATATTGGTCTCTTAGTGGTCCACTTTACCCACATTCCTTCTTTTGACATTATTAAACATGCTTGGTCAGCAACAAGCGTGTTTTTTCCCTTATTTCTTCTAAACATTTCGATCAAAGGTTTCCATGTTTCACTATCATTCTAAAGATGAGCCTCATTTAAGTTGTTACTGATTTTTTGGATCTCTGTCCCTATTCTTACTAATCTCCACCAACTCTATCCAAGGATGAAAATGTAGATATATAGACATACCTAAACGAAACCCGTTCTTTCTTAAACTGAAGAATGTTTATGGACGAAAAAAATAAAATTTAAGTCTTGATAAATGATTTAAAAAATAATTTTGAGTGAGAAAAACAAGGTTAAAAAATTGGAAGAGAAATTGTGAAAAAAGGAAATTGGATGTTTTTTTTCGAAAGCTTGTTAGTTGTTCCTGTTGGTTTGGAGAACCGTAAAGGACGTTGATGGAAGAGGTAGGAATCGATATGGGGTTGGTTTCGTGAGGGAATGCAATGTTTTTGGATGCATTTGAGCAGCAGTCTTGCATGGTGTTGCGGTTACTACGATCAAATTGGCTTGGATAGGAAGCCTTTGCTTTTTTTTTAAGTGAGTACCAGTATGCCTATTATTTTTTTATTTTTACTTTGTTTGAATGCATAAATCGTCAACAACAAATAATTATTTTTCATTGAATGTGTAGTATGCACTAAAATATTGGTTTACAATATGCAGTGTTGAACCAGTATGCACATTAAATATGCAGGTTGATGTATGAAACTAGTATGCACATTGAATATAGGTTTATAATTGTTTTTGTGTCAGAAATATGTGATTCCTATTTTAAAGACAATTATTTTTTGTTGTGCAACAATGTACGAAAAGTATGACAAGATGAAATGAAAATATGTTAATGACAGAAAACATACCAGTTGTAATGAAAATATATATACCATAAGCCTTATAGAAGGGGAAAAAAGAAGGGTTTCATCCTTAAACCCATGAACTTAGCTTTGTAGCTGGAGCTTGTTGCTGCAAACCCTTGCATGCTAAAGCTCCAACGAAAAGCCCTCCAGAAAAGGGCCAATGCAGTTGAAAGGGGATTGTTGATTCTCCGCAATAGCAATGTAAAATAATTAAGTAATGGAAATAGAAATAGTTTTGTAAATAGAAAAAATTAATAAGGTAGAAACTTAGGCATATTGTTATCTATAGGAGGATGTAGTCAAGACGCTATTGATGGAAGAACTCTCATTTATTAAAGATTTTTGCACTCTCATCTTTGTAACGAGTATTGACATTGTTTCTTGTGAAGGTCGAGAAATCCTGTAAATGAGAAAGGAACAAGAAAAGTAGGTGTTCCCCATAAAAATCCAAGGCCTTTGTGCCTGTTACCAATTGGTCAAGGGCATCGCATGGCAAGTAAAATCTCTGGAGTGACATGGAGCATAGAAAAAAATGGTTAAAAGAAATATAAATTAAATTAGGAAAAATGATATATAAAGTAAAATTCATTAAAAATGTGCAAAGCCTTAAAAGAAAATATTTATTTAAAAATTAAAGATTAACTGACTTAATTAATAATTATCTTAAAAAGCATTATGCCTAATTACGTAAAAAGTACGAGGACATTATCTCGAAAAAAAACTGAGGTATCATGTAAATAGTTCGAAACTGAAACAAAATGTCAATATGGTCACCAATAAGGCCATGAAAAGCTCAAACCATAATTCCCTGCACCATACAAAAAAAATCGATGGAACTGTAGGGAAATGCATCAGAAACCAAAACACCCACGCAAGAGACAAAGTAGAGCCTCCGAGGATTTGAAATTAATTAAATAATTAATAATAAATATAATTGATTATTAATTAATTATATAATAAATAAATAGTTATATAATTATTATAATAATTAAATAATCATCATTACGATAATTTTATAATTAATAACTATATAAAAATTATATAATTGAGTAAATTAATAATGTAAAAGACAATGTGTAACAAAAAAAATAGGAGAAAGGAAACATTGATTTGAAAATTAATAATTATTGGATTTAAAATTAATAATTGATTGATTGATTTAAAAATAATAATTGATTGATTTAATTAATAATTAATTGATTTATTAGTAATTACAAATTAATTACATAACTATATTTTTTTAAGTAATGTTAGCGTTAACTGTCTAAAAAATACAAAGACATTGACTAAAAACATACATGAAGAACACGTAAACAATTGAAAACTGAAAAAAAAAAATGTCAATTTAACAATGAACACTCGAACCAAAATGCCTTGCACCATACAAACAAATCTAAGAGACGGAATCTCCAAACAAATGCTTTAAAAAGGAAAACACTGGAGAAGAAATAAAATAGAGTCTGCATGGATTTGAACGTAATTAAATAATTAATAATTAATATGCTTGATTAGTAATTAATTATAAAAGAAATAAATAGTTATAAATTCTGTAATAATTATTATAATAATTTAATAATAATAATTATTATTATAATTATATAATTAATAACAATATAATTAACGACAATATAATTATATATTAATTCTATAATTATAAAATAATTATATTATTATATAATTACTATATAAATATATAAAAATTTATAATTATACAGAAATTATTATAATAATTTTATAAATATATAAATATTATTGAAATAATTAAATAAATATTTCAATAAATACTATAATTATTTTAATAAATGTGAAATTATATAACTATAAAATTATTTAATCACATAATTTTCAAGGAATTGAAGCGCAATGAAATAAAGAACTTTGAAGCAAACCATAGAAAGTTTATTTTATATTTTTAAAAGCATAGAAAGTTTGCTTTAGATTGGAACAAAGAGATAAATTTAAATTACTAAAGAGAAACCCAAAATAGAACTCTGGATGATTAAGTAATAAGTAGGCAAAGGAGGAAGACATTTCTATGCTCAGAAAGATTAAAATGATGAAAAACTTGATACCATGTATAGGTACAAATAGGAATCATTATGAAACAGAGTTTAGTCTAGATTTGAACAAAGACAGAACTTAGAACCTCAAAAGAGAAACGCAAAACATAATTATGAAAGAGAGAAACTGTAAGTTGGAAAACGAGACAAACCGTGATTTGTAAGAAGTCGTAACTTGAAAAGCGCTCCTATTGCGCAACAAGCAACACCCAGACTTCGGTGTTGGCATATCCGACAATGGAAAAGTGGCACCTCAGAAAATCGCTCAAGAAGAGAAAAACTTGTAAGGTTATGTAGTAAAAGAATTAATGGGAACTTGAATGTTACCTGTTCGCGAAATCCTCATGTGTAGAGAGACCAGAGAAAGAATTTTGGCAACCCCTAGTTGGAAACGGAGAGAAAGCAGAACTTCCGAAAACAAACAACCATCCTATCGGATAGCGCCCAGTGCTCACTGGTCTTCGGTGGTCTGACATCCAACTATGAGAAAATAACGGCTTGAAAACAACTGCGAGGAAGAAGAAAAATGAAAATAAAACCTCTAAGACCATGGAGTGAAAAATTAATTAAAGCTTGAATGTCGCTTGTGTTCAAAATCGCCACTTGTAGACAAAAAAATTGAACACTTTATTTGAGCAAAGGAAAAATAACGCATAGTTCCTGGAACCCCAGAATGTGTTTGTGCATTTTGTACCTTTCCTTGAGAGGCCATAGATGAAAATAGGTAGATTAAAACTCCTTAAAAATCCTGAAAATTTCATAGGT
The DNA here is from genome assembly GCA_031772625.1 of Pinus tabuliformis. Taxonomy (NCBI): domain Eukaryota; kingdom Viridiplantae; phylum Streptophyta; class Pinopsida; order Pinales; family Pinaceae; genus Pinus; species Pinus tabuliformis. The sequence goes on from CM062811.1 coordinate 422,889,806, forward strand.
AGATGCAAATTTTATTATAAATACTGGATAAATGAATAATCTATTTTTTTTTCTAACAATAATATAGTTAATATATAGCTATAGTGTTTAAAAGAATAAAAATTTCGAAATTTAAAGTGGCTTTAAATTATGATATAGAAATCGTTTATAATATAAATCATATTTAAAATTATGAATTATAAATTATATCTAAAATTTGACTAACAACTATGTTTAATATTAAAATTGGTTTTTTAAGTTATATTTAAAATTTTATAAAGTTATACTTATATTTAAAATTCTTAGTTTCTAAAATTCTAAGTTTTCAATTATAATTGAAATTTTATGATCATATATTTTATGATTCAAATTTAATGAAATTGTAATAGAATTGTATTCCATATAAAAACTATAAAAAAAAAAAATCTTTATTAAATTAAATTTATTGTACTTTCATTATATTTTCATTATAAATTTTGGATGGTTATTTTATTAAAATCTTTAAAAAATTACGAAAAATATTGTTGTAATTATAGTTCAAATTTTATTAAAAAATTACGAAAAATATTGTTGTAATTATAGTTCAAATTTTATACTTATATTTGAAATTGAAAATTTTTCTTGTAATTATAAATATAATTATATATTTTAAATTTTAAATTTTTTCTTGTAATTATAAATATAATTATATATTTAAAATTGATGAAAACGAAGACCGGGGTGTCTCTGTTTTCAGTATTTTTACCCGCTCGATCTTGGGACCTGTGGGTTATGGGCCCATGACACCTCTCGGCAACGCTTCTCTTTAGGTACAGCCAACTAGGAAGACTTTCACATGTCATATCACAGAGCTGTATCTGCTGCCCGCCACTATACCAACTTGGAAACTTCTGCATTCAAAAAACATATAAAAAAAATAAAAACACAGACTTAGTTATCTTCTTTGGCGTCCGAGGGCACTCTCGCCCCTTCACGTGGCCCTGCACTCAACACGCTTTCCAATCCGCGAAACCAGCCAGTGTTTGTTACACTGATAACACAAATACGCCATGGACTCTTCATTGTTTTCGGCGTCCAGGCATTAAAACGAAAACAAACAGTTAAGGCAGGGAATCAGTGAATGTCAATCACAAAATTGCCTGAGGGGCCTGACACATAAAATAAAAAAAACACAGAACAGACACAAATTCACAAGACGTGTTTCCATATCAATTCACAAAGACGCATTTTTATTATTTACAATCTCAGGTTACAATTTAAGGCATCTCAGCCTTAATCAAGTTTTCTCCAGCAACTACATCTTGCCCTCTCTCATACGCACAAGTCTTTCTTTCTCTTCTTTTTTTCCTGATTCTCTCCTGAATCCTTCAGTTCTTATTACACATACATTCAGTTTTAACTGATTTTTTAACTAAAATTAGTTCATTAACGGAATCTTGGCTTGGCTGTCCATGTGGTTGTCCACTTGTCCTCTTCCTCCAATTTGATTTCATTGAGGTGTCCGGATGCTCCTGCATCAAAAATTTAAATTTTAAGTAAATTATAATAGGCTCTTATAGCCTTTTTCATGATCTTCTCTATTTGTACTACTACTGTGAGCGGTCTGAACTTCAACCCCTATTTATTCCCCTCCATATTTTTTTAAACGTCACATAGATTTTATATATGTGTGCGAGCGCGCGTGGAGGTTGTCATGATAGACCATGTTTACCTAATATTAGGTAAGTTTTGTGTCTTTCGAATATGTTACAATTTTTAATGAATCAAAAAATTGTTACAAACTCATTGGAAAATGGGTTTTTCTATAGGAGAAGAAGAATAATAATTTGTGTTTTCATAATTTTATATATAATTTTTGTTGTTAGTTTAGTGTTATGTTGTATATTTATTTTTAATTAATATGGTGAAATAATTTTTTTCTACAATATATATGATTTTTATATACAAACTTAATCATGAAATGGCACACACACTAACGTTATTGAAATTATAAATCAGAATTAATGGCAGACACATTAATGGAATGACTTATTTCGCAGATATATCTATTATGCAATGTTTTTAAAAGGAAAAATATTGATTTCCTTCAAATCAGTTAATCATATTGCTGGTTATTTTTTATTTTTTTTATTGAATATTATTTTCTTCTTGTCCAAGTATTCACTTGGTCAAAAATGTTATGTTTTTCACAATATATACCATGGATAAGCAATAATAGACTTATTGTGTATGTGATATTTATTATTATATTAATAAGTATTTGTTTAAAAATTAAACAGTTTAATATTACAATATCATATTCAATGTTTTCTTTGTTTTTAGGAAAGTTGTTACTTTTACCATGGATTTGACTATTTGGAAGTTTCTACCATCTAAGATTGTTGAGTTTGCATTTCATTGGATTCCTTTATGAGTTTTGGTCAGATTTAGGTTGGTTTGAAAACAATGGAGTGTTTTATTCAAAATCTCTATGTTCCTTACCAATTGCAAGCGAAGTGTTGAGAAATAATGCAGATGTATTGCTTTGTGAGTTTGTATATGCCATGACTGCATCGTAGGATCATACCTTAATGATAACAGGCACATAATTGAAGGTACAGTTGGATCAATTATTATGTTCAGTCTGTTTGGAAGTAATTTGCATTCAAATAATTTTTTCATCGTCAACCCTTTTACAAAGGCTTTTAGGAAGCTTGGTGTTCTTACTCTTGGGGTGTAGGGATTCTTCTCCTTGTTGGAGAAATTTAGCCCATGAAAATATGAGTGGGTTTTGGTGAGCCATGTGTGCAAAAATATTGTTTCATAATTTTTTATTTGCAATAGTCTTGACATGGTTTGGAAGAGGGCAACGCTTCCTTATGGTAGTGGAACATGCCCAGAGGAAGATATCTTCTATAAAGGAAATTTTTATGGCTATATTTAGACCAAGATTATGATGATTACCCTGGGTATGGTTACACTATCTATTAGTTGAATCTTAAAAGAAATGATTGGTGTTTTTTCTTTGTTCATATTGCCGACATACAATGTATGTCATTAGGATTATATGGAAACCATCTTATTTTTCTTCTTAATAATGGTTCTACATCTATTTCGTCACTTCCAGAGATAAAAATATTTGAATTTTTTCAACTGTTTAATGAGCGAAGCTTGGAATATTTTGAAGATGATTGGGGGTTTAGAAGAAGGTTCCTTGATGCTATCTCTATTGATATTAATAGTAAATGCCCAGGTTACCTTAGTTTCTGAACAACTCAAGGAAAAATCATTTTACTAGGTTTCTAGGAAGTTCAATTAAAGGTTTATGATTTGGTGAGCAGATTATACATGCAACAAATTTTTTTTATGGTGTCTCCATGATGAAAAAATTATGGTTCTATGTGTGATGAGTTGACGATTTCAATGATTTGATTGAAAATGGAATTTTTTTCTCTTGATATTCCAAATACCGATTCTATTGTTGGCATACCTCCACTACCTATGGAAATTGTAATTTAGCCTTTTAGAACATGTTTGTTATTGCATATTGTTACAGATCATCTGTCTATTTAATCTTTTGAAACATTTTTTAACAATCCTTGTAATTCAAATTTTGACTTTGTGCTAAAAACATAGCTATGTAAATTTTCAATATCTCTGTTGGATATTAGTTTTCTTCTTTGGTAGTTTAACGTATTCAACAATGGAGTTGATGTTTGTTTTTCTATTGCAATCAGTGAAAATGGAAATGTTTTGTACTTATTCCAAAGAAATTTTTTGCTGATAAGAAACCACAATTGCATGACGGTGCCAATGTTTGAACTTTAAGGCTTGAAACTATTTCGATTTATCGATTTTCATATACAATTTCTTTGTTCTGTGTCTTTGATTATCTATTCAAGAGAATTTTTGTGTGAGTTCAAGGTCTATGTTGAGAAACATAATAATGTATATTTTTTCTATTTTTGTATAGGTGGCTTTCACTATTCCGTTATTTGGTGTATGAAATAATGCAGTTGATGTTTGTTTTTTAAATGATTTTTTTTTAAATATTGTTTTTATATGTGTATGTTTGAGATTTGAAATGTTGGTTGTTAATATTTTAAGTCATTTAGTGTGGAAATGTAGTTGATGTATCAAGTGCGATAAGATTAATACTTTGAGATTTTCAAGACATGAGAATAGATTTGAACCTCTTAGGTAATTGAAAATTGGACTTTCAATATAGATTCTATTTAGTGTATAAATGTTAGGCGAATGAAAAAGCAAGCATGGTATGAAAAGACCTCTATCCCTTGGCTCATGAGGGAGATAAAATGAATATCAACGACAATGGTATCAGTAAAACAAATATTTGTTGTAGTGGCTACAACAACCCTCCAAAAATTTTCCTTCACTTCATTTTGGGGACTCCCTCCTTAAATCTTAACAGTTTGTCTTGCATTTCTCAAGTACTTGTGTTTTCATTTGAATTTATTTTTCACTTTACAACTTGTGTTTTCTTACTTTCTTTTCCAGTCTAACCACAAGATGACCCTCGTGACTTGGTTGCATTTGGATCTTGCACTACCTTAGAAAACTATGTGGTCTTAGAGCGTAGCCAATCTTGCTCTCAGGAATTATGCAGTGAACCCCAGCACAAAGCCTTTCTCTCAAGAATTCCACAGCTCAACCCGACAATGAGCTTCAGTTCCAGAACTTCAGAAACCCAAATGATAGATTTTCTTCTACTGGGAAGCTATGTAGAGCATGAGAGGTGGCCAAAGCAACTCAACCCAGGAATTGTGCAGAAACATTCCTTCAACTACTCCCTAATGCATGTGCCGGCAGGATGTCTAGTTCACTCTAGAACTACACAAATTCTCTAGGCATGCCTCGCAGCCTTTTCTAAAAAGGAAAAAGCCAAAAATAAAAAATAATCCTTAAAAATAGGGGTGTATTTTTGGCACTCGGAGTTACACTTGAGTTAATTTTAGAAAATGCTGCCACTTATCACTTTTTCCTAGATTTTTGGCATGAATACCATAAACCCTAAATCGATCAAATATATTTAATGAAAACTAATAGAACTCATTTTCACATTCATTCTTGTAGCTCTAGCATTCCCAAGTCATCTAGGAACCTTCGGCATGATTGACTCAACTTTTCCAAGTAAGTTTTTCTTATCAAGTCTTTTGGTGCTTTTTCTGTCGCTTTTGTTTCCCTCACTTGCGTGAGCATTGTTTTGCATGTTTTATTAAATGACGACTGTCATTTTAGTTTTATTTAACTTGTATAAGTTTTATTTGAAGTTTTTCATTTCCTTTCTTCAGTTTCTCATGCATAACCTCGTTTTTACACTAGCGATCATTGTTGCGACGAATCTCCCCACAAGCTTTGTTGTTGATCTGTTTGACTGATTTATGCACTTGCTTTGATTGTATGCATGATGATTCACTTAGATATGTACCATCCTTCACTCATGCATTTATATCTACCCATTTTAAAGTTTCCCTTGGCCAGATCTAGGCTTCCTTGGCCCAGATCTAGCTCTTCCCAGCATACACTGCACATTTCTAGACCTCGAGCCTCTTCCATGGCTCTAGGAATTGTGTAGAGGCTATCAGTCATTGACTCCAGTTGCGCTCTGTGCAGTTCCAAGAGACAATCCCCAGTGTTTCCCACTGGGATTGCATAATGGACAATCCCAACCAGCATCAAGCCAGACTAAACTCTGCATTGCATAGTTTGAGTCCATAAAAAATCACACTAGACTACGCTCTCCGTAGTTGTAGTCATTAGTACCTCTCACTGACGGCTGGGACTGTGCAATGTGTAGATCCAACTGACAGGCCCTCACCTCTGAGATTCACAACTGCGTAATCTTACCCAACTATTTCCTACTTTGTTGCATGATCAATCCTTGAAGTGCTTTATGTTTTTTAGCTGGTTTTTTATTTCCATGTGTGTCAGCTTTGTCTGGATGTAACTCCGTTGTAGAGAAGATTCTAATTAGAATTGGATATGTAATTGAATGTGTGCCAATGAACTTACCCATCTATGGAGACACATTGTTAGTTTTAGAGAATGACATGAAGATTACATGGTTCGAAATAAAATACATATTTGCAGGTAGTTTCAAGGACGATGTGGATGATCGATAGGTCTATGTCAACATTCACAAGTCAATCTTGTACAAGGTTTTATGCAGGTACCCTACCTTTCCTGTGCATGTATATCATTCATTCAATTGTCTAGCATACCGATCCTGAGACGATGACATTGAGAAGTACCAGTGGAACACATCTTGCTGCCTTTGGGAGAGAAAACTACCATCAGATTTATCACTCGCCGTAGTTGGTGAACTACATGGATTCATTGTTCTACACATCGAACAACAATGTGAACACTAAAGACGTCATGAATCATTGGGAAAAAGCGCCATCAAGGTTCAGAGTGACACCCAACCAAGTCTACAAGATGAAGTCACATAGGTATCCCAACTCTTAGTCATCCTTGCATGTTGCTTGTATGGTCAAGGGAGAAATAAAACTTTTCCAAAGAGTTTGGTGGCTATGTTGGATAAGTAGGAAAATGAGGGAAGGCCATTTAATTACTCTAACATGTTGGTGCTTCAGCTAAATTTGCATGTGTCTAATGCTCGTAGTCCACCTAAGGATGAGTGAAAGATTGTTTATGTCTGCATATGTGCTTTATGCAATCTCTTCCTAGAAGTAATTCCCTAGCATGGGCTGGGCATGGAAACCAACATAAGATGATGTGAACATCTATTGCAAGCTTCTCTCTGAGTGCAGCTACCAAGGAGTCATGGCAAGGTTGTCTGACCACTTCATCATTCCATTGTATAGGATGATATTCAAACATGATCCACCTTGCAGGTCAAAAGAAGTGATGTAGGTATTGCTTAACATTGAAGATTGGTATGCCTCGCCCAGTGGCACCTACATTTGGATGTTTGGCATGGAGAAGCCTTGGCATGAGCTAACAAAGCTTTCCATTAACAAGTTGTTCATCCAAGAGGTTTCATATCTCATATCCATAGGGTTATCAGTGGGACTACATAGGAGGAAGAGGGCACCATGGCCTACTCTTCATTTGTGAATTGTGTTGTACAAGATCTGTACCTTGAAATATGTGGATTTTGAGGTTGTGGACTTGAAGAAGTTTGGGTTCGACACCAAGAGTTTCAATCTATATAATCCCCACTGCATATGCAAGAACCACTCTGTGACGATGCATTACCCATAGATCCATGAGTCATGTCATTGGCCATAGGAATATCTTTGGAAGTATTGTTACAAATCCTCTAGGGTTAATGAACCGATCAATATGGATGTAGAATGGAAATCAACACTACAAGCAGCAACAACATAGGAAGCAACAACAACAATAGAAGTGAGCAGAAAATTGGTGCAAGAAAAAGGAAAGAGGAAGATTCTTGAGAGCGTAGAGGATGAGTAAAGCTACAAGTTCAGATAAGATCCTCTTGTTGAGAAATTAGCTTTGGAGATAGAGGTGAAGAGGCGAGAGTGTGAGAGGAGAGTAGAATAGAGGAAGAAAGAGAAGAAAAGGTTGGAAGATGCAAAGAGGAAGTTACAGGAAATGTAAAAGAAGTCGAAAGTAGAAAAAGATCTCAAGATGAGAGAAAGGAAAGAAAAAAATAAATAAGAACAGGAGGAAAGGGAAGGCGCACTTACAGATAAAATTATTCCTATATAGGTTGAGACAATAGAGAAGGCAACGGATAAAGAATAGGGTGAGAAGGTGCATGTTTGGGAACTCACTCGGGTCGTTGAGAAGATGTTTGAAGCAACAAACATGGAGATGGAACAAGAGCCACAATACTAGGGCACTAATCTCATGCCAAGAGAATCCAAGGTCGCAAGTGCCATAGTCTCCACCACCTCTAGAATTGCAACCAGTCTTGAGCAAGCGAGGAGAGATTTTTCTCCTTGATGATGATCGTGAGATGGATGTGTGCAATCTGTCATTTGACAAGTCACATCACATGATTGTACAATAACAAGGAAAGCAACTCCCAGATTATGACATATCACCTAGACACGTAGAGGAAAGGGTGATTGTGCCAGATGTCAGAAGACATTCAACTATCATAGCCGAGGCTCTTAAGGCTTATGTAGAAGCCACGAGTTTGATGGTCAAGTTCTTGATAACAAAGAATGATCGGATGGTGAAGGACTTGCAAGAGGCTAACTAGAGAACATACCAGTCCACAGGATCTGCAATGGCACAAATGAATAAAGCAATACTTGTGGACATATCAACTTTAGAGACCACCATGCGGATGATGCATAGAATATTTGTCACTGTGCACAAAACGATTGTCCATCAATACGGTTTTTAGCAACAGTACATGAAGATAGTGCAAGCTCATAATTACATCCACTCTACTATTGCACATGGAAAATGAGGTACAACATATCCTCGTTTTACTTTTACAAGATGATGAAGCTACAAACATCAATAGACAAAGCCCAGATTCAGATGTTGATATGGAACTTTAAGTAGCTCCTTCCACTCATCACCAACATTAATGTTTCCTATCCATGGTTATACAAGATTCTAGATGTCATAGTGAGGACACATAGGATCCCTTCAATCAGAACCCTCACTCAAGCCATGATGAATAAGCATGTCATGCTAGAGGTCGACAGGTACATAGACTAGTTGATGCATGAAGCCACCAGTTATCAGTTGTAGTTGGGTGTAGAGAACATGCATAAGCACATCAGTGGTATAGCCACACTTAGGACAATGTTGTGCATGCTTCGCGATGAGCAGGATAGGAGTTTGAAAACCATGTACCCATAATCCATGGAGGGCATAGCTCGCTTCGATAAATACATCACCAAATATTACGAGGACATGATAGCACAGTAGCAAGCTTGGTATTAGTTCTTCGTTGAAGAGCACCACAAGGAGGTCACCAAGTTGGTCTTTCCCCAAGACCCCGAGTGATGTTCCTTGTCTTGTTAGGCTGAATCAAGCCCATTTTGTCCCACATGGGTATCGTTGGAAATTGTATTATTGTAAATATGTTGTAAGTGAAATTTCAAGTGTCACTAGTGGAATGTGAACAGACACTATGTAATATGGAGTCATGATGGTAGTCCAAGAGTCAAAGGGGAATGTCAAGGGTCGCCCAAGCCTTTTATATATATATAACCTCATAACTCATATACAAATTTTTGGGAGGCAAGATTTTGGCTAGGAATTTCCTAGAGAAGTCTTGGAGAGTATTGTGGTGAGACTTGGCTTCTCTGCAACGTAGAGTGAGTACATCTATTTGGAGGAGAGGGTGGTGTTGATTGTAATGTTCCACTATTGGGGCTAGTGGCTTTCAATGGTGTATGTATGGATGGGACTTTCACTTAATAATATAACTGAGCCAGCCCGTTTTCATGCATATGCTTTTATTGTAGTTCTACTATTTTGGTTACTTTAGCAATATATGCTATATAACTTCTGAACTTGTGTATGAACTAGTTTTTAAGCGATTATATGAATCTTCTTGATGACTTGTTGTTGTACTAACTCATCACATTGGATTGTGTACTACTCTATTTCCAGCTTGTGATGTCATTCCACTCATGTGTTCCTTTCAAAGTTGTGTACTATTAAGGGCTTCTAAGGGACACACTTCCTTTTCCCCTATGTGTCTCAGAATCACCATGCATCTCAGTTGACTCACTACAAGGTCACACACTTGCTTCCAACAAAGTTATCATAGTTACCTTTGTGCACTACCGTAGTCAAGGAATTACCTTATTACCCACTATTGGGACTCCTACTCCAAACAGACTAAGGTCTAGTTGGGACTTCTTACTCGGGAGATCCCCTAACATGTTGGTAGGTCCAGAACTGTCAACATTTCTAGTGCTAGAAGCAGGGTCAGATGACAAGATAAGCCCTTATTTTTTGTTTGAATCTTTGCACATCATTCATTGCTTACATTAAAATCTCAACTCTGGCATTTCTTTCTCATGCACATGACTTCGAAGTGTCACAGGACGCCATTAATGACTTGTCACAAATTACATATGACGGTGAAGGCAGAGCGGCCCTCCAAAGGCATGGAGTTTCCTTCATAGGCTTCTGTCACAAGAATGAAGTCCCCTTGGATGACACTTTCTGTGGGTTTCTCGCTTACACACTTGATTGGTATTAGGACCAATGGTGTTACACATTGCCTGAAACCTCCATTCACTTGTATGATCACATGATCATAGATTTAAGCTGTTCTTTCTACCATTATGATCACAAAGCACTCAATGAAAAAATTATGAAATTATGGAAAGCACCTGATGAATATCTTGTGCAATTTTGGGTGTGCTTCTTGAATCTTACTTTTCAAATCCCTGAAGATGAAACTTATTGGAAAATTTCGAAGGAACAATTTCAATATCTTCTTAACATATCTAAAGGTTCTCATGAGTTAGAATCATTCGAACCCCTCTCAGCATACCTTAGTGTTAGATCTTCCAAATATAAGACAAACAAGGTTGTTGTCACAAGTGACCCTCTGCCCTCTTCTCATCAAATAGCTCTAGCTCCACAGGATAAGGTGGGAGAAGTTGTTAACCCATATGTTGAACTATTACATCTTCCCACCCCACTTTCTCCAGATATCTGCATAGTTTTGGACTCCAACCCCGATGGTTGTCACGAGGTCTTGTCTTCTCATCCTCTATCCTTTAGTTCCTGTAATCCTCTGGATTGTACTGTAGTATGTTCACCCATTCTGAACTCCACTTCTATTGTACATGAGGATCAAGTTGTCGATGAAGGTGGTGTTTGTTATGCAACCAACTCACATTATAGAAGAATGCGATAGATCAACGACTTCAAAAGTAGCCTCTTTGAGGGGGAAACCTCATTTATATTACATAAATGAACAATTCATGGATGATACAAATGAGAAGACGTACTTTCTATATATAGGATACTAAGGGGTCACAATATAATCAGAGCCGACATAACAATAATAATATAAGGGAACAACAATAATAATAATGCACTTCTATGGGGCACAATAATAATAATATGGGACAACATGGTCACAACGATAACAATAAAGGGCTACAATGAAAATAAAAATAATTGAGTACACTAGTATTATAGAGACCTAACATTCCTCTCTCGTTCAAAAACGTGTTTTTTTCAATGCTTGGGTAGTTCTAGATGCTTTTGTATAAAATTCTCATCCTCCCTTGTGGAATCTTCAGTGGGTAAGTTCTTCCACTTGATGAGATACTCTGAAATTGATTGATTCCATAGCTATCAAGATCTTTTTCTAGTTACTTCTTCAGGTTCCAATATGATTTTTCCTTCCTTGTCATGTTCTAGAAATATTGTTTGAACTAGGCGCTTGTCACCATAAGCTTCTTTAAGAATGAAAAATGGAAAACTGGGTGCACTTGGGAAGATGTAGGAAGTTCCAATTTATATGACATAGTACCAATCTTTTGCAACACCTTGTATGGACCATAATACTTTGGTGATAATTAATTATCCTTCTTAGCATTCTTGAGGGACATTTGTTTATATGGTCGTAGTCGTAGAAATACAGAGTCACCTACATCAAAACTTCTTTCACTACGATGTTGATATGGTTGTTGTTTCATTCTATTCTGCGCCAAAGTCAGGTTATCCTTTAAGAGTTGGAGAAATTTTTGTTGATGCTCGATGTGGTCTTCCACTACTTGAACCTTAGAATTTTCTCTTAAATATGATGTGATGGATGGTGGATGATATTTATAAAGTGCTTTAAATGGGGTCATTTTTGTTGCAGTATGGAATGAAGCATTATACCACCATTCAGCCAGAGGCCACCATTTCAACCATTGTGTCTATTTGCCAAATACAAAGTGACGAAGATATTCTTCCAAACCTTTATTTACTATATCAGTTTTCCCATCAAATTGAGGATGATAATATGAGTTATGATCTAACTAAGTACCTAGACAAGAAAATAATTTTGTCCGAAAATTTCTAGTGAAAATAGGATCTTTGTTGCTTACAATAACCTTTGGGTTTCCTTGTAGCTTTTGAATTATTTCTATAAAAGGAGTAGAAAATGTATTAGCTTTAAATAGATGAGGTAATCCACAAAAGTGTGCATACTTGGTAAGTTTATCAATTACCACCATGATGACACTCTTTCGTTCGGACTTGGGTAAACCTATGATAAAATCTACTGAAACCTCCTCCCAACGTTGACTTGGAGTGGATAAAGGTTATAATAGACCAAGGGTATTAATTGTCCCAACTTTATTTTGTTAGAAAACCAAACATTATACCACAAACTTTTCAATATCAGATTTAAGGTCATCCCAAAAAAATTCCTTCTTAACCCTGTGGTAAATTTTTAAAAATATTGAATGCCCTCCTAAGGGACAAGTGTAGAATTTCAAAAGAATATTTTGCTTGAGTTGGGAATTCTTACCGAGGTATAAGTGATCTTTGTACCACAATGAATGCTTTTCCTAGCTACATCTATCAGATGTGTTTGGATCTTACTACAACTTTTGAATGAGTTCCCACACTTCTTTCATTCATCCCTTTCTTTGTTTATCCAATCTAGTTGGTTAATAGAAATCTCACAAAGCAATGCTTCCACATCCTCATCCTTTATTCAGATTGTATCTACAACAACATTTTACTTCCCTTTTTTGTAGATGATTTCAAAGTCATAACCCAACATCTTTGTGGCCCATTTTTTCTTCTCTTCTGAAGATAATATTTGTTCTAAGAAATATTTAAGACTATCATGATCCATTTTTACCTTCAAGTGTCTTCCCATTAGGTAAGGTCGCCATTTCTTAATTGCATGTAGTATTGCCAACATTTCCTTCTCGTAAATAGCTTTGTGTAAATATTGTCCTTTGATTGGACCACTTTCAAAAGAAATGGGTATTTGTTCTTGCATAAAACAACAACAATTCCTTAGACCAATGCTTCGCACATTGTCTCTTTAAGATGTTCAAAGTATTTGGTTGCTTTTGGAGTCCATGAAAATGCATATTTCTTCAGTAATGTTGATAGAGGTTATGCTATTCTTCCATAATTATTAACAAACTGGAGATAATACCCTGTCAACCTCAGAAATCCTCATAGATGCTTTATGGATATGGGGATCTTCCATTCCCTAATGGAATTAAGTTTTCTAGGGTCTAACTTAAAAACTTCATGACATACAATATGACCCAAATATTTCACCTCTTGTACACCAAAGAAAAATTTGGAGGTTTTTGCATATAACTGTTTCTCCTCCAAAAGTTTGAGCACTCTATCAACATGTTTAAAATGACCCTTCAAAGACTTGTTGTAGATTAGTATATCATGAGAAAATACTAAGACAAATTTTCTAAGGAATGGTTTGAAAATAGAACTCACCAAACCTTGAAATGTAAAGGTGCATTGGTAAGGCCAGAAGGCATGACCAAAAATTTATAATGACCCTCATGAGTTCAAAATTTTGTTTGTGGAATCTCTCTAGTCTTCATTATGATTTGATGATATCCTAAACAAAGTTCCAACTTGGTGAAGTAAATTTCTCCATGCAAATCACCACTAATTCATTAATGAAAGGAATGGGAAATTTATCTTTATTAGTGAGCATGTTGAGCTCCCTATAATTCAGAAACATGTGCCATGATCCATCCTTCTTACGCACCAATACTACTAGAGCAAAGAAATAACTTTGACTAGGATGAATTATACCAGCCTCTAACATTTTTGTAACCATACGTTCAATTTGACTCTTTTGGGCATAGGGATATTTATAAGGCCTGATGTTTGGAGGAACACTTCCTGGAATCAAATGAGTAGGATTGATCAAGATCACGAATAGGTTGGAGGCATTTTAGAGTCCCAAATACCTTGGAATTATTGTCGAGGACATTTTAGAGATCTAGAGAAATAGATGATTTCAATGTGGGAACCTCTAGTGAACATAATTGTGAAATTACATCAAATTATTATTTTTGTAGAAGATTTGGCATGTTGCTAGAGTTGATTATATTTATCAGTTTCCCTCCAATACCCCTTAATTAAAGTTCCTTTCATTCTAAAAAAATTCAAGAAAATTTCATGAAAATTTAAAGCTATCGTACCCAAATATTGTAGCCATTGGACTCCTAGTACAACATCAACATCGCTGATTGTGTTAGGCCCCTATACTACTAGTGTAACCCCTTATTGTTATTAGTACAACCCCCTTATTATATTTTTGTCCCCATGTAGTCCCCATATTGTTATTATTGTGCCCCATAGAAGCCCACTATTGTTATTATTGTGCCCTTACATTATTATTGTTATGTCGGCTCTGATTATATTATGACCCCTTAGACTCCTATATAGAAAGGAGGTCTTGTCATTTGTATCATCCAAGAATTATTCATTTGTGTAATGTAAAGGAGGTTGCCCCCACAAAGAGGCTGGATTCTAAGGCATTGATCTATCTTTTTTATCTTTTTGTGAGTTGGTTTCATAACATTTGGTATCAGAGGTTTGGATTCTGGGGTTTCGCTGCTCCAAATAGGTCATCATGGAATTTTTGCTATAGCTTTTTTTCTACGATGTTTCAAGCTAAAAGAAAAGAACCCATTTGAGAGGAACTTGTGCTAAACCTCACATCTGAATTTCAGATTTTATCTCGCTATATTTTTGTAGATATGATCTGAGGAAGTTAGGGTTTTTTGCAAGCTCCATAATTTCATTTAAAACATGACATTGTGGAAGTTTCGCTATAACTCTTTCGCTACAAACTTGTAAAAAAAAAAAAAAAAACCACATTTGAGAAGAAATCGGTCTAAACCTCAGCTCTGAATTTTAGATCTTGTCTTGCTATATTGTCTGAGATATAATATGAGGAAGTTAGCATTTTTTCATACGCGCGAATTACATTCCAAACAGGTCACCTTGGGAAAATCGTCATAGCTTTCTCTATAGGAATCAGATTGAAATTTCATAAGAAGTTGCAGAAGGAGGATGGATTGTAGTTTTCTGTGTATATTTGTTAGATCTAGAGGGAAAAATAGCAACACTTGGCACTTCATACAAGTTAGCTCTTCTGAAAAGGTATATAATTAGGTCATCTTGGGAGATTGTGCATAACTCATTCTTGGAGAATCTAATTTCAATAAGACTAGTGGCATTGGAAAGAGGACACAAAGGGCTACAGTAAATATCAATTTCAGAATTGGAAGATCCAAAATTACTAAGTTATAGGCATTTCAGGATCGAGCTGCTAAAATCAAGAAAAGATGATATGAGGAAGCTTGATGGCAACAATTCGGTAAATTGGATAGTACATATGGAGCAATATTTTGATCTACATGAGGTGAAACTATTACAAAAGGTACATATTGCATCTTTATATTTAGAACCAAATAAATTTTTATGGTATAAAGGGATTTTTTCTCATAAAGAACTTGTCACTTGGCCAATTTTCAGAGAAGAAATGATAGCACATTATGAGGATACAAAGAGTAACACCTTCTTTAGCCAATTGATAAATCTTGAATAAAAGGGTTCAATGGCAGAGCACATTGAGGACTTTCAAAAATTGAATATAAGGGTAAATGATATTCCAAAGAAGCAAAGGATTGATGTCTTCACAAAGACTTTAAATGATAACATTCAACAGGAGGTTCGCCTTTGGGAACTCGATTCATTAGAGAAGGCATTCCAGTTGGCAGGAAAAAATGAAAGCAAAATTATGGAAACAAGGAATGCCACCACTCACGACTACAATTATGGAAGTGTTTTTTCTCCTAGCCTTCCACAACCTACAAGGTTTACACGACAACAATTGGAAGAAAAAAGACAAAAATGGCTTTGTTACAATTGTGATAGCAAATAAAATAAAGGTCATAAGTGTGCTGAGAAGAAATTATTTTACATAGATTATGAAGAGGAGGAAGAAAATGATCAAGAAACATAAAAAGAATAGGGTATACACCAGGAACCAACCATAGATAAATAAGAGAGGAATATGAACATATCTTGTAAAGCATTGGCAAGAATTACCACTCCTCAAACTCTCAAGTTAGAAGGACATATGAAGAAGAAAAAGGTTCAAGAAGTGAAAGATCACATCGACTGAGAAGAAATGAATCTGTCCATGTCTTGTAATGCATTGGCTGGAATTATCACTCCTCAAACTATCAAGATAGAAAGACATATCAAAAAGAAAAATGTTCAAGAAGTCAAAGATCACATCGAGCATCAAGAAATGAATCTGACCATATCTTGTAATGCATTGGAAGAAATTACCACTCCTCAAACTCTCGACAAGAAAAAGATTCAAGAAGTGAAAAATCACATCGAGCATCAACAACAAGTCCTCCAACTTTTAAATGATAATGCCACTTTGGTGTAGAATCGAATGAAACAATAAGAAAATCAACATCGCAGTAAAGAAGCTTTGATGTAGGTGATTGGGTACTTTTACGGCTACATCCCAAGGAAGCTATTTATGAGAAGGAAATGTTGGAAATACTACATGCACTTAAGAAATGGTGACCTTACATAACGGGAAGATGCTTCAAGGTAAAAATGGATCATGATAGTCTTAAATACTTTTTAGAACAAAGATTATCTTTAGAAGAATAGAAAAAATGGGTCACAAATATGTTGGGTTATGACTTTGAGATAATCTACAAAAAGGGAAGAAAAACGTTGTTGCATATGCATGTTCAAGAAAGGATGAGGATTTGGAAGCATTGTTTTGTGTTATTTCTATTATCCAACAAGAATGGATAAATGAAGAAAGGGATGAATGGAAGAAGGATGAAGAAGTGTGGCCACTCGTTCAAAAGTTGCAGAAGATCCCAGTTCAAGCAATATTGCTAGAACTTGACGAAGAAGGAAAAATCATATTGGAACCTAGAGTAGTCATAGAAACAAGAACCCGATAGCTATGAAATCGATCAATTTCAGAGTATCTCATCAAGTGGAAGAACTTACTTGCTGAATATTCCACATGGTAGGACAAGAATTTTATACAGAAGCATCAACAACTACTCAAGCGTTGACGACAACACTTTTTGAAGGAGAGGGGCATGTTAGGTCTCTATACTACTAGTGTAACCCCTTAGTATTATTAGTACAACCCCCTTATTCTATTGTTGTGCCCATGTAGTCCCCATATTGTTATTAGTGTGTCCCATAGAAGCTCATTATTGTTATTATTTTTCCCCTACATTATTTTTGTTATATCGGCTCTGATTATATTATGACCCCTTAAACTCCTATATATAGAAAGGAGGTCTTTTCATTTGTATCATCCAAGAATTGTTCATTTGTGTAATGTAAAGGAGGTTTCCCCCTTGAAGATATTGAATTATAAGGTGTTCATCTATCTTTTCTATCCTTTTGTGAGCTGGTTTCCTAACACATTGGAATGGAAAGCATTAGATTATTGAACACATATTCTCCTATGGATAGCTTGATATTATGGCACTTTCCATAGCAATTTATGGTTCCTCCATTTGCGACCATCACTTAACACTCTTGTGCTAGATATAGGAAGAAATTCAATTCCTTCACTATCTTACAATGAATAGAATTACAGGTATTGCCTGAATTAGTCAACACTATTACCTTTTTCTTCTTGATATGTCCTTCTATATTGATAGTTTGAGGAGTAGGAATTCGTGCCAATGCATTACAATATATGGTAGGATTAATTTCTTTTTTCTCTAGGGTTTGTTTCTCACGTGTATCCTCTTCTTTTTATGTTTGTGGATCCTTTTCTTCTTCCTTTTCACAATCTATGTAAAATAAGTTATTCTAAGCACAGTTATGACCTTTAGTGTATTTTCTGTCACAACTGTAACAAAGCCCTTTTGATCTTTTTTCCTCCAATTGTTGTGGTGTAAAACTTGTAGGTTATGGAAGGCTATGGGCAACAACACTTCCATCATTATAGTTGTGATTGGTAAGCTTCCTTGTTGCCATTATTTTTCTTTCAAATTTTCTTTCCAACCTAAATGCCTTCTCCAATGAATCAAGTTCCCAAAGGTGGAAATCATGTAGGATGTTATCATTTAAAGTCCCTATGAAAACATCAATCCTATAGTCCTCTAGAATATCTTTTACCCTTATATTCAATTTTTGGAAGTCCTCAATGTGCTCCACCATTGAACACTTTTGTTTGAGATTTATCAATTGGCTAAAAAGGGTGTTTATTTTTGTATCCTCAGAATGTGCTATGATTTATTCTATCAAAATTTCCCAAGTGACAATTAGTTGAAGATATCAAAGCCATCGATGCCATACAAACTAATTGGGTTCCAAGTATCAAGTTTCACTGCATACCTTTTTTGTGTTTTTCACATTATGGAGACCGAAATATTGCTCCATCTGTAGTATCCATGTTACAAGATCCTTGCCATCAAACTTCCTCATATCAATCTTTGGAACATGGTGGATCCTTGCCAACGTTAGAGTCTATGAAATCATGACTAAAATTTCTTTTTTTCTCATCATGAGTTTCCTCTATTACCCTTTTTCCATTAGGAATCATTTCTTATAGAAACTTTGCCAAACCTCATTTCAAGCCTTCCACGTCTTTCTTCAAATCTTCAATGTTTACTTCTAAACCATCCATGTTAGCTTCCATGCCACCCATCATAGTTTCCATTCCATTCATTTTAGCTTCCATGCCACCCATCATAGCTTCCATTCCACTCATCTTACCTTCCATGCATTTCGCTAAACCATCCATCTTAGCTTCTGTTACTTTTTGTGAGAGTGAAATTTGTTGCACTTGGTCTCATAATTTTGATATATCATGTTGCATTTCTTCCTCTTCTTCATGAGTCATGCTAGAGTTTTCAGGTTTCTTGTTAGGTGTTTCACTATTTTTCTTTGGGGCATCAATTAGTGATAAATATGATTCATCGTGCCCTTTCAATCACTTCACACAATTTTTTCAAACCAAACTTATGAATTGTTTCTTAAAAAGACTACACACTTTTTTTCTCTCTATAGGAGCTTGATATTGAATCTGTTGTATCTATAATTTCGAATCTCCAAGGTCTAAAATTTTGTCATGTGATATCCTGCTATGTCCTCTTTCCAAGCCCACAAGTTTGATCCAGATTGGATTCTCCAAGAAAGGTTTATGTCAAATCTCGCATGATGACCTGATTATAGATTAGTCAGTAGAGCGAGCTTGTATGAAGTGCCACGTGTTATTATTTTGTCCCTCAGGCCTCAAACAATTACAAAAAAAACTAAATTTCGTCCTATTTATGTAACATTTTATGCAATTTCAATTTGATGCACAGAGAAAATGATCCAAATGGAAAATGGCATCAACCCATGGTACTCATCCACCCATATTATTCATCGACCCATGGAATTTACCCATGGTATTGTAAATGGCATCTGTCCGTGGTATTGTAAAATCCGCCCATGGTATTCATTCACCCATGGAATTGACCCGTGGTATTGTAACTGGAAAATACTATAAGTAACAAGTCACATTTTGTAAAAGGATAGATTGTCCGCCACAATGTAGCCTTTACAGTTATTATCGGTTTTAATAAAAAAAGTCTCTTTGTGGTTTTGTTTATTGGAAATTCTCCTTATTTTTCTTCTGGCAATTCAAGTTTTCAGATCTTGGGGTCCTTTCCCCCAAGATCCATTGCAAGTTTTCAGATCTTGGGGGTCTCTCCTCCCAAGATCCATTTCAATCTTTTAGATCTCGGGGGCCTCCCCTAAGATCCGGATCAGTGGTATCAGAGCAGGTTACTATTCCATGGGAACAAGGGTTTGATCCATATTTCAGTTTCAAATTTTTCAGTAATATTCAACAAACTTCAGGCATGTGCTACAACTTCCACAGAGCACTTTCTTGGGTCAAGCAAGAATTTTTTTGGGCGGCGACATTGCAGATCAGATCTGAAACATTTGGTACAAAATTTACAAAAACAAATACCAGATCTGGATTCCTCTTGAAAAATCACCAAATTTCAAAAAAAAAAATGGGTCAAATCGGAGTCCGGATGTGGGAGATATCGCTGATTTAAAATCAACTATTTTATCAGAATTTTTGTGACGGCGGAATTGTTGCAGCGTGAATCTGAGATCTCAGAGTGTCCAGATAGGGATTTCCAACTCATGGGAAGATGCAAAATGATCCTTCTACTTCTAAAAACAGGTTATAATAAATATTCTGAGTTATATTGGCCGAGTTATGTCCATTTTAACTTTGGAGCAGCATTCAGAGTGGGTTTCCATTGGAGACGTGCCCTCTCATCCCACTTAAATAGGCACCTGCTTCACATTCATCAGTTTCAACATAGCAACATTCGGCTTGGGTTATTTGGAGACGTGCCCTCCCACCCCAAGCTATGTAGGCACCTGCTACTTCATCAGCAACCAACATCATGGTTATGGGTCAACCGCATAAAATCCTTGTCATCGAAGTCCATTTGCTAGGCCGCACACTGTCAGAATCACAGTTGGTCACAAGCATTACAGGGTATCTCTATCCTCGGCTCTTCGTTTATCAGGGTTTTGGGTTAACCACGTAAAACCATTATCTTCAGTGGCTCTTCATATTCAACAAAGGCTTTGCAAGAGGGAACTTTACGCAATGGGGACCATTGCTTCTTAAGGAGGGAGGAATGATCCAAATGGAAAATGGCATCAACCCATGGTACTCATCCACCCATATTATTCATCGACCCATGGAATTTACCCATGGTATTGTAAATGGCATCTGTCCGTGGTATTGTAAAATCCGCCCATGGTATTCATTCACCCACGGAATTGACCCGTGGTATTGTAACTGGAAAATACTATAAGTAACAAGTCACATTTTGTAAAAGGATAGATTGTCCGCCACAATGTAGCCTTTACAGTTATTATCGGTTTTAATAAAAAAAGTCTCTTTGTGGTTTTGTCTATTGGAAATTCTCCTTATTTTTCTTCTGGCAATTCAAGTTTTCAGATCTTGGGGTCCTTTCCCCCAAGATCCATTGCAAGTTTTCAGATCTTGGGGGTCTCTCCTCCCAAGATCCATTTCAATCTTTTAGATCTTGGGGGTCTCTCCCCAAGATCCGGATCAAAAAAAATATAACAATTTTCCCAACATAACCTGTTTGAGATAGAATTTGAGAACCTGCAAAAACCCTAATTTCCTCAGTTCATATCTCCAAAAATATAGTGACAAAAGATCTGAAATTTGGTCGAGAGTTTAATCACTATTTCAGTTCAAATGGGTTTTAATTTCAGCATCTGAAGCTTCATATAAAAAATGTTATAGCGAAAATTCCATGGTGACCGGTTTGAAGCAGCGAAACCCTCGAGTCAAAGCTCTAATACCAGTTGTTATGCAGCCAGCTGACAAAATAGAAGGATGAGATAGATAAATGACTTAAAATGTAGCCTCTTCAAGGGGGAATGTCATTTACATTACGTAAATCAACAATTAT
Organism: Pinus tabuliformis; assembly: GCA_031772625.1. Taxonomy (NCBI): domain Eukaryota; kingdom Viridiplantae; phylum Streptophyta; class Pinopsida; order Pinales; family Pinaceae; genus Pinus; species Pinus tabuliformis. The sequence continues at coordinate 422,911,237 of CM062811.1, forward strand.
TGGATGATACAAATCAAAAGACCTCCTTTCTGTATAGAGGAGTCTAAGGGGTCACAATATAATCAGAGTTGACATGATAATAATAATGTAAGCGAACAACAATAACAATAGTGGGCTTGTGTGGTACATAATAATAATAATATGGGGACACATGGGCCCAAAAATAACAATAAGGTGCTACAATGACACTAAGAACAAGGGAATATAGTAGAATTATAGGGACATAACAGCGTTGAGTAGCCAACCTGCGTTGTCATTATTGAGGAGTACGTGTGGGAATCTAAACAAGAAACTGTGATGAAGGATGACCTCCTTTTATCCACAGGTCATCTGCTTTCTCTTAACACATTTTGTGATTCTTCCATTTCTGATTTCTCTTGTGAAAATTTATTCCAGGATGTTTCTACTTTTGATCATTCAAAGGACACACAAGATGTCAGTCCATCATTTGATTCTGGAGAAGAAAATTTATTTTCTTCAAATCCACTGAATCTGTCATCTTTTCTTTCTAGAAATTCAGAGGGTGAAATTTGTTGTTTCTCATCAACCCCTCTATATGATTTGTCAGACCATGAGGATGTTGATGCATGTCTCAAATTTTCTAATCGTGGCTATCATGATCCCTTCACTCACTCATTTGATCACGATGTTGATTCCCTTTCTATTGATATTTCTGAGCCACCGGTTTTTGATGATCTACCCATTGAACAAGTGGAAACCCCTCAAGTTGTCGAGGCATTTCAGCCTGAGCTGATGGTTATGTCTAGTGTTCAATATCTTGAGGTCAATTCCACTCCTGATAAAACATCTATTGAAACACCCCAGGTTCCTCATCATTTTCTCACACACATTGAAAATCAATATGATATGCACATCTTACTTCGTGCACTAGAAGTTCATGATCCTATTGCTCATGCATTAGAGGAGTCATATCTAGAATGTCATGTTGTGAAGCGCAAGTTGTCTTCTTTCTACATGTTTTCGCATATGTCAAGGTCAAAAGACTAAACATGTTTGTTGTCTATGCAAAGTGTGTTGCCACAGCATAGTACATTTGCAGAGTGTTTGTCATGTGATTTCATTTTTTTCTTTTCCGTGGACTCATTCAAAATTCGAGTGTGTTGGTATTCATTATTTTATCTTTCTTTCTTACTGGTCTACTTGAATATCTTTCTTGTCAACCATGCCTTCACCAATATGGGCAAGCCAATGCACCAGTGGATGCTTTGGAAATATCACTTTGTGTGAGTAGGCCCATGCACTATTTCTCTTAGGAGTACGAGAAGTTTTTTCTTCCTTGTTCTGTTTTTTTCAAGTTTTCCTTTGCTTACTGGTTTTTCTTTCATTTTACTTCTATCTTTATTTTCTTGTTTCTTTTCATGTTATGTACTGTACGATTAGTTTCACATGAAACAATGTTTGGATCTTGAGACAAGGAAGGTAAAGTACAAGAGGACTTGTACAAATATCAACATTTGGTTATCTATTATCCCCTCTCCTTATGAAGAGCTTGCATTCTTCAGTCAATGGTACCCTGATGGAAAATACATTATATTCAAAGTGTGTCTTGGTGAAAACACAATGCTTGTGCTTTTAACTAGTATTGCCTAGTCTAATCAGTTTTTCCATATTTAGCTAGCGCTTATCAACTCAGTAAAGTAAAGTTAGGTGAGGGGTTAAACTTCAACAAGTATGTTAGGGGTATTTATAACATACTTCTCTGAAGGGACAACCTCTTCTGCTCTCTATAAGTTGGGATCCCTCTTCCGCTTCATGAAATAAATATGTGCCTATGAACATTTCTATAAAAAAAGAAAAACTAAATAAATAAAATAAAAGAAAATAAAGGCCAAAGAAGAGAAAGGCTTCCTGCGTAGAGATGTGAAGTAAGAAACGTCGTCGGGATACTGTTTAGGCTTGCTGGTAGAGGACTAGTGCTTTTGTTCCTCAACTCACTCCGTCAGGGTTTTTTCAAGGCTTGCTAGAAGCAGAGCAACATGATGTAGGTTTTAACCCCATACAAAAATTACCTACATACGAATTCTAAAACACAGAAAATAAATAATGCGAGAGCAGAACACATAAAACACATATACATAGAGATTTTCCCCTAGATCCCAAAACCGGGACTACCAGCTTGATTTTTCATTATGTTCCTTTCAATGTTATAATACATATTTATACATGTCGAAGCATCCAATACCATCGACCAAAAACCATCGCGTGCAAAAAACATGTGCAAAAATCATGCACAAAAACATAGGTGGGTCCACCCAACCTAACATAGGGTCCAAAACCAAAATTTTCAAGGGTGCTACCCCAGATCCCATAAAGTGGCATTACAGGTGCCCCTCAAACCCCTTGTTAAATGCATGGAAAGAATACAACACAACCCAACATTCTACCACTTGTTGTTTTCTTTCCACAGGGGGCCACAAGAGAGCTTAGTAATTTTTCCAACCCTGAAATGCCCATTGTCTCTCTACACCAAGAGAACCTCTCAAAGCTCACAGATTTTGTCAATGCATCTACAGTATTCTTCAAAGTGTCCACCTTTACCAACAACACCTTTTTGTCTTCTATCATATCCCTCACAAAGTGATACTGAACATCAATGTGCTTTGTCTTTGAATGATATGCAGGGTTATTTGCAAGAAACTTTCACTTTGGCTGTCACAGTTTATCCTTATAGCTTCCTGTACTAACTCCATACTTGAACATAATCTCTGCAACCAAACTGCTTCCTTTCTTGGATGAGTGGCTGCCATGTATTCTGCCTCTGTAGTTGACAGTGCCACTATAGATTTTTTCTTACTCATCCCACTGACTGCACCTCCAAATAGGTTAAACACATACCCACTTTTAGATCTTCTCTGATCCAGATCTCCAGCCCAGTCTGCATCAACAAAACCATGAATATCCAACACTCTATCCAATCCTGGTCTTCCTTGGTAGCACAAACCATAATCACTAGTGCCCCGCAAATACCTGAAAACCCGCTTCACTGTTGTCCAGTGCTCCTTCCCTGGTTTTGACATAAACCTGCTCAATACTTCCACTACATGTGCAATGTCTGGTCTAGTACAGACCATTGCATAGATCAGGCTACCAACTACACTTGCATATGGAACACAAGACATGTCCTCTTCCTCTTCTTGTGTCTTAGGACACCATTCAGTAGATAACCTCACACCTACTGGAAGGAACCTTCACCGGTTTACTATCCTGCATATTAAACCTCTGCAATATTGTCTCGACATACTTCCTCTAGTTTAACTAGAGCTTCCTCTTTGCCCAATCTCTTTTAATTTCCATGCCCAAAATATAGTTTGCAACACCAAGATCTTTCATGTCGAATTTGAAGGACAATTGGGTCTTCAAATCCTGGATAGCTTCTTTGTCATTTCCAATCAACAACATATCATCCACATACAAGACCAGATAAATAACATGGTCACCAGTTAATTTAAAATACACATAGTGATCTTATTTGCATCTGGTGAAGCCAAGTCCCCGTATAAATGTATCAAATTTCTGATACCACATCCTTGGTGACTGTTTTAACCCATATAGAGACTTCTTTAACTTACATACTAGTTATTTCTTACCTTTCAACACAAAGCCTTCAGGTTGCTTCATGTAGATCTCCTCTTCCAGATCCCCGTGAAGAAATGTTGTCTTCACATCCATCTGTTCTACCTCAAAATCAAAAACAGTAGCAACAGATAAAAGTAATATAATAGAAGTTACCTTGGCAACAAGAGAAAACATATCACCAAAATCAATTCCCAGCACCTCGGAATAACCTTTTGCTACCAACCAAGCTTTGTATTTCTCCACTTTTCCTTCTTCATTTGTCTTCTTTTTCAACACCCGTTTGTTGCCAATGGATTTCCTTCCAGCCGGCATCTCCACCAAATCCCATGCCTCATTTTTGTGCAAAAATTCCATTTCATCAACCATGGCCTCTTTCTAGAGTTTTCCATCCTTTGAATCCACTGCTTCCTTCACAGTTCTGGGATCATCATCAGTAACAGACAAAGCAAAATTGAACAGAAAGTAGATGGACTATACCTTTCTGGCTAACTTCTTTCTCGAACTAATCTCCTCACAGCCAGAGTTTGTTGCTCTTCATCCTCTAATTCCTCCTCTGGTGTAGAGTCTGGTTCTTCCTCCTTTAGCTCAAACTCTATCTTCTCAGGTTCCTTTGGTTGGAGTTCATGTTTAATAACATCTTTCACCTCTCTGAAAACCACATCTCGGCTATACACAACCTTCCTTGTTACTAGGTTCCGAAGCTTATAACCCTTTAAACCATCCTTATACCAAATAAAGATGCATTTTCCAAATTTTCTATCCAACTTCGTTCGTTTCTCCTTTGGAACATGTACATATGCATCACATCCAACTACCCTCAGATGTGAAAGAGAGGGTTTCTTACCAGTCCATAACTCTTGTGGAGTCTTATCCTCCAACACTAATGAAGGTGACCTGTAGACTAGGTAACATGCAATATCCACCACCTCTGCCCAGAATTCCTATCCTAACTTGGGACCACTGAGCATGCTTCTTTCCCTTTCCATCAACGTCTTGTTAATTCTTTCTGCAACTCCATTTTTCTGAGGTGTATATGGAGTAGTCTTCTGCCATGTTATACCACACTTCTTGTAGAATTCTTCAAATTCCTTACTGTAAAACTCTACACCATTATCTGTCCTCAGTACCTTTATCTTCTTCTCTACTTGGTTTTCCACTAGAGACTTAAATTCTTTAAACTTGTCAAAGACTTCAAATTTCTTCTTAAGGAAATATATCCATGTATTCCTTGAGAAGTCATCTATAAATGATACATAGTACATAGACTTACCCAGTGATGGAACCTTCAGAGGTCCAAACACATCACTATGCACAAGCTCTAATATATGTTTCACCCTCTTACCACCAAAGGGGAAAATCACCTGATTCTGCTTCCCATTTACACAATTTTCACAAAAATCAAAATCCAGGGAGCTATTACTCATACCTTCTACCATACCTATACCATGAAGTATTCGAAGGTCCTTCTCTCCAATATGTCCAAGCCTTTGATGCCACAACATGGTCTTCTCTCCAGAGACCACTAGGTTTTCTGTTCCACTTTCAGGAACCATTGAGCTATTGCATCCATCAATAACAGTGCTACCTTGCAGCTTTTACAAAGTTCCAATCCAAACTCCTTGCATCAATACCAGTGCTCCCCGACCCATTTTGCAGGTATCCTTCTCGAACATTGTTTTTACACCTACATCATCCAGCTTGATTACAGAAATCAAATTTTTGGCTAATGCAGGAATATGTAGAACACCTGGAAGTGTTCTAACCCTTCTACCTTGCAACTTCAACTTTAATTTTCCGCAACCAATGATTCTAGCCTTCCTGTCATCCCCTAAGAAGACATCACCACCATCATATTTCTCATACTCGTAGAACCACTCTCTATGGGGAGTGAAGTGAAAGGATGCACCTGAGTCAATCAACCATGCCTCATGATCTACATGTGTACTTGAAGAAGCCAAGTACACATCCCCACCTTAATCTGAGGTGGTTTTCGCCTCTGCAGAAGGAGCCTCATCAGATCCCTTTCCTTTGTCAAGAGCTTTAGATTTACAGTCCCTTTTGAAGTGGCCTTTCTTTCTGCATTTCTAGCACACCACGTTTACAGGTTTTCCTGGAGATTTAGATCTCCCTCTAGATTTAGATCTTCCACTCGATGACTTATTTTTGTTTCTGTTCTAGGACGGTCCTCGTACAGACAAGGCATCACCATTTTGTCTCTCCATATTTTTCCGTCTCATCTCCTCTGTCAGCAAGGCTGAGACTATTTCATCAAACTGCAAGGTAGTTGCATTGCTACCTATTGCAATAACCAGACTATCCCACGAATCTGGTAGAGAACACAACAAACTGATGCAGTTATCTTCATCTGAAATTTTAATATCAACAGATGCTAACTGACTTACCACAATATTCAAAGTGTTCAAATTCTCTGTCACCGAGTCTCCATCTCTCATCCTCAGGTTATACAACTTTTTCCGCAGGAACAATTTATTCACCAGAGACTTAGATTGGTACAAAGTCCCTAAATTGTCCCACAAAGCCTTCACCATAGCTTCCCCTGATACATTCAACAATACTGAATCTGAGACACACAATCGTATTTTCCTCTTTTCCTTCTGATCCAACTTCCATTCTTAATCAGACACTCCCATTGGTTTAGTACCCAGATCTATCGTGATGCACTGATCTTTATCCACCAACATATCCTCCATCTTGAGTTTCCACAACTCAAGACTATTACCATTAAATTTCTCGATCTCTATCTTTCCACTGTTTGCCATCTTCTTTCACTGCCAGAATCGATCTCGCAGATCTTCCACTAAACAAGGTCTACCATAGGCCCGAGCGAAACCCCTCAGCAACAAAGGCGTCCCCTTGAAACCAAATCAGCTCTGATACTAAATGTAGGTTTTAACCTCGTACAAAAATTACCTGCATATGAATTCTAAAACAAAGAAAATAAATAACCCAAGAGCAGAACACATAAAACACATATAGATAGAGATTTTCCCTTGGATCCCAAAACTGGGACTACAGCTTGATTTTCCATTATGTTCCTTTCAATGTTATAATACATATTTTTACATGCCGAAGCATCCAATACCATGGAACAAAAACCATCACATCCAATACCATGGACCGAAAACCATCGCGTCCAAAAAACATGTTCAAAAATCATGCACAAAACCATAGGTGGGTCCGCCCAACCTAACATAGGGTCCAAAACCAAAAATTTTTGGGCCGTTGCCCCAGAACCCATAAAGTGGGGTTACGGGTGCCCCTCAAACCCCCTATTAACTACGTGGAAAGAATATAACACAACCCAACACACGAGAAATGAAACTAGAAATCTAACAGTATACATTTCTTATACATTAATATACACCTCATCCCCAATCGAAACAACTCATTTGACTTGGCTTGGTATGTGTGCTGACTGATCAAGAGAATGATAAGGAATATATCTTTAACTTAAGCTAGTGATGAAGTTGTGACGATCAAAGAATTGAACAATACTTCCAGAGGATTTAGACTCGTGTTACATGAGACAAGGTCCATATAAAGAGTTGGAGATCTACCAGTGGATCGCCAGTGTTGTAGTGGTTACAACCACCCTCCAAAATTTTTCCTTTCCTTTATTTTGGATCCTCCCTCCTTAAATCCTAGGATCTTGTCTTGCATTGTTTAGGTACTTATGTTCTCATTTGAATTTATCTTTTGATTTACAACTTGTATTCACTTACTTCATTGTCTAACCACAAGATGAACCACATGAATTGGTTGCATCTGGTTCTTTCACTTCCTTTGAAAATTGCGCGGTCCTAGAGGGTACTAAACCTTGCTCTAAGGAATTACGTAGTGCAACCCAATAGTGAGCCTCACTCTCAAGAATTTCATAGATTAAACTAGTAGTGAGCTTTGGCTATAGGACAGTGTAAACCCAACTGACAACTTGTCTTCAGCTGGGAAATTGCATAGAGCATTAAAGGCAACCAAAGGTACTCAGCCCAGGATTGTGAAGAAAGAATTCCTTTAGCTATTTCCTGATACATGTGCCAACAGGATGCTCGGTTCTCTCCAAAAATGTGTAATTTCTCCATGCATGCATGAAAGCCTTTCCCGAAAAATCACAAATCAAGAAAGGAAAAAGCGTCCCTAAAATATAGGGATCTATTTTTAGCAATGGGAGTTACACTTGGGTTAATTTTAGAAGCTACTACCACTTGTCGCTTTTCGCTAGATTTTTGGCATGAACATCGTAAACCCTAAATCGATCAAATTTATTTAATGAACGTCACCAGATATCATTTTCACACTTGATCGTGGAGGTTAGGCATTCTCGAGGCATTTAGGAACCTTCAGCATGATCGACGCAACTTTTACAGATAATCTTTGCTTTCCAAGTATTTTATTGCTAGTTTGTCGCTTTTGTTTCCTTGGCTTGTGTGAGTGATTAGTTTTTCTTAACTTGTAGAAGTGTTGTTTCAACTTTTACATTGCCTTTCCTAAGCATCACATGCATAACACTGTTTTTGCGCTAATGGTCATTATTACGATGACTCTCCCCAAAAGCTTCGTTGTTTGTATTTTTTACTAAATTTTGCAATTGATTTCATTGCATGTGTCACCATTCACTGAGATCTACACCATCCTTCACTCATGCATTCAAATCTACCCATTTTCAAGTTTCCCTTTAGCATATTTGTGCTGCCTTGGCCCAGTTCTAGCTCTTCTTGGCATGCACTACACATTTCTAGAACTCAAGACTTCTCCTTGGCTCTAGTAATTACGCCAAGCCTATCAGTCACTGACACCAGCTGTGCTCTCCATAGTTCCAAGAGAAAAACCCCAGTCTTGCCCACTGGGATTGTTCAATGAACAGTCCCAGCTAGAATCAAGCCAGACTAAGCTGCACATTGTGCAATTCGAGTCCACAGCAAGCCACACTTGGTTTAACTTGTAGAAGTGTTGTTCAATTTTTTCATTCCCTTTCTTAACTGTCTCATGCACAACCTCATTTTTGGACTAATAGTCATCTTTGTGATGACTCTCCCCACAAGCTTCATTTTTCATCTTTTTGACTGATTTCTATAGTTTCTTTGATTGTATGCATGACCACTCATATGATCTACACCATCCCTCACTCATGCATTTAAGATCTACCTATTTTCAAGTTTCCCATGGAGCGGATTTTGGTTGCATTGGCCCAGATATAGCTCTTCCCGACATGCATTGTGCATTTCTAGAACTCAAGGCTCTACCTTGGCTCCAGGAATTACATAGAGGTTTTCAATCACTGACTCCGGCTTCCCTCTGCGCAGTTCCATGAGACAATCGCCAGCCTTCCCCATTGGGATTGCGCGATGCGTAGTCCCAACAAGCATCAACCTAGACTAAGCTGCACATTGCACAATTCTTCTCCATAACAAGCCACACTAGACTACGCTCTGGATAGTTCCAATCTTCAGTAACTCTCACTGGAAACTAGGATTATGCAACGCGCATATCCAACTGACAGTCGCTCACCTCTGAGAGTAAAAACTACACAATCTTGCCCAGCAGTTTCCTAGTTTATCGCATGATCAATCCTTGAAGTGTTTTGTATTTTGAAGATGACATTTTCTTTCCATGAGTGTCCAATCCGTGTCCAGGTACATCATTTTTGGAGCAAACTCTCAGTAGTACAGGGAGCATGGCTTCCAAGAGAGATGGATTAAAGGATACTGTAGATAGTAGCACTGGAGATGTAGTTGAGCAAGTTCTAATGAACTTTCCCATATATGCAGAAATGTCGTTGTTTATAGAGAAGGAGATGAAGATTACATGGCGGGAAATAAAGGAAATATTTGCAAGCTGTTTCGAGGAAGATCTAGAAGATTGATAGGTCTATGTCAACATTCACAAGTCAGGCTTGTACAGGGTTGCATGTAGGTAACCCACCTTCTCGTGCATTGATATAGTTCATTGTATTGTATCACATATCAATCTTGAGATGATGACACTGATCAATACCACTGGAACACAACTTTCCACCTTAAGGATGGAAAACTACCATCAGATGTATCACTTGCCGCAGTTGCTGAACTGCATTGTTCTACACTCCCATTAACAATTTGAACACTACAGACATCATGAAGCATTGGGTAAAAGAGCCATCGATGATCAGAGTGACTCCCAACTAGGTCTATGAGACAAAGTCACTCATGAAGGCTTGCCAACTCTTGTTCATCCTTTCCTGTCACTTGTATGGTCAAGAGAACATGGAGACATTTATGTGGAGTTGGGTGGATATATTGGTTTAGTTGGAAAATGAAGGAAGGCCATTCAACTAGTTTGACATGTTGGCTCTTCAACTGAAAGTGCATGTGCCTAATGCTCGAAGTCTGCCTAAGGATGAGCAAGCAAGATTCTTTATGTTCACGTACTTGCTTAATGGAATCTGTGCCCAACAGTAGTTGCCTGGCATGGGTTGGACATGGACACCATCAGCGAATGTTGTGAACATATATTTCAAGTTTGTCTCTAAGTACGGCTACCGACGAGTCATGGAAACGATGTCTGACTACTTCATCACCCTAATGTACATGATGATATTTGAACATGATCGACCTTGTATGTCCCTGTTGGTCACTTTAATTGTTTAATAATAAAACATTCGAGTGCCACATAAATTATCAACCCGGGAAAGTCTGATTATTCCAAAGGTGACTACATACTGTATGTACTCAACCTTAATGGTATTAAAAGTTGTAGTATAAACAGTCTACAATCTATTAAATCCTTACTCTGTGTTACAGCAGTTACAGTAGTTACAGCCTATTGCAGAAAATGAAGTAAGAACAAATAACTTAAAGGAAACAACTCTGCAAAATGAAGTGATGGTTGTCCTGCAACAAAGGAACAGGACCCTATCCTCAGGGTAAGGACTTTCAACACCTGCCTCTGTTGTCTAGTTCACCCATACACTCTGTAAATCCTAATCACTGGTGAAGCACTCATATGCAAGTTAAAAAGGAAAACAGAGTTTCAGCAAAAGTAAATATCATTAGAAGCAGTAACTGTGATATAAACAGAAATCACACACACACCACACAACAGAAAGAAGATGGGTGAATCTTGTGATGAAGATGGGCCCTGTCCTTCTCACAAGATTCCCCAGAACATAGGAATTAAAATAAAATACTCAGAACAGAATTGTATTCATCTGCCAGTAAACCATATTACAAAAAGAGATTCAGTCTCATCCCTTCACTACAAGTTCTGTGTTACAGTGTGTTCCCCTCCTTTCTCCCTCCCCCTCTCTAATGTAGATGTCTCCTCTTTATAGAGGAGACATCTATTAAAAAGATTTTCATACATTCTGACTCAACCCTTTTGTACCAAAAATAAGAAAGTCAGTTCTTGATAACAAAATATTGTTACAGTCATGAGGATCATGATCATTATGACCAATATAGTAATCGGTCAGACTCCTTTGCCGATGCAAATTTGTTATGCAAATCTCAACTGTTCCTCAAAGTGCTCATGCTGTTCGTGTTGTTTTAGCTTGAGGTTCATGCTGTTCTTGTTGTTTCAGCTTCACGGTTTGTGTTGTTTCTGCTGTTTCAGCGACGACAAAATGTGATCCTGCCAGTTAGGCAGTTTTAGCAATTAGTCAACACTTTAAACAACTTCAGGGAATAATTATAAAGATAGCATGATTACGTGTTGAATAATTAAACATGTAGCAATGAGGAAAGTTATTCTATACCTTTTGGAGTGATTAAGCCAAAACACTAGCAAAGGCTTTCAATTAAGGGTTGAAGAGGGTAATACAATGGAAAAATATACAATAAAAAATAGACAAAATGGGAACCTAGCAGTCCCAAGAAGCGATGCAGACATTGCTTAACATTGAAAATTGTTAGGCCTCACCTGGTGGCACCTTCATCATGATGTTTGGCTCAAAGGAGCCTTCGCATGAGCTATCAAGGTTTTCCATGGACAAGTTGGTCATGCAAGAGGTTGTGTATGACATATTCATAGGGTTATCAATGGGACTTCATAGGAGGAAGAAGGAACCATGGCCTACTCTTCCTTTGTGGATTGGGTTGTACGAGATCCGTACCTTGAAGGATGTGGATGTCGAGGCCGAGCACTTGAAGAAGTTTGTGTTAAGCACAAAGAGTTTCAATCCTTGTGATCCCCAGTTCATATGTAAGAACCACTGTGTGAAGGTGTATTACCCATGGATCCACGGGGCATGTCATTGGCCAGAGGAAGATCCTTTAAGGTATTCCTACAACTCCTCTAGGCTTAATGAAGTAGTCAGTATGGTTGTAGAATGGAAAGTAGCACTACAAGTAGTAGCACCACAAGAAGAACAAATAGCAACAATAGGTAGAAGAAAATTGATATAAGACAAAGGCAAGAGGAAGATTGTTGAGAGTGCAGAGGCTGAGCAAACCTACAAGTTTAGAGAAGATCCTATTGTTAAGAAAGTAGCTTTGGAGATAGAGGAAAAGAGGAGACAGTGCGAAAGGATAGTAGAATGGGGGAAGAGAGAGAAGAAAAGGTTGGAATATGCAGAGAGGAACTTGCATGAAATAGAAAATAAGTTGGAAGCAAAGAAAGAGCTTGAGAGGATAAAAAGGGAAAAAAACCAGAAGCAAGAACATGAGGAAAGTCAAGGCACACTGATAGAGCAAATTGCACATATACAGGATGAGATAGCACAATAGCCAACATATGAAGAAGAGGGTGAGAAGGTGCAAGTTCAAAAACTCGCATAGTAGGCTGAGCAGATGGTTAAAGAAACAAACATGTAGACTGAATAGGAGCCACAGGACTAAGACACGAATCTCATGCCAAGAGTGTCCAAGGTCACATGACAATCTCTGCCACCTCCAAAATCACAACCAGTCTTGAGTGATCAAGTTGCGGTTGTTCTCCTTGATGATGATCTGGGGATGGATGTGTACAATTGGTCATTTGACATGTCAAAACACAAGATTGTACAAGCATGAAGAAAGCAACTCCCAGATGATCACACATCACCTATGGACATAGAAGAAAGCGTGATTGTTTCATATGTCAGAAGACATCTAGTTACCATGGCTGAGGTGTCTAATTCTTATGCAGAAGCCACTGGTTTGATGGTCAAGTTATTGATAGAAGAGAATGATCAGATGGTGAAGGACTTCCAAGAGGCTAGGTAGAGAATAGAGCAGACTACACGATCTGCTATGGAATAAATGAAGAAAGTAATACTTGAAAAGATATTAAATTTGGACACCACCATGCGGATGATGTATAACACATTTTTCCCCATGCACAAAGTGGTTTTCCATCTATATAGTTTTTAGTAGTAGTGCGTGAAGAGAGCCCAAACTCTAAAAGACATCCATGCTACTATTGTGCATGTAGAGGAATGGATAATGAGCTATAAGGGATCCCCTCCTTACTTACACAAGATGATGAAGCTGCAAACAGAGCTAGATAAAACATGGATTTAGATATTGATATGGAACTATGAGAAGCTACCTCCACCAATCACCAGCGTTAAATCTTCCTATGTATGGTTGTATAGGAGTGTGGATGGCATAGTGAGGACACACATGATCCCTTCAATCAGAGTCGTCACTCAAGCCATGAGGAAGAACCGAGTCATGATCGAGGTCAAAGGGTACATAGAGCAGTTGATGCGTGAAGCCACCAATGATGACTTGTAACTGAGTGCAGAGAACCTATAGAAGTACATCAGTGGTCTAGCCACACCCAAGAAAGTGTTCTACATGCTTCAGGATGAGCTGGACAAAGGTTTTAGAATGACATACCTGTAATCCATGGAGGTAAGAGTCCAATTTGATAAAGACATCACCAAATAGTACTAGAACATGATAGCACAATACCAAGCTTAGTATTAGTTCATCATCGAAAACTGCCACAATGAGGTTACCAAGTTGGTGTTTCCCCAAGACCCCAAGTGATGTTGTTTGTCTTGTTATCCATACTCAAGCCCATTTTGTCCCACATGGGTATATGTGGAAATTATATTATTGAAAATACATTGTAAGTGAAATTCCAAGTCTCACTAGTTTAATGTGAATAGTCACTATGTAACGTGAAGAGTCATAAGGATAATCCAAGAGTCAAAGGGGAGTGTCAAAAGGTCACCCCACCCTTTGCTATATATAGGACTTCATAACTCATAGTACACGTTTTTGGGAGCCAAGCTTTTAGTTAGGCATTGCTTAGAGAAGGCTTGGAGAGTATTGCGATGAGCCTTGGCTTCTCCATAGCATCAAATAAGTAAATCTCTTTGGAGGAGCAGGTGGTGTTGACTGTAATGCCCCACTTTTGGTGCTAGTGGTTGTCAATGGTGTATGTGTGGATGGAAATTTCACTTAAAAATACAATTGAGCCAACACATTTTCATGTATATGTTGTTATTGTAATTTGACTATTCTGGTTACTTTAGAAATTTATGCTATTTAAGTTACCCATTTGTGTATGAACTATTTTGCATGAAATTGTATGAATCTTGTTGAAGACATGTTGTTGTATTAACCCATCACTTTAGATTTTTGATTATTCTGCTTCCAGAATGCGATGTCATTCCGCTCGTGTGTTACTTTAAGGCTACGTACTATTACAAGCTTCTAAGGGACACACTTCCTTTTCCCATCTATGTGTTAGAACTCCCATGCATCTCACTTGACTCACTGCAAGGTTACACGCTTGCTTCTGACAAAGTTATCACACTTACCTCAATGTGCTACTATTGTCAAGGAATTACTTTACTACCCACTTATGGGACTCTTACTCCGAACAGTCTGAGGCCTAGTTGAGACTTCTTACCAAGGATATACCCTAACATGTTGATAGGTCTACCATGGTCAACAATATGTTATAAAAGTGCAAATAAGAGTCGCATGTTAGCAAAATAAAAGAGATTCAATAAATCATCAAGATGATGAGGTTGTTAAATGTAACAATGAAAACAAGACTAGTGTAATTGGAAAAACATTTTCTTCAAATGTTTTTTTCTCTTGGAATTCGAGTGTGTAAAATTTTCTCTCTTCCCAAACTTTTATAGCAATATTCCTCTCTGGGAACATTGTGTTTGGAATGAGGGAATTAATACAAGTTGAAACCATGACTCATCCATGAACAAGGAAATAAATGAAATGTTTGAAGATGAGAACAACGATGGAAATGAAAAATTTGCAGGATGTGGTTTATTTGCTGAAAGTGATATCCTTCCTGACATGGTTTACAATTTAGAACATTCTGCAGGCATTTTTGGGTGGGTAATTCCTTTCAACAATCGTATAGTAAATATTGCTAGTCCTCCAAAAGTTTTGCATGATTTCTCTGTTGCAACAACATAGGTGCCACAAGTATTTTTCTTTTCATAAGATTTTTCATGTAGACATAAAATATTTACTGTTATATCATTTTCTTCCTTTTTGTAGAACAATATGGAAATTAATATTGGTCGAGAAATAGATTTAGGAGTAGTATAACCTTTATTTATTTCCTAAGATGAGCCTCAGCCATTGAAATTCCAAACTTTGGGAAACAACAAAAGGGACGATCTCCTTAACCATAAGTATGAAATGTTGTGAGTTTTGTGGGAAGAACATTTTGTTGAGATGTTTGTTTCCCTCGATCTTGCACATCTTCATATTTTTCCACCCTTGCAAACATTTCGTCACATATATTTTTTTGTAAAGATTGTGTTTACTTAGGGAACCTTCATATAAGTTAGAACCATGAGTGCTCTAGAAATGGTGGATGAAATGTGACAATGGAAGATATTCACATTGACGTGATTGAACAACTAGCTACATTTGATGTTTTTCTAATAGTAATATGTTTCTGAGGACGGTTGACAATTTTTGACAGTTATGAGAATACTTGAACTAGCATTTGTCGATGTAACTCTATATACATTCTTGTTGGCCCCAGAGAATGTCATCATAGTTGATTTGTTGGCACAACATAGGTGCATGAGGTGAATTTATTTTGAAAGGGCTTGCATATTTGGAGATTTTTTTTATTCTTTTATGCATCTTTTGTTTCATGTTTCTTTGGTAGGGAACTATTCAAGTTAATATTGGTTGACAAACAAATTATCAACCAAGGCAAGCTATATTGGTACTTCAACTTCGATCTAGACGATGCAACAACCAAGACAATGCATTTTTTTTTGTCCCCAAATTGTTGGTGACTTGAAAAATTTTAAGTGTTCTTTTTAAATATTTTATTTTGAAATTAATAATATTTACATACATAATGTACATAGTTTCAACCAATTTAGAGGAATGGATTCCCATCCTACTATCGAAATAAATGATCTAATCAATGCTCTAATTGGACAAGATGTTACATATCATCATCAGTCTATATTGATTTATGGTAGAGAAAATGAGAATGCTCGCTATCACTTTAGAAAATACATAATTGCAGTTCATAACAACTTTCAGTCCAAGATTGATCATATGTCTATTGTGCAAATGTTCGAAGTTTGCAATGAATGTTATCTTGGTATACAAGATGTAAGATGGCATGAAGGGCCCATTTGTAAAATATATAAGAATGAGAAAGGATCTCACACTTTTTCTCACTTTAACAACATGGATCTAAGTGAACAACTTGGGGTTCTATGAGTTTTGACACAAGTCAAGGAGATGAAAATAGCACAAGTAAATCCAATATTGGAAGTGACACATGCTTGTGGTGGTTAATATAAATATAGTAGGCACACAATAAATTTTCCGGAGGATATATATTTCATTGTGAAGAATCTTCCATGACGTGTTTAAAAACTTGATTTTTTCATTGTCAGAATGTGTGGTGTTCAATCTAATTATTATGAATGCTATGTGAAGAGACAACATGTGACAGATGAATTTATTTACAAAATTCAGATGGATAAATATTACAGGGATGTTCAATTTGATATGGACTCATTTTCTCCTCTCCCATAAATACCTATTGATGTGTCTTGTGTAGGCTACAATATGTCGATAGTGGTCTTAATGAAATAGGTAGAGCTGATGAGGAGATTGAAAAGGAGGGGACTAATTCTTTACAGTCGCATCCATAGCAATTTCATTCTCACTTTCACAACTAATGCAAGGAAATGGATCAAATAAGGAGATTTATTGAAAATGTAGATTGTACACTCAAGGAGGCATTGGATTGGCTAGAAATTGGTTCATTTCCCATTAGAAAATATAATACTCAAGGGTTAATAGAAATGGAATTCCCGACTTTATTCCCAACAGGTGATGATGAACAGATGCAATTGTGTACTTTCAACATTGAAATGCATGAATATGATTTACATCTAGTTAGATATTATGATCAAAGGTTTGGAAGCCATCCTTGGTTTCGATATTTCTTGCTAAATATGATTAAGCATCATTGTAACCAAGGAAAAACTTATTTCTTTTTGAAGAATAATATTCATGAAAATGCACCTACAATTGCTTAAGAGTTGCATCAACAACTTTGTTATCAGCCTAACAATAAATTGGTTGAGAACTTAATGTGTTTTGGTTCTTCTCTTATGGGTACAAAGGGAATATTGGCTAAAGTTTCATTCTGAAATGACTGACATGATTACCCAGTTGGGTTGCCCTACTCTGTGTTTTATATTGAGTGCATTTGACACAAAGTGGCATGACTTGCATTGCCTTATGTCTTCAAACGAACACTGTCGTCGACAAAATGAACATGCAAAAAAATTGAAATTTTATTTAGTATCCACATAATTGTGATGTATATGCACCATAGTTTCAATATATTCCATGAGTTATTTTTGTAGAAATATCATGGTGACAAAGAATTTTAGTATAGATTCCTTCTTGTTTGTTTTGTCATGATGTTAAAAGATTTGGAACAAAAGTTTTGTTGTTATGGTTGATTTATATATGCTAAATGAATTTTTATTTTTTTCAGGTCTTAGTGTTAACATGGATTCATGTGGTTACCTGGAGAACTGAATATGGAAATATTGGATTGCTCTGACAATCTTGATGTTCATGCAACAAATTGCAACTTCAACAAATATTTAACAACTTGTAATCCACATGACATACATTGTCGAAATGTCATTATCCCTCAAAATCTAAATGATGATCCATGCCTTTTAAATACTCAACAAATTTGATCTGGATTGTATCATTATATTGTTTTTCATCCATCTTGATGCATTTGGAGTGGAAAAAGTGCAGGACTCAGTTCACGAGGCTATATTTCACCGGCGAGACCCATTTTGGAAAAATGGGGTACGAAAGCTTCTCGAATCACTTTGAGGCATCAAACGATGTTTCCAATGGTGCAGGAAGTGCATTAATCAGAGTCCGTATGAAAAATTTATTCCACTCAGAAGTTTACCTTCCCATTTTCACACCTATAGTTCGGGACGATGTCGCGTCAGCACCCATTATTCATGGAAAAGGGGCTGGCCACATGTTTTTGCTGCAAAAGACTCTATAAGAGTATATTTTGAAACTCTAGTCAAGAGTTGATGTAGTAAAACTTAACAATATGTTGATATTGGTCTCGATGAAATAGGTACAGCTAATGAGGATATTGAAAAGGGCTGGACTAATTCTTTGCACTCCCATCCAACATAATTTATTTTTCTCTTTAAAAAGTAGTGCAAGGAAATGGATCAAATAAGAAGAATTATACACTCAATGAGGCATTTGATTGGCTAGAAATTGGTCCATCTCCCATTAGCGAATATAATACTCAAGGGTTAATAAACATGGAATTCCTGACTTTATTCCCAATAGGTGAGGTTGACTAGCTGCAACAATGTATTTGCAACGTTAAAGTGCATGAATATGATTTACATCTAGTTATATATTATTATCAAAGATTTGGAAGCCATCCTTGGTTTTGATATCTCTTTCTAAATATGATTAAGCATCATCGTAGCCAAGGAACAACTTCTTTCTTTCTGAGGAAGAATATTCATGAAAATGCACTCACAATTGTTCAAGAGTTGCATCAACAACTCTGTTATTAGCCTAATAATAAATTTGCTGAGAAATTAATCCATTTTGGTTCTTCTATTAGGGGTACAAGGGAATATTGGGAAAAGTGCCATTCTGAAATAACTGACATGATTAACCAGGTGGGTTGCCCTACTCGATTTTTTATATTGACTGTAGCTGACGCAAAGTGGCCTGACTTGAATAGCCTCATGTCTTCAAATGAACAATGTTATCGACAAAATGAGCATGCAAGCAAAATTGAAATTTTATTCAGTATCCACATATAATTGTGATGTATATGCACCATAGTTTCAATATATTCCAGGAGTTTTTTTGCATAAATATCATGGCACCACAGATGTTTAGTATAGATTTGTTCTTGTTTGTTTTTTCGTGTTGTTGAAAGATATGGAACGAAATATTTGTTGTTATGGTTGACTTATATTAGTTAACTACATTTATATTTCTTTTAGGTATGAGTGGTAACATGGACTCATGTGGTTACCTAGACCTTTGGATATGGAAATATTGGATTGGTCCAACAATCTAGATGTTCATGCAACAAAGTGATTCTTCAACAAATATTTAACAACTTAGAACCCATATGACATACATCATCTAAATGTCATGATCCCTCAAACTCTGAATGATGATCAATGCATTTTAAATACTCAACAAATTTGATCCGAATTGGATCATTATATTATTTGTCATCCATCTCCATGCATTTGGATTGGAAAAAGTTGAGGAATTAGCTCATGGGGTCATTTTTTACTGGCGGGACCTAGCTTGGAAAAACAGGGCCCAAACCCTTTTGGTAACATTTTGAGGCAGAAAACGATGTTTCCAATGGTGCAAGAAGCACATCAATCAGAACCTGTATACAAAATTTATTTCACTCAAAAGCTGACCTTCCTATATTCACACCTATAGTTCGGCAGGATGCCGTGCTAGCCCCCATTATTCATGGAAAAGGGGCTAGCCACATTTTTTTGATGTAAGAGACTATAAGAGTCTATTTTGCAACTCTAGTTGAGAGTTGGTGTAGTCAAACTTAACCAGTAGTAGGCTATCTAATTGTGTTATAACCGAGCCCCTAGGAGGAATAGGCATTCCATTTTTTTGAGAGCATTTTGTTCCATAGATGAGAAAATATAGCCAGGAGAGATAGGAGGTATAACACATAAAGAGAATACATGCACTATTATAGCCCATGGGCCACATGCACTACTTCTTTGTACCTGCAACCATATTTCCAGAAAAATAAAGAGAGTGAAGCGAGCTCACCTTCCAGCTCGGTTTTCTCCTAAAATAATTTCCCAGAGAGAATACATTATGTGTTATGTGTGTGTGAGCATATTTTATCAATCTCTACTTTTCTGCATAATTTCCATTTGCATGCATGCATTAATTACAGTAAAATCTACTAATCTAGAAATTAAATAAAACTATAATAGTGTAGAATCTTAGATTGTTAATATAGTATTATCAAATCTGTTGTGATGAATTATTCAGTGGAATATCCACGATATTTTACAGATCAATTTGTTTTCATGTAATCGTCAAGAATATTATCTGCATTTTCTAGATTGAATCCAAAGGCACATGAAATGCAGTGCGGATTCTTGTTTACGAAAAAAAGGGTTCAGTTCTTTCATCTTGCTATGATGCTCCATGGTAGGTTCATGTTGAGTCAACATCGTTCACAGATGAAAAATGAAAAAAAAAATATGAACCAACACGAAGTGATTGTTGTTTAAATGTTCATAATTTGGATCTTTTAACATTGTGGTGATCAAATGTTGATTGTCATCTAGTGGTCTCTTGACATGCAATTTTTACATATATTATAAAATATTCTTCAAAGGCAAAGAGAATACCAGAAATTTTATCACTAAATGTTTAGAAGAGTTGATAGAGGAAGTAGATGTGAGGCTCCTGCATTGTCCACATATAGAAGGTTACTTCCTAAAACATTTGTTGAGCATGACATTGGAGCTCAAGAAACCTGCCATTTATTGTTAGAGCTGCCTCTTGTTATTTTTAGTCCAAAATTTTCCCGTTGAATGTTGTGAAAGAATTATACCAAAATGTATCACTACATTGTGATGAAATTTCATCTAGAAACAATTTTGTTCAACTTTGTCAAACGCAACCCCTTTTTTTGGAACATTTGTGCTTAATCAAAACCACAAGATCATGGACATTTGGTACGAGCCACAGGCAAGAGACATGGACACCATGATATGTCCATGATATTTTTCATATTTTTCCATGGTTTTATGACATTCCCGATGATTATTTTGAATACTTTGAAACATTTCTTTGGACAAAGTTTCTTTTCTACTATTGGTTTTGTGACATTGCTTCAAATATTGGGATTTCTAGTGAAACTATTGTTGAGAATTAGGAGAATTTGATATATCATGTGTGGCATGCTAATCGTTCTCCTTTGAAAAATTAAGTAGATGAAGAAGATGTGGAGCCCATTCTTCATGAGGAAAATGTTGATAAATATTTAGAAGAGTGGAAGGTTTTTTCCTGAATAGTTCCTCCAAGCAATGTAAACATTTCAAATATTACCAATCCTCGTAGAAGGGATATTGATATTCACTATAATTGGCTAGAAAAAATGGTGCCAGAAAATCTTGTAGAACAAAAGATCCATTTTATAAAATATGTGCAATATGCGGGTGTTGTTAATGGAAACATAGTTGGAGACACAATTTTGTCTCCTCTGTCTCTATTAGAGAAACAACGAGCTTCTTTTGAAATTGTTTTTTGGAACTTTGTTATTGGTGGAAAAGATGATCCTTTGAAAAGTATTATTCAAGGATTCAATGGAACTAAGAGGTCTTCTCTTATTACTTGTATTTCTCATGTTTTTAATTCTTCAACAACAAATGATAGAAGTCCATTGTGATTGCTCACTCCAATGGGTATATTTGTTTTTAATATACATGGAAAAACAATACACTTTACTTTGAAAATTCCTCTGAAAGATATGAAATTTTTCACTGACCAGGCTTTGCCAGTGTCTCTAGAAGAAATGAGCTGCATTCGAAATATCTTGATTGATGAAATGAAATTTATAGGTCCAAGGTTATTCATACATATAGATTATCATTTGTAAGAAGGCTTTCCTGAAAACAAGGATTCTCCTTTTGGTGGTGGGTCCATGATTATTGTTGGTGACTTTGGGTAGATACCTCTTGTTAAGGATAAACCTTTGTATGTAGGTAAAACAATAGGGAAAGTGTTGTGGAAAAGCTTCAACATTTTCGTGACTTTGAATAAAATATATAGGTGGCAAGGAGATGGTCTGAAACAATCATCTTTTTGCAATCTTTTAACCAATATTAGAAATCCAGAGCCTTTTATGGATGATTGTTATCTTGTTATGATGCATGTTGATAGATTATTATGTAATAAGGAAAATAGTTTATTCAATTATTCAATTCACTTATTTACAATGAATAATATTTTCAATTTTCACAATTGAAAAATTGTCAAATCATTAAATTTTCCCATTGTAAGATGTGTTGCAGAATGCGCTAGAAGAACTAAAATAACTGACAGTGATGATGATGTCTTCGAGTGTGAAGTATTACTATTTTGTGGGGAGTGTGTCATTCTCACATGTAAATTTTTGGTTGAATATAGGTTGGTTAATGGTGCACTTGGATATAATGAACATATCTTCTTTACACATGGTCCAAAGTTGCCTAAATTTCCATAATTTTCTATAGTTATTTTTGAAAAGTACACTTGTGTTCCATTTGATAGGTATTTCTCAAAAGTTGGGCCCATAGAACGTGTTTTTAGAGGGAATCTTAGAGAGATTCCTTTGAAAATGGCAGGCACATTTACTATACACAAATCAAAGGGAATGACTCTTGAATGATCCATTGTAGGTATCAAATATAGAGAGAAGCAAGGTTTGACATTTATAGCTATATCAAGAGTGAAATCCATTGATGGTTTACAAATTTCACCACCTTTTTCTTCTCAGCATTATGAAAACATGTAGAATAATGTGTATGTTACACATAGGAAGAAATATGAGGAATTATTGAAGTCAATATAATTTGGAGATGTTTTTTCTAATAGAGTTTAGTGCTTTGGCATAGATTTGAAATTAATGTGAATACATTTTTCTATTTATTGTTGTTACTTGCAATAAATTGTATGCACGTCAAAATGTTGTTCGTTTTACTTCTGGATGATTCAATAGATTTGCTGATAGGTAAATTTATTTGATAAACTAATTAGGAAAAATTACGTGTGCGAATAATTTTTTGTGGTCTTGTCATTGTTTGATCAATTTAATCGTAGCTCTATTTCCTTCCTATTGTCCTTGTTTTTAATGATATTAGATTGATGTGTCATTTTTTATTCTTTTAGTGGATTCATGTTTCCTATATATATATATATATATATATATATATATATATATATATAGATATATAGACACACACACACACACAACTAGTAGATAAATATGAGACATGAATATATCTATGTGTATTTCTGTATATGTGTACTAATTTTAATTTTTTCCTTCTTTCATTGTATTATGCCTCAGCGGTGCATGTTATTGCTGGAGAAATAAATTTTCTTGTTTATATTGAGAAAAATATTGATAGAAAAATTGGATTCCATCCTAGTTTTGTAGATGCACATATTTATGTATTATATGAAATGAAATTAGATGTAAAATACCTCGAAATGCTACAGGATCATGAACATTATGTCGTTGATTTGAATTGGTGTTTTTCTTTTCATCAATTTGGTTGTCTTTTGAAAGAGGCTATTTAATAAATGCCTTCTGAAGGAGTATTCAAAGTTTAGTTTCCTAGAAGAATTCTTAGATGTAATAACAAAAAAAATATTTCGTAATTTGAATTTTCTTTCTTTGGTTTCAATGCCAGTGAAATCAATTTCTTTTTCCATTGGTGTTGTTATGCTAAAAATTTTATATGAAGGGTCTTTAGGTTTCCTTAGATGTTGTTCTTCTTAGATTCCAATGTTTTCAGTTTAGATGTTTTTCCTTTCATTTGTGTTGCAGCGGGTTGTGTGAGAATACAAATTGTTCAATTTTCCCATTTTTGTTTGTATGTTTTAATAGTAATGTCTCAATTTAACGTAGTTCTCTCTTTATTTTGTAATGGATTGGGTTTTTTTTATGTGTTTGCTTTATAAAAGTATTCTTGAGGTTTATAGTATTAATTTTTGGGCTTAATCTTTTTGACGTGTATATTAATATTGTTGAGGTTTATACTATTATTATATTGATGTTTTAATATTAATGTATTAATGGTTTAATTTTTTTTATGATTAGTAATGTATTAATATAAATTTATTTTTATTGATGTATTATATTAACATTTTGATGGCTTGTAATGTATCGATATTCTTTATGTTTATAATATTAATGTTATGGCTTTACGGTTTCCCTTGGTCCATTATCCTCTTAGGTAAGTGATGAAAATCAATGATGGTAAAACATTGACTAAAATGTTTTTTCGACAGTCAACCATGGTCAATCATGTTCAATCACGTTCGAACATTACAATGTGACAAAGCTTCTGTCAATATGAAAAATGAGCATGGTCTAACATTGAATTGTGACAAACATTGTATTGATCATGGTTGATGATTGTCTCAATTATTACGACAAAAATTGTCGTAATCATGATAAATCAACCGTTGTCAATGATGCTCAATAATGGTCGATTATTTTCTCAATCATGGTTGATTATTTTCTGAATATGGTTCGATTATTGTGACCAACAATGTTGCAATCATGTTCAACCAACGATGGTCAATCATGTTTAATCATGGTCGATCATGGTAAAAAATGATCGATCATGCTTATTCATGGTTAGACATCTAAATGTGACAAATGTTATGTCAATATGAAAAAATATCCATTGTCTAACATTGAATTGTGATAAACATGGTCTCAATGTCATAATATTTCATGTTCACACGTGGTGGACCATGGTACAACATTGTGTTGTATCAATATCAAAATCAAGCATGCTAAACCATGTTTATTTAGGGTTATAACATTTTTGTGTGGGTTTATATACCTTTGGTATAAAATATTAATCACTTTGCTTCAAACTTTTTTCCTAGGTTGGGGTTTAAGTGTGTACCTTGTGGGTTTATTATTTTATCGTGTTTATTAAATCCATCCCACAGGTTTACTAATGTAAGAGTTGAACCATGGTGAATCATGGTCTACTGTTGCATTGTGACAAAGATTTTTTCAATATGAAAATCAACCTATCAACCATGGCTAACCATGTTTATTTAATGGTTTATAATATTTACCTTAGGTTTCATATACCTAGGTCTTAACATTTCTCCCTTGTGTTTATAATATCAATTCCCTTATTTTATTATCTAAGGGTCCATTTCTCCAAGTTTTAATATTGTTTCCTTGGGGTCAATATTATTCCTTTGGGGTTATAATCCATTGGCCTTTTGGTATCAATATTTTGATTTTATTATTCATAATATGGAAATAAAGCATGGCCAAGGATTGTCAACCATGTTTGTTTTAGGGTTAATTTGTTTTTTCTTAGGGTTCATATAACTTGGGTCTATAACATTAATTCGTTGAGTTTAATATTTTTCCATTGGGTTCATAATCACTTGGGGTTTTCATATTAATCCCTTATGTTATTATTCTCTTAGATTTATTAACTAAAGGTTCAACCATGGTCGAGCATGATCCAACATCACATTGTGACAAAGGTTGTCTCAATAGGAAAATCAACCATTGTCAACCATAGTCAACCATGTTTATTTAAAGGTTAATAATATTTATCTTAAGGTCTACATACCTTGGGTTTATATTATTCCATTGAGTTTATAATCCCTTGGGTTTATTATTTCCTTAGGTTTATAATATCAACCATGATCAACCATGGTCATTCGTTTTCAACCATGCCGAACCATGGTCAACCATGTTTTATAAAATCAGTCATAGTCAACCATGCTCCAATGTCAATTGTGACAAATATTCTTTCAATATGAAAATCAACTATAATCAACCATGGTCCACCATCGCATTATGTCCAAGATTGTCTAGATATTAAAATGAACCATGGTCGAGCATGGTTATCCATGGTCCAGGGTCGCATTATGACAAGGATTATCTCAATATGAAAATCAACCGTGGTCAATGATATCTATGTAAGGGTTTATAATATTTATCTTAGAGTTCATATAGCTTGGGTTTATAATATTAATCTTTTAGGTTTAATATTACTCTCTTGGGTTCATAATCCCTTATGGTTTTAGGATTCATACCTTAGTTTTATTATTCCCTTGGGTTTATAATATACTTCATTTTTATTAATATTCCCTTGGGTTTGTAATATCAACCATGCTCAACCATGGTCCAATGTCACAATGTGACAAACATTGTCTCAATATGAATATAAACCTTGGTCAACCATGGTCCAACATCGCATTGAGACAAATATAATATTGATATAAAAAGCAATCATGGTCAACCATGGTCAACCATGGTCCAACATCACATTGTGACAAATATAGTCTTGATATAAAAAGAAATCATCATCAAGCATGGTAAAGCATGGTCTAATGTCACATTGTGACAACAATTGTCTCAATATGAAAATCAAGCGTGGTCAGGCATGGTCAACCATATTTATTTTAGTATATATATATATATATATATATATATATATATATATATATATATATATATATATATATTGGGTTTAAAGTATTAATCCCTTGGGTTTATAGTATAAATTCCTTAAAAGCCTAAACGTAAATGTACACTTAAACGTAAACATAAATGTAAAGTTAAACTTAAATGTAAATGTAAACAACCCAGTATGGGGGTAGATCTCACATAAAAGTGTAAATGTAAATGTAAACATAAATGTAAAGGTAAACATAAATGTAAACAACCCAGTATGGGGTAGATATATCACATAAAAATGTAAACGTAAATGTAAACTTCAATGGAAACAACCCAGCATGGGGTAGATCTCACATGAAAATGTAAAAATGTAGAGGTAAATGTAAATGTAAATGTAAACAACCCAGTATGGGCTAGATCTCACATAAAAACGTAAACATGTAAATGCAAATGTAAACTTAAACAACCAAGTATGGGTAGATATCACATTAAAACATAAACATGTAAACATAAACATAAACCTAAATGTAAATCTAAATGTAATTCTTAACATTTAACATTTCTAGTCTAATGTCGGCCCTATTTAAACATAAAATAAAGATGTTTATTAACACTCAAAAAATATGTATGAAAAATAAATATAAATAAAAATAAACTAGAGGTATGGTAAATAAATAAAACCTCCTTTTATATTTATTCCAAAAACCTCTCTGTATTTACAAAAAATAAAAAAAATATGCTTTATTTAGGTGAAGCCTATGGGCCAAATAATATGGGACAAATAATTAATAATACCATGGTCCAAATACCATATTTATAAAAGAGGTATGGTAAATAAATAAATATAAAACAGGTATAAAGAGGTATGATAAATAAATTAAAATATATCAAGTACAATTAGAAATCAACATTTAATTATATACCAAGCATATGGACCAAACACCACGGTAAATAAAAGAGATGTGATAAACAAATAAAAATATAAATAATCCACACATATGGTAATTAAATAAAACCTCTTTTTATATTTACTACATAAACTTCTTTATACTTACTAACACTCAAAAAGGAGGTATTATTTAGGTGAAGCCTATGGGCCAAATTATTATTAATACCATGAAAAAACAACATTATTAACCATAATATTAATATTAAAAGATTATTATAATTTTTTTTCTCGATAAAGACTAAATCTATTAAGTAAAATATAGTACAAACAGGAGAAGCAAGAGACCGGCAGACCGGAAATGATGGATTCATCAACCTCGGTCCCGGAGGAAAGATACAAACTCAGAGCTACATCAAAAAATTTGAGAGCAAAGACTGACTAACAGGCTTTTACCCCAGAGGGTCAGTAACTACAACACAATGTTTTTTCCCTTTCTTTTGGTTGACTTTTGTCCAGCCATCATGGGGAGAATGAGCTAGAACAACTTGAAGACTAGAATTCTCTATCTTCGGGAACTCCTTCTCTGATTCAGAGGAGGAAGTCTCATGGGCGCGTTTCTGGGAGATTGTTGTGACATGGGTGTGCCCCATAGTGTCCGTGGGCGGAACCATCGGCTGAGGCGCCTGGTCCGGTTCTGAATCGCTTTCCTCATTCTCCATACTTGGGGAGCTAGAGCTCCCAGCTGGCGGTGGTGGACAGGGAGCCCAACGCTTGGGCTTGGATTTTGCGAAGATGCCCTTTTTCGTTCTTGCTGTCAGCGATGGGCAGGAGTTATGCAGGTGCCCTGTTAGGTGACAATGGCGGCATCGGAAGGCAGTGTTTTCGTAATCTAGAAACTGGGTCCAGACAGAGTCATTGATCTTGAGATTGATTTGCTCTGGCAATCCCTTGCTTAAATCTAGCTCCACACATACTCTAGCATATGTATAGAGACCTTGCTGTTCCCTCTTGTAATCTCCCATTAAAAAGCAACCCAAGGTATTGCCTATTTGCCTATATACTTCTGTGCGCCACAGGTGTATTGGGAGATTTGGAAGTCTGATCCATACAGGGGCTTTAGTGATGACTGCAGAAGCTGGGTCAAAGTCTGGAAACCATGGAGTTAAGAAGAGGCCTGCTGAACCCATGAACCAAGGGCCTTCTTCTAAGGCGTTTTCGTAGTGCTCGAGGTTATCGAACAGCACTATAAAATATCCCTTTGCACAGAAATAAACCTTGCAACGGTCAGTCCAGTTGTCCTTGATCCAGTCATAAAGATCCTTTGAGCGTGGCCAGAGCCCATTGAATCTGCAGATGATGGCCCTTTCTGCAAATTTTTGGGTGTCGTCTACAAGATTAGGGTAGGAGATCTCAACAGAGGGAACCTCCTCTAATTTATCAACCAAAAAAGGCTTGGGCTTGGGAGGTTCCGGGGTTGCGGATCTCTGAGAGCGGACTGCGGCTTTGTAGGAGTTTGGGGGAGCAAAAGAGGATTGCCCGGCAGCTCCACCTCTCAAGCGAAAAGAAAACACTAAAGAACTGTTGCTTTTTATGCTGTAAAAAGAGAGAGGAAGAGGATCTTCAAGCTGTTTACCTTGGAAAATAAGTCTCTGTAGGGCTGAGGGGATCCCAAGTCTGTGCTCCAGATTTGCTTTGAGATTCTGCACCAGATCTGTAGGGTTTACCCATTGCAGAATGGTTTTTCCAGAGATCTGTGCTATTTGAATCTGAAAGGGGGCAGAGGTATTTTCAAAAGACTTCTGGAGCCGCATGGGGCCAGAATTTTTTGAGTCTTCCATTTCTTGACGCAAAGGAGGCCGCAAGAGAGAAGAAATCTTCTGCCTGAGGTATTTTTTGCTCCAACTTGGATCTGCTGCAAAGGGATCTGTGAGTCCTCTGTTAAAACTCTGCGTCAGGGTGATAAAAGCCCAGATCTGCGCAGCCGAGAGCAGAGAAAACTCAAAACATCGAGGATCCAGGTCCATAGTCCCACACCATACTTGATCTTCGACCCTGCCATTTAAAATCAACCCTAGCTCGGCAGATCGGATCCACGTCTTACCAAAATGGGGCATGGAAACCATACGCCTCTGTTTTCCATAGACGCAAATGGATCTGCCAGGCCTGTGCATTGCGGTCGCGGAGGGGAGCGCATCAAGACAAGACTGGGTGAGGATCGGTTGATTTAGAGTAAAAACCTCTGGATGAAAGGCTAGTGCCGCCCTGAGGTAATCGACCTGCGCCCAGAAGTAAGGGTAACACGCCGGACTCTTTTTGCTGTAGTTTGAATCATTTAAATCCTTCCCATCAGAGAATCCGACCCAGGGCGAGAGGGAAGCCTCAAGCTTTGAGTATCCAGCGGACAGGCTTCTGGCCGCTCGAGAGCAGAGCAAACCTTCAGGGGCCGCGGCGGCGCAGTCTTCTGAAACCCTAAAACCGTGAAACGCCTCCATCGCTCTCGAGACTCAAGAAAAAAGATTATTATTATTATTATTATTATTACCAAATATAATATTCATATTAATATATTATAATTTAATATTATTAAATTTAATAAGTTTGGATTAATACAATATTAAATTTGTTATATCATAATATATATTAACTCTAGATATATATGTGAGGGAAGAACAAAGCCATAGACTGATGGAGGTGGAGGGATATGGAGAGTGATAAGAGAGAAATAGAGATAAACCTAAGGATAGGGGAGAGGAGGAATGAAGAGAGAGAGAGAGATGAGTGTGAGAGGTAGATAAGGGTAAGAGAGAGAGAATGAGACACAAATATTGAGGGGGGAGAGAGAGAGAAGGAGATAGGGAGGGAGATAGTGAGCAGATTAGACAGACAAAGAGAGAGAGAGAGAGATCGGGGAAGAGAGAGGAAGGTAGGAGAGAAAGGGGGAGATATGACTTGTAGGAGAGGGGGCGAGATGGAAGGAAGAACAAAGAGATAGAGTGAGAAGTGGAGAGAGAGGGAGTTGCAAGGGAGAGATGGAGAGAGAGAGTGTATGTTTAGGGGTGAGATAAAGAGACAAATAAAGAGGTATACTGAGAAGGGGAGGGGGACAGATATAGTGACATAGTTGGAGAGAGAGAGAGAGTGATGAGGGAAGAGAGAGGATAGAAGGGAATATATATATATATAGAGAGAGAGAGAGAGATAGAGAGAGGAAGAGAGAGGTAGGTAGGAGAGAAAAGGAGAGAGCGAAAGTATGTGAGAGCGAACTTGAGAGAGAGGAGGATAGATGGAGGGAATAAGAAATACATAGAGAGTGAGAAGTGGAGAGAGAGATGGAGTGACAAGTGTGAGAAGGAGAGAGAGTGTGTATGATTGGGGTTGAGATAAAGATACAAAGAAGTAGAGATGGAGAGAATTTGGGAGAGAAGAAGAGAGGAGAGAGGGAAGGATATAGCAACAAAGTTGGAGAGAGAGAGAGAGAGAGAGAGAGAGAGAGAGAGAGAGATTTGGAGGGGGAGAGAGGGAGGTAAGAAGAAACCATTAGAGAGATAAAGGCGGAGATAGAGAAAGGGAGTGATAAGGAAGATGGAGAGAGAGGGAGAGAGAACAACATGAGGTAAGGGAGATAGAAGAAGGGGACAGGGAGAGAAGGGGAAGAGAGAGAAAGAAGGGGAGGAGGAGGTAGGGATATATTGATATATTGGAGAAAGGGAGTGTATCTTTTGGGGGTAATATAGAGAGGTAAAGGGAGATATAGATACAAATGGCAATTGAAGAGAGGGAAGAAGAGAGAGATGGAGAGAGAGGGGGAGGGACAGAGAGATTGATAGATATGGAGTGAGAGAGTGGTTGTGTTTGGGGGGTTGAGATAAAGAGAAAAAGAAGTAGAGGTGGAGGGGGAGAGAGAAGGAATAACATTTATCGCACTAGATGCATTGATTTTAGTTTAGATGGTGATTTCTAATCGTATTTCATCGCTTGCACTAGATGCATTGATTTTAGTGTAGATGTTGATTTCTAATGATATTTGATTTCTTGCACTCGATGAATTGATTTCAATGTAGATCTCTAATCATATTTGATTTCTTTCACTAAATGCATTGATTTCAATGTAGATGGTGATTTCTAATCCTATTCGATTGCTTCATAATTTCTAATATTGTTATTCTTCATATTTTCTATCATTGAACACTATTACATTGTCATTTTATGTTCAAAATTTTTATTTTATCATTTTTCATAATTAAAGTTATTCACAATATTTATTACTCAACAAACAGAGGTAACTAAGAAAATTTAAAATTAAGATGACCATATTAATCTTAGACATATTTAGCATATTTAAAATGATTATATTAATATCATATGAGTTTACATATTTTTGATCAAAATAATCATATTTTCTTTGGCCGCACACGAACAAAACCAACCTAGATCCATCTTAACTCTCGATCTATCAGTGCTGAGAGGGATCAAACCTGTGGAGGTGCAAACCTTTTCTCAAGTTTTGCACTCAAAAAAGAGATTTGCACCTCTCTGCGCTTGATAGATCCAGAATTAAGATAGATCTACGCTAGTTATAATATAATAATACTTATTATAAATTGCTATATAATAATAATAATAGTTAAAATAAATATTATAATTATTATTTTGCTTATACATTTACAAATATCAATAACAATATTACTATTAAATATATATTAACCACATTTATTAATGTGATTCTGCTAGATATATTATTTTAAAATTGTAATTTTAAATTATTAAATTTATATTAAATATTTTGAGAAAATTAAAAAAAAATTATGTTTAGAAAATATTATTTAAATTTAAAACTTCATAATCCTAAATTCATCGAAATAAAAGGCCAACTAAACATAAAGTACTAAAGCGTGGCTTAAATGTTAGGGTGATACCAAACAAAAATTCTTATGATTTTCTATCATATATCTTCCTATTGATAAAATGGAAGAAACACGAGAGTGTTTGTTTTTATCAAACTGGAAATAACAACTTTTAATGTTTAATAAAATAATTGGATGGATTTGTAATATTTTAAACATAAATTACTCGATTGTGGATTAAATGTCGTGGTGATACGAAACAAAAATTCAATAGAATTACTCGTTTGTAGTTATAATTTTCTATCATATATCTTCTTAGTGATAAAATGGGAGAAACACGAGAGCGTTTGTTTTTATTAAACTGGAAATAACAACCTTTAATGTTTAATAAATTAATTGGATGGATTGGTAATATTTTAATCATGTAAATAAATTTAAGACCTATCGTTGAAGAAATTGGAGTTCTTTTAGTTAAGGGTTGGAGGTCTTTGCCATTTATCTTAGAAATGATGTTCTTATTTTTGTGTTCAAACTAACGAGAATCATTTGATGACTCTCCAAAATTGAGTTTAATCTAAATTGATAGAAATTCAATAAAGTTAGGGAAAATGCATATCACATGAACAGTGAAAAACTGAAATACGTATATGTTAATTACCGTCCACGAAGTTTATAATAACATGGATTCCTTTGATAAATAATACACTAATAATGGTTAGTTAAGGATAAACCAATAATGGTTAACGAAACAAAAATCTAATAATAATTAGTAAGAAAATAGATTGATGTATTAACTAATAAATTAATATTTAAAATGGAAAGACCTGAAGTAATTAAGTAAAAGTTGTAAACAGATTAATAAAGTAGAAATATATGTTATAACATTGGTGAGACTTTTTGCAAATCAATTCCAAACACCAAAATTCCTGAGTCTGAGTTAATGATGTGACTTGCATTTTTATTGCCTGTATCTTCCTACACTACGGGACAGCTTTGACGAAAAATAAAATAAAAAACCGAGACATGAAAGCACCATCACTCCGTCCCTCAAGTTACTTATTACAAATTTTTTCAAAGAAGATGACATCTCGTTACACTGAATGTAATACCATTGGACCTCTAACTTACCATATGCAACTTCTTGGAAACCAATTTCAAGAATCTGGTGGGGCATGCAACATTCATCGTCAAATATTTTACTCAACGGTTTTATGAAATTAAAGATCGAAAGGTCGGAGAAAATGAAATATATTCAGTTTCAATGTGGTTTTGATGGGTCAAGCCCCTCGTCGCACTTACCAATGTTAATAAAGGATTATGAATTGATTTAAATGATGAGCAGTTTGATTAAATGAAAGATTTGTTCATTCGACGGTTGATTACAATGATTTGATATTTGTTTGTTTCTCGGTACTTATGACTTGTACCTGCACTGCTGGTTCTTAGACAAGTGTCTACTCTTCAAAGGTATCACTCGCGCTTTGGTAATAGATCCACAAACCCCATCTCCTGGTCATTTTTCTCATCGAGCTATTGAGGTTGAGAGTTTGACGGTATGGTCCTTTTGTGCGATTTTCACTGTAAAACTTTATGCTACTCTTGGTATTCTGGTTTGGCTTTTGACATAGAAACTTATTCGACTTCACCGTCTGGTAAGAGACTCCTATTGACACTGGTTTTCTTTTGCTCGTTTTCCCCGCCTGGTGCTTAATCTCTTTGCTAAGTTATGGATAGTAGCTTACTTGTAAAGATTTGGGGAATTTTTCTGTGTACAAGGTTAATACTAGTTATTTTGCTAGACAATGTGACTATTCTTGTCTTGGCTTCTTCTGTTCAACTATTCTTTGAGCTCTCTGGTCACATTACTCTGTTCCTTGGACAAGTTGTGGTTTTAGGGTCTTCGACTTTGGTTTCTTTTGCAATGACAAGGTAAGGTCTCGTTCCCTGCTATCATTCCTTTCTCCTATTCACGCTTTTGTCTAACTCACTCGCTCCTTCGTAAGTAGTCTAACCCTCGGTGACTGCAACATAGATGTCCTATTTCCGCAATGGTAAGTTCGAAACCCTTGTCTTGGTATTTTTTTCTCGTCTCTTCTTTCTCTGTCACGGAATGCTCACGCTTTTTTGTTGGTGTCTGTTGTTTTGCAGGTGGGTTTGTTCTAGAGGGTTTTAGCTTCGACTTCTTGGCGTGCTAGGTAGACCTGGGTAGGGTCGCTCCTTGTCATCCTTGTCACTTGTTTTATTTCCGTCGTTGGCTAAGGTTATAGTAGTCTATTGTGGAGACTTTTGACTGTCCAACAGTATGTAGTCGAGGTCTATTGGGCTTGCATTATTTCTTTTATGGGTAGTTGTTGTAGTTTGTTTTTTGGCTAGGGTTTCTAAACCCGTCCACTATGACAAACTCATTTAGACTTGTACAACATTGTTCCGCATGGACTGTATGTATATTGGACAGAGGTTTTGTGATTGTATATATATAAAACATAAGTTTTATGGTTACTTTGTGAATAAAATAAAGAGGGTTTATTCTTTAGAAAATACATGTGTGACTTGTCTCTATCTTTACTGTTCGAAATGTATGTGACATGTCTTCATATTTTCTACTCGAAATGTGCGAAAGTTCGAGGAACCCTTTTCGTTCTTTTGATTAATAATTTCTAGAACCATGCAGCCTTGTTTCTGTAACATCCTCCGTGGTTATATTTACAAGCTTGCTTTGATTTATCAACCTATTTTAATCAATACGAGTAGAGCCATATATGTGTATATGCTTGTGGAAAAATACCAGAGAATGTGCTTTCCCTGTATTACAAAATTTAACAAATGATAGATAGATAGCTACAGGATATTAGAAAGTAGATTGTGTGCTCAGAGATATTATTATTACATTTCTCCTTCTAAAAGGTCAAACCTCTTACAATTGCATTCTGTCTCTTTTTCAATAATTGTTTGGAAACTATTTCTCCTAATTGTTGTTGGTTACATTTTTAGTTCAAAAACTTTCTATTTTCCTACGTTACAACCTGTAAAAGTTGACATGAAAATAAAAAAAATAATAATAATTAGTTGTAATAGTTTGACTAATTAATCCTCTACCTTCCCAAATTACTGTTTCTTTACTAAATTAAAATAACAACAAAAGAAATGACTACAGTGTTCACTTTGCAATTTCCTTCTCAGTCATCTCAAAGACCAATAGCCTTTTGTCATGATGACCCGTCAGCTAGATGCTCCTGCGTCAGGTTCCAGGGGTAGTAAGAAGTCATGGCTCCATTCCATGAGCTCCTCCATAGAATAACTCGCCTTCTATATCTGTGCTGCGTCAAACCACGAACTATCCTCGATAGGATGGTTCTTCCACTTGACAAGGTATTGTAGATACTCCTTCCTTCGAGTCCTCCTGGCCACCTGTGTGTCGAGAATATTCTCGATCTCATGGGGTTGAGTCGAAGGCATTTGCCTCATCCAAGAACTGCCTCCAACTTGGGTGTCCCATTCTGGCCGTACCACACTGTCATCTTCCAGGTTGGCAGTATATGGGAATAGGTCTGCCACATTGAAAATAGGTGATATGCCAATATCTGGTGGCAGTTGTATTTCATAAGCGTTGGCTGAGAATTTACGTAGAATCTTGCAGGGACCAATCTTCCTAAATTTCAGCTTGTTGTATGCGCCCTTAGGAAACCGTTCTTTGCGTAAAAGTCCAAGGACTTCATCCCCTACATTGAATTGTATCTCTCATTGCTTTAAATCTGTCTGTTGTTTGTATTTCTGAATGCTGTCCTACAACTTTGATTTCACCTATTCGTGTAGTTCATTCAACGCTTTGGAAAAATCTTCCCCATCAGCACTTCTCTTCTGCAATTTTCCTAGATCCCGTAACTCATGTAATCTACGAGGATGCATGTCATACATGATCTGAAATGGACTGTGTTCGGTGCTGCGGTTCGGTGAATCGTTATAAGCAAATTCTGCTTGAGCGAGCGCACAATCCAATAACCGTGAATTTTCCCGAGTCATGCTCCATAACAAGTTCCACAAACTCCTTTTCACCACTTTCGTTTGTCCGTCAGTCTGTGGACGATATACAGAGCTGAAGTTCAATTGTGTGTCCAACTTCTTCCATAGGGTGCGCCAAAAGTGTCCCGTGAATTTTACGTCCCTGTCAGAAATAATAGATCTGGGTAGGCCATGTAATCTAACAATCTCTGTGAAAAACGGGTGAGCTACGAGAGTGACATCACTAGTTTTTTGACAAGGGATGAAATGTGCCATTTTCGAAAACCTGTCTACCACCACCATCACCAAGTCATAACCTCACTGCGTTCTAGGTAGTCCGAAGACAAAGTTAATGTTGACTAAGTCCCATGGTCTACTTGGAACAGGCAGTGGTGTGTAAAGTCCGGTGTTTTGACTATGTCCTTTCAACAATTGGTAGACTTTACACCTACTCACATATCGCTGCACATCCCTTTGCATTCTTGGCTAGTAATAGAAGTGTCCAAGCTGATCTAAAGTTTTTTTTATGCCAAAATGTCTGGATAGACATCCACTATGCTTCTCCTGAATAATATTTTCTCTCATCGAACAATCAGGAATACATAACTATCCCCCTTTAAACAGTAGCTTCTCCTGCAAGTTGTAGTCCAACCATGGAATATTGTCCCTTAGTAAGGGATTTTGACAAGCTTCATAAGCCTCTTTGAAATCCGCATCGGTTTGGTACAAGTCTTTCAAATGCTTGAAACCCAGCACTTGTATCGTACTTTCTTGTAAGAGCAAGGCTCTTCTGCTCAACGCATCTACCACCTTGTTGGCCTGCCCGCTGATGTGTTTCAACACAAAGGTGAAACTCTGCAAATATTCAACCCATTTGGCATGCTTGTGGTTCAATTTATGTTGTTGCATCACATATTGTAGCACTGAATTATAAGAAAATAACACAAATTCACTCCCCAACAGATAGTGTCTCTAATGCTTCAGCACTTGGACAATAGCATAGAATCGCTTATCATAGGATGAATACTTCTGCTTGCATTCATTCAACTTCTCGCTGAAGAATGCAACAGGTTTGTCTTCTTGGCTGAGTACAGTGCCAATAGCTGTACCGCTTGCATCGCAACAAACCTGGAAAAGCTTATTAAAATCTGGTAACTTTAAAATTGGCCTTTCTATAATTTTCTTCTTTAGGAGCTGAAAGCTTTCCTCTACTGCCTTGGTCCAACAAAAAGGCTGACTTGCCTTTTTAATAGTGTCCAACATAGGCATGCAGATTTCACTGAAATTTATTATAAATTTGCGATAAAAACTCGCCAGCCCATGAAAACTACGTACCTCAAACAGGCTTTTCAGAGATGGCCAGTTAATGATTGTTGCAATCTTTTCTGGGTCCATCTTCAACTCGTTTTCTGCAATTACAAAGCCCAGATAAACTAGTTCTCTTTGTAGGAAAGTACATTTTTTCAAATTTATCAGCAGCTTATTCTGCTGCAGTTTCTCCAGCACTCTTCGAACATGTCGAAGGTGCTCCTCCTTAGTCCTGCTGAAAATTAATATGTCATCAAGGTACACTATCACAAACTTGCCGATGAACTCTTTTAGCATTTCATTCATTAATCGCATAAAAGTACTAGGGGCGTTACTGAAACCGAATGACATGACCAACCACTCGTATAGCCCTTCATTAGTCTTGAAGGTTGTCTTCCACTCATCTGCTTCCTTGATCCGGATCTGATGATAGCCACTTTTTAGATCAATCTTCGTGAAGTATTCTACCCCACTTAGGCAGTGCATCATATCGTCGATCCGTGGTAGTGGGAATCTGTGCCTAATAGTAATTTTATTGATGGCCCATGAATCCATGAACATCTGCCATTCTCCTCCTTTCTTGTGAGCAATAACTGTTGGTACTGCACAAGGGCTCAAGCTTTCCCTTATTAGCCCTTTATCTAACAAATCCTTCACATGTTTCCTGATCTCCTCATTATCTTTGGGGCTCATCTGATATGCTACCTTATTTGGTAAGCTTGCTCCGGGTATAAAGTCGATATGATGACTGATGCTTCTTTTGGGAGGCAACTTGTCTAGCAAATCATCAACTACAATATCACTGAACTCCTGCAGCATCTGCTGAATTTCTGCTGGCAAATCAAATATTTCTGTATGCAACAACACTGTCTTTGCCCTCCTTACAACAACATAGTTCATTTCATTTTCCTCAATCTGTTTCAAAAGCTATTTTCTGCCTATTAGAAATGCTTACGTCCTGCTTGCTTCTGTTGTCTCCTCTTCCTTGATGGGTACAAGTATGTGCTTGATCCCATCTTTAACAAACTTGTAGCAGTTTGTCTTCCCATCGTGTACTACCTTCCGATCATAGTGCCATGGTCTTCCTAGCAGTATGTGACACACGTCCATTGGCATAATATCACAGATAACTTTATCATTGTACCTGCCAATGTGGAATTCAACTTCACACTATTCATCAACCAACAGCTAGTGGCCTTTCTGCAGCCACGACACCTTGTAAGTGGTGGGGTGCTTAAGCCTCTTCAAACCCAACTTCTGTACCATCTTAGTGGCAACTAAATTATCTGTACTCCCGCTGTCGATGATCAACTTGCAGCACTTCCTGTGTGATTTGCAAACTGTCAGGAATAATGCTTTCCGATGGGTGTGTCCAGCTATTTCTTTGGCTGGTTTTAGCAACACTTTATTCAGAACTAAGGCCTCCCCCATTTCCGGTACATTTTCTGCTTCTTGGGGCGGTGCCTCAGCTTCCTCAGGCTGTGCAACCGACGTTCCTCTCTCGGCAGCTTGTTCTGCTTCATTGCATTCAAAAGATCTGTGACCCCACTTGTGGCACCTGTATCCAAACGAGCAGTAAGGATCCTTATTTCTTCCCTCAGTCCTTCATCTGCTACACTGCACACACCTCTCGCACATACTCGTCTTCCAACTTCCATATCTTGGCACTTTCAATTTCCTGCTGTGATACCACTTGATGGGTCCAGCCCCTTCTCACACTTAACAATGTTAATAAAGGATTATAAATTGAT
The DNA here is from genome assembly GCA_031772625.1 of Pinus tabuliformis. Lineage (NCBI taxonomy): Eukaryota > Viridiplantae > Streptophyta > Pinopsida > Pinales > Pinaceae > Pinus > Pinus tabuliformis. The sequence continues at coordinate 422,950,308 of CM062811.1, forward strand.
TTAAATGATGAGCAGTTTGATTAAACGAAAGATTTGTTCATTCAACTGTTGATTATAATGATTTGATATTTGTTTGTTTCCCGGTACTTATGACTTGTACCTGCATTGCTGGTTCTTGGACAAGTGTCCACTCCTCGAAAGTATCACTCCTGCTTTGGTAATAGATCCACAAACCCTATATCCCAGTCATTTTTCTGGTCGAGCTATTGAGGTTGAGGGTTTCACGGTATGGTCCTTCTATGCGATTTTCACTATAAAACTTTATGTTGCTGCTGGTATTCTGGTTCGGCTTTTGACCTGGAAACTTATTCGGCTTCACCATCTAGTAAGAGACTCCCGTTGACACTAGTTTTCTTTTGCTTGTTTTCCCCGCCTGGTGCTTAATCTCTCTGTTGAGTTATGAACAATAGCTTACTTATAAAGAATTGGGGAATTTTTCTGTGCACAAGGTTAATACTGGTTATTTTGCTGGACTATGCGACTGTTCTTGTCTTGGCTTCTTCTGTTCAACTATTCTTTGAGCTCTTTGGTCACATTACTTTGTTCCTTGGACAGGTTGTGGTTTCAAGGTCTTCGACTTCGGTTTCTTTTGTAATGACAAGGTAAGGTCTCGTTCCCTGCTATCATTCCTTTCTCCTCTTCACGCTTTTGTCTAACTCACTCGCTCCTTCGTGAGCAGACTGACCCTCGGTGACTGCAACGTAGATGTCCTGTTTCTGCAATGGTAAGTTTGAAACCCTTGTCTTGGTATTTTTTTCGCGTTTCTTCTTTCTCTGTCACAAAATGCTCACGCTTTGCTGTTGGTGTTTGTCATTGCAGGTGGGTTCGTTTTGGAGGGTTTTAGCTTCGGCTTCTTGGCATGCTGGCTAGACCTGGGTAGGGTCGCTTCTTGTCATCCTTGTCACTTGTTTTATTTCCATCGCTGGCTAGGGTTACAGTAGTCTATTGTGGAGACTTTTGACTATCCGATAGTATGTAGTCGAGGTTTGTTAGTCTTGCATTATTTCTTTTATGGGTAGTTGTTGTAGTTTGTTTTTTGGCTAGGGTTTATAACCCGTCCACTGTTACAAACTGATTTAGACTTGTACAACATTATTCTGCATGGACTGTATGTATATTGGACAGAGATTTTGTGACTGTATATATATATATATATATATATATATATATATATATATATATATATATATATATATAGAACAGAGATTTTATGGTTACTTTGTGAAGAAAATAAAGAAGGTTTATTCTTTAGAAAATACCTCGTGACTTGTCTTTGTCTTTACTGCTCGAAATGTATGCGACCAATCTCTGTCTTTTCTGCTTGAAATGTGCGAAACTTCCAGGGACCCTTTTCGTTCTTTTGATTAATAATTTCTGGAAATATGTAGCCTCATTTCTGTAACATCCTCCATGGTTATGTTTGCAAGCTTGCTTTGATTTATCGACTTGTTTTAATCAATACAAGTAGAACCATATATGTGTATATGCTTGTGGAATAAGTGTGAGAGAATGTGCTTTGCCTTTATCAGGCAATTTAACAAATGATAGATAGACAACTAAAGGATATTGGAAAGTAGATTGTGTGGTCAGAGATATTCTTATTATATTTCTCCTTCTAAAAGGTCGAACCTCTTACAATTGCATTCTGTCTCTTTTTCAATAATTGTTTGGAAACTGTTTCTCCTAACTGCTGTTGGTTACATTTTTAGTTCAAAAACTGTTTATTTTCCTACGTTACAACCTGTAAAAGTTGACATGAAAATAAAACTAAAAATAATTACTTGTAACAGTTTTACTAATTAATCCTCTACCTTCCTAAATAGTGTTTCTTTACTAATTTAAAATAACAACAAAAGAAATGACTAAAGTGTTCACTTTGCAATTTCCTTCTCAGTCGTCTCAGAGACCAAACAACTTTCTATCATGATGACCCATCAGCTAGATGCTACTGCATCAGGTTTTCTTATGCATTAAAATTCTGTTAGATGTCTTCATCAAAGTAATCGGAGATATTTACAGATGCGCGAACATAGAACTTGTTCAAGGTCAGTCTAAGTCAATGTAATTAATTTTCAGAGAATTGTTTACGAATATCTTAGAGTGGGTACTGCATCTTTGTTATTCCCGATTGTGGTTAATCTACACACTGAACTTTCGCTTTAGTTACATATATTGTTATTACCGAGACCTTGTATTTAGAAAGGATCACACCAACCTCATTGTGAGGGTATGGATAGGTGGAAAGAAATATTGACTTCTTTTATGGCAAACATAAATATGCTTTTTCCAATAATTTCCCCCACTCTAAAATTGGTATGTTTTACATAATACTTACTTCATCCCACTCTAATAATGTGATGTGTAGAGTGCGTAAACATTCTTTCAAAATGTTTTTATTAGCGCCGGGCATTATTTTCTACAAGGCAAAAGCTTAATCGCTGAAGTTTAGTACTTAACAGCAAAGCCTATTTCTAATCAGAATATATTTGTTTATTCCTAATTGAGTTTCATTTTCTCATAATGGTTTACCCCACACCGGACACTAATAATGTGTTGGCTGTGTAAATATTATCTAAAAATATACTTAGCAGTAACATGTATTATTTTGTATATAACAAAAAGATAATCATTGCGGCTTGAACTTTTATTTTTCAATTTTATATTGAGACTTTGTATGCATCTTATAGATGGAAAACAAAGGCATTACTTAGAGGCAAAGAAATCTCCCAAAAAAAACAGTTTCCTCATATAACCATGAATCCTGTTGAACAGAAACAGTCTTTTGGAGATTTCTTTGGCTCTACGTAATGCCTATGGATTCCAGGAATCGTCCATGAAGATAGAATCACAATGGATAGCCCGCTCGCACTGGGCATGATGACCATCGTGCTATTTGTTTGACGGCGGCTTAACATGCCATTGGGGATGGTGCTCATGAGGGCAGGCGATAGAAGCGAGGGAATATGTGATCGAACGAATATTCGGTACGAAACTCGAATTGGCATATTAATCTGCCAGCCATACCAAATCGCTGAACTTCCAAATTATTCAGGCAATTTTTGCCGAATTTGAGAACTATGATGTAAAATTCGCTATATGACACGCCAAATCCCATTTCTTGACGTACTTATCTGACACGCCAAGTTTACATGAAAAGGCCAAAGCAAATAATTGGTACAGAATTCCACTATCATGCAACCCACGACCAAGGCTTAATCAACACGTTCGTCACAACAACTTTCGGAGTATCCTATTAATAAGAAACACTTTATTAAAAGTGTTTGGAGTAAATGGTTCCTGTGATATTTTATTCAACAAAGCACTTCTGGACACAAGGACAAGTCACCGGCCTGTGCTGCATGACAAGGAAGTAGGAGCAGGACTAACATTACCTTACATCGAAGGGGTATCGGATAAGATCGCGAAGACTAAAATAATATAGCATATTTGTGGATCCTCCCACCTAGACCCTTTAAAGGCAGGGTGAAAGCTGTAAAACACAAAATTGAACTGACAGTCAACATCATCCCATGGCCATCTAGAAACACAATGTTTCTGTATATATTTTTGGGAGAATTAACAAATCATTTGTTTCTGTTAAAACTGATTCAATATTAAATGCTAACATTTTAAAAATAAAAATATGATTTATAATGAAACATATATTTGTTTTTCTCTCATACGAAGAAATTCCATTTTTTATTAGTTTCTAGAAATTAAATTGATATTTGAATTACATTTGCAAAATTTTTAAATTGATATTTGATTTTTTTTATTTTGTTTATATTAAACATATATTTCTCTTTTTTTCATGACTAAGTATAACGAATTATAAATTTCTATTATTTTCTAGAAATTTAATTGATATTTGAATGGTACATATTCTTGTTTTTTTCTATTTTTTCTTAATTATTTATAAAAATTAAAGAAAAACTTAGAATATGAAAAATTTATAGAAATTTTACATTTTTTATTTTTATTTTTAAGTTGGGTATATTTTATATTTTTTTCACAAGTTTGACTCCATAAAAGTTGCAATTATGAAAAATCTCCCATTAAGGGGGCAAAATTTCATTACCAATCATATAATATTGTTCAAATGAAAAATTTTAAAAATTCTATCCAGCAATTAAAAGGAATTTTCAAATACCTCCATTGAAGGTTAATGAAACCCTTACTCATGGTATTTTTGGGTTTCGAAAATAGCTCGATTGAGTTAATGTTACAAGAAATTAAAACTCACAAAAGGAGTGATCTATAAATCTATTTTTTGCTTGCATTTCACTAGAGATGGAAGAACATGAAAAATTTGGTAGCACTAGGAGCAGTTGTGTAACTAATCTAATCCAATCTAGCAATTCCAAGAAATATTGATATGTCCACTTACTCTATGGTTTAAGTTCACTAATAGCTTTTCTACTTCACTTTTAATTTACAAATATTGTTGCATAATGTATAGCATAATGAAATTTTGTTCAGTAAATATTTTTGTATATATCATGTTAGTATATGGACATTTGAGATAAAAGACATTAGCATTTTCTTTTGGTCTTGTTTCCAATCTAGTAAAACACAGTAAAAAGATTTTGCATTATATAATCTAGTATTAGGTTAACAGAAAAAAGAAAAAAGAAAAATATTAAAAGACAATAAAATTTGTTACTTATTTTATTGGAAAGGGGGTTACATCCAAGCTTTATATATTTATCAAGAGTTTACTTAACTTGATGAGACACCTTGATTAAAGGGTTTCCACATCTATAAAGAATCCTCAATCAAGATTGCTTCTAAGGAAGTGAACCACCTCTTAATGCCTCAATAAAGCACTTAAAAATTCCTTGATTAATTTTCCTAAAAACCCTTTTTCTTCAACCTACCTAGCGAGGAAATGTTATCTAGCTTTGTGGATTACCCTATGTCCAAGAAAACCAACTTCACCCAATAATAGGGACATCGGATCCATAGAAGGTAAATGTTCATGGATCTACGAAGCATTATGAGGGATTAAATATATTGAGATATAAATTTCTTTTGGAGTGTAAAATTTGAAAAACAGTTTACACCTCAAAATATTTGATCCCTCTCAATGCTAGATAAATATGTTTCAAGATATATATATATATATATATATATATATATATATATATATATATATATATAGAGAGAGAGAGAGAGAGAGAGAGAGAGAGAGAGAGAGAGAGACCATGTGTAATTTTTCATCATTTAAATTGCATTTTTGAATGCATAAATGAATTCAATGTTTTAACAACACTACAACATATATAAATTTAATCTTTTAGTATATATAAATGGATTCAATGTTGTAACATCACTACAACCACATAATTACACATGGTGTTCATAAAATGAATAATTTTAGTTTGTTATAGATGGAACCATTTCCATGAATAATTGGTTAAAATATAAATGGATTTTTGCTAACACGTCTTCATTGCCATGGATCTACGTTTTGGGAATGAGGGATGTGATTTTCATAAAATAAGGAACCATTTGGAATATATATATATATATATATATATATATATATATATATATATATATATATATATATATATATATATATAAACACTTCATATGGTTACAAATCAATAAGTTATTAAGAAACTACAAAATATCCCATTTGAATCTTCTCAAAGAGAGAGGGACTAGAAATTTGATGTGGGGCTCTTTTCATGTGATTCACTTTGCGAGTCATGAGAACATTGTTTTGATTAAAGGATTCTCTCATCTTAAAAGGTAAATAACCAATAAATTGGAGGAGGTATTTCATCCCCACTATTTAGATCAATATTGCAAACAAGTACTTGTTTTTGAAGGCTATCAAATATGTGTCATATTGAATGGTGTGTGGAACCAATTCAATCATAAACTATGCAATAAGTTCATACCCATGGTTGACCTATATTTGGATGGAGTCACAGATGAAAGGGATTCATGGTTTAGAGATAGAGGAATAATCATTGAGTTAAATTTCATGAAAAAGAAAAAATAAGGTTGCATGCAAGAAAAATAGCCATTATACTTTTGATTTCTTGAAAAATTTTATTTTTTTGTATGCATGAAAGAGTAGATACCAGGAATTTACTTTATTTAAATTTAATATGTGTTTTTGCATGGATGGAATAAACAACTACTATGAATTCTTATGGAAAATAATATCTGTAGAGGCACACAAAATAGTAGCCATGATGTTATCTCACTTGAAGAGAATGGGTGTTCATGTAAATAAAATATTAGTTAGTGTGTTAGTGTTCTTCAAAAAGAACATGTCAGTTTGTGCTTCGTTATATATGTTGTTACTGCATGGAAATAATATAATTATTGTGTTAGAGCTCTTAAAAAAGAAGAGAAGTGAAAAACATGTCCTTTCATCCACTATTGAATTAGATTCCTAGGAAGTAAAACTAGTAATGGCATGCTTTACTGATTTAGGATTCCTTTTGTAATATTCTTTAGAGAAACATATGCACTCACATGCATGGTGTTGCACAAAAATTGTCATCGTGACATTCTGCAATCTGTGTGAGTCTATCACCACTCATACTTTCCTCCTTTGCAAGTCCTAAACCTCAGTTTTTCATGTCAAGCCTTGAAAATAAGGGAAATCCCCTAAAAGTCTCTAAAACTCTTGTTCCGCACTTTCTCTTAGCATTACCTGTGGTCCCGCACCCAAAGGTCATGTCCCCTGTGCAATTGACCGCTCTGTCTCTGTTTAATGGGTGTGGACCCCTATAAAAGTAAAAAAGGCGCAAGTATATTCTTAAAAACTCACTTTGAGTCATTTCTAAAAGCTTCTAGAAGGAATCTTGAGGTGTCGAGTTCTCTCCTTTAAGGTTCATGCGTCCCATACCTTAAGGAACTAACCCCTTGATGTCAGGAGCTTATCCCTTTGAAGGAGGACTCTATCCCTTCATAGGTGGACCTGTAACCTCCTTCCTTTGCACTATAAAATGAAGCATTGGGCTGGTTACTTAAGAGGTTGAAAGATGAATATTTTTGAGGTGAAATGGTGCTGGAACTTAGTCTGCCTAATTGAGCTTTTGTGAGGAAAGATTACATACCTCTCGATCTCATTTGGATGAGTGTGAGGCTTGTCAAAGTAGAGGAGATTCCTGTTTTGGACCCTGGGAAGAGCTTGTACAACATCAAGGCACCAAAGGTTGTAAAGTTCTTCTTTTTTCAAAGTTAATACAATCAAGTTTATTTTTCTCAATAAGGTGTGTTTTATGGTTTATTTTATGGATTCCTTGATCACCATGATGAACATGATTTATTCTATTAGCTATGTAGGTTTTATTTGATGTGTGCTTGTGTGTGATTGCAGGTTCTCAAAAGGAAACACTTTCAGACAATTGAAGGATGGCTGCCACAAACTAGCGTTCGACCTAAGGTAGGGTCTAAAACACCTCTTTAGTTTTTATTAATGAATCACAATACGTTTAGAGAAAGGTAGATTTGCTTGTCCTACTTGTTGCTAGATATCTGTTGATATTGGGGAGATCAGTCTTGTCCGCAAGATCAATTTATTTGGCCAACAAATTGGCGACTCCACTGGGGAACTGAATTTGGTTTTTGGTTTTCCTTTTTCTTTGGCTTGAGAAACTTGTTCTTGTTTATGGTTTTTTCTTGATGTGTGTGGGATTGGGTAGTTTTTAAGATCTAGATTCTTCTTTTTTTTCTGAAGTTTACAGGGAACCACACTTTCTTTTTACAGATAGTGTGGACCTCTCTGCATCTTTCATTTATTACACAGAGCGGCACCGCATCTGGTTCTACTGGAAGCCTATGGACCCTGTTAAAATTTTTGGAAAACCTAAAATTTTTTCCTCCAGTTAAGTTCAGGTTTTATTTACAACTTTTAGTATCTACCCAGATCTACATGTGTTCTCTCAAAAATCTCTTATGAGTGAGTTCCATTAGAATTTTTGTTTTAGATTATTTTCTAGAAGTTTTGCATGCCTGGATTGGTTTTCACTTGGTCTTTGTAGTGACTCAGAGATTAAAAGCCTAAGAAACCTTAGACTACCCTGGTCTCTTTTGTCTTCTTGATGAGTCTGACTGGTTTGTGAAATATACCCTTGGTGAGAAATAGATTTCGTTTTCTCTTTGTAAAGCTTTGAACGAACTTGCTTATAAGTTTTGAATTTCATTTTTATAAAAGAAAACATAGCTGGGCCTTTTTTGATTGATTTTTTATTTTGAACGAATTAATCCTTAGTTTACTGAATAACTAAGTAAAACGTCCTCAAAAGGATTTGAAGCTTTTATTTCCATTAGGTTTTTAGAAGTTTTTAGATCTCAAGATTAGTTTTTTATAGTTTTGAGTGTTTTCTAGAAATTGTAGAATCTCTTTTGAAAGAAATTGTTTTTGTAGTTTTTGAGTGTTGAAAAAGAAAGGGATTTATTGTGAGCATAACGAGTAGTCTCATTTTGAGTTCTTGTTGAAATAGACAAAAAGATTTTATTTTCATTTAGATGTTGAAAGAAAGATTTGTTTTTCATAGAATTGCATTCTCAACTCTTCCTTTCAGCTAGGAATTCATTGAAGGAAAAAAGAATTGTTTATCATTTTAGGTGTCATTTTAGTGTTTTTGGAGTCGACTCTTCACACCATCAAAGTATCATTTCCATACCTATTGACTTAAGAAACAACCCATAAAATTAACTCTTAATTAAAATTGATCTAGCAATCTTTTTATTTCTAGGGCTCTTATCACCCATATAGATTAGGCTAGTATCTTGGAGTAGGGAGTAATTAACTCTCCAAGATAGTTAAAACAAACAAGTAGCTATATCTTGTGGTAGGAAATAAATCCAGTTATAATTGATATAATCTGGGAAGCTCCTCTTAAAGGAGTCAATCACGAGATCATGTCCAAACCTTTGAGACAATCAAGTCTGTCTCATTGGGAACGATAGAAGATTTGTGCGTATTAAAAACGGTAAACCTCGCATTAACCATTGTCGAGGAGCCTAGGGTCACTTGTTGGTAAACCTCGAATTGATCATGTTGAGGAGCCTTCAAGGGGATTGAGATTTGTTACTCTTCCCTTGCGTGTAGATCGGATCATAGATTGTTCCCCTAGTTGTATTTGTTATTGTTGGTAACCTTAGTGACCATAATATTAAGATTCTTTCCTAAGGTGATGGTGAAGGACGGGTCTCACTGTACCTAGAGCAGATGTCGACTAGACTCACTTGGACTCTCTGGGGGGTTCTCTTCACTCGAGATGGTTTTGTGAAGAAACTTGTGCCAGTGTGTTTCATTAAGCAGGTTTTCGGGGTAACTGTTCCAACTGCCCTTTCTGTATTGAATTCTACGACGTTGGATTTCATCACCAACTATTGTTTTTTTGGTATGGAAAGTTATTGTTTGTGTGTAGTTTGAACTCTTAGATTTTTTAGGCGCGTGATTCAATTTTTTGGTTCTTTAGAGACTTTAGGTGGTTTTATTGAAATTTTCTTTGTTTTTGTGTGAGTAATTAAATATTTAATCGTGGTTGAATTACTGATACAATCCCGTAGACTTCGGGGGCAACCTCCTGATTATACACCAAGCCAGCCTGAAGGGCTACGAGCTCTTGTATCACCCAGTGATAGTAGAGTTGGGTCACCGGAAGCCGGAGAGTCATCTTGATTATCAAGTTCAAGCAACAGACTATGTTTCTGAACCAATTTCATTTTCCAAAGTTACTAGTAGTATTTCTTCTATTAGTGAATTAGCTAAAGAACCTGAAATTTCTAAGCCTGAAACTAAACTTGCTACTACTCCATCCTCAAGATTTGCTTCTTCAACTTCTAGTGGTCCTGGTTCACCTAGGGTAGGAAGTATAATTACCCAAAATCTTCCTTCTGGACTGATTTCTATTGAAGAAATTGTTAGTCCGGAGGAAGATATAACTCTCCCTGAAAATCAACCAACTTTAGAACTTAGGGAGCGTGAATCAATTTTCTATAGTCCTTTTAGGAGTGACACTTGGTACGTATCTTTAACAAACTTTTTAGAAAACCCGGGTCTTAGTTTTTCACCACCTCGAATTCCTTTTCATCCAAGACCCAGAGCTTATTATCCTCCATTGAATATGTCCAGACAGTCATCTATGTTTTCCCAATCACCAGAAACATTTTTATATGGTGGTCCTTCTATTCCTTCTGGGTATCAGTCTCTCACTGGTACTTTTTCAAGAGCATCTCCTCAACCAATTGAACATGGGATATCAACTGGTAATAATAGAACTCAAGCATTGAGCGTAGAAGAAATTATTACGATGTCTAGTACTATTCCAAATCCGCAACCTCAAGGTAGTCAGTTACCACCTGGAGGGCAACCTCAAGGTAGTTAGTTACCGCTTGGAGGGCAACCTCAATGTAGTTAGTTACCACCTGGGGGGCAACCTCAAGATACTCAATTACCGCCTGGGGGGCAACCTCAAGGTAGTCAATTACCGCCTAGGGGGCAAGCTCAAGGATAATACATACCTTTGGGACAATACATACCTCAAGGAAAACCCTACACTCAGTACATACCTCAATGTCAACCCCAGTTTCAGTACGTGCCTCAAGGTTATCATCCTCAAGGTTAGTTCCCAACACAAGGTTTCTGACCACCTTCTAGTCAACCATTTGTATAAGGAGCTGGAAATGTACCATTTTATTATCAGCCCTATGCTCAACCCGATTATGGCCCTTCATATGCTCAAATTTTTATGGGTCCATACCTCGAAATGAACATGGTGTGGGATCCATCTTAAACTCAACAGACTTTGCAACCTAACGTGTAGTTCTCAGCTCAATTTGGACAACCTTTGGTTTCCGGTTCAACCCAGCAACCTGTCCAGTCTACTATTCAAACCTCTGCACCTATTATGGTTCATCAGCCTGGGCCTAGTTTGCCTCAAACTCCGCCTCAAACTTCTGCTGCAACTACTGTAGCTTCTGTTCAATCTACCCCACCTACTTCTAGAGTATCAGCAACTCCCGTTTCAACCGTTCCTGCATCAGTGCAGACTCCTCAAGCCTCTTTACCATAGTTGGGACCTACAGTTCAAACTTCCGTCCAGATGCCTGCAGGACAAGCTGGTTGAAGTACGATTGTCACAATTCAACTCCAATTCACTTATCAACCGTACTAGGGAAAATATCAATTTGGTCCTACTGTACAAAATCTGGCTTATCAGTATCAACCACACCTTGGATATACTTATCATCAACCTCAACAACCCCAGTTTGGTTTGGTTAATCCTCATTTCCCAGGAGGTTATAATATTCCAAATGCAAATCTAATTCCAGGTTATCCTGGATATCCTCCTCCTGGGGCTGGTCTTGTTACCCAAGGTTTTCGAGACCCCAACCGTCAGTTACATTTTATAGCAACTTTGGACTTACCTGATTTGTCGCACCTTAAAACCGACCCAATTTACTATCTTCTGTATTGGCCACCAATGCCTAATAAGTTGCCCAGTGATATCTCGAGGTTTAAGGGTAAGTCAGGAGAGGATCCGTCAAATCATGTCATGACTTATCACCTCTGGTGTGCATCTAATTCCATTATTGATGATTCAATTTGCTTATGTCTTTTTCAACGAACTTTGATTGGTCTTGCTGCCAAATGGTACATTGAGTTACAACGAGCCCCTTTTTATAATTCTAGTCAGTTAGCTACTTCTTTCTTAACTCATTTTCAGTTGCCTGTTAGATACGACAATGGCACAGAATTATTAACTTCATTAAAACAGTCAACGTTAACATATATTTCTGATCATATTCATGAATGGCAACGTAGACGGAGTTTAGTGAAAGTTTTTATTCTGGATCAAATTTTAGCAGAATGGTTCATTAAATCATTATTACCTAAAATCACAGAGGAAGTAGCTAAGGCAGGAGTTCTTACTGAAAATCATGTAATTGCTTAGGATGAGTACCTTGACCTCATTTATACGCAGTCAGGTACTTTACATGAAAAAATCCCTGACCTTCCGAAACAAAATCAAATAACTACAGCTCCTTCAGGGTCTCATGCCGCTGATGGTATGATTGGTTCAGTTAGTACCAAAAGCAAGAAGAAATCTTCAAATAATTCTTCTCCTATTATAACTTTACCAGATTTCGTAACAGGAGACTCTTCTGCTAAAATTCTTGCCCATATCCATGTTGTAGAATCCTCTACAGCCAAATCAAAATTCTGGTGGTAAGAAGAAGGGGAAGAAGAAAAATAAACAAAACTCATAAGAGAAATCAGATAAAAGTGAATCTACTGACGAGAAACGTATACCTCGCTATCCTTGTCTCATTTTTTACGAGGAGCATTTTACAAGAGACTGCCCACATCAAGCTGAGATTGCGAAAATCGTCAACGGTTCTCAAACACCTGCTGTCTTGAAGGATCCTTTTCCTAGCCAAGATAGTAATATGATTGGTTCTTCCTCGAATGCCTCAAAAGATCCCATAATGATGATGTCTCATGTCAGGATTACGACGTGATCACAAGATTATGGTAGTAAAGGTCCTGTTGGTGGTAAGGAAGTAGAATCTTCCAATTCAAACCCATCAACTTCAACTCCTTCTAGTTTTGATGCACTACAAATCAAGAAACCTAACCCTGACTTAGTAATCAAACCGCCTACTAAAGATATACTTCGGAAGTCAGCTTTCAATCCACATGCTAGAGCTGCTGAGAATTATAACATTGTTGAATACTTAGCTATTTCCCCTTCAGCAATGTCAGCTTTGGAGGTGTTGCAATCATGTCTAGCATAGCGTAAATTACTATCGTTAGTGATAGGTGCTATTGATATTCAGGATTCGAATCTTATAATCTTCAATTTAGAGAATAGTACACCTCGCCTACCTCATCAAATGGCTTTCTAGATTCCAGTGTTAGTCAAAAATAGGCCTTGCTTTAGGATTGTGATTGATGAGGGAGCTTCTACGTGTATTATGTCGATCCAGTGTTGGAGATCGCTTGGTTCTCCGACACTCAATCAGTCCCCAACAATTGCTTTTGATGGCCTAGGGTTCCATACTTTTGGCATTTTACAGGATTTACCTATAGGGATTGAAGGCAAAATTGTAAATTTGGATGTGGAAGTGGTTGAAACCCCTCTATATTACAACATTCTCTTGGGTCGCAGCTGGTCTTACGCTATGACTACTATTGTTTCATCGGTCTTTCGGCTTATCAAATTTCCTCATAATGGAAAGATCATTACCATAGACCAGTTGACTTATCTTTCATCTGACCCAGCCTCTTCTGATAGTATTCAACATGTCGCTAAAACAAATATCCCTTACAACGATGTTGGGGTAGGATTGATTAAAGATTCTGGTTTACTAAGAACTCTTTCCTTTCCTCCTCCTAACATATCACCTTCTATTGCAACCGTTGATATGATTTCATCGAACACTATTGCTTTTGATGATTCTTGGATCGTACCTTCCAACTTTGAGGTGGATTCATTTGGTGACGCGATGCCTTTCAGTCCCTTTGAAATTGCATATCAGGTTGTACGGTCATTTTCTGACCCTTGTTCAACCAAAATTGATCCAATGAATGTGGTCCATGGAGAATCACTTTCAATTTCAACCTCAGCTTCAACAACTTTTTCTGAGCCTGTTCATACCGATGAGCAGATTCATGAACTTTTGTCTATTGAGGATTTACCATGGAAAGTTCTCCATCATCTATCTTCATTTTTACCTAAGCTTGATCATTTTGAGAATGATTTTTCATCTATTTTTACCGCTGACTATGTCAAAGAACCATAGAATCCATTGCAACATCCTGATTCTGAGTTAAATTTGGGAAATATTTCTCGAACGGTTCCTAGACATTTCAGTTAAACCCGGAATTATTGAAAACTTTCATATAGGTGCTTCCTGTACGAGCGATGAAATCCAAACTTATAAAGCCCTATTTCAAGAATTCTGAGACGTGTTTGCCTGGTCATATGAAGAAATGCTAGGAATCGATCCATCATTTGTTGTCCATGAAATTAAAACTTACCCGGATGCTAAACTTGTCCGGCAACGTTTGCATCAGATACATCCGTGAAGAGCTGCTGCTATTAAAGCTGAAGTTGAGAAATTACTTCGAGTAGGTTTCATTTATCCAATTCCCTTAACAGATTTGGTATCGAATATTGTTCCTGTTAACAAAAAGAAAGGAACGATAAGAATATGTATCAATTATAGGGATATTAATCGAGATTGTCCTAAAGACAATTATCCAAACCCATATATCGATCAAATTATTGATGATTGTGCCAGCAGTGAAATGTTCTCCTTTATGGATGGTTTTCCCCGTTACAATCAAATCAACTTACTCCATGCTGATCAACCAAAAACGGCTTTCATTTGTCCATGGGGGACATTTTCTTATTGGAAATTTCCTTTGGGATCAAAGAACGCTAGAGAAACTTTTCAAAGAGCTATGTCTTACGCATTTCATGACATCAAGCACATTGTGCAGCCTTATCTCGATGATTTACCTGCCCATTCATTACGTAGAGCCGATCATCTCACTCATTTACAAGCAATATTTATGAGATGTAGGCATTATCAAATTAGGTTGATTCCACACAAATGTGTTTTCTGTATAGGAACAGGTCATTTACTGGGATTTGTCGTCTCAAAAGCTAGCATTCGTGTCAATCCCTCAAAGGTTGAAGCTATTATCAAATTGACTCCTCCTTCAAATGTTCACCAACTCCAAAGTTTGCAAGGGAAAGCAAACTTTTTACGTCGTTTCATTCCTAATTACGCTGATATAACGAAAGGTTTTACCAGGTTGTTGAAACAGAATACTCCATTCCTTTTGGATGAGATAGTTGACAAATCTTTTGATGCACTTAAACACGCGTTGACCCATGCACCGTTATTGCATCCTACCAACTACAACATGGATTACTTTTTTTACCTCGCCGCTTCTCATTCCACCATTGGGATGGTTTTAGTTCAGGAAGATGAATTCAACAGTGAACATGTGATTTACTATCATAGTTGAACTCTGAATCCAACTAAGCTTAAATATTCACATGTGGAGAAATTGTCATTGGCAACTGTTCAAGCTGTGCAAAGATTCCGTCACTACATCGTATTACGCAAAACCACGATAATTTCTTATTGTAACCCTATGACGTATATTTTGACCAAACAATTGCTAGGGGAAAGTATTCCAAATGGATAGTTATCCTGTAGGAATTTGACTTGGAATTTGAAAAATCCAAGGCAAAGAAATATTTAGTTTTTGCAGAGCTGATGTGTGATTTCCCGTGTGCTGATACTGAAACTATGGCGGAAGAGCCCATTGCGGATGAATCCTTGTTTCTTATCAGTACTCTTTATCCATGGTATGGTGATATCATTGTTTATCTCCAAACCCAATCTTTTCAACCTCAAAATCTCACGATCTCAGTGACGGAAAATGCATTTCCAATCCCAAAAATACAATATTATTGGAGATACACTCTATCGTCGTGGGGCAAATTTTGTTTTCTGACGTTGTTTAACTCATGAAGAAGCTGAGAAGGTTCTAAATGACTCACTCTGGAGCATGTTTCGGTCATATATTTGGGTATGCCACAACCCAAATGATATTGCGCGCTGGTTATTTCTAGCCATCTTTATTCAAAGATTGTATCTATGTAGTCTGGAAATGCCACAAATGTCAAAAATTTTATCGTACGATGCGTGCTCCACCAGCTCCTCTCCACCCTGTAATTGTTGTCAGTCCTTTTGCAAAGTGGGGTATCGAATTTATTACATGTAACCCTCACTCGGCCGAGGGGCATGCGTATATCATCCTTGCGGTATATTATTTTACTAAGTGGGCCGAGGTAATGCCTACATTTTTAGTAGACGGTAAAACTGCTACAACTTTCATTTTCAATCATATAATTACTAGATTCAGTGTTCCTCAAGCGATATTATTGATCATGGGAGTCATTTTCAAAACATCATGATGACTAAACTGATAGATCAACTTGGCCTACGTCACGATACTTCTACTCCATATTACCCATAGGCTAATGGTCTGGTTGAAGTATCAATAAAGTTCTAGTCACTATGATCCAATGAATCATTGGTATTCATAGGTCGAATTGGCGTAACATGTTATTTTCAACACTTTGGGCATATCGAACCTCAGTAAAATCATCAATTGGTTTCACTCCTTTTCAACTGGTCTATGGTTTGGAAGCAGTGTTACCCATTGAATGCAAAAAATTTTCATTGCAAATAGCCATATAATTATTCCCAGGCACTTCGGAGGAGGAGAAACGTTTGTTGTATTTAGCTCAGCTAGATGAGAATCGACGCAATGCTGCATTAGCAATCGAGACTCATGCAAAACGAATAAAAGCTCAGTATGATCGAAATGTTACACCTCGTAATTTTTCGGAAGGAGACCTAGTCTTACTATATGATCAAGCAAACGATAAGCTAGGGGCTGGAAAATTTGTACCTATGTGGCATGGTCCTTATATTGTTAAGAGAAAGCTGGAAAAAGGGGCCTATGAATTCCTAGACTTTGACGGTGTCTCTTTGGGTAAACCCAGAAATGGGCTTTATCTAAAGAGATATTATGCTTAAATTTTGGTGTGGAGATTTTTTGTTAGATTAGTTTCTTTCTAGCTGGTGTGTTTTAGATTAGAAATGTGTGCCTAGTTTAGAGAGTGCTTTTATCATTATTCCTGCTTATCTTGATTTTACTCTTGATATTGCAAATGTCGACGTCTCTTCAAACATACATTGGTTTTGCTGATGGTGCTTGTCGTAATACATGGAACATTTCTTCCGCAGCTTGGGTTATCTATTCACCCTCTCATGAGTTAGTATCTATGCATGGGGTAAGCCTTGGTAAAACAATGAATAACATTGCAAAGTATAGTGCAATGATTGAGTTATTATCTGAATCCATCTCATTTGGGATTTGGAGTATGATTGTTAGGTTAGATTCTGAACTCATTGTATTACATCTTAACAAAGTTTATGCCATTAGAAATCCTGTGTTATTAAGATTATTTTTGAGAGTTCATCTCTTGGAACGTGAATTTGACTACATTGAATATCAGCATATTCCAAGATATTTAAATACATTAGCAGATGCAATTGCTTCTCGAATGTTAAATAGACATTTGCAATAATAAAAAAAGTAAATTTAAAACATTCCATAACATTTTATACAAGATAGCCAGTAATAGTGATATATCATAACATAGAAGTGTGTCAAATATACATCGTCTTTGATCATACGTTGAAAAACACCTTATGATCGGCAAAAATGATAATACAAAAAGACATAAAATGCCGTGCGAGTCTACAAAAGTGATCATCCTATCCCTGATGATGATCACGATAAGAAACCACTGCTCCGACCACCCTACAAAGGAACCTCCTAAAAGGTCTTGGGACCCCAATCACATATCACTATAACCTAAGTGGGATATCATCTATGCCAGTCTCTGGAATATCTACTGTCAAATGCTCTAGATGATTCTCCAATTCAGCCAGCATCTCTGTAGATTGGTCCTATGGGGCCAGTACTGCTGCAGCTGGGTGTCTCCTCTCATAGGGCTGGAGAGAGGCTGGTCTCCACGGACCCACATCTGCATTTGAAATTTTTTATTATCAGTTTTGGACAATTTGAAAACAAAAAATTTAGTTAAAACTTAGAAAATGTTGAGAATGATTTTCCCTGAATCATCCCACTACTCTCCTGGTGGAAGAGTCATGTCTGGGTCACCATGATAATCCATCCTAGCATATGGAAAATCCTGAAACATAAAAATTTGGTTTCCCAACCAACGAAAATACTCAGGCGGAAGTCAAACAACCTTTGAACCCTCCTCAGGATGATGGGTAATCACTGCAACCCAACGCATTATCCTAGGCTCTCGAGGAAGTCCAGCCTCAACAGAAAGTTGTTGTGGGACCAACATCGTGACCCTCTCTAGACCAAAACTCACAACCAGGAAACCATATCCAAAGTTTTTTTAGTTGTCCATTCTTTACTCTAGATAGTTGGCATTTTACATTTACCAACACAGCTTCGCACGAGTTGAAGATGGTACCTCAATAACAGTCTACTGCCATTTTCATTTGGGATCTGGTAGCTACATGCAATGCTGCACTCCCGCATAATATGGTAACAGTGAACGTGATAACATTAAGTTCAGGATGGGCGATAGTTTTAATATCGATTCGTTTGTCCGCTATTTGTTCATTGCAAAATTCCAATTAGAGATTAGCGACAAACTGGCCACCTGGCCTAGTCCTAAAAACGGATAATTTTTCACCTCTCTTGGGAAAACCAGTCACAAAATATATTTTCTCCAGCTCAATTTCAAACCGGTGGCCACCAATCATGAAACACTAGTCCTGTACGTTCCACCTGTCTACCAGCCATTGCAAGAAGTCTACTTGGGCCCTCATGCTGGGTATGGCCCAGAATTTAAATAGTCCACATGCCCTCAATGCATCCAATAAGCATTTTTTATGTCCTCATTGCACAAAAGACATATTAGAACAATTTAGTTCAAAAAAATTTTGGGCGGAAATGGAAAAAATTTGAAATTTTAAAACCTATTTCGCGGGGTCCGCACCCACTAGTTAGGGACAATGCGTAGGTCCGCACTCATTGTAAGAAATAGGTGCAGACCCACGAATTTTTACTTTGTAAGAAAAGGTCGGGGTCCGCAGGGGCTGCATGTTGCACCTGTGGACCCCCGCGAGCGTTTTTCGAAAACAAATTCTCCTTAAAAAATCAAATTTAAAGGTCTAAAATGAAATGTGAACGGTTGAAACACAACACAAGGATGATGTGGATTACCTGGAACTGACGGTTTTCGATTCTAACGGATGGATTTTCCGCAATCTTCACAGGAAGTTTCTTACCCAAAAGCTCTCTCTTCTCACTCTGAAGTCAAACGGTAAAAATGAATTTTCAAAATCCCTTTTTATAAGCTTTTTTGAATAAATGAGTTTTTAATTTATTTATTTTTTAATTTAACAAGGTAACTTTTTGATGCATTTTTATTTATCTTAAACAGGTATGAGTAATGTTTTGAGTTTTTGTGTAGAATATTAGATTTCTTAGGGAAAATTGATCATTTTCAACAAAAAACATTGGAGTCCTCTTTAAGCTCTTTTCTGACTCGTAAAATATGAAAAGACTGTCAAGTTTTTTCTTTTTAAACTCGTTAAAACGGAATGAAAAGGACGGTCCACTTACAACTCTTTTCTGACCGTATAAACATGAATAGATCACCAGACTTTTATCATTTCAAGTTTGATATTGGTTATAAAATGGCGTGTCTTTGATTTCTTTTCTACTTTTTCAGATCAGGGCAACTAATTATGAAAAGTAATCCTTGATCGTAATGGTCAAGAAGTTCTCTCAAGTATTATTTTATATTTTTTTGGGCTTGGGAGACACAAATTTATGAAAAAGGACATCCATGGAGTTTTCTTAAGTTTTTCTTCTGACTCCCTAAAATTGAAAAACACCGAGATTTTCCTATACTGGACTCGTTAAAATTTAACAGTAAATGACCTGTTAAATTTTAAACAGGAACGAACCACTCCTTCTTGGGGTTCAAATTTTAAACTAAGTTGGAGTCATCCGAAGGATGAGCTTATAACCAAGCAAATGTTATCCTCCTCAAGCTTTTCAAAAATCAAGAGGTACTTGCCAAAAATGGTGGGCGAAAAGAGAGAAAAATGAACCTATTTGTTACAATTTATGTTTTAGAAAAGCAGTTAACCACTCTTGAACACGACACTTTTTGTTCACCTAGGTTGGGAAATCCTTTGCCTGACAGTTAATCAAACCATATTGAAGGTCTTCAGTCGGTTTCTGGGTATTAGCCTTGGGTCAATTGTCACCAAACCATCTACAGTGCCATTATGTGTTCAAGATGTCAATTCAAATAAACCATTCATCTGGAACATATCTGTCATCCATTTTTACCATCCCTGAGTTAGTCCTTTCCAAATATATTTCTTCAAACTTGATCTATGGTTTCGTGTTGTGAGATTTCCTATGACATATGGCTTTCTATCGACTTCAACTCATTATCTAGAAAGATGGTCTAGAAACCGTTAGTAGCTTGGAATCTGCATGCCTTAATGGCAGGTTTCTTGCCTTCGATGACAGGTTGCATCATTGACCTTCGATCAAAGGATTCTATGACATGTTCGACATCAGCTCATCTATTCACATTTCATGGATTGTACTGAGAATATTGAGAGCCATTGACATTACTAGTGGTTTCTCTCACACTTGTTAACAGTTCACATCATTGACTGGTAATTAAGTGGTTTCTACCATGTTCGACTTTGACACATTCATTCACATGGATAGAATTGTACTAGTTTGGGAAGCAGAAATCAAGACCCTAGATCTAGTTTTCGCCATCCAGGATGCGAGGAATTTTGTTATTCAATATACAGTGGAGTATTCATAAACAGATGGATGTGCCCATACTATGTCTACATATGTCTATATGCGTGATGTATTACAAAATCATTCCTGTATCAGAGTAGTTTACTTAGTTTTCTAGTGAGTTTTGATCTGAGCATGGGAATGCCTACCTCAGCGATGATATGTTCACATATATATATATATATATATATATATATATATATATATATATATATATATATATATATATATATATATATATATATATATATATATATATATATATGCATTGAATGTTTTTATAGGTTCCGACTGGGGTGTCCATAGGATGATCCTTGAAATGATAAAGTACCTCACTCTCCATACATGAAAGACTTCATCTTCATCTATTACAGACTTCACACTATAGGGGGCAATCTGTTGCACAAAAATTATCACCATGATATTTTGCGATCTGTGTCAGTCTATCACCACTGATACTTTCCTCCTTTGCAAGTCTTAAACCACAGTTCTTCATGTCAAGCCTTGAAAATAATAGAAAGCCCTTAAAAGTCTCTAAAACTCTAGTTCCACACTTTCTCTTAGCATTACCTGTGGTCCCGCACCCAAAGGTCATATCCTCTCCACACTTAACCGCTCTATCTCTGTGTAATGGGTGTGGATCCCTGTAAAAGTAAAAAAGGTGCAAGTATATTCTTAAAAACTCACTTTGAGTCATTTCAGGAAGCTTCTCGAAGGAATCCTAAGGTGGCAAGTTCGCTCCTTTAAGGTTCATGCATCCCATACCTTAAGGAGCTAACCCCTTGATGTCAGGAGCTTATCCCTTTGAAGGAGGACTCTATCCCTTCATAGGTGGACCTGTAACCTCCTTCCTTTGAACTATAAAATGAAGCATTGTGCTAGTTACTTAGGAGCTTGAACGCTGAATATTTTTGAGGTGAAATGCTGCTGGAACTTAGTCTTCCTAATTGAGCTTTTGTGAGGAAAGATTACATACCTCTTGATCACATTTGAAAGACTGTGAGGCTTGTCAAAGTAGAGGAGATTCCTATTTTTGACCCTGGGAAGAGCTTGTACAACCTCAAGGCGCCAAAGGTTGTAAAGTTATTCTATTTTCAAAGTTAATACAATCAAGTTTATTTTTCTCAATAAGCTATGTTTTATGGTTTATTTTATGGATTCCTTGATCACCATGATGAACATGATTTAATATATTAGCTATGTAGGTGTTATTTGATGTGTGCTTGTTTGTGATTGTAGGTTCTCAAAAGGAAACTCTTTCGGATGGTTGAAGGATGGCTGCCACAAACTATTGTTGGACTTAAGGTAGGGTCTAAAACACCTCTTTAGTTTTTATTAATGAATCGCAATATGTTTAGAGAAAGATAGATTTGCTTGTCCTGCTTGTTGCTAGATATCTATTGATACTAGGGATATCGGTCTTGTCTTCAAGATTGATTTATCCGGCCAACACATGGAAAAATATAGTTTTGGTATTAGATTTCGGGAGAAAAGAGAGCTATGATCACATAATATTGGTTGTGTTAGCATTCTTTCGAGAAAAGGATTGGCTATGGTAATATATTTCTTTTGGGAGGA
This sequence comes from Pinus tabuliformis, assembly GCA_031772625.1. Classification (NCBI taxonomy): domain Eukaryota; kingdom Viridiplantae; phylum Streptophyta; class Pinopsida; order Pinales; family Pinaceae; genus Pinus; species Pinus tabuliformis. The sequence continues at coordinate 422,972,347 of CM062811.1, forward strand.
GATTATATATAGTTATTTAGCTAGATGTTTTGGTAAGAGGAAAACATCTCTTTATATGCATGAAAGAATGGATGTATGAATTTGATCCCTTTCGAAAAAAAAACATAATTGTAGGCACAAGTAAAATTTCTTGTTGGGCTAGTTCTCTTAAGGATTGATACGCATTTACATGGATAGAAATAATATCTAGTATTTTAGCTTTCCTTTGGAAAGAATATGAGAGTGCATGCAATATTATGTTGGCATTTTTTTGGAAAGATGATGCTTGATAGTGATATGCATGTCACCAATGCATGTGCAATGATTCTAAGGAAGGCATTTCATGAAATTTTGTTTATGTTTTATGTATGCACATGAATAGATGTTGAAGTGTCCCTAATAAATATTTATTATTGGATGATTAATATTTGACCTAATCATAATATCAAAGAGTGCTCATGACAACAATGAGAGGAAATGATGGTGACTTGTCAAAAGGATAGATTATGTTTAACATTGTGGCATGTAAAGAACTAATGGTCCATGTAGATTGGGGAGTGTGCACTACACGATGGTCCACTGATAGAATAACTAGGCCACAAAGATACAAAGATTGAATATTTGTGGGAAAATGATATCATGATGATTGTAATATATTTTTTCTATTTTAATTATATTTATTTTTAATATTTTATGACAATGGTTAAGGGATGGACTCCCTAACAAGCCATTGAGTCAGGGGTGAACGTTTGATAATAAAACTAAACATTTGTTGGTTTTCACTCTACATGGTTTCCATTGTACATCAGTGTCTAATGATGTGGTTTCATGTTCTTCCATTTTTATGATGTTGATTCCTTGCATGGTGTGTTGTGTATATTGTCAAGAATGTGATTAACTAGCTGAGTTAAAATAATCATTGAATTGATGCAAGGATACATCAGAAAATTTATTTTAATATCATACAATAATGGTTTTTAATGATTAATGAGGAGTCTCGAATAGTAATTTGAATAGTTACGCATTTGTAAATTTTGTAAAAAAATTCTAACTCCATGCATTTTTAATGTGAGGTTACTGAGGGATGTTAGAGGTTGTATCAAAGATGAATCTTGCGGCACTGACACCTTTTTGGAATTCGTAAGTGGAAAACAAATTTACGTATGATACTAGTGGGCATCAACTAAGGTATTATTCTAACAATCTACAAATTAAAATATGCAGTGCACTACTTTTGACACGAGATGCATGATGAATTTTTATAGCTACATGGAAGAATAGTAATTAATAAAGTCTGCTACAAAGCTATGCTCGTGATATTTGAATCTTGATGAGGATAAAATACAATAAAACCTTTGTTTCACATATGAACAATCCTGAGTACTCACTAGTGAAAGTGAGAGTTGACTACCAACCTTTGCATATTTGAAAATATTACTCATAAATTTAATGAAGATGACTAAAGATACCATACAATACTCGTAAACAATAAATGCATCAATGCAAAAGATGGAGAATTCTCTTAAAGAGGACAATACAGTGTTTTAATAGAACACTGAAAGAACCCCTTTAGATGTTAAAAATGAACAATGAGTCAAGTAATGAGACTTCACTCTAATAGCTAGTTGTTGATTGAGTTGTGTCATGGTTTCATAAAGAAGGTTGGTATCATTAATTAGTTAGTGCTGGATGAATACTTGTTAAAAATTATATGCATGAATTGGTTCTAATTTAATGTTTTTGGAAGTTGTAAACAAGCGATTATCATAGTTACTTTCTTTGTTGGTTTGTTGGTAGCAGTACAATGCGGGAAATTGGGTATGTTTTAGATTATTACCACAATGATTATAGACACCTACACATTCATGATAAATTAATGTTTTATATGAATAAATATTTTCATATATTTTTATGTGAGAGAATATTGTATGCACAAAAATTACTATGATTGCAAAAGGGAATATTGCTTTAACCATGCATACCTATGATTGCAAGTTCTTGAACGTGACAAAGGAATAAGATCATGATACAATAATGTTGTTTCTAAGTTTCGTGATTGTGATTATGGGAAAAATTGCAACGTATACCACTTTTATGTAAGTTATTTTTCCTATCAATCTAGATATTATGGACCTATGTTGAGGCTCAAGTATGAATACATCATGTAGATAAATATTTCTTTCATTCTAATGATAATGTTTGTATGTTTCGTTACAAAAATTACCATGGGAAAGAATGCTAAAATAATATTTTACATGCCAGATAGTTGTAGACAATTGTGAAAGGCCAAAAGGCCTTAGATTAATGATAGTTTCTTGACCAAAGGGGTTGATGGCACTTGCCTACCCAGATTTCCTCTCCCTAGAGGTAGACAATCTTAGTAAGGGAAAAGAGTTGGCCATGATGTTCAGATGGGAAAATCTTGAGGAAACTCTTTTGGTTTTCGAGCTTGTTTGAGAAGGTCCAAAATTCCTCATAAACGGGACATTGTTAGAGGAATAGGCATGACACCGCTAAGAGGAATCTTGTATTGGATTCTGTGTGGTCATTGAAATTCTTGAGATGGTTGGCTAGTATAATTCCATGCTGGACCTCGTATGGTCTTTGTCAAAGAACTATATGAATGTGAAAATGGCTTAATTTGGTTTTGGAAACCAGTTCCCATTGGTAGGGAAGACCAATCTTTAGCCTAATATGGTTTTCATAGTAGAACAAATTAACTAATCAGTTATGTGTTGTGTTAAAAATGAAAATTCTATTTAATCTTGTAGATATTATATGTACATATCGATAGGAAAGGAGCCTAATGCTCAAAAAGGAATTACTAGAGGCGTAACTTCTTTTATTGTATTACCAATTTTTGGAATGCATTAGTAGGGTATAAGACAATATGTACTTGGTGCATTTATTGGTGATTTCAATGATTAGATATCTAACTACTCTCTAAATACTTTTAGAAGTACTATGTGGGTGTGTTTAGTGGGACCTAAGACAATGTGTATATGATGCATTGATTTATCATTTTGATGACCACAAGGTTGGTGCTCTTTGATTGCTTGTGGAAGTATGATTTCTAAAATATCACTTCACATTGTATAAATTAGTGATACCTATAAGTATTTCATTTGAATGAAAATGTTGTGACTAATGTGACTATGTTGGATTTATTGATCACAAATTACATGGTGCTTGTTGTTAATTTATTAAACCATTCAAGCGCTTGCATAAAAGTGACCATGAATTCCAAGAGTAATTGTAAGTAACATTAAGTTGTTGTATAGATTCTATTTTACTTCTATGAATATGAGTAATGGTGAAGTGATGGAAAGTAGAATCTACATATTTTCATAGTTATTAATTCTTACGACTATTGGTTTTTCTTATATTATAGCATTATTGTCTTTTCTTATTGATATTTCTTTGAATGAAAAACTTAATTTTAAAGGGGAAGTATCAAATTTTTGGTGGTTTATATTGTTATATCATGAGTAAAATTTAAAGTTCCAGGGAGAGATGAACTCTTAAGAAGGTTTCCACTTTAAGTGGGGGAGTATGTAACATCACTAGAACCAAGTAATTACACAAAGTGTTGATAAAAGGATCATTACTAATCTATTATTAATGGAACCATTTCCATCAAGAATTTGTTAAAAAATGAATGGGCTTTTGGTAACCTCATCTTCGTTTCCATGGATATATGTTATAGGAATGAGGGATGTGATTGTCATAAAATAGGGAACCATTTGGTCTTAATAAAAATAATAATTTTTAATTTTAATTTAGTTCAGATGGCTACAAATCAAGAAGTTGTTAAGAAATAGCGAAAATATCTCATTCAGATCTTCTCAAAGAGAGAGGGTTTGTAAATTTGATGTGGGGCTCCATCCATGGGATTTTATTTGGGAGTCATGAGGGAATCGCTTTTTCTGAAGGTTTGTCTCATTTTTAAATGTAACTAACCAATAAATTGGAGGAGGTTTTCCTACATCTGATGGAGTTTCTAGAGAAATGTAACTCTGCCAATTTCCTTCACGCTATTTAGCTCAGCGTTGCAAACTAGTACTTATTTCAAAGGCTATCAAATATGTGGCATATTGAATGATGTGTGCAACCAATTCCTTCTTGAAAAATGCAATTGGCTCATACAAATGGTTGACCTGGATTTGGATGGAGTCGAGATGGAAGGGATATATTTTTCTACATCTTCATGGTTTAGAGATATTGGAAATCATCCTCCATTCATTGATGGTATGCATAATAAGATGGCATTACGTATTAGAGGTGTATGACTTAATTAATTTTTTTCTTAAAAGTATTCTCATGAGTTACTGGGAATGATGAAACGATGAAATTTTAAGTAGTTTAATTTTTGTAAATATTCATCGGTTTGAAGGTAAATTAGTGATTTTCTCTCGAAAGAAAATAATTCATGAAATTTTATGCATGCATAGAACACACGCTTATTTTTTTAGTAAAAAATGCATATTACTGGTTGTAAATAAAAATTGTTCTTATGTTAAACTTTTCGAAAGAAACTATATATATATATATATATATATATATATATATATATATATATATATATATATATATATATATATATATTTGCAGCATTAAAAGATAAGTAACATTGCTTGTCTTTAAAAAATATATAATATTGCATATGCATCTTATGTAAGAAAAGATAGGATGCATGTTTTTCCTTTTTTTAAGGATTTCATATAAATGTGGTGTATGAAATGATAAAATATCCAAGTTATTTTCTTGAAAAAGAAAATAGTTTAAAGAGTGTAATTCTTGAAATTAAATAAAAGAATGCATATGAATTGTTGTATAAATGTTTAGGCACTTTTATTTTTGAAGACATATCATGGTAAAAAATAATAGTTTGCTAATCTTTGGAAAAGGAATCCATATTATTTCTTGAAGGAGTGTAGGGGTTTGTGTGAAATTTACAATAAAATGATTTATGTGGAAAGCTAGATAAATGTTATTAATATTAGCATTCTTTCCATACACTAGATTTTTGGAAAATAACACATACTTATATATATAAATAAATGGTAAAAGTTGATATAAAAGTTTCTTGAGAAAATAAAATGTGCTTAAATGCACATAAGTACTAGTTGTCGAGCAGTAAAAAGGGTCTTTTTCACCTCTATTTACCCTACATTAACTTATCAATCCAGGAATGATTAGTTATCTCAAAGAGTGTACTCAGTTTGAGGCGGTCATTTGTCAGAGTAATTCTAGTAGTAGAGTGCTCTAAATACAAGAGTAAACGGATGCTTGAAATAAGATCTACTTACAGAAAAGAACCTTAAAACTCAAATCATGCACTCAGAAAGCTTTAGGAATTTATCAGTCAAGGGTACAGTAATGGTAACTCATACCTCTGTAAAATGATGTAATTAAAGACAATCAAGGAAAAGATCATCAATCTGGGAACTAGACAACAAATTACAATCCTCACTACAGTCTCAGATCATTCTGCACACCAAATAAATGATAATACAAATGACAGGAAATGGAACAGAAACTATTCCTATGAACAAGATTGAACAACAAAACCTTAGTCTATGGAAATGAATGCGGTAATTGTATCCTGCAGGAATTGGGTAACAATTCTTACTCTAAAGATAAATCAGACAGCAAATGGAAATAGAGCAGAAACTAACAAAGATGAAATATAGAATAGCAACCAGAGTCAAATATAAATGTACAATGAACCAAAACGAATATCACACACAACATGCTTAATATTAAAAGGAACAGTAATCTGACTTTGATACAACAAGTATAAATCACAGTTATAAAGAATAATGATTATGATTCATAATGGAACAGCAATGCCAGTTGAATAACAATCGCGGTTAAGTGTAAACCATAGATAAATACAGTAATATCGACTTATTAATGTACAACACGATTACTCTGTAATTGAACAGCAATGGCATTCTGTAAGGAACAGCAATGTTATATCAATGGTTAAAGGAACAACAATGTGTTACAAAGTCAGAATGAACAACACAACATTCCTGTTACAAAGAACAACATTAGTCGGTTGAGCATAAACAAAATATAATAGAACCATTATGTAAAATAGCAAAACACATCAGATTACTGAACAAAGCTAATAACGAAAAATACACACGAATTGGAAATAATGGTACAAGAGCAAGTGTTCCACCAGGGCCAGGCCGTTAGCCTTTAGGGACACACCACTTGAGATTACTCCAGAATCAAAGATGGGATGGCAACCAAATTTATATTAAAACATCAAAACAGAGTTACAGTGGATCGCTCTTCAATGAGAGTCAATGATCAAAGTTTTAAATACAATGGAGAATTACATAAAAATAGCAACAGTTCATCCCTCGGGCTAGCAGTGCTGCCCCTTCTTATAATAGTCGAGCGGAGATATCAATGATACAAAAATCATTAAGATAGTGATCCCTCAGGATCAAAGGATCCTAAGGGATTCGCTAGACTGTTAATTCTCAGTTATTCTCTTGTTCTCTTGCGCCGATTTGGTATCTCTTTTTCCCTTTTCTGGGTGATATGCTCCAATTTGGATTGCCTTGTTTGCATACAATTCCCTGCCAAAGGGACAATAGTTAACTTTGTGCTGTATTTTCCTTTGGGACGACAATCTTCTGTTTTCTCCTTTTCCTTCATAAGAAAATGGCAATTATTAGTTTTTTTGCGTTGCATACAAATCCCATAGATTTTGTCATAATTTCTTATTATCTAACTAGTTCATGATGCAAAGATGTCATGAGTTTTAAAGAAAAGATGACAAAATAAATGATAATAACATACCTTCTCCAGTACTCAACACACCCCCTACTTACCTTTTTTCATGCCCTCATGAAAACATTGTAGTTGACATGCAAGGCAGTGAGAGAGTAGGTTGGAGATAGGATCTCATGAGGTGGTCTACAACCATGATTCCTAGTTAGGTGTTCAAAAGGAAGTCCTGTCTGACCTCAGGCATTTCATACAAGGCTTGGTATCCTGGAGCAAGGTGCCAAATAACCAGACTTCAGAACCTACAACCTAACCAAGATGAGATTTCTCTCTAGATAGGGTCACCATAAAGACCCAAGCAATCAGCAGCTAGCTTAAAGTTCTCATAGTTAAACAGTTCCCTGAGTTGGATGTTCAGATTAGAAGTCTGATATCAGAATTTGGCAGCTGCAATGGCAAGGTCCTTAATGGTAAAGAAATATTCTATGCCTTGCCGATTGGTTGTTGTATGAATAGGTCCTAATGCCTCAATCATGTTCGGAGTCCTCATGAGGTTGCTAGGTTTATTCCACAACTGTAATGGGTCTCTAGGCTCAGTTCACACCCATAAGTCTAATCCATTTTCTTGTCTTTGAAAGGCATTATAGGCTTTAAGCCATTTTATTTGATTAACACCAAAAGAAATGAATGCCTGCAATTGGATATCCCCAATGAAAGGGCTAGGATTCTGGTCTGTTTGTTGATCTAACACAAGGTTATGCAGATAGAATTGACATAATAATCTTTGAACCTTCACCCCATAGTGCTTACAACAATTTATGAAATCGTCAATATTGTTTATTTCTATCGGGGCTCCTACTTTCATAGCTTTAATTTTAAATTGCAAATATTGTTCCATTAAAAACAAGGCATAATTCCTAGCAGGTGCTCTACACGCTAGGATGTCAGTTTACAAAGAGCATAAGGTATCCATTTGTTTGATGACTACATCTAGTCTATGAGTTACCTTTTGTACCATTTCTTCTTCCTTTCACCATCCTTCAAAGACCTAGCTTTCGGATAAGTTGACATTCCTCAGCTGCTGTTGTAATTTTTCATACTTTTCTCAAGAGACTTTCTGTTTTGTACATTTCTCTACTGTTTGTTGGGCTTGCACCAAGTCCTTTCACAATGTTACTATCATCGGATCACTGTTCCACATGGTAGTTGTAAGCAAAAGGTTTACTTGAATCTTCTTATTGCATCGTCTCGTGTTTCTGGTTCACATTCCTTCAGAGGACTATGCCTCTATCTGAACTTCTTTGTCACAGGCCAATATATTATATGTTTGTACCTCGACATGGTCATCAGTTGAATGTTATTCCTTTTGGTTTCGAATGGCAGGTTAGACTTGAGTGCTCCTAATCTTTTTCTTGAGGGGTTTCTTCGGAATGGTTACATGTTTTACCCCTAAGGTCCTTTTTTCTCTCTTTCCCATTTTCAAAACCCTGATTTGTTGTCGAAGTCGTGCTATCACATTAAGCATTCTTTGTTTTTCTTTTCATAATATTTTAAATTCTTTTCTTTTCTTGGAAGGAACAACTGTCTATTTACTTGGGCATGGATTGTCGTCTTGTCCAATTTCCTGGTCCCTTCTTGCAGTGCTTCCTCGTTTTTCTGATTGGGTTGTTCAAGAGTGAAAACCCTAGCTCGTTCTATTATTTCCTTGGTGACTTCTTCTTCCACCCCTTCTCCTCCATGAAATTATTCTTGTGTAGTCTGGCTGGGAATAGATTGTTCCTCTTCTTTATCTTCATCACTTTTCTTTCTAGATATACTATCATCATGAGCAGAGTGATTCTCTTCTTCTTCTTCCTCATAGCACAATTCTTTGGATGCATTTTTGTCATTAGCAGAATGATCCTTTCGTTCTTCTTCGATGTGGAGGTTTAGTGGGATGAGAGGTTGAGCATATTCACCCATATTGGCTAGAATTTGGGCCAATTTGTCCTCTTGCAATGGATTTTGCAATGGGCTTTCTTTGCATTGCTCTGTCTCTTCCTCCGCCTACCCAGATCGCATGGTCTCTTCCTCCGTTTCTCCTTCCTCATTTTCCTCCAACTCTTTCTCATTCTCCTCTCCTCCCAATTGTAGGGGTTGCTCATCCCCTAAATCATCTATCTCCACCGGTTGACTAGTATTCCCTTGGGAATTTTCTATCCTCCCTCTGATCCATGCCAATCTAACAGATTACCTCTGTTCAATGGTCTATTCAATGCACTGGTAGCATGTTTTCATTTTGGGGCTGGCAGAGCTAGTCCCTCGTCTATTGCGACGATCAGTTCCTCCCAACTACTCTGTTTTTGAGCAACACTGTAGCTAACTATCAGTCGTATCAACCCATGGTGACTTACTACTGATTCTACATGGCATGATTTTTTCATGATTCGGGTAACATCAGGTAATAAAAAAATTAAAAATGCAGGCAAATTCATAGAGCATTTCTGTTTTAATATGGCTAAAAGTTTAAGGTGGCATGGTCTTACCATGTCTTTCCTGCCTTCACAGGTGATGTAGCTCTAGATGATTCTTGCCAATTCTGTCCATGGCTCTCCTAATGCTGCTGGTAGAACTCCCTTTCCTCTTACAGTCAGGTTCTGACCTTCATCTTGGAAGATTTTTATGACTTTTCACAATCTCTCCTTCTTTAGAATCCACACAGGTCCAGTGGCTGGCAGTCTCGAGAGCTCTGCAATTATGTCATCGGTGACTGATATGTGTCTCCCTCTTACCGTGGAGTGATGTTCTTGCAAGTTCTGTAAGAATTCTATTGCTATGGTCTTGTTGGATTCTTGTAAACGATTGATATAAACTATCCATCCTACCCTTGTTAGGATTTCTTATGCAGCATCAAAAACTGTCAATATTTGTGGTTCTCTTCGAATTGATCTTCCTCCCATGCTTAGCACACTGTAAAAATTTAGAGACAGCAATGGAACAAGCTTGTTCAAATCGTCAGTCACTTACTAATTATTGCAGAGCATAATACGGAAATAGCTTAGGAACAGCAAGCCATGCAAATTGGAAAACAATATACTGTTAAGCCTTGCTATTCCCAAGTGAAAATTCTCCGAATAATGGTCTGACACATATACCAACAAATTATGAGGTCACCTGCTTCCCCCCTGCAATGTGATAGGCCATCCTTAGCTGTCAAATGAGTGAGCGGCGTGCCAAACTACCATGGTACAGAGTCATAAAGGAACAACGTATACTGAGATGCCATGTTTACAAAAGGAGCAGGTTGCCAAAATCAAGGTGTATAATGGAATCACTTAATAAATAAGAGAATGTCGTGATATGATGTGAGGTTGGGAGGATAGTACAACTGACGTGCACAAAAAGTTTGATGTGGTAATCATCAACTTTTTCCGTCATAATTGGTTGTATTAGATGTTCATGTGTTTAAAGGTTCAGGGAAGTTATATACATAATCTCATTCGACCTATTACAAAGGTATCAGACAAAGAAGGGTCTTGATAATTGCTATTGGTGTATAAGGAATGTGACTTCAATACCATCAACAGAGCTCTGTTGCCCACGGGTGTCCATAACCTTGACAAAATTGTTTCCTTCACCAATGGAACCGTGATCCTTTGTGTACACTTAGGAAGTTCTATGCAATGTCAGAATGGAGATCATTATGCCGGCTTTGTAACCAGATAAACTATAATTCCATTCATCAAGAAGGATTCAAAGGTGGGCAGGCCGGCTCGTGATGAGACCTCCTGTTCCAAGGACTCTTTCCTTTTTCTGATGTGCCTCTTGGATCATATCCCTGGTGTGGTGGCCATAGTGGGAATGCCACTTCACTTTCTTCCTTATGATCATGGTAGGCTACCTCTTGATGAGACCCCATATCCTTCATTTGACAATCCATATTAGCAAATCATATAAGCATTTTTCTCTTTTTTCTCTTTTATAAATTACTTTCCTATTTATACACAAAGGGTCGTTCAACACTCCTTAAGAGTAGGAATGGTGGAAGAAGTCTTAACATCTCAATAGAAAAATATACCCTTTGTTCTTATTCCTTAATAATGATCAAAGAAGATTATGGGAATTTAAAAATAACCGCCATGATAAAGATAACCAATCATATCAGTATTAGTAGAATAATGACAGTAAAGTCATGGATAGTTATGTCCTTTCCTCTTTTCTCTTATCAATTCAAAGAAATTTCTTGTAAAAAAAAATTGCGGTTTTATGTAATTTGTTGATTTCAGTATGCTCTAGTTTTGTATCCATTGCATAAATGTATAGTTGTGCTCCAAATCACAAAAAAAGACTCGAAACTGTTGTATATTGAGAGGAACAACAAGGAGAACAAGCGTAAGTAAAAGGAATATGAAAATGTTGTCCTTTCAAAAAGGAACGACAGAAAAAGCAAGTGTTGTTCCTTCGGAAAAGGAATAGCAGAAAATGCAAGTGCTGTTCTTTTGGAAAAAGGAACAACAGAAAACAAAAATTTTGTTCCTTTGGAAAAAGGAACAGCAGAAAACAAAAGTCTTGTTCCTTTGGAAAAGGAACAACAAAAGCGAAACTGTTGTTCCTTCAGAACAAGAACAACAAAAAAACAGAAGTGTTGTTCCATCAGAAAAGGAGCAGCAAAAACGTAAGTGTTGTTCCTTCGGAAAAGGGAACAACAAAAAAATAAAAGTGGTGTTCCTTCGGAAAAGGAATAGCAAAAACTAAAGTTTTGTTCCTTCGGAAAAGGAACAACAGAAAAACAAAAGTGTTGTTCCTTCAGAAAAGTAACAGCAAAAATGACAGTGTTGTTCCTTTGGAAAAAGGAACAGCAGAAAACAAAAGTGTTGTTCCTTCAAGAAAGAACAACAAAAATAGCAGTGTTGTTCTTTCAGAAAAAGGAACAATAGAAAACAAAAGTGTTGTTCTTTCGAAAAAGGAACAACAAAATCAAAAGTGTTGTTCCTTCGGAAAAAGAAACAACAGAAAAATGCAAGTATTGTTCCTTTGGAAAAAGGAACAGCAAAACATCGAAAATGCTATTCCTTCTAAAAGGAAAAACAGAATGCAAAAGTGTTGTTCTTTCGAAAAGGAACAGCAAAAATGATGGAACTGTTGTTCCTTTGAAAAGGAACAACAAAATGTAGAGGTGATATTACTTGAAAAAGGAACAGCAAATCGGTGAGAATGTTGTTTCTTCCTAAAAAGGAACAACAAAGGGCAAATACAAAAAAATTTATCCAAAGAATAGTTTACGCTAACAAAACAAACGAATTATGTATAGAATGTAAGAACAGTTGAATCAATTAATGAACCAGAGGTGAGGAAGATTTCTCTTCCTCCACCAAAATCTCCATGTCAGAGTCCTCGCGGAGTTACTGGCAGAAGGATTCCCGAGTAAGTGGTTTGCACTATAGTCGAACTCGGTGGCTGTTTTCCTTGAATGTATGTCCAGATCTATTAGTGGTGGTTAGAGTAAGGGTGCCATTATCATGTACCTTTTGGATTTCATATGGCCCTAGCCAACGAGTCTAAAGTTTCCCCGGAAAATCCTGAAACTTGGAATCATATAGGAGCGCCCAAACTCCTTTGTGGAAGACTTTATTTTTAATGAGAGCATCATGCCATTTAGCTCACTATTGTTGGATCAATGCAGTGTGTTGAAGGGCAGAGAGCCTAATTTCATCTAGCTCATTGATTTGCTTTAATCTATTAATTTGTGACTCGTTTAGATCTAGACCAACTTCTTGTGTTGTTTGCAGTGTTTGTATCTCGAATTCTAGCGGAAAGATGGGTTCCTTTCCAAATACTAGTTCTGTAAGCCCACAAGGCTTCCGATAATGATGTAACCCAATCGTGTCTATGTGATGCAATGGTTTTTGTTAGCATTGCTTTTATTATTTTATTGCTACTTTCTACTTGATCATTTGCCTGTGGGTGGTATGGAGTAGTAATTTTATGCTGGATATGATAGTTTTTTAGTGTTGTAGAAATCTTGTTACCACCAAACTGTGGTCCACCATCTATAATTATATCTCTTGGGAGGCCATATCGTAGAAATATATGGAACATGAACTGTATGATGAAATCCCTTATAGCTCTCGGTAATACCTCTACTTCAAACCATTTGGTGACATATTCTGTTGCTACCAAAATATATTTTTTCTGGTTCGATGATGGGTTAATTGGACCAACAAAATCAAGGGCCCATTGCTCGAATGGTTCAATAACTAGCTATGGGTTCAGGGCCATTTCGTTGGAATGTCTAGGGCGTCCTGCTCTTTGGCAGCTATCACAAGTTTGAATGAACTTCTTTGCATCTTTGAAGATCGTGGGCCAATAATACCCTATTTGCAGCACCTTGTGACCAGTTCTTTGATTGGGGAAATGTCCGCCACGCGGTCTATCGTGACAAGCTTTCAAAATGTCAAAAATTTCATCTTCACGGACGCATCTCCTGATGTGCATATCTGCCCCTATATGGAACAGGTAGCCCCTAATACAAGAAAATCGAGTACTTCACTGGACAATATGTTTTCATTCATTAGGGGTTAGATGTTTTGGGTAATTTGCCTATTGCTAAATAACTTGCAACATCAGCATACCAAGGTATTTTAATAGTGACAACAAACAAATGTTCATCTGGAAATTGATCTTCAACTGTTGTTGCATCCACTGGCTTTGGCATTCATGAGAGAAAGTTAGCTACAAGATTTTCTTTTCCAGGTCAATCCTTTATTGTGATATTGAATTCTTGCAATAAAATCAGCCATCTGGTTACTCTGCCATTTGAGATTGGTTTATCTGCTAAGTATTTTATGCCAGAGTGATTTGTATACAAGATAACAAGATATCCAGTAATATAATGCCTAAATTTATTGACAACATGTATTACAGCTAAAAATTCCTTTTCAGTAACAGTATAGTTCAATTTAGCAGGAGATAAATTCTTGCTAATATAATAAATTGCATATGGTTTTCTATCTTCTTCCTGCCCAAGGACTGCTACGATAATTGTATTTGAAGCATTTGATGAAATTTGAAATGGCAGGTCGTAGTTTGGACCTCTAAGGACTGGGGTTGTTGACACAAGATTTTTCAGATCCCGAAAACCACTGTCGCATTTTTCTGCCCAGACAAAGTCAACATTACCTCTTAGTGCATATAGAGGTGCAGCAATATGAGAAAAATGTTCTATAAATCTTCTATAATAACTACAAAATCCAAGAAAACTGCGTACCTATGTTTGAGGGGTAGGAGTGGGAATTAGCAAAATTATTTGAATTCTGGCTGGGTCTACCTGTATTCCAGCTGCTAAGATATAATGGCCTAAAATAAGTCCTTCAGTCATCATCATATAGCATTTTTCATGGCTCAAATAAAGCCTGGTGGCAATGCACCACTGCAACACTTTTTCCAGTGTGTCTAATGCTGGGTCAAAATCATCTCCGTATGGAGTAAAATCATCCATGTATACTTCGAGCCCTTGATTTATTAAATCTGAAAAGATGTTGAGGATAGCCCTTTGAAATGTGGTAGGGGCATTGCATTGGCCAAAAGGTAGAAGTCTGTAGGCAAATGTTCCCCAAGTACAAGTAATAGTAATTTTGTCTTGGTCTTCAGGGGCAATCTGAATTTGATTGCATCCACTGAAGCTATCTAAGAAAGAAAAGAATTTATTTCCTGCCAAAGTTTCTAATACTCGATCAATGAATGGAAGGGGAAAGTGGTCTTTTTGTGTTGGTTTATTTAGTTCTCTATAATCTACGTAAATCCTCCATTTTCCATTCTTCTTTGGCACCACAACAAGTGGAGAGACTCATTTACTATTGGAGATAGGGTAGATGAAGTTCACATCTAAAAGTTTTTGAAGTTCAGCTTTTACAATTTCTTTTAGATGAGGGTTAAGTCTCCTTTGTGGTTGGCGAACGGGTCTTGCATCCTTCTCTATGTAAATGTGTTGCATACGTAACTAGGGATCAATTCTTTTCATGTCAGGGTAATCCCATGCAAATGCTTCTTTGTATTTCCTTAGTAGTTGGATCAACTTCTCTTCTTGTTCGGAAGTCAGGTTGGCATTAATGTTTAAAGTCTTTCTTGGCTCAATTTCTATAGTCTTTCTATTTGAGACAGAGGTAGTAGGTATTGGTTGATCATGAGTATCTTTCAAAGGATCTTGTTCTAATTTAGTATCAAATGTTGCTTCTATCATGTGACATTGTATGTGGGATCTGGATTCAGCTTGGCTAATAAAATTGTTAATGGCATCATCTTCTGTTTGATCTTTGAAATCGAGGACATATTCTATGGTTAATGGAGATCTAATATTTTCGGTGAGGTATGATACAAGAAGTTTGTTAGTTCTTATTATTGTGACACTTCGCTAGGCTAGAGGATATAAAGCTAGATTCTTAATATTAGCCCCCTTAGTTATGGTCATAATGCCTTGTTGGCAGCCAATATAACTGTCAGCAGTTACAAGCTAAGGTCTACCTAAAATCAATGGATGTCCATCAAGTCAGTTTTTAGGGTTTATTATCATAAAATTGGTAGGATACTCCCAGGAATCAATGGATATCATGACATCATGCAGTGTGCCCTCTGGCCTAACCACAGATCGGTCAGCCAGTTCTAATAAAGTGGAAGTTGGTTCTACTAATGTAATGCCCAATTCTTGACAAGTGTTGGTTGTTAAGATATCAATTGTAGCTCCTAGATCAACTAAGGCATTTGAGAAGGTTTGTTCATTGATTTGTATTGTTACTATTGGATTTCCTGGGTCTTCATATTTAATGGGTGTTTCTTTTCCTGATAATAGATCAGATAAGGTACCAACTTCTTGGACTTTTGGGTTATTTGTTATTTCCCCCCTTGGTTTCTTTATACATATATCTTTGATGGTCTTTGCATATATTGGGATGTATGGGATGGCTTGAAGGAGTGGGATTTTTTTATGTACAGATTTTTCAGTTCTCCCAGAATGTCAAAATCAGGATGTTGTATATGTCGAGGTATAATTAATCGTTCTGGGAATGGGGGAGAGGATGTGGTTACTTGATCATGAATTTGTTGTCTGGTCACATCCTCTTCTTGTGGTGGTTGTTCTATAGGTAACTGATTTTCAACCTGAGTAGTTTTATTCCCTCTGTTTCTATAATGCACCCAGATCTTAAATGAATATCATTACACTCCTTTAGATCAGTTCCTGGTTCTGGTGTTTCAATTATTTCAATAGATTTGACCGATCTATTATTTGGATTAGGGTTGGGTTGGGTCGGGAGCTACAGTCTTAAGTTAGACTGAGGGTTTTGTTGTAATGCTGGCAGTGTAGGTTGAGGGAGCAGTATGGTTCCTACTGGCTGATTCATTGATCTTTACCAGTTTGTCTGCCAGGCTTGACTCTGTGAAGTAGGAGGGGACCATTGTGCTGGATATACATTGTTTTGCCAATATGGTGGAGTATAGGAAAAATTTGGCCAACTCGGTTAGCTTGTTTGGTCTGGCCATGGTGATGATGAAGGAAATGGTTGTTGTGACCAATTTGAGAAGGAGGTTAATTTTTCCACATTGTACTATATTGTTGAGCATGATGTTGTGAAGGCTGAAAAGAAGAATCTGGATCTAGGAACATACCTAATTGTCGTGGCTGCCATTGACGGCACTGATTGCGTAGGTACACTGGTTCTGGCTCTTCTTCCACTTCCTTGTATATTTCTTTCAATTTAGGAAGTGAAGGACAACTCTCTATAGAGTGGTCTTTTGTACAAATGGCGCAAACTTGGACTGCATTTAACAGACTGTCCTTGTGGCTGTGTTTGTTTCTGCATCTGGGACAGAATATTGCCAAATTCTATTCTACCTATGCTTGCTTTTGTTTGGCCTGCATAATATCAAGTTGTGTTGTCAGTGTCCCCAATATGTTAGTTTTAAAATTTTCTAATAAATTCCCAATTTATGTGCGAGTTACTCCCTCTGCAGAGATCTTGTTGTCTCTTGTAAATCTGTCATGTTCCACTAGTTTTAGTCTTGTGCTACCTCTCGAGATTCTAATACATAAATCAATAATGTCGGCAAAATTTTCCTAATAAATATCTCCTTTTCCCATAATATTTAGTGTTTCAATCCATTTTTTCTTCATTCCACTAATTCATGTTGTTTTTAATGCATTATTAGTTAAGGGTAATTATGCATAAGGAGATCTTTGAAGATTATACTGGAAACATTCAACATACTCTTCTAATGTTTCATTCAGTCTAGCTACCATCTGAAATATTTCATCCTTTAATTCTCTAGACCTACAATAGTCCTGGTATTTCTTTAGAAAAGCATCTTTCATTTGATCCCAATTGTTTATAACACCACCTCCCAATCCCATAAACAATCTTAAAGCAGTCCCTTTTAGTGTAGAGGGAAACAATTTCAGTTTTTGGGGATCAGTGGTATAGTCATATCCTCTACATAGCACATCAAATTCAAATAAGAATGAATCCAGATCTTTTGATGTAAGGCCATGGAATGTAGGGATATGCTGGAGAGGAATTTCTTTCATAGGTGCATTAGCTACAGTATCCACAATGGGGTATTGCAGTGTAGAGGTTTGGGTGTTTGGCTAGATCTGGGCCATTTGGTCAAATATATGCCAATAACCTTCTGGGATATCTAGGAGGGTATTCCTAGGCTGTTGAGGGGGAATGGATTTAACAGGAATGGCCTTAACAACACTTCCTTTATCTGGGATGATGAGAGTGCCTAATGTCTGGCGGGATTATGGTTCTTTGGTTTCTTCAACTTCGTTATAAATGATTTTTGTAGCACTTTCCTTATCTGGGCTACTTAATGGCTGAATTATCCCAAGAGGAGATCTTTGTTCTTCAGTTTCTCCTGTTTCTCCTTTCTCTTAACAGAGGTTGCTAAGATTCCCTTCTTGCAATAACTTTGGGGTAGAATTCTCAATTTCTTGAAAATCTTGCTCCTTGGTTTGACTATACACCTCAGTAAAGGCTACAGATGGTGATCTTTTGGCCTAAAGGGAACTAGTAGGTTGTCTAGAAGCAACTTTTCTAGGTCCTACTAAAGGCTGAGATTCTGCTTTCTTAAGGATTTCATATATAAAGGTCGATCGGCCAAGGGTCACTGCCACCTTAGCTTTGTCAAACTTCGGTAGGGGTTTAGGATTCCTTTCAAGCTTTTTCTGCTTAGTCATGCACACAAACAAATGCTAATTTCTGCCCAAAAACCAACAACAAATTTGTAGGAAAGTGGGCAGGGGAGCATGGATATTACATGCTCCCTACGCAGGTTCTTATATTCCGTTTTTAAAACCCAATTCTCTCCTAGCAGGTTGTTACATCACTCTAGAAAAGAAACAAACAGCTACACTCTTCCCTGGCAATGGTGCCAAAATGTCGAGCAATAAAAAGGGTCTTTTTCACCTCTATTTACTCTACATTAACTTATCAATCTAGGAATGATTTGTTATCTCAAAGAGTGTACTCATTTTGAGGCGGTCATTTTTCAGAGTAATGCTAGTAGTATACTGCTCTAAAAACAAGAGTAAACGGATGCTTAAAATAAGATCTACTTATAGAAAAGAACGTTAAAACTCAAATCATGCACTTAGAAAGCTATAGCAATTTATCAGTCAAGGGTACAGTAATGGTAACTCATCCCTCTGTAAACCGATGTAATTAAAGACAATCAAGGAAAAGATCATCAATCTAGGAACTAGACAACAAATGTCAATGGTCACTATAGTCTCAGATCGTTCTGTGCACCAAAGCAATGATAATGCAAATGACAGGAAATGGAACAAAAACTATTCCTATGAACAAGATTGAACAACAAAACCTTAGTCTGCAGAAATGAATGCAACAATTGTATCCTACAGGAATTAGGTAACAATCTTTACTCTAAAGATAAATTGGACAACAAACAGAAATAGAACGACAACTAACAGAGATGAAATATAGAACAACAACTAGATTCAAAGATAAATGTACAGTGAACCAAAACAAATATCACACATAGCATGCTTAATATTAAAAGGAATAGTAATTTGACTTTGATACAACAAGTATAAATCACAGTTATAAAGAATAACGAATGTGACTCGTAATGGAATAGCAACGCAAGTTGAACAAAAATCGCGGATAAGTGTAAACCATAGATAAATACAGTAATACCGACTTATGAAGGTACAACGCGGTTACTCTGTAATTGAATAGCAATGGCATTCTGTAAGGAACAACAATGCCATATCAATGGTTAAAGGAACATTAATGTGTTAGAAAGTCAGAATGAACAGCACAACATTCCTGTTACAGAGAACAACATTACTAAGTTGAGCATAAACAAAATATAACAGAACTGTTATGTAAAATAGCAAAAAACATCAGATTACCAAACAGAGCTAATAACGAAAACCACACACGAATTGGAAATAATGGTACAGGAGCAAGTGTTCCACTAGGGCTGGGCCCTTAGCCTCCAGGGACACGCCGCTTGAGATTACTCCAAAATCAAAGATGGGACGGCAACCAGATTTATATTAAAACATCAAAACAGAGTTACAGTGGATTTCTCTTCATTGAGAGTTGATGATCAAAGTTTAAAATACAAAGGAGAATTACATAAAAATAATAACAATCCGTCCCCCAGGCTAGCAGTGCTGCCCTTCCTTATAACAGCGTTGTGGAGATATCAACGATATGAGAATCGTTAATATAGCGATCCCTCAAGATCAAAGGATCCTGAGGGATTCACCACACTATTAATTCTCAGTTATCCTCTTGTTCTCTTGCGTTGATTTGGTATCTCTTTTTCCCTTTCCTGGCTTATACGCTCCAATTTGGATCGCCTTGTTTGCATGCAGTTCCCTACCAAAGGGACAACTGTTAACTTTGTCCTATCTTTTCCTTTGAGACGGAAATCTTCCGTTTTCTCCTTTTCCTGCATAAGAAAAAGGAAATTATTAGTTATTTTGTGTTGCATACAAATCCCATAGATTTTGGCATAATTTCTTATTATCTACCTAGTTCATGACGCAAAGAGGTTATGAGTTTTAAAGAAAAGATGACAAAATAAACAATAATAACATACCTTCTTTAGTACTTAACACTAGTATTGCATTATATTATGGAGGAAGATTACGTGTTGGATCTTCATAGAAAATAGAACTATTATGTTGATATTTCTTGAATAGGAATAAGTTATTTGCATGCAAAAGAAAAAAAAACAGAAGAATAATGATTTAGCTCAATTTCTTGAAAAAGAAAAGATAAGATTGCATGCAAGAAAACTAGCCATTATACTTTTGATTTCATCAAATCAAATATTTGTTTGCATGCATGAAGGAGTAGCTACCATGCATTTACTTTCTTGAAATGAAGTACGTGTTTTTTCATCCATGGCAACAACAACTATTATGAAGTCTTTTGGAAAAGACTACTTGTATAGGTTCACAAAAAAATAGCCATGATGTTAGCTCACTTGAAAAGAATGGATTTTTATGTACATAAAAGAGTAGCTAATATGCTAGTGTTCTTGAAAAAGAACATGTTATTTTGTGTTTAGTTGTATATGTTGTTGTTGCATGTAAATAATATAATTATTGTGTTAGAACCCTTAGAAAAGAATACACTACAAGGAAAATACCTTCTAGAAGAGGATTTTGAGGAAGCCCCTATAAAAATAGTCAAAAAAATCATTTGTAGTGGAGGTCAGTAGTGGAGGTGGGCAAATAGATGTTTTTCTGACAATGTATTGAAAATATACAAACGCACCAGTGCTTTACTATCAACACAAGAAACGGTGTTTCATATAACATGGTGCATCATCAGAAATTTATTTTTATAAAATAAAAAAACATAGTGCACTAAATAACATAACGTGCCATTGCTTGAAAAGTCGATAGCACCATTTCCCTTCACATAGTAAAATGTCCACGTGCATACTAGTAAGGAGCACCATTATAGTTTTAAATTTCAGAGAAATGTGGTGTTATTTTTCAATGAAGCCCTAGTACATAAAGCTTTACAAAATTCCACAAGAATCTTCTAAAGAGCATCGCTAGGTAGTTTTATATTTCTAAAAAGATAGTGGTGTTATAGTAAATTCATAACAACGGTGCGATACCTATAGAGAATTACCCCAGGAAATATCTCAACAAAATTACTGCCATATTTTTAAAATAAAATAAGTGTTGTGCTTTTCGATATATCACTCACTTGTGTGTTTAGAGAAATGCATCAGAGGAGGATTAAATAAGAAAAACCATCCTTACTGTAATTCTCATTTTTATAATATACAGTGAGGGAGATCCCTTAAACAACAGTGCCACTCTTTCAACATGAAAATTCCCTGACGTCGGTCCTTCTCTTTCTCACCATCCTTTCATACCATGCTCACTCTTTGAGTTTTCATATTTTTCCAACCCTCCTAAAATTTATTTTTCTCCATTATGTGTCCATAATACTTCCTCAATAACCAAATGTCCACGTAATGTTTATGTTTCTTTATAATTTAATTTTTCAATGGATTAGAAATGAAAATTAGGATGAATTTTCCACTCCTTTTCAAAAAATAATATAAGAAACACACTGGGTGGTGCAGTCGATATGTTTGGCTTGCCCCGGGTGTTGCGCGTCTTGTAAATTTATAGGGTGCATCACGTTTCCATGCATGAAGATAACAGACCATCACTGTTGCGATGTGTTTTGTAAATAAAAATGTATAAAGAAAGGTGTGACAAATTGTACGTTGGTGCATCACCCTTGGTGCATTTATGTTTACCAAATGCACTGCAAAAATAATATTTAAAAATATTCCTATAGGTCAGTGCATTCGATAACTTGAACACTCCATAGCAGTGCAAAAAGGTTATATGTGTACACTAGTGCACGGGTTTTCTACGCTGCTATCAAAAATTAAATTTGTGAAATAAGAAGAGTGTGTAATACTTATGTGCACACTGATATCGATGCGGCTATAGTTGAAAGAGAATTAGTGCCGATACATAACTATGTTTTAAGCACATCGAAGATTTGTTTTTTTAATTAAAAGTTATGTTTCCGTATTTATAAATACATGTTTCATTTAATAATAAAAAAGTAAATTTTATGTATGAGGCTGATGTATTTTATATGTCAATCATGTAGAAGATACATCAACAAAGGGAGCAACAGTAGGCATAGGAGCAACAGGCGGACCCATACAATATGATCTGGACATGCAGGCTAGAGAGAGGGAGAGGGTTTTATACCCTCACCCTATTACTCCAGCAACCTGAGCACTATTGAAAAATGTAGGCTTCCTCAAGTACTATGAGGAGGCTACATCCTTGAAGGTGTACTATGTCTTAATGGTGCATCCAATC
Source organism: Pinus tabuliformis (assembly GCA_031772625.1). NCBI lineage: Eukaryota > Viridiplantae > Streptophyta > Pinopsida > Pinales > Pinaceae > Pinus > Pinus tabuliformis. The sequence continues at coordinate 422,994,455 of CM062811.1, forward strand.
TGCTGATGGAGTTCACAAAAGGAGGCTTTATGCGTCAGTTCTTGGATGTGGTATAAGCCAAATAAGGAGGACATATACTTTATCACTAATCTATCTAGGAGAGGGGAGTATTTTCCCTAGTTCCGTGATATCCCCCATGGTGTTGCAACTAAGAGTCAACCTGCATACAGTCAGAGATATGTCACACCTCATGTGGTCCATCCATCATATTTTTAGGTCCATAGTGGACAACTACAAATTTCTTCTTTTGTTGTAGAGGAGGTTAGACACCTATCATTATTAGTCGGCACCATTGCACACTTTAGTAGTGATGGGCAGTGCATTAGTTACCCTCTTTTGTATTAAGGTTATTCTTTGATTTAGGTGCCACATTGCATCAAATGGTTTTCTATCTTTCTTAGGTAGTTTTGCATGGATTTAGATAGATGACATGCATTGAGAAATTGGAGTGAGACCTTCCCTTTCACTTACGAGATTTTTTATTTATTTTTTCAGGGGTTTCGCTAGACGAGGCCTATATTTTATCATTTCCCTCCAAGGCTAATCACTAAGGTATAGATATGCATGTGGGGGAAGATGATGGCCAACAGAGGCTTGCCATAGTATCTAGCCATGAGTTTTCTTCAGGCACTAACACTACTTGTCAATGTGGATGACCATGTGTTTGTTGTGTTGGTTTTTTTGTATGCAGGGACTGATTAGAGACGGTGTCCCAACATCTTCTTCATAGTGGCTAAGCCTCAAGAAACTAGTAGAAAATGATGAAATTAATGACTAGGTGACTAAAAAAGTTAGTCACCACAATTATTTCAAGTGAATTACTACTAAATTTGAGCAATTTTAAGTAACTGAACTAAAAATTACTAAATTAAATGACTAATTTAGTATATGGATAAAATATATGACTAGATAATAAGTGACAAAGTTAATAATGCTTAACATAAATGACTATTATAGTCCAAGAATAGAAATGTGACCAAATAACATATACAACAAGTATATGAATTAGTCATTTATGTTAGTAATTTTTAATTGTGTACCACTCCAGAAATGGAAAATTGCAATTTTGATATGGAAGTGTTACATTTCACTACAGGGGTCTTTGAATCCATTTGCAATGTTAAAATTTAGAGACAAAGGGGTCATTGAATCCATTTATAGTGTTAAAGTTCAAAATACCATGTTGTGTCTAAAGTTTAACATTATAGATGGATTCATCTACAATTATCATAACTGCATGTATCATCTGTCTACTTTACACTAATGGAGACCTTTTACTTTTTGAGGTGGGGATATAGGAATTGTGTTAATCATTATCTTGCATTCTTCAAGTAATAGTTTTGGCTGCATTAACAATTCTGCAATTGTTCAATACATGCCATGGGATGCCTTTGTTGTTCTAGAATTGTGCATTAATGGAGGGAGAAAACACAATATCCATGTTCGGAGAGTGCAAATACTTGATTTAGCTAGTGATTTGACACCATAATAGCCTTATGGGGAGAGTGTTAAGCCAAATACACATGATATCTACCCACTAATTAGTGAATATGATTACCAATATCAGCCAAGACAGGTCAATTTGAGCATGTACTCATGTTTTGGACGTGCATTGTGGATGACACTGCTTTACTTAAAAGTAGAATCATGCATTAATTTCATTGAACCAATGTTATTGCCAAGTCGAAAAAAAGGTGCAGTTCAAGTTTCAATGTTGAAAATGCTAACCAATAATATGTCAGATGTTTCCTTTGTAAGAATCAAACACTGATTAGAGTTCAACGTGATCCTGTTCCACCCACCTATAGATCTCAGTCAAGTATTGTCTTGTGATTTCATTCTTCATTCCCTGATCAAGTCCACCTTATTTAGTATCATTTCAAACATTTCTACAAACTTTGTCACATGATAGGTACTCCAATAAGAAATTAATCACAACAACAACACTTGCAGATTCAACATTTACGATTAGAAAAGTTCGCATGAGTCCTTCCTATTATCACTTTTTACTTCTTTTGATTTGTTATCACTCAGAATTTTCTCAAGGTTAAAGAAAGAAATTTATGAGGTAACCACAAACCAATCTTTTAGACTTAGGCTCTAGCCAACCTAAGTTCAGAGAGGGCTCTCTCTTTATGATTCAACTTTTTTTTTATGGGATTTTAGGCTAGTTCTTAGTGCTCATGGGATTTTGATTTTGAAATTGAAGTTGGGTGGTGGAATTCTAGGAACAAATGGATAGAGCTAGCTTCTTCGAGCCATTGGGCTATGGAGTCAATCAAAGGGTGGCTTAATTGGATTACATTAATCAGTAAAGGAGGAGTTAACAGGGTGGGCTAGCAAAGCAAAAGGAAAATCTACAGGCTCAAATGGGTGAGGTAGTCCTGACTAGGGTGAAAGGGCAAATGAAGAATCATTAAACTAGGATCAAGATGAAGAGCAAGAGGAGATCGGTAGCAAAGGGAAACTAAGAATCCTTTACTATGGACGTAGGGGGGCAACTATGGAAGTAAGGGAGAAATTAAGAATTCCCAGACAAAGATGGTTTAGCAGAAAACATTAAGAATGTAAACAATAAAGACAGAGAGCATTGAAGCTAATTCTGAAATATCATTTCTAGCTTACCATTCAAATCTCATAGGGACACATATGAATATTTATAAACATGAAGAGAAAACAATAATAAACATGAGAGATAATACTTATTTGATTTTCTCTTTGCGCAAGAATCTTGCGAAATGTCTTTAACTTTATTCCTTGATCCAGCAAGCCAATCCAATCTTGATTACAATAGCTCCCTAGCTTGATAAAAAATGTCTATTGAAATGTCTTTGAAGCCACCCAAAATACTTCAAATGAAGAAGTATTTATACTAATTCTAAACTGAAATATCTTGAAGAAATATCAACATTGGTTTTACAAATATCTCAAACTGTTTTACATTAATATAAATTAAATCAAGGACATTCAAAACTAATGAATCCACTTGGCACTAATTTTATGGATTTATGGTGACAAAAAAGAGAAAGTCGAATTTGATGGCAACTCTTGATTGATGCTGAGGCATCCCAGTCACTAACTACATCCTTTCTTTGTGCATTCTGCCCTAGTGATTTTACAAAATCAGGGTCCATTGATACCTTTGTATATCTCAATCCGAGATAGACATCTAAAAAGTGAAAGAGGTTATTGTAGATAAGAATGCTTTTGAGATAAACCTCTCTCAGTTTCCTACAATTAAGCTCTAGATGTTCACAATATTCTCTGTAAAAAGATGTCTATAATAGGACTTTACACAGTCCGTAAAATAGGCTGTGAAGACATGCACTTATCTCCCTTTTGGTAATGCCTGTGTAAACTATGAGATCAAATTTTGTAGATTAGCCTTTTAGGAACAAAAACATCAACTAGTATCTCAAAATACATCTTTCATTGGCCACAATACGTTCTGCAAAACTATGACTTAAACAGGAAATTTCTGAAGAATATACCATTTTTTCTCTGATTTCATATTTTAACCTTAAATTTTTTTTTAACTACTTTTCACTTTTACTTTGGATAAACATCATTGTTTCTAGTGAAAGTGTTTTCATCTCTGTTTAACCCTTACTGCCTCCAAGTTTACTTTTACTGTTTACTTTTACCGCTCTATTTTTTCATCTGTCTTCACTTTGACATGAAAGTGTATGCTCTGTAACTCTCTTCCATATTGTTTATGTGCATGCTAGCTGATTTACTTGAATTGGTATTCAATCAAATACTCTTTAACCCTGATACACTTTGACTGTTCTTTATTGTGTCCTTTTACCTTCACTGTATATTTTATTTTTTTTACTGTCTATTTCGACAGTAAATCATTTAATTTCATGTTTCCTTTGCTTGTCTTTTAACTATATGTTTATTTTCCATCTCTGTTTGAAAATATTTGATATCAATATCAAAGTAAATAGGTCTTATGACAAGTATTAGGACTGTTTATCCAAGGTTGCGGTCTTTTGATCGGCTGTAAAATAAAACAAACTATTAGGAAAACTTTGGCTTCATAGGGAGGGTGATTAATGGCTTTATTGAGCTTTATAGGTCTATGGAGTGAGTCCAAAGTGATTTTGGGAGGTAAACCATGCTTGAATTGGTTAACAGAGGCTTTAGGTGGCGCAAAAGAGTTACACAGGCTTTTACTACGCAAATAGGCGAAAACAAGCAAAACTGGCGTTTTTATCTTTAAATGGGTAAACATTTGATTTGTTTGAATTTTGCAGCAAGGTGAATAGTAGACAATTTTGTCATTTAGTGAGAGGGTGCTAAGTAGTTTAGTTCACATAACTTTTGTGGGCTTGGTGGTATTGGGGGGGAGGTCGCTCGATGTCATTCATTGGGTGCCACGTACCAGCGAGGTGAATAGTGAAACCACCCATATTGGTTAGGTAAAGTTCATCCTTCGAAGGCTGCCCGACATGATCGTCAACCATCGGATCAAATGGGACCTTATCATACAGTGATCAGGGTGGGGATTTGACATGAAGTTTAATGGAGGGCCCCGACAGGGGTTTTAAAGGGGCGGGTTTTAATTAATCATGGATTATGGTGGATTAAGGGCATTAGGGGTAATTTTATTGGTGGGGGTCGATTATTAATTATCTGTAGGTCAGTTAATTAATTCATTTTATCAGTGTAGGGGTTTATTATAAGGTTTATGTTTCAAACTTTGGGACAGGATATTAGTATAAGACTTTTATTTATAACTATATACGAGAAGGGTTTATATTTCTTTTTGGGATTTAATATATGTAAAGTTAGAAATTAATATGAAGATGGTGGAGAATGGGTTTTAGCGCTATGTGTAATGTATCTAATTCATTTTCTTTTCATAAACACATTGTAACTTAGGCTAAAAAGGTTATTTTTGAGGATTTTTAAGGAAAAAGGGTTTACATGGGAGTAATTTCTTTCCCTTAGAAAAATAGAGTTCAAACCTTAGGAAAAGGGGTTTTATGAGTGGAATGAGGGGGAGTGAAGAGGGGTAAATGTTTATGAGGGAATTTTTTGTACTTAAGGTCTATAAGTCATTAGGTCAAGGGTCTGGTCCTTCCAGAAGTCACAAAAATGCTATGAGCCCCTTTGACTTAAGATTTTAGGTACTTGAGACTTTTCTTGGATATTAGTTAAGTGAAAAGTGTAGGGAGGTTAATCAATTTGAATTTGTTGATTTGATACATGCCCAGTTATTATCCATACTTGGAACTTTGATGATGAAGGTGATGAACATGCTTTTATCTAGCAAACATCTCAATTCTACAACTATTCTTCTACTTACCCACCTACTCATCCTACCATTTTTACTTCTCTTTATTAGCGTGCACTTAAGCTAGAAAACCCTTATCAAAACCTTTTTATTTTCTTTTACAATGGTATTATAACTAGGTCTAACCTTATTACATCCAAGGGCTCGGATTAAACAATTGAGCTCCTTTTATTCACTCTACCTAATCTAATTATCTGCCAAGGTTAAACAGTTTGGTCAGATTTTCATTCTCTATCTATAAACATGAAATTCAAAACATGGAATAAACAAGATTAAACTATATGATTACCATGAATTGTGGCATGAATAAGAAGTTTCACACAATCATTATCATGCAGAAAAGTAAATAGTAGTGGCCTTTGGACTTGCACACTTTCATGGTATTTTTGTTTTTGGAGTTCATATTCTTTCATTTTTTTTTTGACCTTCTCTTATTCTTTTTGTCCTTTCATTTTTATTTTAGGACATACCCTCTTTACATTTTTTAATTTTTATAATATGGAAAACATTTGCAGAAAGCAAAGGTATGTACATATTACAGTTTAAATCTCAATCATTCAAAAATTATGACTCCTATTTGTATAGGAACTTAACATGATGCATGTGAACGAACTGTTTAGGTTAACCCTAAGTAACCATCAGTAGGACTACTGAATTTACACCATATCCAAATACTAAACACTATTAATGGTAAAATAATTCATTTTTTATTATTCGAGCCATCCATTGTATCTATATATTCTTCATTAACATCAAAATTTTTGAAAAAACATCTTGCACAAAGAAATAATTAGATCATACTAGCAAGATAAGAAACTTCAAGTTATTATTGACACCATTGTGCAGAGATGCAAATAATAGGCATTTAACACATGCCTCAATCTTGACAGAATATAAAAATTTGAATGGTTGGTCTCTTGTAAATGTATTCCACAACATGCTATAATGTGATATGTGTATGCACATATTCTCTCAAGCTCCACACATGAGAAGGTTTGAGGACTAAGGAAGCTCTTCACAGATTGATAGTGAGTAGTTTTAGTTTGAGTTGATATGAAGCTTCACACAATACATACATTTGTGTAACATGATTATTTGGATTTGTATATCTAAAAATATAGATAGTGCGAGGCTACAATGGATTGATAGGATCTAGACACCGCTACAGACATTTCGGTACCAACCTGTCTAGGGCCCCTTCCATGTGCATGAAGAGATCAATATAACACCAATCTCTATGTTTCTTCCCTTTGGTGTTCCTCAAATAATATGTGGACCACAATAAGGGAATTAATGACATATTTTCTACAAATGATAAAGGGGTTTAGTTCCCACCCTTAAACCATTAATTCCATAAAATTAATCCAGTTAATTTTTTTTGAAGGAAGATAACATATGTGGCCAATCTAAAGATGTTGAATTCATTTCAATTGTAGATTTGGGGAATATTCTATAATATTAATAACACCATCGAGATCGAATAATTAGTTATCCAAATTGTAAATTCCTGTAACATCCTGAAGCCATATCCCCTGAACTAAAATCCATTAATCCTCTAAGCCTTATCCCCTTATCCTCTTAACTTGTGATCATTAAACCCTAACCCCCACTAGTGCATATGGGTAGAAAATCCAATGTCATAATCTAATAGGTTAGTCTTACTGTTGGATTTTACTTGTGAATATTTTTTGTGTTTAAAAAAAAACCTGACATTTTTTAGATATCCAACAAACAAAATTATCTTCGGATATCTTACGATAAGTCATTCAGATATTTCATGATAATTTTGTTGGTTAAATATGTGGCGACAATTGAATGTTCATCAAATATTTTGAATTTGACTAAGTCAATTATCTATCTATTGGAATATTGGCGATTCACAAAGTGAATGTTTTTCCAGTTGGACAACATCTCTTTGCTCAACACCGATCAAAAGTTCAATAGAATGGCTATTTTTTGTCACAATACAAAAATATTTTATTTTTCTAATTACATTACAAAGAGTTAAACACTACTAAGGTTTATTTTTTAAGATAATCTTATAGTTGACCGGTATACAAAAGTTATGGTCACTTTGTGATTAAAATTAATGTTGATTTTAGTTAAGGTTTTATATAATTAAGAAACTAGGTCAAAACCATCGAGGTGGTTGTCCAAATTGGTGAAAGAACTTTCCTCTCACCACTAATTTTCATCGCTCTTATAATGCATATACTCATCCTAATGGAGTACGTATGACTGCTAACAAACCATCAAAAGCTATATTAGATCCCTTCAAATTAATTTAGTGTAAGTATTAAGAAAACCATAATGCATCAATCCCATCTTCCAAGGATAGGATCATGATGATGATGATGATAGACATTATGGTGGTTACAATGACAATGATGATGGTAACAATGATCACGATGATGCTAATGATGATGCTAATTGTTAGGGTCTAATGTTGGCATTATGAGACAAGTGTTGCCCTTAATGCCAAATAACGCACATGATAAATTATAGTGCAGCAAATTTATTTTCAAGTTCACGCACTTTCATGTAGAGAAACGTTTCTTTCATATGGTGAAAAGTTCACGCACTTTCATGCAGAGAAAAGTTTCTTTCATGTAGAGAAAAGTTCATGCACTTTCATGAAGATGAAAGTTTCTTTCATGTAGAGAAAATTTCACGCACTTTCATGATTGGTTCATGGTATTAGTCCGACAGTTTTTGATCCTATGGTTTTGGTCCGTGGTATTGCATCCAAAAGTGTTGATCCCAAGTATTGGGTCCATGGTATTGCGTTATTATAGTTTTGGACCGTGGTATTGTGAATGGCCTAAGACTATAAAAGAGGAAGGAGATCATTTGGCAAAGCATCATCTGAATTATTGAATATCTGATAAAGTGCTAGATCTGGAATACTGTGATTGGGTTATGGTGCAAATCTGGATCTGAGCTAGAGAGGGATCTCACCGGTTGATGGAGACAAGATCTAAGGATAGATCGGGATCAAATGGTTTGAAATGAACTATCTCTATATAGTTGATTATGCTTATTCTAGATCTATATACTAACGCTTGTAATGCTCTGAACTGGGTATAACTTAAGTTTGAAATCACTACAAGTCATGATTGAATATTTATAGATTTGCATGCAGGTTGGCTTTGGTGAAAGCGCGTATGTATGCAGGTTTGGTTCATTGTAGTAGCATATACCATTTGAGCTATGATTTTTAAAGTTACAGGTGGTTCAGGTTGTTGATGTGTTCTGATGACTGTTTAATGGTGTCAGTATTCTACATATTCAGTTTGATTGATTGTGTCGATGGATGAGATCTAATAATGGATCAGGATCATAATGACTCATATTTATGTGATCTAATGGACTAGATCTGATTGCTAACTCACATATTATCCTTGTATATGTATTGATCTGGTGATTGGGTGATTCAGAATATTGATTGATTATGTACCTCAATGATATTAATGGGTCCAGTATGAAAATTGGATGAAGCGTGGCCTTTCAGATTATGTGTTGTGCTTCAGTATTATCCAGTATGAAAATGTATGAAACGTGGTACCTGGAGGAGAGAAGATTGTAGGTCAGTGCCTACGTACTAGTATCTTAGCTAGTACAAGAGCTAATGGGGTGGCAGCTCCCTTCCAGTTGCAGTTGAAAACTTTGGAGCATTGTATTCGTAGCAGCCTGCGTACTAGTAAATGGATCGACTAGTACAAGAACTATGGGGATTGTACCTCCCTTCCAGAAGAGACTAGAGAACGAGAGAGGGTTGTAGCTCTCTGTAGGTAGAAGCCTGCGTATTAGTATAAGACTGCACCAGTAAAGAAATATTGTAAAAGGATTTTCTTATTAAGAAGAATATTGAGATGACTTGCAGCAGGTGGTTTTCTCCCACATTGGGTTTCCACCTTATATCATGGTGTTCATGTGTGTGGCTTATGTGTGATGATCTATTCTATTTTAATGCGCCTGTTTACTGTTAATATGGTTGATAATGTTCTAATGCACTCATTGAAGATCAATTAACTGAATCATAAGTTTATTGAATATACGTGGGTATTCTTAACTGAAGCAGCATATATGACTCAGAATATGGAAATGAAAAAGTCTTATTGATTTGCTAATACTGATTCACCCCCCCCCCCTCTCAGTATTATTTCCAACAATTGGTATCAGAGCAGGTCCTTTTGTAGAAGCTTGATCGCTTGAAGGAGATCCATGGAACAATCGAAAAGAAGCTTAAGAATAAAGCACGTAAGCAGAAGAAGACATCTTAGAAGAACTATGACAGTGGGAGAATTGATTGGGGATTATGTGGAAGAAGCACTTCAGATTCAGAATCATTTTAGAATGAAGATGAACTATCAGGTATGAATGTGTTATCCTTTGATGTTCCAGCTATCTATCCATTTGGAAAAGATGAAAGTGATAACGAAACAACTGAATTTGCTCTTATGGGTGAGCAAGAAAGATATCAAATAGAGGCAGAATTCAAAAGGCTTACAGGCAAAATTAGAGATCAATAAGATCTATTGAACAAAAGGGAATGTGCCTTCAAAGAAGAAGCTACCAAACTAAAAGATCAACTAGAGGAAGGAAACAAGGTAAGGAAGTTATTTAAGGAAAAATATCAAAATTTGCAGGATGAAGTAACATCTCTAAGAGACGAAGTCAGTGAGAAGAGCACAACAATCAATAAACTCAGAGATAGATCCAGTTACTATGAAAGTCTTGAAGCTACGATCCTCTTGCTGAAGGAAGATCTTGAAGAATCAAAGAAGCAGAATAACGAACTTCTCCAAGCTCATGAAAAACAAGAAAATGAAGTCCTCAATCTAAGACATCAGTTGGAAGAAGAAAGAAAAGTTGAAGAAAACATGAAGAAGCAGCATTGTGAAAAGGAAGATCATCTTCAGGTTGAGGTAACCATTCTAAAGGATAAATTAGAAGAAAAAGATAAGATCTTACGATTTCAAGATAGTACTAAGATTTTGGATGATATTCTTAGTAGTCAAAGGTCTCCTGCTATCAAAACTGGTCTTGGTTTTCATGAATCTATTGAAGGTGAATCTAGTTCAGGAAATAAGACAAGGGACTCTACTGCAAAATCTGAAATGCTCAATAAGGAGATGAAAGGTCAATCTCATCATCAACCAAGGAAAGAAATTCTTCAAAGAAAATATTTTACTCCTCCTATGAATAATGTTGAATGTTATGTATGTCATAATCTTGGACATGTTGCAGCCAGATGTAGAAGAAGAAGGGTTCAAGACCATCATGCAAAAAGATCATCACATTCAAGGTACTTTAATGGATATTGCATTGCTTGCAATATGTTTGGTCACAGAGCAGTTGATTGCTATAGAAGAAATATGAGACATGTAAGATGTTACACATGTAACAAGCTTGGACATATAGCTAAGGAATGTAGGAACAAAGTATGGGCACCATACCAAAAGGAGAAAACATCATCATCACACTTGAAGATGTGGAAGAAGAAAGAAGTACAGTCAGAAGAAGTGGCACAGCACAACATACAGACATAACAGAATCAGAGGGAGCTGGAAGTATAAGACTTTAGTGTCCTAAATCTCATACGCAAGTTTCTTAAAGAGAAGTCACGTATATACGTGAGTTGGTTATGGCATAGTCACGTAGATGATTGTTTGAGGAAAGGTAGTAGGGACAGGTTCAGGAAAACGATCAGTTATGATTCAGTTTATCATTTGCGTTGTTTGATTTGCTGATGATGTGTGGAAATGACTTGATGGTTAGAAGTGTTTTGTTTCTAACTTGATAATGATGATGTCTTGATACATCTTGCTGATATGCATGATCAGATCTGACAGTAAACAAGATGTCACAGGTTTAGGGGGAGCATATGCTTTTAATGCATTGTTGGCATTATGGTGAATAGTCCTTGGTGATGATGCTTATATGGATAAATGATTCATCTCGCTATGATATGGTTATGAGTTGTTCAGATGATTCTTGGGGTTACATAGTTGATATTTAGATCAGATTTGTGGATGATTCTCTAATGGTGCTTACATGGTGATCTTCATAATGATAAGGAAAAGTACATAGCTTGAATTCACATCTTCTTTACTTGATGATGAGTCACTCATATGCTGTTGTTGTCATATGCATAAAGATCATATATTACAGTTATGATGCAGGATTCCTATTTTTCTTGGCACATATATGGATGAGGATTGTTGGCTAGATACATGTATGATTATTCAAAGTTGCATTGTTGGAGACATGATGATGATGAGTTCTTACCTATATGATGATAGGTTGTTTCGTACATATGTTGATTGATGCAGATATTCCCAATTGATGATACTTGGTTCATGCAGATCTGGATGGCTATGGTGTTTCTCACATATGATAGAATGTGAATGATTCTGTATTCTGTTAAAAAGGATGAGTTGATATGGACATACCTTGATGATTCATGCACTAATACAAGTTGCTGGTCTAGTTGCTATTGGCAGATGCTATGGAGCAGATCATACAGTGTTTTTGCTGATGTTTATCATGATGTTAGGTCTCTGTAATAAATTTCATGTATATCATTCGATGTAAAGGTCATATCAAGTGTGTCTCTATCTATTGTAGTCATTTGATGAGATCTCTTTAGGTCATGTAACGACCTATGTTGGTTTCCACACTATGCCTGGGATGAATGATGTTATTCGCTTATGTTATCGTACGTAAACTTTTGGTATATCACCATTGTGATGGGAGATAGATGTATGTATGAGTCTTTGGTGATAGGAAGGTCATTCGCCTATGTTATCATATGTAAACTTTTGGTATATCACCATTGTGATGGGAGATAGATGTATGTATGTCTTTGGTGATAGGAAGGTCATTTATGATGTATAGAGTCATGTTCTTCCTGTAGAACATCTTTTTGCATACCTTGCTTACAGTCAGGGGGAGCATGAACAAGCATATTTCAGCAGAGCAGAGATTTCAGCATGTTCTCAGAAAGAGCATGGACAGATTGGTGCACCATGGCATATACAAAGGGGGAGCTCATTCAGAGATTTCAGCAGGTACTCAGGGGGAGTATGGACAACAAAGGAAGAGAATAGCTTGGTCCGCTGTTTGCCCTTGATGTCAAAGGGGGAGAGTGATTTGGTATTGTTGCCATCAAGTCCAAAGGGGGAGATTGTTGACATTATGATGCATGTGTTGTACTTTATTGAAACCAACTCGTAGAAGATCAACTCACTTATATATATCTAGATGAATCTAGGGAAGAGATATCAGATGTGACAGAGTGCATTGGATGCCAAACAACTCAAAGGAATCATATGATAGTTATCAGGTTAGCTTTGCCATCAAGTCCAAATGGGGAGATTGTTGGCATTATGAGACAGGTGTTGTCCTTGGTACACAAATGATAAATTATAGTGCAGCAAAGTTATTTTCAAGTTCATGCACTTTCATGCAGAGAAAATTTTCTTTCATATGGTGAAAAGTTCACACACTTTCATGCAGAGAAAAGTTTCTTTCATGTAGAGAAAAGTTCACGCACTTTCATGAAGATAAAATTTTCTTTCATGTAGAGAAAATTTCACGCACTTTCATGATTGGTTCATGGTATTAGTCTGACAGTTTTTTATCCTATGGTTTTGGTCTGTGGTATTGCATCCAAAAGTGTTGATCCCAAGTATTGGGTCCATGGTATTGTGTTATTATGGTTTTGGACCGTGGTATTCTGAAAGGCCTAAGACTATAAAAGAGGAAGGAGATCATTTGGCAAAGCATCATCTGAATTATTGAATATCTGATAAAGTGCTAGATCTGGAATACTGTGATTGGGTTATGGTGCAGATCTAGATCTGAGCTAAAGAGGGATCTCACCGGTTGATGGAGAATAAGATCTAAGGATAGATCGTGGTCAAATGGTTTGAAATGAACTATCTCTATATAGTTGATTATGCTTATTCTAGATCTGTATACCGATGCTTGTAATGATCTGAACTGGGTATAACTTAAGTTTGAAATCGTTGCAAGTCATGATTGAATATTTATAGATCTGCACATGGGTTGGCTTTGGTGAAAGCGCGTATGTATGCAGGTTTGGTTCATTGTAGTAGCATATACCATTTGAGCTATGATGTTTAAATTTACAAGTGGTTCAGGTTGTTGATGTGTTCTGATGACTGTTTAATGGTGTCAGTATTCTACATATTCAGTTTGATTGATTGTGTTCATGGATGAGATCTAATAATGGATCAGGATCATAATGACTCATATTTATGTGATCTAATAGACTAGATCTGGTTTCTAACTCACATATTATCCTTGTATATGTATTGATCTGGTGATTGGGTGATTCAGAAGATTGATTGTTTATGTGCTTCAATGATATTAATGGGTCCAGTATGAAAATTGGATGAAGCGTGGCCTTTCAGATTATGTGTTGTGCTTCAGGAGTATCCAGTATGAAAATGTATGAAACGTGGTACCCGAAGGAGAGAAGATTGTAGGGCGGCGCCTACGTACTAGTATCGTAGATAGTACAAGAGCTAAGAGGGTGGTAGCTCCCTTCTAGTAGGAGTTGAAAACTTTGGAGCATTGTAGCAGGTAGCAGCCTGCGTACTAGTAAATGGATCAGCTAGTACAAGAGCTATGGGGGTTGTAGCTCCCTTCAAGGAGAGACTGGAGAATGAGACAGGGTTGTAGCTCTCTACAGGTAGAAGCCTGCATACTGGTATAAGACTGCACCAGTACAAAAATATTGTAAAAGAATTTTCTTATTAAGAAGAAGATTGAGATGACTTGCAGCAGGTGGTTTTCTCCCACATTGGGTTTCCACCTTATATCATGGTGTTCATGTGTGTGGCTTATGTGTGATGATCTGTTCTATTTTAATGCACCTGTTTACTATTAATATGGTTGATAATGTTCTAATGCACTCATTGAAGATCAATTAACTCAATCATAAGTTTACTGAATATACGTGGGTATTCTTATCTGAAGCAACATATATGACTCAGATAATGGAAATGAAAAAGTCTTATTGATTTGATAATACTGATTCACCCGCCCCCTCTCGGTATTATTTCCAACATCTAAATCTACCTCAGGCTAAGAAAGGCAGGTCTAGGGTAACATCAAACCACGCTTAACCTCGTAAATAGCCCTACCTGGTCGGGAGAGGGCTATCTACTTCTCAATCTCAAAGAAAATATGGCAAGTAAGGCTTGAGATGACTGATATTAACTCTAATTTTAGGCTAGGTATATTTTCAGAGGAGTTTGATTGAGTTTTATGTTGGTTTGCTGGATCAAAAGTGAAAGGAAATTTTAGGTCCAGGGAATGAACTCAGTCTTGCAGAGGTTTCTGTGGGGTGAGGTAGGCAAGTTCTTTAGTACTTTGAATTAAGTAAGATGGAGAGTCTTAAGACTAGTGAGGAGTTGTAGAGGGCATGAAAGTATCAGGCATCTTCTTCAAATAGTTGAAAACATGTACAACCAAATAAACCCTAAGGTAGAGCACTTCAAATCAATGATTTCCACCCTTGTACTTGATTCATTTAGTTAAGCTGAAAAGAAAGAGATGATGGCACACATAAACACATGAAAACTTGAATTAAAGAAGGAAAAACAATACTAAATCACCTTCCCACAAGAATCCCACAAAATGCTGCAAACCCTGGTCTATTCCCTCGCCAAACTGCATAGATGAGTGTACAATAATGCTCAAAGTATTCACAAGAGTCCAACCTTTACAAATGACTGAAAAGTACTAGATATAGGAAAAAAACCACCCATGCTAGCCTTTAGGGGTCAAATGCATGAGTTTATGAGCTATTTCAACAAGATCTAAACTAAGAATTGAAAGATAGGCAGTGGTATAGCTTGCCTCTAAAACCTAGGAAACTAATTCATTCAACTTTAAACCACCTACAACTGATGTATCTACCCTATCAAGTCAATTTTAATTATTTTTACAACATAGTACATCAATTTACATCATGTCAGCTCATGGATCTGACCATAAGATTGAAAAAGCAAAACTAGAAGAAAACTAGGTGAAAACAAAGTTTTTGAGTAAAATTGGCACTTTTTCATCCTTTGCGTAGCACCACTTTTTCGGTGCATAGTGCTTTGTCCGAGCCACTTTTGGAGGCCTTCCCTTTCACTAAATTTTCTCCAAGTGAGCTTGTTGGAAAGGTCTATCTGTCTACATTCTAGGAGAAGTAGAATGTTTGAATTTGGTATCCATTTACACCTCCAAAAATTAGTCTCCCAACACTACTCCCTATGTGACCAAAAAGTGGCAGAGAGGGCATTTTTGAGGTGTTTTTGACGCTTTTGGAGGCCCAAAACTTGTCAAAAATTTCTAGTAATTTTTGGGCATGCATAATTTTTCATGAGGAATCCAAGTTTTCCTCCAGAGGAGGTCACTATCAAAAGCGAGTGCCAGGTGGTGCTATGCACCTGCCTGAAAAACCTGTTTTTTCCTTGAAATATTCAAAACTACCAAAAAGTTTTCCAAATTTCTTGAAATTTGGTACAAGTGATCTACATCAAGTACTATGTTGGGCTAATGAAGCTTCAGCCAAGTCTTGAGCTTATCTTGCTCTTTATTGCTCCTCAAAGTCTTCCTCAACTTGGCTTGTATGCTCCTTATCCCTGCTTTGCAAATCTTGTTTCGTGCCAAATAATGAAAATCCATGTGCCGCAACATATTTTTCTCCTTGTTGGCTTTCTCAAGTAGCTTCTCCAAGTGCCTATTTTCCCTTTCTAGTCAAGATTCCCCGTCAGCATCAATCTCTTACTCAAGCAGTGTCAATTTGACTTTCCTCCTCTTTTCTGCTTGCCTATTTACCATTATGGTTTGCGGCTCCATGATTGTCTACTTATCCTCCAACTGCTTGTTCTATTGCTCAAGGTAATTTATGATCCACTTAGCTCTTTCAAGGTTAAGAGATAAGTCATGGATGCTAGCTTCTTGTTCTTTGATGATCTCCTTGAGTTTTGAGCTTTAGGAGCCCAAATCAGTATCCTCATCCTGAATCGAAATGAAATCTCTCTCCTAACCTTCAGAAGGCCCTTCATCATGCAATGGTTGTTTCCCTTTATCCTGTACCTACTTTGTTGAAGAAGAAGACAAAGTCCCTTTCACCCTGGGTGAAGATAGCTTTTGCCTATGGTCTGATGAAAGAAACGAGACCCCTTCCACCTCAGGTGGAGATAGTACTCATTTGGAAGCTTCAAATAATCTCCTAAGTTGTGCCCTTTTCATAAGTGACAAATACTGGCACACCTGTAGTTTGAGTCTCATGAACCTCTTACTGATTTGAAGGACCTCCTACCTCTTCAAATACTGATGAGGTCACATGAGGGCTTTTGAAAGCCTCATGTGAAATGAAAGAATCCCATGAAACATTCAATAAGCTCAGCTAATGGAAAATAACAATCTTGATCAATGCAAAGTGATAAATGTTGTTGTACTGTTGATGAGGAGGTTTTCTTTGCATCAATGTGGTCATTTTCTCAATATTTCTACATATGAAATAGGGGAGGTTCATCATCCTCACTCTAGTGAAATACATCAATAATCTAACATGATAAGTTTACAAGTGAGAAAATCTCCCTTCACAGCTGAAGTATTTGATAATGAGCTTCATGAGTGGAGCATAAGTGTCCTGTACGTATCTGAATGGAAAGGCCCTACTAATTTGCTTTTGATAACTAGCCTTGATATAAGGCTCATAATACTCTTTGCCCACAAGTTGTCCTTTGTTCCATTGTTCACCCACATTAGGGCTACCTGTTGCTTCAACTATAGTTTCAGGTGTCAAAGTGAAGGTAAAACCTGCTAAATTGACATGGCCATTGTGAAGATGAAGAACAAATAGTTTAGCAAGCTCATGGTGGTATTTCACCCTTTCCACCATCTCACAAAACTGGTAGCAAGATTGATGTTTAAAGCATGTTACTGCAAGAGGACAAGCCAATAGCTTTGTGAGTGTAGTTGGCTCCTCCTGAATGTGCTTTCGTCCCTTATGTGGTTTTCTTGGTGCATCCATCTCTTGAGAGGAATCACTCACAGTTTCCTCATCCGTTTCGTAAGCTGAATCTGTTTCCATATTCGCCACTGTATGGTGTAAAATGTTGCGTGTGAAGAGATTTTATCTTAAGAATACATGATTTCTGTTTGATGAATGGGACTGATGAGTGGGACTGAGGAATGGAGGATTTTGATGCTGGTTGTAGGGTTATTAAGGAGTGATAGGGTTTTGGGAATGAGCATTAGGGTTTGGGGTGGGAATCATGTGTTAGGGTTTTAGGGTTTTTAGGGATAGGAGGTAGGATGAGTGTAAGTAAGAGAGGGAAAGGGAAATGAGATTAGGGAAATTCAGTGGAGAGGAATGGGATATGTGAAAGTGATGTAGGGGACTAAAAACAATAACTATGACAAAATTACAAAACCCTAGACAGTTTTGTAATGTGATTGTGCAATAAATTAGGGTTTGATTTTGCACCTATCAAAACACCATCAAGGAGGACTAAATCTCTTGCAATGGAAAAATGGGAGGTTTTACTTACTTGAGGAATGACATTTGCAAGATTTTGGAGCTTGGGATGGTCATTAGGATGAAATTTTGGTGTGGTATACTGGTGTGTCATGCCAACACCCAGGTGCGCCACGCCTGACAGGTATGCCGTGCCAGTTCAAAACTGTGTGAAAAATTTTTTCCCGGTGTGCTGCGCTGAGCAGGTGTGCCACTCCAATACCCAGGTGCATCGTGCCTAGAGAAATCTCAAAACTTTGCTGCAATTTGCCTTTCTTCGCCTCAAATCGTGATTTTCGCTTGTTCTCTCTTTCTTTTGGCACAAATGAAGTCTATAACACAAATGATCAGTTTATATACCTTTTGAATTTATTTATTTTTATTTAGAAAACCCACTTTCTAAAGTTTTCTTTTTGACTTTGTTCTTTAAAACTCTGTTTTGCAGTTTGGCTCTCTTTTTGACATTTGATGGACTAGTGCTTGGATTTTCTTGTCTCTTTTGCAGGAGCTGGAGTGCAGAAGTTTGGAAAGGTGACCCAGGGCTGCATTTCCAAACTTATTACATATAGGAAAATTAAAATTACATGAAATTTTTATACACAGAACATAAAACTCTGTTTTTCCTCAAAACAGGGTTTTGCGGAAAAATCAATTAGTGAGTATGTCATTATTGGAATTTTGATGCTGACACCTTATTAGACCTCCTCATGTGCCTGTTGAACATTATTTAGCTTTTACAAGACTATGATGACAAACCGTAGACCTAGTGAGACCTAAAACCCTAAAAATGGCTTTTGCAAATGTAATGACAAAAAATGACTGTAAATGACCTGAACTTGTAAAACTAGGCCAGTAGGTAAAGATCATGAGGGAAAATTGATAATATGCCACTACCATCAGATGATCCATGATCCTAATGGAATGCATCTTGATCAGATGAGACACCTAGAATGCATGCAAAAAGAGAATTTTGATCACTGATGGAGGGATGAATATACCAACACTAACACTAATGACCTTGGCCAATGTTTTCCCTTTTTAAATGTCATCATTTTCATAATCATAATCATTATATTTAACATCGTCATCCAATTCATCGTCATATGATAATCATTATCATCATTTTCATTGAATTTTGAGGATTCCCCATCATAGATTGCAAGTTGGATCTCATAGGACATGTTACCCCACTTTCTATATGAGTTTTTAGAGGATATTTTTAATTTTTTATTGTCATCTCAACCCCTGTGAATCTTTTCAAATTTATCATTTCTCAACTCAGATATATGGATCTATATGTAATTCATGGATGTATCATTGGTTTGATGACAACTTGCCTTGTTCGTCTAGGACACTAGGTGTAGGAAGAAGTTGCTTTAGCTACCACATGTAGCCTGATATATATGATCCATGTGTATTTGATGTGTATTATTTTTAGTTTGATCACTTACGAATTATATTTTAACTATTGATGCTTTTGCTATAAGCTATAAGCTTAGTTTCTCCATGTTGTTACCTTCTAGTGACTCTTCATTAATGACATAACATAGTCCCATCCTTAATTCAAGGAGATTATAATGATATACTTGTTTTTCTTATTAGGTCGAGCCTAAGCCAGGGCTAGCCCTTTTATTGTGTAGAGGAACACTGATCTACCCACAATAGGATGCTACTCACCATGATTGTGTGAGGCTTAGTCTAGTTTGGAGGCCCCTTGGGATAGTTAATTCCCCCAAAGTGGCTTCCATCCTCAACCCCTACCCATGAGGTTTGAAACTATGACCTAGGTGGACAAAACCCCATGCAAACCAAGTATTCTACAACTCATTGGTCATAATGACATACTTATTAAAAGAGAAGTAACCAAATACCCAACAAAATTGAAAATATTTATTGACTACTAACTACTTAAACAATTTGTTTTTAGATATTCATTAATAATTATGATTAAATTTATCTCTTTTAATTTTTTATGTTATTAAATATATAAATAGATTGAAAACTTAAAGAAAAAAAATCAAAATATTAAGTATATATAAATTTAACAACTCAAATTTAAAATATTAATAAAATAACATATATATATATATTTTTTTCGTTATAGATCTATTTTACGTACCCAACAAATTGAGAGTAAGTTAAGAAGAGAAGAAGTAGACATAAGATGTATATTTTAAATAGGGTTTATGTGCTAAGGGGTTTATGGTTTAGGGGTATAGGTTGTAAGGGGTTATCATTTTAAAGCTCATTGGCTTAAGGGTTAATAATACTAGAATAGGGCTCAATGGTTAAGGCTTTAGGGGTTAATAGACTAGGGATAAAGGTAAGTTTAGGGGATTTAGGGCCTAGGGGATTTACAGGCTTCTTAAGAATATGAAACGCATACTACCATTGTATGGGTTTTCCATTTCAAATAATTATTTTATTGAATTCTATGAGCTGCTAGGATTCACTCAATATTTACATCCATTTGAGATTAAAAATAAGTAAGATGAGTCATCCTAATAAACAATTTATCCTCCTCAATATTTTCCATGTCATTGGTAATGTGTATGCTAGTGTATATACTTCCGTTTAACTTTTGAATTAAACGATGAAGTGGAAGGGAGTTATGCCTTCGGGAGATGAATCACTGATCAATGGTGATGAATATTTATATTGAACTCAAGATTACTACAAGTATTCAATATTAAGCCAATGAAAAAGATCTTAGATTATGAACCAAGATATCCTTTCAGGTTTAGTTCCATTTATGCCATTTTAGTTTGAAATTATAACTTACTGAATCTTAATGAAAAGTTTCCAGTGCATGGTATTTTCTCATTAAATACAATTAATAAATTAGATTTCAAATTTTTAAGGATTGCCAAGTTAACCCAATTATAGGTGGCACATATCAAACTTGCACCTACTAAGTATGGCTCGTTATCTATTGTAGCTCCCCTTGTCTAGATATTAGGTTATGATGATTCCAAGTAGATAAACTTCTTTATGTAGGCTTTAGATATGTAACTTTATTATGGTAAGACTAGCATACCTAGGTAGACCTCCAATATTCCCTTGGTTTTGTATTGCAGTTGTAAATTATAATAAATATAATAAGAATGGGAAAATATTATACATGAGGAGTAGTATATAAATTTAAGGCACTCATAACCCTCATCTTAGCCAAAGTACTAGATACTCTTCACAACATATGTTTGGTATCTCCTTCCAATAGTAATTCTTAAATAAAAGGATCCACACATGATATCTTAATTTAACATTTTTCTTCTCAATTAATCTAAATGTACAACTACTTTAAGAAGGGTGATGCTACAAAAAGGGATCAAAATCATAGGAAATACTAGTGGCTAAATCCTTATCTTACTCTATCTTCATTTCCCATACCTAGCCAATGAGAGCACAAGAACACCTACTTCTCTAGAGGCACCTATAATACTTTTGTGGGTTTGACTAATCACCCTTTGGTTAGTGTGTACACACTAGCCTAGATTTTAAAGTGATGTCCTTACAATCATAATCCACCAGGTGTATTTTCTCTTAAAACTATTCAAAGATAGATGTCCCTTTTATGGCCAAGTTCCACCAAAATGATTCTTTCTACCTACCTAGTAGCTCCATTTATTTCATGACAATACTACCCTACAAACCTCAAAATTTCTATCATATCCATGAGGTCAACAATAATTTTTGGTTCAAAATATAGCTAAGTTGGAACAACTTAGCTATAGAGCCTATATTATTTTTCAACCCCTAATGTTTATGGACAAAAAGATACCAACATTCTAAAGCATTTGGAAGCCAAGCTATCACCTTTCACAAATTAACTCCCTACATCATTGAAAATCTCTAAAAAATATTTATCTTTACTAAACCAAACATTTCACTAAAATTAATTATTACCGTAACATTACTACATTGATACATTTTTAACTACACAAAGGTTATTTTGATTTCACCATAACTCACATTTTTGATATCAATCAATCAAAATCCCCTCAATTAATGTTTGGTGACATAAATACCCAACTGGTTTTTTATGGTTAGAAAACCCTATTAACCAAAAGAAAAGACTTCCACATTTCATTTAAATTTCATTCCACTGGAAAAACATATGCATTTCAGTTAAGGTTTCATGGGATTTTTGTCTTTAAAAAATCAAAATTGTTTTTCCCTCATTTACTTCCCTCCAATTGCAAGGTTTATCAGGTAAGGAGGAGAAGGGTGGGCATAGCCATGTGATTGAAGGTATGTTGAATTCATTCAAGATATTAGATTCTTGGTTTCTCCAATGGTGGTGATTCCCTTATGCAAAAAGTATTTTCAGCATGAAACGTGAGTCTTTTCAACCATTTATGTCCTTCCATCAGCCATCTGGGTTTTTCTGAAATAGCTCATAGCCTTGTAATATGGCTACTTTCTATAGTCAAATGACTCTGAACTACCCAAGATTGCCAAATTTGACACTCAAAAAGTTTGAGGAAGAATCGCGAATGGGATTCAGGTGATTTCCCATTGTGGAAATTTTTTTTGGGGTGAATTTTGGCTTGAGATTGGGAGAACGTGAAAAGAATTATGATCTAGAGCTTGGAATTCAGGAAACCTAGGTGTCTCTATACTTTAATCAGGTAAATGATTTTTTTAATGATTTGATTGAATTCATTCAAGATATTGGATTCTTTGTTTCTCCAATCGTGGTGATTCCCTTCTGCAGAGAGTCCTTTCAGCGTGAAACGTGAGCCTTTTCAGCCATTTAGGTCCTTCCATCAGTGATCTATGTTTTTTTGAAATACTTTAGAGCCTCGTAAGATGGGTATTTTCTACAGTCAAATGACTCAAAACTACCCAAAATTATCGAATTCGAGGCTCAGAAAGTTTGAGAAAGCTTCGCGAATGGAATTCGAGTGATCTCGCATTGTGGAGAATTTACTTGGGGTGAATTCTAACGAGAAATTGGGAGAACGTGAAAAGAATTAGGATCTGGAGCTCAAAATTTAGGTAAACCCGGTGTCTCTATACATTAATCAGGTAAACTATTTGGTTAATGATTTGACAAAATTCATTCAAGATGTTGGATTCTTAGTTTCTCCAATCATGGTGATTGCCTTTTGTAGAGAGTGTTTTCAGCATGAAACATGAGTCTTTTCAGCCATTTAGGTCCTTCTATTAGCCATCTGGGTTTTTCCGAAATAGCTGAGAGCCTTGTAAGATGGGTATTTTCTGTAGTCAAATGACTTAGAACTACCCAAGATTATTGAAGTCAAGGCTCAGAAAGTTCGAGGAAGCATTGCGAATGGAATTTGGGTGATTTCCCATTATGGAGAATTTGCTTGGGGTGAAATCTAGTGGAAAGTTGTGAGAGTGCGAAAGGAATTAGGATTTGGAGCTTAGAACTTAGGCAAACTAGGTGCCTCTATACTTTAATCAGGTAAATGATTTGGTTAACATTTTGATTGACACAGAGTTCTTTAAGAAACGATCCTTCATGGTTGGCCTATTTCATATTGAATGAGTTGTGATATGTGGGTGCATGATATAAGATAGAATTTCTCTACCTACTGTTAGAGTCGGTCTCGTCAGTCCTCCGTCAGAGATCAAAACTCCTTATGCATTTCCTTTTTATGTGTCCCGCTACATTCACTCAGCTGCATTCTGCTAGGGGCAAGCCATGATCTGATGGAGAAGGTCATGCTAGTCATTTCCCCTCATATCTAGCTCTTGCTGGCTTAGGTCTTTTGTCAATGATCACTAGAGTCCATGACAGTCAAGGTCTGTTCCTTTAATGGACAAAAGTCATTTTTGGTCATTGGGTCTAGGAATTAAACAATTTGGTCTTTAATATGTCCAGTAAAGCCATGCAGGCCAGAGTGATGCCCTTGCAAAGTAATGATTCATAAAGTTTCATCGTCATATTGATAAACTTCGACTGTTCTTCAAAACTTTGTTTTGAAGAAAAGTCAAACAGTGTTATTGGTGGAAAAATTTTCAAAAAGGGTCGACAATTGATTTCTTTAGGTGCAGTCATGGTTTCCATGGCCAAATGCTCTGTCATGCAATCCCTACGAAGAGTGTTGAAAATTTCATCGTTTGAGCCAAAATTTCAGAGGAAAAGTGAAAATTAGGGTTGTTATAAAGTCAGTGAAAAAGTGCCAAACATGAAATTAGAAAAGTGGGTTTTTGAAAAATCAAATTTAAATCATGACCTCCAAGTCTTTATACACAAGTTTTCATCCAAAATCAAACTCATTGTGCAATCAAAGGCATAGAGGAAACGTTGCAAGGTCGTGGAGTGTGAAATCGCGCGATTTGGAGCCGTTTGGAAGATGTTTCAGGGGCGCGGCGCACACAGGCAGGGACGCGGCGCACACACAGGGCGCGGCACACACACAGGGCGCGGCGCACATAGAGCCTGCCCATAGTGTAAATTTTTAACAGCCGCAGCACACACCCAGAGCATGGTGCACTGGTCTTTTGTGCGCAGCGCATAGAGGCAAAGCGCCCAGAAATTCACCAAACTCCCTCAAATTTTTGTGAAGCCCCTCTAATTACAAGGTAGGCTCGAAACATCACTTGTTCATCAATTTTTATGAGTGATATGGTAGTTTAGTGCTTGTGTTTAAATGCAAAAAAATTCATAAGGTTAACCTCAAGAAGACACCAAAGAAAAACCATTTTGCTAGGGTTGTGTAACAGTGTTACTACTGCCAAGGCTTTATTTTTCCTACCCTACCCCTGTTCCTTATTCCCCTATGTCATTTTTCCTCTTATCACTACCCTAACACTACCAAATCATATTCCCTTTCCTCTCCTCCTATTGCTCAATAAAAACCCCAAACCCTAACCTATCAAAATACCCAAAATCCCTACAAATCCCTAAACAAAATTCTCCCTATAACCCCTATTCCCTTTACATTACTCCCCTCCTAATACTCCCTTGTTTCATTGTTCCCCTTGGTGGCAGATATCTCAAACAACACCCAGCTTCACCATCATTAAAGGGATAGCCTAAATACAGTTTATAGACAACAATCATGGCATCTAAGGGTTCATCAGAATATGAGGGGGAAACTCACAATGATACAGCTTCAGGAGAACAGGCTCCCAAGAGACATCATAGGAGTGGCAAACATGTTAGGGATGAGCCAAAGACCCTCACTGAGTTGCAGGCATTCCCACTTGCTATGTCATGTTTCTAACACCAAGCATGTTTTGAATTTTGTCAAAAGGTGGCAAATGTCAGAGTTCATCATGAGTTGGCCCGTCTGTTTGTGCTTCACCTACATGGAGGTCAATCTATCCTGGCCGGGGTCACCTTCACATTGACACCCGAAACTATCTCAGTGGCAACAGGCATACCAAATGTTGGAGAACAGTGGCATCAGAAAAAGAAGGTGGATAGGCATCATTATGAGCCTTACATTAAGGCCAGCTGTTTGAGGCATTTCACAAGAGTCTTCCCATTCAGATTTTTTAAACATGAGTATGCTTCGCTCATGAAATTGATCATGAAGTAGTTCAGTTGTGAGGGGAGGTTTTCTCGCCTATATGCCTATCACATCAGGTTGCTCATGCACTTTACCAGGGTACAGATGATGAACCTCCCATTTGTCATTTGCATGAACATAGAGGATGAAAATTTTCATGCAACATAAGACCCCTCAGCAGCAGCTCAACAGTGTTTATCACTTTCCTCTTATCTGGATTTTGGTGGATCATCAGTTGGGATTGCAGGGCATTGCATGGGAATACTTCATCTCCCATGACTTCTTCAGCACTCCATAGGTAGTATCAGAGGCAGAGCATGAGATAGGTGCTCCTTCACATTAGTATGAGCGCCATGAGACTGCTACTATGCCAATATTCATCACCTATCAGAGAGGTGGTAGACATTTGTTTGCAGCGGCAAAGCGACTGTTATCTCCCCATCGGGTGGAAGGGGCCTTGCTTCCAACATCAGCATCACAGGATCAGGGCAGAGGCAAGGAGCCAGTGCAGGAGGAAAGGCCATTAGGTGAGCGAGAGACAGAGTTCATTCTCCTTCATGATGATGAGACAGATACAGAACCAACAAATGTAGAGCTTAGAGAGATCATCATGAGAAACAATCAGTGATTGAGGCCTTATCCCTTGACTTGGAGAGGGCTAAGTGGAACATGAAATACCTGGAGTAGAGAAACAAGCAGCTTGAAGATCAGCAGGCGATTATGGAGCTACAAAACATTCGTGAGCATCGCCAAGCTGCACGTAGGAGAATAGTTGAGCTCACATCATTGGAGCAAGAGATCAACGAGGACCGGGAGGCCCATCTCGAGAGAATTAACATGCACTTGGAGAGGCTGCTAGATAAGGCCGACAAGGACCATGCTTTACTGAGACACATGGATTATCATTACAGGACACGAAATATGAGTGCAAAGGCCCGGATAAGGAGCTTGAAGGCAAAATTGAGCAAAGCAACAAAAGAGGCAAAAGAGTAAGATCGGCTTAGAATCTTGGATGAGGCTTCTCTGGCACAACATAGCACCCCATAGAGAACATCTAGCCCAAATTTGAAGGAATTTGGGGAGATTTTGGTCACAAGACAAATTTTTGGGCAAAACAGAGGTTTTTTCTCCCTGTGGCGCGACGCTAAAAATTGGGAGCTCCTAAGGAAGAATGGTTTGCATTTTTGGATTCAGCATGAAAAATCATGACTACTGGTGCTTGGACAAGAAATTTGGGCAAGATCTGAGTCTCCAGGAGGTCAAAAACACCCAAAAAATGGCCTCTCTACCCCTTTTTTGACCCACAGGAAGCAGTGTTGGGGAAATGAATATTTGGAGGGGCAAATGAGCACCAAATTTAGAAATTCCAGCTGGGTTAGAAAGTAGACAGGACAGGCTTTCCAAAAAGCACACTTGGGCCTATTTTGGACACCTTCAAGTGCCCCAAAATAGGCCCCAAAGTAGATAGGTGCAAAGAGAAAATGGCGCGATGCACAAAGGAAAAATTGCCAAAGTTGCTTCCATTTTGCGAATTTCGATTCGTGACTTCTCCAAGTGGGACCGCTCATCTACACTTCTGTTTTTTTTGGCACCTAAGGTGGCATTTGAAGTATTTATTCCCCAGATTGGCTTCTATCCAAGTGGTGAAGGAAGGCAAACGGTCACCCAAGCCATTTGTCATTTTGTAACGCTGCACCTGTAGTTGATGGTTGGCTCTTCATCTCCATTTTTTAATGATTCGAGTAACTCCCCAACCCTTGGGCATTCTATCTCTTCATGGAACATTATATATATTGTATGTAAACCATTTTCAAAGGGTTGGTTGGCTTGTAACTTCTGAGAGACTGTGGGAAAGAAACTCTCCTTCTTCACTGTATATTTTTGACAGAGAATTAATGAAAGGCAACAGCTCTGTTTCATGAGATTCATGTGGTTGTGAGTGTAGCAAATGTGTCTCTTATGTTTTCATATGTATTTCATTATGTTTCATAATTCAATTCATGTTCATTTGCAGTGATATTTTCTGAGTTAGATAAGGTAGAATTCAATTTTATTGCTCTGCCTATGGGAAATTTCATGTTCAGTGTTCTTCTTCTATTGAAAAGGATTCATGTTCCTATGCCCTTTGCACTCTCCTAAACAATCTCTTCATCTCGCGTTATTTCAAGATAAATTGCTACACTTTCCGCCTGCCTTGCCTCACAAAGTAATCTGTGCCTTTCTAATAAATTCTCTGTTCTTTGCTGACTGTTGGTCCCATACCATCCCAAAAGCTCAGTGATTCATAAAAATTGTTTCTTGTAACCCTATTCACTTACTAGCCTAAGATCAATACTTCACTGTAAGTCATCTCAGACTGTTTTTTCTTATCTATTCACTCAGCATGACTCGGAGAGAGCCCTCTCCTGTTCTGGTAGGGCTAGCTACCAGACTGAGCGTGGTTTTTGGTTACCCTGAATTTTGCCTTCCTTCAGCCTAGGGCAGATTTAGGTGCTAACATAGTGGCGACTTTGCTGGGGAACAAATGAAATCAAATCCCCTTATTTCTTAATAATTCTAAACTTCCGGATGATAAGTTTAGGATTGGATAGGCTAAGTAAGTTGGTTGGGTCCTGTGGTTTTTCTCAATAACACATTGGCTTCGAGACGATATACCAGAGCCAATCCAGACCTGGATCCTCCTCATATTTACGAAAACCCCAATTTGATTCTGAGACTCCTTCTTCAATAGAGCACCATAACTCTCGTGTTCAAATCCCATTCATGTCCTGACATTTTTGAGTATCTTGAAGAGCTTGAGTTTGATGAACGGTTTGAAATATCATTGTTTGAGTCTAAGTCCGAAAGGGTTGTTGACTATACTGTCCCCAATCCAAAATCTCTTGTAGATCTAGAAACTGAAAGAGCTAATCGACTAATTGAAAATTATATTGCGACACAGCCTCAAACTCCAATTGCTAGCCCCTTACAAACTGTACACACCCCTCCAACACCTCCAAGGCCAAATCCACCAAGAGTGATGGCTGCTCGTTTTGCACCCCTTGTTCTGCCTCAAGTTCTAGATGATATGCCCACAGATTATCAAAGCAAAATCCCATTTTTTGATTGCACTCCTAACAACATTACTGCCCAACAACATGTGGACAAAATGGCAGACTTCTATGAACTTCATGAGATCGATGTGGAGAATGTGGTAATGAGACTCTTTGTACAGACATTTGTAGGTCATGTGAGGAAATGGTTCAGAGGTTTGCCGGCGGAAACTATCGCTACCTTGGCCGACCTACAAAGACAATTTTTAAACCGATGGGAAGTGAAGAAGAGTCCTCTTCAAATTCTGGCTGAATATGAGCAAATCAAACGAAACGCTGGTGAGTCGGTCCAAGACTATTGTGTTAGATTCAGTACAGTTTATAACGAATTTCCAGATCATCTAAAGCCACCTGTGGGACTAGCTATGATGAAATTTCCAGATGGTTTTGACACTGATATGGCCTACCAATTAAGAGAGAGAGAACCGGCCACAATGGAAGACATGCAGAAAATCGCGGTCAGTGTTGAAGCGAATCTGCTGTTCAAGAGATCTAGAGCAAAAGCAGAAAAGAAAGTCACGGTTAAGGAAGAGTCTTCTTCGATGGATCAATTACTCAAAAAGGTAGAGCAGATGCTTGAAAGGGTGAAGCTCAACAAACCTGAGCCACAAGTTAGAAATCCTAACATCCATGTCCAGTAGCAGCAGCCACAATATAGAATAAGACAAAGAGATCAACGCGCCCAAGAGCAGACAGCACAACAGCAAGTACAGACACCTTTGCAACAAAATTTTGTGCATGGACCGGAGTCAGATGAGGATGGAAATGTAATAGGTGAAGAAAACCACCTCTTTACTCCAGATGAGCTGCCTACTTACATTACCGAAGAAGAGGAGTGTGCGGTGAGCTCAACTGCACACAAAGATGCAGATTTCATTCTAGCAAGTGACACTATTTTACAAGAAGAATCATAGGAGTATCAAAGGGGATATATGAATGCTCTGTCCGCACATCAGCAACGATATTCACTTATAAACAGAGATGTGCCGGCTAAACCAATTCAGAAAAAGAAGGATGTTGAAGCATCAAGGAATGATTCATGAGTTTCACAAAGGAAAGGAAAGTAGGTGGCTGGTCCGGAGAGCAGCAAATAACCATCAGCAGAACAATCACATCAGCAAGCTACATCAAAAGAAAGGGAAAAGAAAGAAATCCCAGTCAAAGAGGTAGAAAAGATTCCCACTTTTAATTTATAGAATGAGATTTCCAAATTAAAAGTATCCATCCCCTTGACTAAAATAATGAAGAACAACAGTTATAGAGGACAAATATCTAAGATGTTGAATTTGGACCCAATGTATGACATGGTGAATGTTGAAGACGATCAACCTGAAATGATTTTTGGACCAGCATCGAATGGTGAGTCTCCTGAAAGTGAGGTGCCGCCCTTTTATATCAGTATAAGAGTGCATGATTTTTTGTTACATAATGCCATGTCCGATTCCGAAGCTTCTCACAATCTCATGCCCAAGGCTATCATGGATAAACTTGGTCTAGACATCACCCGGCAATACCACGATCTCTATTCATTCGATTCCAACAGAGTGAGATGTATAGGACTCATCAAAGACTTGGTTGTGAGTTTAGATCAACTTCCCATGAAATTTTTTTTGATGGATGTTGTGGTAGCAGATATTCCTCCAGGGTTTGGCATGCTTCTTTCCAGGTCTTGGGTAGCAAAATTGAAAGGGACACTACAGCTAGATTTCTTCTATGCAACAATTCCGGTGTTTGGAAAAATGAGGAAATTGTATCAGGAAAAAAAATGAAATATATGATCACAAGCAAGGAGAAACCAATAAATCATCCAATTAACTATGTACATACAGATTTAGAGTCTTTTGTTTTGTATTCAGATAGTTTAAATGATATAAATAGTTAGGTAGTAGAAGCAGATGATATTCCGAAAATAACAGAAAATTTCAGAGAAATTTTAAAGAAAGAAGGACAAGAACAAAAGAAAAATGTTGGGCAATCAGCTGAAAGTAATGGACAACAAGTAGACAAGGCACAGCAAACATATTTCCAGCACTTACAAGAGGAGGAAGAAGGTTTGTGGACCATCTATTTTGATGGAGAAGTGGGGAATGATGGTGCTAGAATTGGAATTTCGGTATGCAGTCCTTTCTCCGCCCCAGACAAAGTGCCTAGTGGCGTGAGGGTTTTCTCTTAGAAGTTGGCTTTTGAGTGTTCAAACAATGAAGCTGAATATGAAGCTCTGATTGCTGGCCTGAAGATTCTAAGAAAGTTGAATGCTAAGAGGATTTCGGTATATGGCAACTCCGAATTGGTAATAAAGTAGGTCAGAGGCGAGTATGAAGCAAAGCATCCTAGGATGCGGGCCTACCGTAATGCAGTTCTAGACATTCTAAAATTATTTTCAGAATCACCTTGACATGTGTGCCTCGTATACAAAATAGTATTGCTGACGCTCTCGCCAAGGCAACAAGTAGATTGAAGATCCCAATGAATTCCAGCAATAAATTCGAAATCCATGTCAAGCATCGTCCAACCATTCTAGACAATCAAAGATATTGGCGGCTGTTTCAAGATGACGAGGAGATTAAAGATTTTCTACAAAACAAAGGCAAGTTCAAAGAAACCTCAATAGATGTAGAAAATGATGATGGTAAAGGGAATAGTACAGATGAAGTGCATATCAATGAAATGGACGTGTTACAGCTGAAGAATAACGTTATTCCTAAAGGCTTGATACCTTTGGAAGAACTTTTTGATCGAGATGATGTAGCCCACAAGCCAACATTGCAGCCAATAGAGAAGGGTGTAGAAGAGGTCAACATTAGAACAGCTGCCAATCCTAAGTTGGTAAAATTCTCAAAAAGTATTTCCGCCAAAGATCAAGGACAAATACATAGGTTTTCTGCCTTCATTTGCAGATGTGTTTTCTTGGGATTATTCTGACTTAAAGACATATGATACCAATATAATTCAACATACTATACCCATCAAGCCCAATCAAAAACCATTTAGACATAAATTGAGAAGGATAAATCCAAAGTTGTTGCCATCTATTGAAAAGGAGGTGAACAGGTTGTACAAGTCAGGTATCATTGTGCCCATCAGATTTTCGGATTGGATCTCTAACTTGGTGCCCGTACGAAAGAAGACAGGTGAGATTCACTTATGCATTGATTGTAGAGATCTAAATAAATTTTCATTGAAGGACAACTATCCACTACCCAAAATGGACCATATACTTCAGCGAGTAGTAGGGGCGTCTCGTATGTCACTACTTGATGGCTATTCCGGATATAACCAAATTTCTGTCCATGAAGATGACAGGGACAAAACAACATTCACAACTCCATGGTGAACCTTTCATTATGCCAAAATGCCTTTCGGTTTAAAGAATGCAGGTGCCACATTTCAACGTGCAATGGACTTGGCTTTTGTGAATGAGAAGGATGTGTTTTTGGTGGTTTACCTAGATGATTTGACGGTGTTTTCCAAATCTGATGAAGAAAACATGCATCATCTAAAAATTGTCTTTCAAAAGTGTAGAAAATATGGTTTATCGCTGAATCCGAAGAAGAGCTTATTCGCCATGGAAGACGGAAAATTACTCGGGCATATTATCTCAAAGGATGGCATTCGTATTGACCCATCAGGTGTGCAAGCAATTCAGCAAATCGATCTGCCTCGGAATAAAAAAGAGATACAATCGTTCAATGGTAAGATTAATTTTCTATGTCGCTTTGTACCTAATCTTGCTGAGCACCTAAGAGAAATGACCAACATGCTTAAGAATGAAAACTAAGTGAAATGGACGGAGGAGGCTATAAAATATTTCAATTTCCTCAAATTGGCTCTTTCTTCAGCTCTAGTTCTAGTCAGCCCAGACTACATTCAAGATTTCATATTGTTTTCGTTTGCTTCGGAGCACATTATGGCAGCAGTATTATTGCAGAAAAGAGATGATCATGAAATAACCATCGCATTCTTCAGCAGAGCCATAAGAGATGCAACCTTAAAGTACAACATCATTAAGAAATAAGCCCTGGCACTTGTAAAGGCATTGAAAGATTTCTGGGTATATATTCTACATTCTCATATTTTGGCCTATGTTCCTAACACTTTTGTAAAAGGTGTTTTAGTGCAGACCGATCCTGAAGGAAGAAGAGGCAAATGGATTGCAGCCTTGCTGGAATATGAGGTGCAAATAAAGCCCACAAAGCTGGTCAAAGGAAAGGGATTGGTAAAGCTAATGGTCGAATCAAACTTGCATGCCTTGGACATAAACGTGATCACTGCTATGTCCAATGAGAATGAAGAATCATCATCAATTCAGGTATCTGAAATGTTTGCTCTTTCTCCATGGTATTCAGATATGATATATGTGCTTAAAAATTTGTCACCACCACCCGGCATGACTAGAAACAAAGCGAGAACACTCAAGTTGAAGGCCGCCAAGTTTTGCATTCTAAATTCTGTGCTATATTGGAAAGATCCCCGTGGCATTTTGTTAAATTGTTTGGTGGAAGAAGAGGCAAAGAAAGTCATGGATGATTTCCACGGAGGAGAGTGTGGTGGTCACCCTTTTTGGAAGTCAACAGCAAATAAAATTCTGAGAGTAGGGTACTATTGGCCGACATTATTTGCTGATGTATATAAGATGGTCAAGCGCTGTCATAAATGTTAGATTTTAGAAGGAAAGCAGAAGCTACAGCCTTTGCCACTTAAGCCTATTGAGGTGAGCGCTCCTTTCCAGCAGTGGGGGTTGGATTTTATTGGTGAAATTCACCCCGCTTCTTCCAGTCAGCATAGATGGATCCTCACAGCGACAGATTATTTCACAAAATGGATTGAGGAAACTCCCACCAGATAAGCTACAGATGTGGTAATCATTTCATTTCTTGAAAATAACATCTTGTCTTGCTTTGGTTGTCAGAATAAGTTAATTACCGACAATGCAGCAACTTTCAAATCAGAAAGGATGGTAGAATTTTGTCATAAATATCACATCATTTTGGGCCATTCAACTGCCTATCATTCGCAAGGCAATGGATTGGCGGAGTCTTCGAATAAATCATTGATCAACATCATCAAGAAGCTACTGGAAATAAATAAAAGGACCTGGAATAAGAGGTTGGTCCACGCGCTTTGGGCAGATCGGATTAGTTAGAAAAGATCCATTGGTATGTCACCGCTTGAGCTTTTTTATGGAGTTGACACAGTATTTCCCACCTCTCTTGCTGCCCCAGTAGTCAAACTTCTTCAGGAGGCTAGAAATGAAGAAGATCCCATGTAGAGAAGGTTGAATCAAATGATCCACTTGCAGCAGACAAGAGAAGAAGTTTTCAAGAACACATCCAAATTGCAGGAGAAAATAAAGAAAATTTATGATAGAAAAGAAAAGGCAGATAAATTTCAGTTAGATGATGTGGTGCTAAAGTGGGATGCTAGGAATGAAGAGAAAGATATGCACGAAATGTTCGAGAATCTTTGGAAAGGTCCTTTCAAAATTGCAGCATATAGGGGTTAGAATGCCTTTCTTTTGAAGGAAGTGAACGGGGAAGATTGTCCAGGAGGGCCGATCAATCGTCGGCTGCTCAAGCGATACCACTACTGAGTTATTAACACTTCTTCCACTATCATTATAAATACCATTTTTATTTCAGTTTGGTTTCAGTCTGTCAAGTTAGTCTTCGAGTGATTTCAATGTCAAGTTTGAGTCAATTTTTTGATCATTTTAGTTTCATAAATGAGTCAGAGTCCTGCGTTGTTGTCAAAATGATGACTCCTTAGCCCAATGGACAAAGGCACTGTCTAGCTCCTCCAGAGATCTATTGTTGTTGGCACCTCCAAGGAGTTACCATCCCCCATTGGAGCCAATGTTAGAGTTGGTCTGGTCAGCCATCCGTCAGAGATCAAAACTCTTTATGCATTTCCTTTTTAGGTGTCCCGGTACATTCACTCAGCTGCATTCCACTAGGGGCATGCCATGATCTAACGAAGAAGGTCATGCTAGTCATTTCCCCTCATATCTGGCTCCTGCTGGCTTAGGTCTTTTGTCAATGATCACTAGAGTCCATGATAGTCAAGGTCTGGTCCTTTAATCGACAAAAGTCATTTTTGGTCATTGGGTCTACGAATTAAACAATTTGGTCTTTAATGTGTCCAGTAAAGCCATGAAGGCCAGAGTGATGCCCTTGCAAAGTAATGATTCACAAAGTTTCACCGTCATATTGATAAACTTCGACTGTTCTTCAAAACTCTGTTTTGAAGAAAAGTCAAATAATGTTATTGGTGGAAAAATTTTCAAAAAGGGTTGATAATTGATTTCTTTAGTTGTACTCATGGTTTCCATGGCCAAATGCTTTGTCATGCAATCCGTGCAAAGAGTGTCAAAAATTTCATCATTTGAGCCAAAATTTCAGAGCAAAATTTAAAATCAGGGTTGTTTTAAAGTCCGTGAAAAAGTGCCAAACATGACATTAGAAAAGTGGGGTTTTTGAAAAAGAAAATTTAAATCATGACCTCCAAGTCTTTATACACAAGTTTTCATCCAAAATAAAACTCATCGTGTAATCAAAGGCATAGAGGAAACGTTTCAAGGTCGTGGAGTGTGAAATAGCACGATTTGGAGTAGTTTGGAAGAGGTTTCAGGGGTGCGCCGCACACAGGCAGGGGTGCGGTGCACACACAGGGTGCGACACACACAGAGCCTGCCCGCAGTGTAAATTTTTAACCAGTGTGGTGCACACCCAGAGCGCAGCGCACTGGTCTTTGCACATGGCGCACAGAGACAAAGCACCCAAAAATTCACCAAACTCCCTCAAATTTTTGTGAGGCCCGTCTAATTGCAAGGTAGGCTCGAAACATCACTTGTTCATCAATTTTTATGAGTGATATGGTGGTTTAGTTCCTACGTTTAAATGCAAAAAATTTCATAAAGTTAACCTCAAGAAGACACCAAAGAAGAACCATTTTGCTAGGGTTGTGTAATAGTGTTACTACTGCCAAGGATTTATTTTTCCTACCCTACCACTGTTCCTTATTCCCATATGTCATCTTTCCTATTATCACTACCCTAACACAACCAAACTCATATTCCCTTTCCCCTCCTCCTATTGCTCAATGAAAACCCCAAACCCTAACCTATCAAAATACCCAAAATCCTTGCAAATCCCTAAACAAAATTCTCCCTATAACCCCTATTCCCATTACATTACTCCCCTCCTAATACTCCCTTGTTTCATTGTTCCCCTTGGTGGCAGATATCACAAACAACACCCAGCTTCACCATCATCAAAGGGACAACCTAAATGGAGTTTATAAATAGTAGTCATGGCATCTGAGGGTTCATCAGAATATGAGGGGGAAACTCACAGTGATACAACTTCAGGAGAACAGGATCCCATGAGACATTATAGGAGTGGAAAACATGTTAGGGATGAGCCAAACACCCTCACTGAGTTGCAGGCATGCCCGCTTGCTATGTCATGTTTCCAGCACCTATCATGTTTTGGATTTTGTCAAAGGGTGGCAAATGTCAGAGTTCATCATGAGTTGGCCCATCTGTTTGTGCTTCACCTACATGGAGGTCAGTCTATCTTGGCTGGGGTCACCTTCGCATTGACACCCGAAACTATTTTAGTGGCAACAGGCATACCAAATGTTGGAGAACAATGGCATAAGAAAAAGAAGGTGGATGGGCATCATTATGAGCCTTACATTAAGGCGAGTTGTTTGAGGCATCTCACAAGAGTCTTCCCATTCATATTTTTGAAAGATGAGTATGCTCCGCTCATGAAATTGATCATGAAGTACTTTAGTTGTGAGGGTATGTTTTCTCACCTATATGCCTATCACATCAGGTTGCTCATGTACTTTACCATGGTACAGATGATGAACCTCCCATTTTTCATTTGCGGAAACATAGAGAGGATGAAAAATTTCATGCAGCATAAGACCCCTCAGCAGCAGCTCAACAGTGTTTATCACTTTGCTCTTATCCAGATTTTGGTGGATCATCAGTTTGGATTGCAGGGCATTGCTTAGGAAGACTTCATCTCCCGTGACTTCTTCAGCACTCCACAGGTAGTATCAGAGGTAGAGCGTGAGATAGGTGGTCCTTCACATCAGTATGAGTGCCACGAGACTGCTACTATGCCAGTATTCATCACCTATCAGAGAGGCAGTAGACATTTTTTCGCAGCAGCAAAGCGAGTGTTATCTCCACCCAGGGTGGAAGGGGCCTCACTTTCGACATCGACATCACACGAGCAGGGCAGAGGTAAGGAGCCAGTGTAGGAGGAAGGGCCATCAGGTGAGCGAGAGACAGAATTCGTTCTCCTTCATGATGACGAGACAAATACAAAACGAACAAATGCAGAGTTTAGAGAGATCATCCAGGAGGAGCAATCAGTGATTCAGGCCTTATCCCTTGACTTGGAGAGGGCTAATTGGAACACGAAATACCTAGAGTAGAGAAGCAAGCAGCTTGAAGATCACCAGGCGATTATGGAGCTACAAAACATTCGTGAGCATCACCAAGCTGCACGAAGGAGAAGAGTTGAGCTCACATCATTGGAGCAAGAGATCAACGAGGACTGGGAGGCCCATCTCGAGAGCATTAACATGCACTTGGAGAGGCTACTAGACAAGGCCGACAAGGACCATGCTTTGCTGAGACACATGGCTTATCATTACAGGACACGAAATATGAGTGCAAAAGCCCGGATAAGGAGCTTGAAGGCAAAATTGAGCAAAGCAACAAAAGAGGCAAAAGAGGCAAAAGACCAATATCGGCTTCGAATCTTAGCTGAGGCTTCTTTGGCATAACATAGCACCACATAGAGAACCTCCAACCCAAATTTCAAGGAATTTGGGGAAATTTTGGTAACATGACAAATTTTTGGGCAAAACACAGGTTTTTTCTCCCTGTGTTGCGACGCTAAAAATTGGGAGCTCCAAAGGAAGAACGTTTTGCATTTTTGGATTCAGCATGAAAAATAACGACTACTGGTGCTTGGACAAGAACTTTGGGCAAGATCTGAGTCTCCAGGAGGTTAAAAACACCCAAAAAATGGCCTCTCTGCCCCTTTCTTCACACACAGGAAGAAGTCTTGGGAAATGAAGATTTGGAGGGGCAAATGAGCACCAAATTCAGAAATTCTAGTTGGGTTAGAAGGTAGACAGGACAGGATTTCGAACAAGCACACTTGGGCACAGTTTGGACACGTACAAGTGCTCCAAAACATGCCCCAAAGTAGCGCGGCGCACAGTGAAAATGCTACGACGCACAGAGGAAAAATTACCAAATTTGCTTCCGTTTCGCGAAATTTCAATTCACGACTTCTCCAAGTGGGCCCACTTATCTACACTTTGGTTTTTTTTGGCACCTAAGGTGGCATTTAAAGTATTTTCTCCCCAGATTGGCTTCTATCCAAGTGGCGAAGTAAGGAAAATGGTCACCCAAGCCATTTGTCATGTTTGTAACGTTGCACCTGTAGCTGATGGTTGGCTCTTCATCTCCATTTTGTAATGATTCGAGTAACTCCCCAACCCTTGGGCATTTTATCTCTTCATGGCACATTCTATATATTGTATGTAAACCATTTGCAAAGGGTTGGTTGGCTTGTAACTCCTGGGTGACTGTGGGAAAGAAACTCTGCTTCTTCACTGTATATTTTTGACAGAGAATTAATGAAAGGCAACGACATTGTTTCATGAGATTCATGTGGTTGTGAGTGTATCAAATATGTCTCTTATGTTTTCATATGTATTTCGTTATGTTTCATTATTCAATTCATGTTCATTTCCAGTGAAATTTTTTGAGTTAGATAAGGTAGAATTAAACTTTATTGCTCCGCCTGTGGGAAAATTTCATGTTCAGTGTTCTTCTTCTGTTGAAAAGGATTCATGTTCCTATGCCCTTTTCACTCTCCTAAAAAATCTCTTCATTCCGCATTATTTCAAACTAAATTGCTACACTTTCCGCCTACCTTGCCTCATGATGTAATATGTTCCTTTCTATTAAATTCTCTGCTCTTTGCTGACCGTTGGTCCCATACCATCCTAGAAGCTCAGTCATTCATAAAAATTGTTTCTTGTAACCCTATTCACTTACTAGCCTAAGATCAATACTTCACTGTAATTCATCTCAAACCATTTTTTGCTTATCTATTCACTGAGCGTGACTTGAAGAGAGCACTCTCCTGTTCTAGTAGGGCTAGCTACTAGACTGAGCATGGTTTGTGGTCACCTTGAATTTTGCCTTCCTTCAGCCTAGGGCAGATTTAGGTGCTAACACCTACATTTGGGCTCAAGAATAATTTTTTAATATTGAATGAGTTGTGGTGATATGTGGGTACAATACATAAAATATAATTTCACCACCGACAGTCAATCTTGCGAATGGTTTTATATTTGGAATTTGAAAAGTTTAAGACTCAAACAAAACTGCATTGAGTACCCCATGCTTGGTCTGCACAGTCTATTTAGGAACTCATAGTCATCTCATAATCCAACACAATTCCAAATCACTTTCCCATAAAGGCTTTAACAAACTTGTAAGAAAAATTCGATTCTAGTTTTTTATTGAGTTGTAAAAAATTTAAGATTCATACATGGGACATGCTATCGATATTGATATTTAGAACTTTTCAACCCCTTCAACCAGTTATGAATTGGGAAGAGGCATGTGGCCTACGTGTGTTTTCCATTCTAAGCATACTCTCAGGTATACAGGTGTTTCAGAGACAATCTTCACCTCTGAAATAATACATGCCTTGTCTGAGCAGCCAATAGAAACATTGTAGAGTTGGTCCTGGAAGGTTTTACTCAGTGGTCCTGGAAGAAAGGTTAACTCCTGGTTAGCCATTTAGCTACATATGATATATAAATGGTTACATAGTGGGGCATTGTTTTCTTCACTGTAAATTTAGACATATTTCAGTGGCTGAACTAATGAAATCACCATAAGTTTGGATAAGATCTTATATAACTTATCTATCTCTTCATGTTTTGCCTTAGATTCATCCTTCATTCTATCAAACCCGCTCAAATAAAATTTACTAAGTCAAATGCGTCTGCTCACGTAGATTCCACCCTGGTGACAACTAGATAAAATCAAATGTTTGAGACAAAGAATGATGATCATTAGACCCGTTTCTAGGAGGATAGTAGACGTGATTAGGTATCATGTTGTTGTAGAGAGGCATGATGATGAAGTTTGCCCAAATGAGAGTGAGAGAATACAATGATGTTTCCAATGGATGCTCAATTATAGAATGGCTCACCAGCTTCTATTGGGATTACGAATTTGAACAACAAGATTCTAGAAATTGACACAGTTGTCATGAAAGTGACTCTTACCAATGACATCTTCAAAGAAAAACAATGGAAAACCCTAGTACGCACAACCCTACGAATCCAGAGGTTACAATCCATAAGAGATATGACCATAAGAATACTCGGCAAATGGAGTGAGTTCTGAGAGGGACACAGAGCACCCACTTTGCAGAACTCATGGATTTCCTCCAAAATTAACTTGTCTCCTTAATTTCCACAAATGGGTGCCACCAAACACCCCACAAAAAAATGGCGACCCGAATCACGAGAACTGTCATTTTGAAGATGAGATTGGATGCCAAATTCCATAACTCATTGATTTATTCATTACATGTGTCAGATAACCAATTATTTTCTTGTGATGACTAATGTGCTATACAAAATGGCAACAACATTATTTAAATGGATTCGTGCATTAAGAGTAGCCAACCCTCAACATTTTCAGAGAAAAAGATGGAGTGCTTACAAGAATTGCCTGAACATCGTCACACCCAATAAATAATCAGACAAGAGAAATTTTCTTCCATGTAGTTAGAAATCAATTAGATGAATCCATAATGGTCATCATTGCCAAGATTTATAAAATAAGCTTATGTTCTATAATTGGATAATAGGCAAAATAGAATCAGTACAAACAAAGCCCACTCAATTACAAAACTCTCACAAGGAAGAAATTTTGTAGAACATGGGCATGGTATAGGAAGCTCCTCGGATCTTGCTTGCAAAAAATCAAATGGTCATCATTCAAGTGAATGATATTTTGTAAAAGTGTTAGAAGGATGCATGTGGATCTCCACTGATCAAATTTCTAGAAAGGAGACCTTCGTCGCCCTAGAAGTTTCTTCATGTTTTGCCTTGAATGAACAATGGTGTCTTCTCTTCGAGTAATTAGTCAAGTCACTTCTGATGGAGTAACTGGTAATGTAGCACTTGCGCCAC
Source organism: Pinus tabuliformis (assembly GCA_031772625.1). NCBI lineage: Eukaryota > Viridiplantae > Streptophyta > Pinopsida > Pinales > Pinaceae > Pinus > Pinus tabuliformis. Next base: position 423,035,144 of record CM062811.1, read on the forward strand.
TATCTGAGTTGATAACCAAAGTTTTAGTGCTAGTTAGAGACACCATTCATGCTGCAAAAGATGTGATATATCACCAAGAAATCGTCAGGGAACTTTCCAGGTATCTAGAAAATATAAGGCCTATTTTAACAAAGCTTAATAATAAGAATGCAAGGGAAAATCAGACTATTAGACAATCTCTTAGGATTTTGGAAAGGGTACTCAAGGCCGCAAAGAATGGTATTGATACTTGTTCACAAAAGAGAAAGTTCTATCTTCTTCTCAATTGTAGGAATATGGTGAAACAATTAAAAGATATTGCGAGGGAAATTGGACATGCTGTGAGTTTTCTTCCTCTCTCACCATTGGATGTGTCAGTGGATAATAGAAAAAACTGATAAGCTTTGTAAGGATATGTAGAATTCTGATTTCAAGGCAGTAATGGCAGAAGATGAAATTGTTCATAAAATTAAATCTTGGATTAGCGAAAGGCATATTGATAATGTTTATGCAAATAAATTACTTTTGCATATTGCCAAAGTAGTGGGAGTTTCCACTGATACATCGACTTTGAAACAAGAATACAAAGAGTTTAAAAGGGATATGGAAGATACCATATTGAGAAAAAAAAATGAAGTAGAGGCTTTGCAAATGGAACAAATCATTGGTTTACAGTGCAGATGCGGCATCTTCTGCCAAAGAGAGGGATAAGGTATATTATGAGAAAAGGTTCTCTTTGGGAAGTCATTATTTGCCTCCCTTACAATCCTTTTACTGTCCAATTTCTTGAGAGGTAATGGAAGATCCTATTGAGATTTCTTCTTGTCAAACATTTGATAGAAGTTCTATTGAAATATGTTTTGTAGAGGGGCACACTGCTTGTCCCATGACTAATCAGGCACTAATTAGTAAAAATCTGAGGCCAAATATCATACTCTGAAAGTCTATAGAAGAGTGGAAGGATAGAAATACAATAGTCACAATAGCTTCATTGAAACCTAATGTGGATTCTAATGAGGAGCAGACTGTGTTGTATGCTCTTAATGAATTGCTAAGGTTAAGCGAGGATAAAGAAAAGCACATACAATGGATATGAGAAGAAGGTTACATTCATATTCTAGTTGGCCTTCTGGGATGAAATAAACCATACATTAGGAACAAAAGACTAGCATTACTTTGTACCCTCATACTCCCTTGATGCAAATTCAGAAACTTATTGGATGCATGGCTGGAAGTCCTTTATCTCACATTTTAGGTTCTTTGGATAAAGTGCATTGGCCTATTTGTATCATGAAATACATGATATATTTTGTTTCCATTGGACTCCTCATAGGACTTTGGTTGACTACTATGAAATTTTTCAGGGGTATCATCTCTATGACCCCACCTCTTACCAAGTGACTAGTCATCATTATGTTATATTTGATGAGCTTTTTCATGATGAATGCTAAGATCTCTTCTATAGCTCCTTTCTGGTGATGAGTCTTACCATATATCCATGGAACATTCCACTTCTTCTCTTGCTGAGTTGCTTGTTGTTGACTCCCAGTTGGTTGTAGTCAACCTTTCCACATCTCCATCTTGTGTTGGTCCACCTATACAAATTCCTTTGAGTTCATTCTTTGTAGTTATTGAATAGTTTATGGGGAGACGAGACTAAAGGGATTACTAATTCATCACGTAGTCCATCCTCTCCTTTGGATATTTCTTCCAGCCTTCCCTTGCAAGATGAGTTCATCATTGTTGGTACTTCATCTTGAGGTGTACAACCTAGAGATCCTTCTCCTTCTGAAATGTAGTGATGCCCATCATTGAGATGATACTACTCATGTAGATGTACAATAGTTTGTTAATGATGGTAACAAACCCTTTACTACATTGTTTCAAACTTTTCTTTGATGGTTTGATTCTTGGTGATCTCATTCTTCTTGTTCTGGGATGATCATGGTGATGCATGTAACTTTCATTTTGATGTAGATAGTTTGTCTTGATGCATATTTTCTTTCCACTCAAGGTTTTATGGATTATAGTAACATGATCTCGGCCACATGAATCAATATGTATGAAATTATGAGGATGATGTGCTCAAAAAATTTGTCTTAGTATTTTGAAACATGTCCACAGTCCCAAACGAAACATGACTTAGCACTTGCACACATGCTCGGATTATTGGTAGTAGTAAAGGGACCACAAATGGACATATTCTGGAAGTTCTAAGCTCATCATTATTACTCGGAAATAGATAAAAGGCTAAAATATGACCAAACTTCTCATGTGCTTGCTTTTCAAATTAAACTGGAATGTATGATAATAAAGATGTTGTTAGGCTTAGTGTTGTGATATTCTTTGTTAGCAATTTGTTATAGACTAGCTAATGTTGTTCTATTTGATATATGAAAGACAACTTCATTTCTAGAAACAAATAAGAATATAATTTATGACAGTCAATTTGAAAGGACAAAAAGCAAGAATTTCACATGGATCTATTCACTTAGCAGCCTATATCTAAATAATTACACCAGCATTCATTCTCAGGTTTTATATTATTACATGTCCAACCAATCTGTCCAAGAATTAAACATATACATATATTTTCATCGAGGTTTGACATCCAAGAATATCTACACTCCATTTGTAAAAAATTATGCAATCGTAGTGTTCATCATACAATGCTACACTATAGCTACACAATATTGTATTGATTGGGTCATATGATTGAACTCTGTCGTAGTTGTTTTGACAATTTGATCCCTGCTATTCTTGTCTCTCATTCTCTCATACCCAAAATAAACGCATATATGAACCAATCTCTCTCTTAATCCACATTATCTATATCACAAAGTTTGTAATAGATCAACTATGGATTGAATATGGAAAGAAACTACTCAATATAACCCAAACAAGCCTAATCGAGAATGATAGTTTTGATGTGAACTACTTTTTTTCAGCGTTGGGTGATCTCCATGTTTTCCACTTGGGACAAACATCCATAAAATACAAAGAAGCCCCAAGTGTCGTAAGGAAAATCAAGACATGGTGTGATGAATATCTATTTTCTCCAATCTAAAGAGGTTGGAGCTTGGGAAATTTTCTACACATTGTTTAGACATGTTGGTTATTCGTAATAAAAAAATATATTTATTTTGCTTCATCAAAATATTTTTTTGTTTGGGAAACTTCGACAATAATAGTTTTGAAAGCAAGATTCAAACTATGAACTGCACATGGTCTCCTAAAGATATGGTCATGCCTGCTCAATGATTGCATCAATTTACTTGTGTGATCTTGCATTGCCTGTGATAACTTGCATGACATTTGAAGCATAGTCACCATACAACCTAGTTTGGTCTTGGTGTATTTATTTTTTCACACATTTTATGTATTGTACATATACAAATGGTCAACATATGATTGCTTGTATTGTATCTGTCTCTCTATTGAAAGGTACAACAAAAAAATGCCCTATACAAGTTTCCAGAAAATATCCCCTAAAATTGTTGTTAAAAAATAAGAAAGGCCTCAAAAATCTTGATTTAAAAGGTCTTTATGGCATAACCTTTATGTAAGTTTACAACACATGCACATCTTTAATTTTTTCTACTTATTTTTTAAATTTTCTAGCATTTTGGAAAATTCACATGTTTTTCATTTTGTTAGTTGTAGACACCTACATCTTGGTTGTATGGGATTTGTTTAAGAACAAATTTTTGTTGTATAGCATCAATATCCATATTCAAATATTGTAGCCATGATTTGAAAACTCAATTACTTTTGTAAGTCTCAACCATGCATTCAATTCTCTTCTTTTCATTTGAAGCATTTATTGCTCTGAAGAAGTATGGGCTTGAAAGAGACAAACTATCAAATTTATTGATGGTTGGTTTATTATATTAGTCCACAAAAACTTCTCCTTCTATATAATGGTGGTCTATACTTTTCCAAAATTTGTCTCTTGTAACCAATGGGTACTTCATTGACCACTCTAAACATGACTTGCCAATTAGATACATAATACTCTATTAAGGGAATACCACATGCATGTATGGTAGGGGTAACTCCACTATTTGTTTCTTCCTTCCTGTAATCAATCAAACATTTTTTCCAAGAGTTTGGTGCTCAATCTCTTCCAGGATTCCTCAATTGTTGAAGAAACTTGCTCCCCATTTTGTAACTTATGAGAACTTGCTTGCTGCCCCTCCTTTCTGGTTAAAATTGGTAACTAGGGCCAAGTTCCATGTGGGTCATCTTATTAATGATAGATGATATTTTTCTTGCATCCCTCTCATCGAGAGGTGTGGGATTGATCTAAATATCATCCAATTCCGATAAGTATTCATGGAGATATGAATTTATTTGTGTTATGGGACAACTCGTCAAGGTCAGCCAGCAACCAAATACACCCCATATGTGCTCAATGTTTTAGTATAAATAGAGGTGCCTTGAAAGTCATTTGGTCACACTCACAACTCTCTTGTGATATCTTCCATTCCATTCGTTTGGGTTTTAATGGAAGGAAGAGTCCCTAAGAGAATACACTGATCTAGGAGGTTTTCCCTAGCCCTGGAAGAAGAGATCTATGTGTTGCCCTCATATACATTCATGGAGAAGAACCTTCGCTCCCCTATGGAGAAGGCCTAATGCTGGCCTATGGAGAAGCCCTAATGCAGTCATGGTGAAGAGACCTATGTTGTGCCTACAATCCCTAATGCTTCCCTAAATGTTGTCATAAAAGACAACCCTTATCTCAATTACAAGAAACCCTAATGCTTCCCTGTCTAATGTAGCCATGGTAAAAGCCTAAGTAACCTATGTGGAGGAGAAAGAGTCCACCTACATCATCCCTAATCCCTAGCTGCAGCAAGAAAGGGAGGCTCTAAGACAGCGTGAAGGAGGCTGAGTTCATTAATGGAGGCCAAGATAACTATTCGAGCACTGTGAAACTTTGGTTGAGGCCGAGAGACTATCATGGATGCCGCATGGTATTCTTGAAGGCTGAAGGCATAGCTTTATGGGGCTACAACCCTTGGAAAGGGCTATCACGACAAGGGATAGGCCATAGTCCCTATCACACCTAGATGTCTACGTTAGGAGGGCACAATGCCTGTTGGGGTATGACAAGCCAACTTGGGATGTAGGAGTGTTGAAGAAGGGTGATCGTAGTCTCAGTAGGGATGTTGCAACTGAGGTGTGAAGGCTGGTAGGACTGTCACATTGTGAAGGTTCTTTGAATTACTGTTTCAGTGATATGATGTGACATCATTATGATGATGATGGGTATAGTGATGAAGTGTATCATAGCATAATGAGTGTAGCACAAATATAACAAATCACAACACTATGGTTAGGTGCAACAGTTTGTTATATTGCAGTAGTATGATATATCCTAGCAGTATGATGCATATTGCAACAGTATGATATATTGCAATAGTATGATATATATTGCAACAATATGATATATTGAAGTAGTATGATATATTGCAGTAGTATGATATATATTTTTCCAGTATGATATATTGCAGTAGTATGATATATATTGCAACAATATGATATATTATAGTAGCATCATGTATTGCAACAACAACAACAAGTTCATGGTGCTTAGTTTAGCGAGAACATAAAGCAACAATGGCACAAAAAGTACATGGGTGACAACATGATGCAGTTGTGGCACAAGGTACAACAATGCTAAACACTGGTACAACAGTGCAACATAAGGTGCAACAGTATGATGTGCACAACATGGTCATAAGGTTCAAAATTGTCATGATGGGTGCAGCACGGTGTAGTATCTGTGAGGTGAATGATGATGGCGAGATCAAACACAATGATAGATGAAGGAGTAACCTTGGAGAATCAATTGAAGCAGAATGTCTTCAACTGATATCATGTATCATTTTCTTAGACATGATCTATGCTCTTATCTAGATAAGTCAAAGTGATGACTTCTATTGTAAATGTACCATCTCTCCCTCTGTTGAACTATTGAAGAACATATAAGAATAATTGATCAAGGGTTCCCCACATTGGGGTTTGTCCCTGGCTAGCACCACATCTTGTGTCCTATTGTCTTGGCTTGTCTTCTGCAATTTATGTTTATGTTGTATCTACATCTTACTTTAATGCTGATGTGATTTCTAATTTGGAAATGATATTGAGGTAACTGTGAAAATTGAAATAAATTTCTCTAAGCATAGAAAATACCTAACATTAACATTTCTTCCCTGACTAAATGTGCATCATCATGCTCCTTTTCAAATTGTCTCTCGATCTTTGGGGTGACAGATTACAAAACTCAACCCCATTGTTAGGAATCCAAAGAAAAATGGATTTATCCCTTGAGTATGAATCCAAAACTTCCTTGAAACTATGCAATTCCATAAGTAGTTTCAAGTTTTCACCTTATTTTTCTCCTTTTTCTCTATCTCTCTATTACACAATTCCACAAAGGGGAATCAATGGGAAATTTATGTTCTTTTTTTCACCATCTCGTCTCCCTTTGCCACTTCTTCCACCATGATTTCTATGATCATTATGAATGAGATTCCATCAAAAGAATATATGAGAGTAAGAAACAGAAGAACAAGTAAGACTTTTGAGTGTTGTTTTTTCTGGAAAAAACTTCGTTCCTCCCTTCACATTTTCTTGCCAAAGTTGTCTTTTGTGTTATTCTACCAAAATTTCCCACCCTAAGTTGTTCTTATGTATGCTGTCCAAATATGCTCTCCAAAGTATGAAACTAAAAAATGAGATGAATTGGGGTTTCAAGAAGTTTTGTAGAGAGCCAGGGAGAAAAGCTTTGATTAATAGGGGGCTCATCCTCCTCAAATGTCAGTTTGTGTGGGGAGGCAATGTGGACCAACTCTACCTATTCCCTCAAAAATCAACAAGGTATTTTACAACTTTATTTTTTATTTTATGTAGAAATGTTTCTCATGTTGATCAGTGTTGTCCTACAGAGTCTGATGTGAATCAATAAATTTGCATTTCAAATACAAACTAGAAACCCTTTTTCCAGTGTAGGATGGTGATTCCAAGGGCGGAAAACTGTCTAGGGTTCATTGTGTATTCTCAATATTTTATTGTCATTAAAATAAGTATTATATTCATGCTTAATATGCCTTGAAATTCTAATCTATCCAGTAGAAATGATGCTTCTATTATGTATGCTATGATAATCTAATTCATAGATGGAGACTGTGATGCTCTTTGTTAGCAATTTGTTTTAGACTGGATGATGTCGTTCCATTTGATATATGGAAGACAACTTGATTTCCAACAACAAATAAGAATATACTATATGACAATCAATTTGAAAAGACAATGGCAAGAATTTGACATGGATATATTCACTTAGTGGCCTATATCCAAATAATTACACCATTATCCATTTTTAGATTTGATATTATTGTGTTTCCAACCAATTTAGCCAAGAACTGAACATGTACATAGCTTGTCATGGAGGTTTGACATCCACAAATATTTACACTCCATTTTTAAAACATTATGCAAACGTAGTGTTCATGATACAATGTTACACTATAGCTACATAGTATTGTATTGATTGGGTCATATGATTGAACTCTGTCGTAGTTCTTTGGACAATTTGATCCCTATTATTCTTGTAGCTCATTATCTTGTATCCAAAATAAACACATATATGAACCAATCTCTCTTAATCTGAATTATCTATGTCACAAAGTTTGTAATATATCAACTATGGCTTCAATATGGAAAGAAACTACTCAATCTAACCCCAACAAGCTTAATCGAGAATGATAGTTTCGATGTGCACTACTTTTTTTCAGTGTTGGGTGATCTCCATGTTTCCCAGTTGAGACAAACTACCATAAAATACAAAGCAACCCCAAGTGTCAAAGGCAAATCAAGACATGGTTTGATGAATATGTATCTTCTCCAATCTTAAGAAGTTGGAGCTTGGGAAATTGTCCACACATTGTTTATTCATGTTTGTCCTTCATAATAAAAATTATATTTATTTTGCTTCATCAAAATATTTTTTTGTTTGTGAAACTTCAAGAATAATAGTTTTGAAAGCAAGATTCAAACTATGAACTACACATGGTGTCCCAAAAATATGGTCATGCTCACTTAACGATTGCATCAATTGCTTTGCATGATCTTGCATTGTCTGTGATAACTTGCGTGATGATTGAAGCATAGTCACCATACAACCTAGGTTGGGCTTGCGATATTTATTTTTTCACACATCTTCTGTATTGTACATATAAAAACGGTCAACATACCATTGCTTGTATTGTATCTATCTATGTATTGAAAGGTACAAAAAGAAATATGCATTATACGAGTTTCCAAAAATCTCCCCCGAACTCGTTGTTAAAAAATGAAAAAGGCCTCAAAAATCTTGATTTAAAAGGTCTTGATGGCATAACCTTGATTTAAAGGTCTTTATGGTGGCTCCAGGTATTTTTGGGTCTGCAGCTCAAGGTATTTCTATGGCTCTAGGTCTCTGTGGCTCCAAGTCTCTGCATGAGTAGATATGCGGCTCCAGGCATCTTTTCATAGATTGTTATCCGCGGAACTCTCCATACATATGCCATTCCTCAACGAAGCATCTTTGTGATCACTTCTATGTGGTGCTCTTTGTAAGGTTTCTTTTTGACTGAGCTTGAATGCTTGCAAACTAATAGAATCGGTAATGGCAAGAGGTGTCGTGATTTAAGTAGGAAAGTCGTGAAATTCGAATGCAAAGATATTGTCTTTTGATTCATTGTTATTTTACGTGGGCATCTCCAAATCGAGTGGTTCATGAAGCGAAAGTTGGTGATTTGTTTTTATTTGGAGCAGGATTTGATTCTCCGTACTAAAAGCAGGATTTTTCCTACTAGTGTTTCTTGTAGATTAAAAGGCTTACTGAGACTCTGCTGCTGGGTTCTAGATCTAATCTTCTTCGGCTAGATCTAGATCTAGATCTAATCTTTTGCCTTATTTCTTTGTGGCTAGGTTCTAGATCTAATCTTTTGCGGCTAGCTCTAGATCTAATCTTCTGCCTTATTTCTCTGCGACTGGGTCTCGGCTTTGTACTGGCAAACATGGCTCCTAGCTTCGCGAAAATAGCTGCTGGCTTAATTCTGTCTGCTTCTAGAGGTTAACCTCTTGCCCATATCATCAGTGAAGCCCCAGCGCCCACTGCCGAGGTGGTCCAGGCATCACTTGATGAGGCTTTGAAGTTTCCCAAAAGTGCCCTAATCTCCCGGTTCAATGGTTTTCGGCTGTGGCTGACAGCTCTTGACAATTGGATCTCGGGGGTATGGAAGCTTGTCATTTCTGATTAAATTAATATCTACACCTATGCTAGGGGTTTCTTTATAGTAGATTTTCAAAATCCTGAAAGTAGAGAATGTATTCTAGATTCAAGCCCTTGGTTTTGGGAAAACTCAGGCCTATTCATGAAGCCACGGAACCCATCATTTGATCCCTCAACAATAATCATAACCTCAACATCAGTTTGGGTGAGATTTCCAAGCCTATCCTTGTATCTCTAGAATCTCTCCTCGCTAAAGGCCATTGGAAATGCATTTGGGAAATTTTACTGCAGGTGCCTAGAAATAGAGGAATATGCCAGAACCACCTATGCACGCATCTGTGTGGAAATGGACTTCAGTGCCAAATTCCTAGCTGAAATAAACCGAACAAGTAAAGACTATGTGTGGAACCAGAAACTCAATTATGAAAGTATCCTCTTCAGATGGCGATCCTGCTTTGAGACAGGCCATCTAGCAAAAAATTGCCCAAAAGCCTCGCAGAAAAATTCAGCTAGAAAAAACCACCACAGATCTACATGGTGGGAAGGAGAACAAAAGGAACACTACACTATTATCAAGGAAGAATACTCTAGAGAAAACTCTGAATCACAAGAGATCGGGCAAGAAAGAAACAACTCTCAAGACAAGCAGGGAGAAAGCCCCACCTAGCAACAAAAAAGAGAACTCAACAACCCCTCAAGCATGAACAGTTATGAGGATTCGAATATCACCCAAAATAAATCTTCATTTAAAAGCAAAGCACATCTCCTAGACCAAACTTCTTCTCTGTCTATCTTCAAGAGGACAAACACAATAGATCACGAAACTAAGACACCAATGTCCCAAGAACCAGAAGATATGAAGCAGATGCAAGATAAAGGAAGTTGGAAGACTTTAGAGAAAAAAAATAAATCTACAACATCAATCTCACCAAGAAAGACGAGGAACCAGACAATTAAAAACTAAGAAAATTATAGGTCTGATAGACCAGTTTGGTCTTTGCCGTAGCGGATGACCCCCTAATTGATTAGAATAAGGGAGAGTCCAAACCATGTCTTACTAGTGGAGGGATAGGACCACCTATATCATATGTTACTAGTAAATCTAGTGTTGATGGAACCAGTCTTATTTAAACATAATTTTTTTTTAAGAAATCATCCATCGGAGATACATATGCTCAAGCTACAATGGTATACTAGGATATATATCCATCTGGAAAGAGACCTTCATTACCAACTACTCCTTCAAGTGATTTATCTGGATGTAAGCTTCAATAAAGCCATATCCAAATGAAATTATATCTCCTAGGGGTCCAAGTTCATATGGGACAATCACAACATATTTGGAACTTCAAGATAAGGAATGAAAAGATTCATATCTTGCAAATGGTTTCATTGTTTTTGTTTCATCCAAGGTTAATATTAATTATCAAATAAAAATAGAGGAGCTATTTGAGAAGGTGTCATGGGAGAAGTAAGGAATAGCAAAAAAATAAATGAAGTAAGACCTCGTAGATCCAAACTAATGTGCATTTTCATGCAAATGAACAAGTTGGAGATAAAGTGGGAATGTTGTTTGGATAGGTTTTTAATTTTCTCGGACATAAAATCACCACATCTAGATCCTTTTATTATGTTATTAAGGTTCTTGAATCAAGGAGGAAAATTGCAAAGCTCCAAGGAATGTTGTATAAAGAGAGATTTGAAATTGAGGTGATATTATAGATGTATATAAAGGTTGTTTAGTGTACTTTAGGTTATCTAGTATTTCCATATTTGTTTATAGAAATTTCTTAGTTGGAAACCATTCCTTCATAGGGTTCATTCTTTTGATGAAATCTATTGAATTCAAACAGGGTTTGTTGCAAGACGCCATCATTAGTTTTGGGCACGTTGGAACTTGGAAGACTCATTTCTAATATTTCAAAGCTAAATAGGTTTCTTCTTCTTTATGAAGTCTATGAATAGGATTGCCATCTTTTCCATTTAGTTTCAACTCTTAGAGTGAAAAACTCCCTTGCCAAGTTGGAATATAGTCCACTAGAGGATTTTAAGACTCCATATAAGGAATTTGATTCTAGCATAAATGAAAACATTGGAGACCATCAGGGTACAATCAGAGATAGTAACAATGTTATTGGTGGTTTTGGCATTCTCATGACAAAGGACACATGCTCCATGGTTGATGGAAATTGTTTGGACAAACTATCTATTTTGAGAATATTCAGTTCAAATATATTGAAGTTGGAGACAAGCATGTTTTAAATAATATATCTCAGCAACTGTCCATGATTAGTAATGTGGGGAATTCCTAGTTGTGTGACCATTTAGAGGGAATTGGGACTCTGAATGGGAATTCGTAGAACGTAAAACAACCTTGAATATCTGGATGACATTGAAGGAGATACAAACATTAGAGATTGTTCCAATATGACTAATGGTACCATGCTTCATACTTTTCACATGGAGAATGGTGAATGCAATACCAAGATCAATGTTTCTGAGACAATGCTTTTTGAAGCATTTGATAGTAGGGACAATATAAATAGTTTGGATGAAGATATAGCAACCCGTTGGAAACTATCGGAGCATGATTCCCTATCCTCAATGATTTTTCAAATACATTAGATGCAACATGGACAGGTAAATTCCAATTAATAAAATCTTAGGCTATATCTGTGACATCACAAGGGCAGGAATTTGGTTCTGCCACTTTGGTTACTGGTGCCAGTGGTAGTGAATCTATAGTTACAAAACACTTTTATCCAGTTCAACAAATTGCAATAGGAGATAGGATGATGTCCAAATCTACCGAAATCATGCATGATAAAAGTGGTATAGTGGTGCCTAATAAAATCATCCCTCAGTCACCAATAAAATAATTAAATCTATCGGAAGAATTTATAAGTTTCATTGGGGCTCCTATGTCAAACTTACCAAAAATTTGTAGCAAGGTTTTACAAGAAAATTCGCTGGGGTCTATTAGAGTTGACTCAAAGAGAGACTATAGTCCTATGTTTGTTTCATCTGGCAGTCATTTGGGTGATAATGGAGTGGGTAAGTTGTGTTTACCAACTAGTGTCAGTGATATGGTTATTGTTGTTTATAATGATGAGCCAACAAACATAATAACTTATTCACTAAGCTCACAATAATATCAGGCTTGATTATATGACAAGGTACCTCATTCTATATTTGAAAATTAGCTTTTGCAGACTTGTAGAGAGCTTACCATGCTTTCGTTCCTTCATTGTGTGTGTTCATGTTACATAATGTGCTTACCTTTTAGGTCACTCTCAAGAATGAAAAGGGTGGAAAAGAGATTAGGACGAATTCATGGTAATGGAAAATCTGTTTTTTGTAAGAAATGTAACATGGGTTTATGACCTCAAAGGTTCTAGTTGCTCGCATTACAATGCAGATTCTTGTTACAAAGTTCTTCTGGACTCGAATCTCTTAGAGACAATGCCAAATGCTCCAATATTTCTTAGGAATAAAGCCAAGCGACTTTTGGAGAGAGTAGTCTGGAATGATACTTCCTTTCTCGTGGTAAATATAGTTTTCATTTTCCTTAATCAACTATAATGGTAATCTTAGTTTCAAATTTTTGTTAAGCTAGTTAGCTATCATGATTGTGTGCAAGGTGTGTTTGTATTCAATTGATGTCATGGACTATTCATTACTTTTTGGAGTTGATGAAGAGCATTGTGAGATGGTTTAGGTAATAATAGGCTCATACAATGCTTAGTTTCGGTAAAATAAACTCGTACATTTTCTTTGAAATATATTTTCTCATATTTGATTTTCCATTTTAGGTAACATTATCAATAATTTCAGCTACTTGGGTTAGAGCATGTATCTATCAACGTTTCAAAGATGAATAAAATAACTTTTTTCTTTTTCTTTGTTTCAAATTTCAATACATGAAGTTTAGTTTACATTGGTGATGAAGCCAACTTTTCTTTCTATAATGTTGTTTATGCAACGAAGTTGCCTAATGATGATAGACTAATGATTGTGACAATATTACAATTGACAAACTGAGCATTCTTTACCAAATGTATATTCTCTTCATATTGCACTTTTATGATAGGACCAAGCAATGACTATTGCAATTGAAAGATTTCATTGTTTGTGACCATAATTTATGTGAATAGGTCTTGGGTTCCCTTGATTTGAAGGGGTAGGAGAATCATATTTTAATTTCCTCATGTGGATCTAGCTATTAGCTGAAGTAAAATGTGCCCATCTTCTTTTTCCTTTCCATTTTACTTCTTCTGATAATATCTTCTAGTTGAATATTGTATTTCATTTGCTAGTCCAATTATCCTAAATGCTATAATATTGAACTTGTTTTATTCCATGAATAAATAATTCTACTTTATTTTAAAATTCCTCCTTGACTTATTTTTGCCAACCAACTAAAGTTAAATGTATTGACACCATTTTTTGAACTCAAAAGGTTTCTAAATTCATCTTTAAGGTGATATGATTTTTTTTCCTTGATGAGAAGTATCAAGACGTTTTCCTTCATGGTTTTACCCTTTCAGTGATTGGTAAATTATAAGTAAGTTTTGATTTCCTGTTTTTTTTTCCATTAAGGTAGATTGAGCTTTCGGTCTTTATGCTCACTTTGGGAACATGTTTTGCAGTGATGTGCTAGAATTATGCATGGTTGTTAGTAGGACCAAATGGTTATCAAGAAACAATCTGAGCTTTAAACATGTGGCTCCATTAATGGGAACATCTCCTGTCACAATTCATTAGATTGGTGGTACTATTATTTTGTTCTTCATGCTCACTTTTGTGTCCATGTTTTATAGTGGCTAGAACTACGCATTGTTTCCAGTTAGAGACAATGGTTATCAAGAAACATTGAGATTTAAACATGCTTCTCCATTAATGGAAACATCTCTTGTTATAGTTCATTAGATTGGTGGCACTACGGATAGTCAGCAATTAACAAATCACAACATTAACCAATGTCACTTTAATGTACTATGGATGCCATATTTGTTTAATTTAATTTAAACATGTTCAAATTACTAGATTCCCTTGCTGGTTATTATTTTTCTCATCATCTTTATTTTTCCCACTATAATCCTATTCTCTATGGATTTTTTTGTTATTCCCCTAGATCTATTCTTGCAAGTATAATTCTTTAAAGGGTGTTAGCTCAATGGAAGAGAATCTTCTTTACAAGTAGGAGGTCCATGGTTCGATTCCATAGTGCCCTATTATTCAGATGGAATGATGATGATTAGTTTTTGGTGACGAAGGTTCTTTTGACTATCACCAATGAGCTTATGGTGAAATTTTTTGCCCTCACCAAAATATGAAATGTTAATAGTAAATGAACGCCACCATATATATGCATCAATAGTGACGACCATGAAATGTCCATCACCATAAATCATTGATGTTCACATGAGATGGCGATGGTCAATGAGGTTTTCCATTTTCATCTACTAACTGCTTGTAATATGTTGCTCTTGATAAGAGCTTGGAACACTTTTGAAAATATGGAGTAATATTTTTTGCATCTAAACTTGATTCTGAATCAAGTTCCTGAAAATTTGGATACATTTTTATTCAAATTGACATGGATTAAAAAAGATAAACTCAATAGATAAAAAAAAATATAATTAAAATATGAACTTACTAGAGATAGAAAGGGAGAACTCTATGAAGGAATTTGATCAGCAATATGGATTGAGATGGAGTTTGAAGAATTATCCATTTGATATTATTCATGTTTTCTCCCTGCATTTGAGAAAAATTAGAAATAAACATTTGTGTACATATCCAAAATTAATCTAGACAACCGCATACCACAATCTGAATTTCAATATAGTTTTCAAACTGTTTTTCAAGAATAAGTTGACTTTAACTATAACATGTATACTATTAACTATTGTAATTCATTTGGATGCATCCTAAAGGATAATTTGAGATTAATAGGTCATTTTATGTGAAATTAAAATTTCAGATAGTTTTTAAACCCAATGGTGCGCTTATCAGAGCAAAGCGCATCGATGCATTTAAAAAATTAGTAGCACTAGGGTGTTCAATAATATACACATTGGTTTCTGCCATTTTGGTAAAAGATATGTTATGATATCACTGCTCTTCCACAAAAATGCACAGATGCATTGAAAAAGAAACACTCCTATGCACCTCTTTCCGGATTTTTAAAAATAAAAATAAATTCAACCAACTTGATGCTACTATAAATATTAGAACATTGATTCTTATAAATATAAATTACATCGTTGTATTAAAAAAATTATCAAACCATTTTGGGATTTCGAAAAAATGTAAAAAATTATTATGTCAATGCATTGAAAAAATTTTGCACCCAAGAAGTGTCGTTCTTGTTTTAATATAAATGTGTTGGTGCGCTTGATTATGCAATGCACCGATGTATGAAGAAATTGAGAAAAAAATCATAATATTTTTTAATTATAAAACAAGTGGCAATTGATTTTTTGAATTCTAATTTCATAAAGTCTTTTAAATATTAAAACGTTATTCACCATTTCATTATTTTACTCAAAATTTCAAGTGAGTGATTTGCAAGTGAGACATACTAGGAGCATTATGCATCAACAGAGTACTTTGGAGCATCAAAACTATTCCGAAGTTCAGAAGTTGAAAGGTCTAGTGATTCACTCAAAAACCTACATAACAAAAATTTTAAATTTTGTTGTTTATTTTATCAATAAAAAAATTTATAATTTCTTTCAAGCGTTAAGTAAAATATAATCATTTGCAAGAGAGACATACTGAGAGCACCGTGGAGCTGCAAAATATTTTGGATCCACCAAAAGATCAAAATTGGAAAGGTATGATGATTCACTCAAAACCTTGGACAACAAAAATCTTAAATTTTACTATTAAAATATTTTATAATTTCTAACAGATTTATTCAAAATTGAGAAAAAAAAATTACAATAGATTTTACAAGTAATTTTTTTTTTATGATCTCGTTTCTTATTTAAACTTAATTAAAATTCAATGAAAAAATTAAAAAAAATCAATACTTACCTTAAACCATTGCTTCCTCTTGCAAAATTTCGCCTTAGAGTTTAACTTCCTCTACCACTTCAAAATTAAGGTTTTTCAATCTGGCCATTTTAAATTTAATGGGTTTTTGCACTAACTATATGCAGGGTGTTTGACATGTAATGTATGGGAATCAATTATTGAATTAGATCCAAACACTCTCGTCCCGCACTGCACCCTCTGTAATATAACGCTCATATGCTCTCTATGTAATACACCACACCGATATATTAGAACAATCTCTACTATGTCCAGTTTGTTAATTGTTATGCCTAATCTAATATAACGCATTGGTGCACCTCTTGCAAGTAGCATCGTTAAATCATTTCGATGTCTTTATCCTTACAAATCACATTGTAATAATTTAAAATTAATTTTCCATGACAATGTTTAATAATTAAGCGCTTAATGCATTTAATGTTCTAAACGCACCAGTGCATTTATTTAAATAAATGCATTGGTTACTAGAACTTTTTTCCTAAAAACTATTTGATTTACTTGTAAAATATTTTAAATGACTTCTATATTCAATGCTACAGGCTATGTATTGATAAACAAATTTCTCAAAAGGTCTCAAGAAACAAAAATATCGATCGACACAATGATAGCATATCAGAAAAAGCAGAGATGTCAAGTTCTTTGTAAATTCTTTACAAAATTAATATGTCTGAACTACATTTAAGTTTAAATAATATGTATTGATTGGCATGTGTCATGTGGAGGCACAAAATGGGAAAGGTCAGTAATATTATTTCTAATTTAAGTGTAGAAGAGAGTAAAAGCCTTATAGAAAAATTCCAAAATGACGAATGAGGTGAATGAAAAAATACTATTCAACATGATTTTTTTTTTTGAATTTTCATTAATAATATACTTAAAAATATTAGATCAAATGTTTCAAACAAGCTATTAATTAATATTTGTTTAATGTTCTATAGGGAGCAACAATGAAGGAAAAGATCAATTTCATTCTAAGAAAAGAAAAATTATAGAACATAAATGATGATGAATTGGTCCTTAACTCATATGGATTGGTGCTTGAGGTTAATGAAAAGGGGAAAACAATTACTGAACTATGAGGGATCTAGTGGAATGAACATATAGACATACCTTCCACTTACAATGCAAAATTAAATCTAATGATTATAAAAACCAAATTGTAACTAAAGTAAATGAAGTGTTGCGAAAGCAATGGTGAATAAACATGCCATCCTTTCAATAGAAAAAACATGCAACAGCAAAAAGGAATCATCGAAAGGGTGATATTCCTAATATTATAAAATGATTTTCTAGAATTATATGTATATATTACTACAAGCAATTCATTTACTAATATTGATTTTATTATATTTAGTTTTCATATATCATTATAAAAATAGTTTAATATCTTTTTAGGAATACTATGAAAATCTCAAATGATCAACGTGCTAAAATGTGAAACATGCCAATAGGAATGTCCAAAATAGTGTATAAGGAGATAATCAAAGAAATAGACGTAATTGCATCAAAGGAGGAGCCATGTAAACAATAATGTGCTTCAAATGTATGTAATCATGATTGAATTTGTATGTATAAAAAATATTAACATTAAATATTAATTTTGAAGTATTTTCTTGCATAAAAGAAAACAAGATGGCACTCATTCATCACATAAAATAGGATGAAAAGGAAGAAAAGGGTTGACGTAAAAGTTTGTCAGTATAAATTGTTAATATTCCTTATAACAACTAAAGGTTTCATTTTTGTATATCCTAATCTGTTTTACAACAACCATCCTTGAATATCTTGAAATAGGTGCTAACATACAAAGAAGAGCCATAAAAAGAATTGATTTACATTGGGTTAAATAAGGGTTGTGAGTATATGTTGGCATATCAAAAATGGATTATGAAATTTGTAAGTATCTATGTTATTTTACTTCTCTCAATTTATAATTAGTAGAACAAAAGAACCCTTTATATTAAATTGATGATTTATAATGGGGTTTAGAACATGCAAGAAACAAAGCATGGAACTATGATAGTAGAAGTCTTGTTGCAACAAGGCATGAGACATTGTTTTGAAACCATGTGGACAGTTTATGAGTCACTTATTGCTATGGTATATTTATATTTGATTTACATTGATGTATATTATTTATTTCAATTTTCATTATTCTCAACAATGTATATACACTCATTACATTTTATTTTTATGTTTGCAGATGGAATTGCAAGATCAAGAAGAAAAAATAATTGACGAAATAAACAAAACATTCTTCTAAATAACCCAAGTCTTGGAAGTAACTCAAGCACTGATAGCACTTCTAGCGAAGAATGATGATCGATTTGGATATCAATCCAACCTATTGTATTTTTTGAAGTAATTGTCTATGAAAAGTAGACATTTTGTTTAATGTAATGGACATAGTGTCCCAATTGAAATACAAGGGGTTATGAATAACAATCCCATTATGTATGAAAAAATGCCTATTATCGATATATAATAAAATACATTTTAATTTATGCTATTATGTTAGCCAATGTCGTTCTGAAATGTTACACACTTGATTAAATATATGGACGACTAAGTATTGTAATGGAGAGATGCAAAATAGGATAATATAACAAATTAATCCAAACATCCTACACAAATAACCAAATAAAATTTTAATTGATATGAATATTTTTATAACATATATGTCGATTTTTCAATGAATAACGGATTTAAAAAATTACAATAATTACACTATCATAGGTCAATGTTTCAAAAAAAGAGAAAATCTCATTCAAAAAACCAATGTGTCTATAACATAAAAATGACCCGGTGTATTATGTTATATGAAAACACCATGATAGTATATTTTTCCATGTACGATGCCTTTTAAGAAAAAAAGAGAATCGATGCATATATATCTTAAAACACCTGTCCTATTTGAGATTAACACCCGAGTGCATTGTAATTCTTAACACATCAGTGCTTTCATATAACTAACTCCCCGATCCTACAAAATATTATTTCGAGCTTGGTATATTATGAAAACTAATAGCACTGGTATTTTTTATAACTAATGCATTTGGGAATTTGTAAAAAAAATACGCATCAACACTGCAAGTTTTAAAAAAACACTAGTACAAAAATTATCTTTTGTGTGCCTCGGTGTCACTCCTTAGAAGAGCATGTTAGGGATCTTTTATATCTTAGCATCAATGATATATATTACACCCTGATATTATTTGCATTCAATGCCTTAGTGCTTTTAGCTATGTATGCCACATGATGATTTTATATACGTAGTGCACCACTGCTACATTTTCCATTAAATGCACCACAAAAATAATATCCATTAGAACCTCGAGCCACCCCGATTTTTTAAGTTGTGATGATTTTTTGTTAAAACATCTACTATACCAAACTGATGTTTGAGTGAATATCCTTTTCAAAATTTTGTGAATTTTATAACACTGAAAACCTCCATTATAACCTCCAATAGAAGGTATTTTACTTGTAGTGAGAGAAGACAAAAACATGTCCTTACATGCATTATTGAATTAGATTCCCGGAAATAAATAATTGTAACCACATACTTTATTTCATTAGGATTCTTTTTGGAATATTCTTTAGAGAAATGAACTCTTAGGCATGGAAAAGTATAGTTTTGGTATTAGATTTTTGGAGAAAAGAGAGGTGTGATCACATAATATTGATTGCTTTCGCATTCTTTTAGGAAAAATAATATGCACTTGCATGCATAAACAGATGAGCTATGGTAATAGATTTTTTTTGGAAAAGATTATCTATAGTTATTGGTATATATATTTTGGTAAGAGGAAAATGTCTCTTTACATGCATGAAAGAATGAATGTATGCATTTTATCCCTTTAGAAAAGAAAACATAATAGTAGGCAAAAAGAAAATTGCTTGTTGGGATAGCTCTCTTAAAGATTGTTATGCATTTGCATGCACAAGAATAGTATCTAGTGTGTTAGATTTCCTTTGTAAAGAATATGAAAGTGCATGCAATATTATGTTAGCATTTTGCTCGAAAGATGACACTTTATATTGATATGAATCTTACTAATGCATGTGAAATGATGTTAAATAAGGAATTTCATGACATTTGTTTATGTTATATGCATGCACACGAATAAATTTTTGATGTGTCACTAATATAGATTGATTATTGGTTGTTTAATATTTTATATAATAATAATATTGAAGTGTGCTCACGATAATAATGGTAGGAAAGGATGTTTTCTGCTGCAGAGGATAGATTATGCTTAACATTGTGGCAAGGAAAGAACTAATGGTCCATGCAGATTGGGTAGTGTGAGTTGCACGATGATCCACTGATAGAATAACAAGGACACAAAGATATAAAGAATGAAGATTTGTGCGTAAATGATATCATGATTATTAGAATAGATTTTAGCTATATATGTTGTTTTAATTGATAGTTCTTTGTAAGATTTTATGAAAATGGTTAAGCAATTGACTCCTTTAGAATCCATTGAGTGAGCGGTGAACATCCTCATGAGTGTAATAATAATAAAATTAAATGTATGTCGGATTTTCACCCTATGGGCTTTCCATGGTATATCAATGTCTAATGATCTAGTTTCCTATTGTGTCATTTTTATGATGTTGATTCCTTGCATGAAGTGATGTTTATATTATCAAGAATGTGATTAACTAATTTAATTAAAAAAGTCATGGAATTGAGGAAAGGCTACATTAGAAATTTTATGTTAATATCCTACAACAATGGTTGTTAATGGTTAATGGTGGAGTCTCGAATAGTAATTTGAATAGTTAACTGACGGTGAATTGTATAAAAAAATTCTAGCTCAATGCATTTTTCATGTGAGGTTACTGGGAGATGTTACAACTTGTATCAAGGATGAAGGTTGCACCACTGACGCCTTTTAGGAATTAGTAAGAAGAAAGCAAATTGAGGTGTGATCTTGGTGGGCATCAACTCATGCATGATTCTAACAATCGACATATTGAAATATCCAATAGACTAATTTTGACATGAGATCCATGATGCATGTCTATAAATGCATGGAATACTAGTAAGTAATAAAGTCTTCTACAAAAACATTCTTATGATATTCAATATTAATGAGGATAAAATACAATAAAACCTTTATTGCACCTATGAACAATCCTATGTACCCACTAGTGAAAGTGAGTATTGGCTACCAACCTTTTCATATATGACAATATTACTGATACATTTAATGAACCTAAAGAAAGTTACCATGCATCCTAAGAAAGAATAAACGCATGAATGTAAAATATGGGGAATGTCGTTGAAGAGGACAATAGAATTTTTTAAAAGGATAGTAAAAGAACCCCTGTAGATGTTAAAAATAAACAATGAGTGGAGTAGTGCAACTTAACTGTAAGAGCTAGCTCTTAATTGTGTCTTGTAATGGATGCATTAATATGTTTGGTATAATTGATTAGTTAGTTTTTCATGACTAACTATTAAAATTATATGCATAAATTGTTCTTCATTTAGGGTTATTGTACGGTGTAAACAAGTCATTATGGTTGTTTCTTCCTTTGTTTGTTTGTTTGTAACAATACACTCTGAGAAACTGGGGATGTTTCGATTGTTACCACCATGGTTATAGGCACTTACACATTGATGATAAATTAATTTTTTATATGAATAAATCTTTGCACATACTTTTATGTTTAACAATTTTGTATGCATGAAAAATACTATGATTGCAAAAGGGAATGTTTATTTAACCATACATACCTATGGTTCCAAGTTCTTGAAGCTGACAAAGAACTAGGATCATGATACAGTAATGGTTTTCCTACGTTGCATCATTGTTATTATGCATAAAATTCGAATGGATACCACTTGTATGTCAGTTATGTTTCCTATCAATCGAGATCTTATGGGCTTATGCTAAGGGTTAAGTATGAATGCATGATATGCATAAATAAATAAACAAATATATATACATATATATATAACGAGAATGTGCATAGATTTTGTTATATAAATTACAGTGCGAAAGAGTGCTAGAAGAAAATTTTGCATGCCATAGAGCTATGGATAATTGTGAACGGCAACGAGGACTTAGGTTGTTGGTAGTTTCTTTCCTGGAGGGGTTGATGGTTCTTTACTACCCATATTTCCTCTCCCTAGAAATAACTGATCTCAATAAGGGAAAAGAGATGGCTAATATAGTGAGAGGGATAAAAGCTTGAGGCAAATTTGTTGATTTTTGTGCCTATTGGAGGAGGTATAAAATTCCTCATAGATGAGACACTGGCAAAGGAATAGGAAGGATGTTTCCAAGATGAATCCTATATTATACCATGTGTGGTACTTGGAATTCATGAGCTAGATGTCTAGTGGAATTCCACACTAGAACTGGTATGTCCTTTTTCAAAGAACTATCTGGATGTGAAAATGGCTTGATATTTGTGGAAACCCATTCCCATTGGTTAGGACGAGCATTATTTAGCCTACTATGGTTTTCATGGAAGAGAAAATTAGGTAATAAGTTATTTTTTGTGTTAAAAATGAATTTTCCATTTAATTTTGTAAATAGTTTATGTACATCATGAAAGGAAAGGAGGCTAATGCTTAGAAGTGAACTACTAGAAGTTTGAATTCCTTTATTGTATTACCAATCCTTTGAATGTATTAGAAAGGGCTAAGAAAATATGCACTTGGTTAGATATATATGTTATTCTTTCATGGAAATAATATAATTATTGTGTTAGAACTCTTAAAAAATAAGTGAAAAGAAAAACATGCCCTTGCATGTATTATTGAATTAGATTCTTGGAAAGGAAAACTAGTAATCACATGCTTTATTGCATTAAGATTCCTTTTGGAAGATTCTTTAGAGAAACATATGCACTTGCATCCATGGACAAGTACAGTTTTGAATTTTGAGTTTTGGAGAAAAGAGAGGTGCGATAACATAATATTGATTATTTTATCCTTCTTTTGGGAAAAATAATATGCCTTTTCATGCATAAAGGAATTAGCTATGGTAATAACATTATTTTCAGAGGATATTATCTATAACTATTGGGCTAGATCATTTGGTAGGAAAATGTCTATTTACATGCATGAAAGAATGGTTGTATGTATTTGATCCCTTTGGAAAAGAAAACACAATAATAGGCACTAAGAAAATTGATTGTTGGGCTAGTTCTCTTAAAGATTGTTATGAATTTTCATGCACAGGAGAAATTTCGAGTATATTAAATTTACTTTGGAAATAATATTAAAGTGCATGCAAGATTATATTAACTTTTTGTTTGGAAGATGACGCTTGATATTGATATGCATGTTACTAATGGATGTACAATGATGTTAAAGAAGGCATTTCATGAAATTTTGTTTACGTTTTATGTATGCACACTAATATATATTGAAGTTTCACTAATAAAGATTGATTATTGGTTGATTAATATTTTATCTAATAATGATAT
Source organism: Pinus tabuliformis (assembly GCA_031772625.1). Classification (NCBI taxonomy): domain Eukaryota; kingdom Viridiplantae; phylum Streptophyta; class Pinopsida; order Pinales; family Pinaceae; genus Pinus; species Pinus tabuliformis. Next base: position 423,058,926 of record CM062811.1, read on the forward strand.
CAAAGTGTATTGACAACAAGAATGGTAGGAAAGGATGGTGACTTATGAAAATGATATATTATTTTCAACATTGTAGAAGGTAAAGAACAAATGGGCCATGTAGATTGGGGAGTACAAGCTGTAGGATAGTCCACTGATAGAGTAACCAAACGAAAAAGATACAAAGATTGAATATTTGTGGGTAAATGATATCATGATGATTGTAATAATTTTTATCTATATACATTGTATTTAAATGATATTTATTTGTAATATTTTATGCTAATGGTTAAGGGATGGACTTCGTTACAAGCCATTGAGTGAGGGGTGAACACCATCATGACCTTTTAATAATAAAAATAAAGATTTGTTGGTTTTCACCCTACGGGGTTTTCATGGTATATTAGTTTCTAATGATGTGTTTTCTTGTTGTGCCATTTTTATGATGTTGAATCCTTACATTATGTGATGTTTATAATATAAAAAATGTGATTAGCTAACGAAGTTAAAAGAATCATGAATGTGATGCAATGATACATTAGAATGTGTATGTTAATATGATATAACAGTGGTTGTTAATGGTTAATGAGTCTAGAATAGTAATTTGAATAGTTACTCGTGGGTAAATTCTATAAAAAAATCCTAACTCTATGCATTTTTCTTGCCAGGTTACTCGGTGATGTTACAAATGTCTTGAAAATCCCCTTCCACTGGGATTGTCTAAACTACACAACTCAAACTTGCAATTCCACCAAATATTTATTTAATTTTAGAAAAGATTAACTCAGAAATATACCTAAAAGGAGGTCAAAGCGTAGAATACTAACATTACTTGAGTTGTTTCAGCCATTAAATCTTATTTTTTCATTCCCTTATATAACATTAACATTTAATTTTTTCAAATCATATATTATTTATAGATAGCTCACACTAAAATATTTTATTAAACATAGGAAATTAACTATTTTATTTATTTACTAGTTGTTATACAAAATATTGTCACCATGACTATTTGCAGTTAGTGTGGGTCTATCACCACTCATATTGTCCTCCTTTGAAAGTCTCAAACCTCAGCTCTTCAGGTCAAGCTTTAAAAATGAGAGAAAGTCCTTGAAAATCAATAAAACTTTGGTTTTGCACTTTCTCTTACTATTACCTGCGGTCCCGCACCCCTTGTTCATGTTACCTGTGGACCTACGCGCTCTGTCTCTAAAGGAGTGGGTGCGGACCCTGTGAAAGTCAAAAAGGTCTAAGTTTATTATTAAAAACTCACTTTGGGTTAATTCTGGATGCTTCTAGAAGGAATCTTGACATGGATGGTTCGCTCCTAGGTGGTTCATGCATCCCATAACTAAAGGAGCTAATCCCTTAATGAGAGGAGCTTATCCCTTTGAAGGAGGGCTTCATCCCTTTGAAGGTGGACCTAGTAACTTCCCTCCATTGCACTATAAATTAAGGCATTGGGATGGTTGCTAGAGAGGTTAAAAGCTGAACATTTTTTAGGGTAAATGTTGTTGGAATTGAGACTTCCTAGTTAAGCTTGAGAGGAGAGATTACATACCTTTTGGCTTCTTTGGGAAGAGAGTGAAACTTGTCAAAATAGAGGAGATTCTTGCTGGACCCTAGGAGGAGCTTGTACAGCATCAAGGCACCAAGGTTGTAAAGTTCTTCTTTGATTAAAGTTAATACAATCAGATTCATTTTTCTCAATAAATTGTCTTATGTGATTTATTTCATGAATTCCTTGATGATCATGATAAATATTCTTTATTATATTGGCTTTTCAGGTGCTATTTAATGTGTGTGCTTGTTTGTGTTTGTAGATTCTTTAAAAGGGAGCTCATTTGGATCAACGGAGCGTGGCTTCCACAAACTAGCACTGGAACCAAGGTAGGCCTAAAACACCTGTTTACCTTTATTTATAAATTTCATATTTAGAGAAAGATAGAATTTGTTTGGTTTGCTTTTCGCTAGATATCATTAGATACTAGGGAGGTCGGTCTTGTCCACAAGAACAACTTATCTGGCTGACAAAATGGCGACTCCGCTGGGGAACGAGCCAAGAATTATGCAACTTGTTTGCCTGGTCATATGAGGAAATGCCAGGAATTGACCCAACAATTGTTGTTCATGAAATCAAAACTTACCCAGATGTTAAACTCGTCTGGCAACTTTTGCGTCAGATCCACCTGTGAAAAGCTCTTGCTATTAAAGAAAAAGTTGAAAAATTACTTAAAGCAAGTTTCATTTATCCAATTCCCTTAACGGGTTGGGTATCGAATATTGTTCCTGTTAACAAAAAGAAAGGAACAATAAGAATATGTATCGATTATAGGGATATTAATCGAGCTTGTCCAAAAGACAATTACCCAACTCCCTATATCGATCAAATCATTGATGATTGTGCCGGTAGTGAAATATTCTCCTTCATGGATGTTTTTTCTGCATATAATCAAATAAATATTCTACCTACTGATCAACCAAAAACGGCTTTCATTTGTCCATGGGGGACATTTGCTTATTGCAAATTACCTTTTGGGCTCAAGAACGTCGGGGCAACTTTTTAAAGAGCCATGTCTTACGCGTTTCATGACATCAAGCACATTGTGCAACCCTATCTCGATGATTTACCTGCTCATTCATTACATCGAGCCGATCATCTCATCCATTTATGAGCAATATTTATGAGGTGTAGGCATTATCGAATTAGGTTGAATCCACATAAGTGTGTTTTCTGTATAGAAACAGGTTGGTTACTGGGGTTTGTTGTTTCGAAAGCCAGCATTTACGTCGATCCCTCGAAGGTTGAAGCTATTGTCAAATTGCCTCCTCCTTCAAGTCTTCCCCAACTCCAAAGTTTGCAAAGGAAAGCAAACTTTTTCGTCAATTCATTCCTAACTACGACGGGATCACAAAGGGTTTTACTAGGTTGTTGAAACAGAATACTCCATTATTTTGGGATGAGATAGCTGACAAATCTTTTGATGCTCTAAAACGCATGTTGACCCATGCACCATTATTGCATCCTCCCAACTACAACTAGGACTACTTCTTATATCTCGCCGCCTCGCATTCCACCATCGGAATGGTGTTAGTTCAAGAAGATGAATTCGGTAGTGAACATGTGATATATTACCTTAGTCGAACCTTAAATCCAACTGAGCTAAAATATTCACATGTGGAGAAATTGTCCTTGGCAGCTATTCAAGTTGTCCAATGTTTCCGTCTTTACATTTTACTACGCAAAATTACAGTAATTTCCGATTGCAACCCTATGATCTATATTTTGAGCAAACAATTGCTAGGGGGCAAGTACTCCAAATGGATTGTGATCCTACAAGAGTTTGACTTGGAATTTGAAAAATCTAAGTCAAAGAAATCTTTAGTTTTTGCAGAGTTAATGTGTGACTTCCCGCGTGCTGACGCTGAAACTGTGGTGGAAGAGCCCATTGCGGACGAATCCTTGTTTCTAATCAGCACTTTGGATCAATGGTACGGGGATATCACAGTTTATCTCCAAACCCAATCCTTTCGGCCTGAAATTTCAAGATCACAGTGTCGAAAAATACGATTCCAGTCCCAACAATACAAAATTATTAGAGATACACTTTATCGTCATTGGGTGGACTCTGCTTTTGATGTTGTTTAATTCATGAGGAAGCTGAAAGGGTTCTAAATGACTATCACTCTAGAGCGTGTGGCAGTCATACGTCTGGACTTGCCACAGCCCAAAAGATATTGCGCACTAGCTATTTCTGGTCGTCTTTGTTTAAAGATTGCATTAACGTGGTCTGAAAATGCCACAATTTCCAAATTTTTGATCGAAAGATGCGTGCTCCACCTGCTCCTCTCCACCCTATAATTGTCGTCGGTCCTTTTGCAAAATGGGGTATTGATTTTATTACATGTAACCCTCACTCAGCCGGGGGGCATGCATATATCATCCTTGCGGTAGATTATTTTACCAAGTGGGCCGAGGAGATGCCTACATTTGAGGCAGATGGAAAAACTGCTGCGATTTTCATGTTCAATCATATAATTACTAGGTTCGATGTTCCACAAGCGATTATCACTGATCATGGGCGTCATTTTCGAAGCATTATGATGAGCGAACTAACAGACCAACTTGGCCTGCGTCACGATAGTTCAACTCCATATTATCCACATGCTAATGGTCTGGTTGAAGCCATCAACAAAGTTCTAGTCATCATGATCCGACGAATCATTGGGATTCATAGGTCAAATTGGCATAACATGCTATTTTCAGTGCTTTGGGCATATTGAACCTCAGTAAAAACGTCAATCAGTTTCACTCCTTTCCAACTAGTTTACAGTTTGGAAACTGTGTTACCCATTGAATGTGAAATATCGTCACTGCAAATGGCCATAGAATTACTTCCAACCACTTCTGAAGAGGAAAAACCTTTGTTGTACTTGGCTCAGCTAGATGAGAATCGACGTGATGGTGCATTAGCAATCGAAGCTCATGCCAAACGTATTAAAGCTCAGTATGATCGAAATGTTACACCTTGTAAATTTTTAGAAGGAGACCTAGTCTTACTGTACGATCAAGCAAATGATAAATTAGGCGCTGGAAAATTTGTACCCATGTGGCATGGTCGTTATTTTTTTAAGCGAAAGCTGGCAAAAGGGGCCTATGAATTGGTAGACTTTGACGAGGTCTCTTTAGGTAAGCCCAGAAATGGTCTTTACCTGAAGAGATGTTATGCTTAAATCTGGGTGTGGAGATTTTAGTTAGGTTAGTTTTCTTTCTAGTTGGTGTGTTTTAGATTAAAAAGTGTGCTTAGCTTAGAGAGTGTTTTTGTCATTATTCCTGCTTATCTTGATTTTACTCTTGATATTGCAGATGTCGACGTCTCTCCAAACATACATTGGTTTTGCTAATGGTGCTTGTCGTAATACACGGAACATTTCTTCCGCAGCTTGGGTTATCTATTCGCCCTCTGATGAGTTGGTATCTATGCATGGGGTGAGCCTCGGTCAAACAACGAACAACATTACAGAGTATAGTGCAGTGATTGAGTTATTATCTGAATCCATCTCATTTGGGATTCGGGGTTTGATTGTGAGGTTAGATTCTGAACTTGTTGTATTACAGCTTAATAAAGTATATGCCATTAGAAATCCAGTATTATTGAGATTATTTTTGAGATTTCGTCTCTTGGAACGTGAATTTGACTATATTTAATATCAGCATATTCCAAGATATTTAAATACATTAGTAGATGCAATTTCTTCATGAATGTTAAATAGACATTTGCAATAATCATACAAGTAAATTTAAAAACATTCCATAATATGTTTTACAAGATAAGCTGGTAATAGTGATATAGCATAGCATAGAAGTGTGTCAAATATACATCGTCTTCAATCATAGGTTGAAAAACACCTTATGATCGGAAAAAATAATAGTACAAAAAGAAAAAATGTCATATGAGTCTAGAACAGGCGATCATCCTATCACTGGTGATGATCACGATAAGAAACCACTGTACGGGCCACCCTACAAAGGAACCTCCTGAAAGGTCCTAAGACTCCAATCACATAGCGTTGTAGCCTAAGAGGAATGTCATCTATGCTGGTCTCTCGAATCTCTACTGTCAAATGCTCTAGATGGTTTTCCAATTCGTCATGTGGGGCTGGTGCTGCTGCAGTTGGTTGTTTCGTCTCATAGGGCCAGAGAGTGGTTGGTCGCCGTGGGCCTACATCTGCATTTGAAACTTTTTACTATCAATTTTGGGATGGTTTTGAAAACAAAAAAAAAAATTAATTACAAAATGTTGAAAATGATTTTACCTGAGTCATCCCATTGCTCTCCTGGTGGAAAAGCCATGTCTGGGTCACCACGATAATCCATCCCAGCATAAGGAAAATCCTGAATAGCAAAAACTTGGTTCTCCAACCAATGAAAATACTCAGGAGAAAATCGAACAACTTCTGTTCCCTCCTCAGGATGACAGGCCATAACTGCAACCCAATGCATCAGTTTGGGCTCTCGGGGAAGTCCAGCTCCAACAGTAGGATGCTGTGGGACCAAAATTGGGACCCTCTATAGACCAAAGCTCACAACTAAAGCACCGCATCCAAAGTTCTTCAGTTGTTCGTTCTTTGCTCTAGTCAGTTGGCCTTTTACATTAGCTAACACAGCCTCACACCAGTTGAAGATGGTGCCTCGAAAGCAGTCTACTACCATTCACATTTTGGATCCAGTGGCTACATGTAGTGCTGTGCTTCCGCAGAGCCTAGTAACACTAAACGCAATCACTTTGAGTTCAGGACGAAAGATGGTTTTCATATCAATCCCTTTGTCTCTAGTTTGGTCATTACAAAACTCTAGCCGGAGGCTATCGATAGACTGGCCACCTGGACTAGTCACGAATAGAGTCAAATGTTCACCTCTCTTAGGTAAACTAGTCAAAAAGTAAATGTCTTCCAGCTCCATTTCGAGCTGGTCACCACCAATAAAGAAACATTGGTCCTATATATTCCACCTGTCTACCAGCCAATGCAAAAAGTCCACCTGGGCCCTCATGCCAGGTATGGCCCGGAATTTGAATAAACTGCATGCCTTCAATGCATCAATCAAAGGTTGATGATTAATCGTGGCAAGATCCACATCCCCGTGCTCTTGTTCCTGCCAGTCAAGCATGACGTATACCCTACATTCAATAAAAGGCAGATTAGAATATTTAAAATCAAAATTTTTGGGTGGAATTTAAAAAATTTAAGTTTGAAAACCTTTGTTGTGGGACCGCACCCTCTATGTTAGAGATAGTGCGTAGGTCCACACTCTACCTTAACGGCAGGTGCAGGCCCCTGAATTTTTTCCTTTTACGAAAAAGTCGAGGTCCGCGGGTTTCCTATGCTATGCTTGCGGACCCTCGCGCGCGGGTTTTTAACCTAAAAATTTCCTCAAAAAAAAAAAAAAACCCTAAAAACAAATTTCAAATAGATTAAATGTAAGAGTAAGATGATGTGGATTACCTGGAGGTGACGGCATTCGATTCCAATGAACGGATTTTCTGCAATCTTCACGGGAAGCTTCTGACCAAAAGCTCTCTCTTCTCACTCTGAAGTCAAACGGTAAAAATGAATTTACAAAAGCCCTTTTTATAAGCTTTTTTGAATAAATGAACTTTTAATTTGTTTATTTTTCACTTTAAAGAGGTAACTTTTGAAGCATTTTTATCTATTTTAAACAGGTATGAGCAATGTTTGAGTTTTTGTGCAGGATAACGGATTTTTCAGGAAAAATCGTCATTTTTGACAAAAAAACAATAGAGTCACCTTTAAGCTCTTTTCTGACTCCTAAAATATGAAAAGAGTACTGAGTTTTTCTTTTTAATCTCATTAAAACGGAACTAAAAAGACGGTCCACTTACAGCCCTTTAATAACCGTAAAAACATGAAAAGATTGTCGGATTTTTGTCGTTTCAAATTCGATATTGGTTATAAAACGACGTGTCATTGATCGCTTTTTCACTTTTTCGGATGAGAGACACTAATTATGAAAAGTAATCCTTGATCGTAATGATCAAGCGGTTCTCTCAAGTATTATTTTATACCTTTTCAGGCTTGGGAGACACAAATTTATGAAAAATGACAACCATGGAGTTTTCTTAAGTTTTTTTAGACTCCCTAAAATTGAAAAATGCCAAGTTTCTCCTATACTGGACTCGTTAAAATTTAACAGTAAAGGACCTGTTCAATTACAAATAGGAACAGACCACTCCTTCTTAAGGTTCGAATTTAAACTAAGTTGGACTCATCTGAAGGATGAGCTTATAATCAAGCAAATGTTATCCTCCTCAAGCTTGTCAAAAATAAAGAGGTACTTGCCTAAAATGGTGGGGGAAAAGAGAGAAAATTCAACCTATTTGTCGTAATTTGTGTCTCAGAAAAACATTTATCCACTCTTCAACACGACACTTTTTATTCACCTAGGTTGGGAAATCCTTTGCCTAACAGTTGATCAAACCATATTGAAAGTCATCAGCCGGTTTCTGGGTATTAACTTTGGGTCAATTGTCACAAAACCATCTGTTGTGTCGTTATGTGTTCAAGAGGTTAGTGCAAATAAACCATTCATCTATAAAATATCTGTCATCCATCTTGACCATCCCTGAGTCAGTCCTTGCAACTATATTTCTTCAAACTTGATCTATGATTTCGTGTTGTGCGCTTGGCTACGACGGATCGCTTTCTATCCACTTCAGCTCATTGTTTAGAAAGATGATCTAGAAATCATCAGTACCTTGGGATCTGCATGCCTCAATGGCAGGTTTCTCGCCTTCGATGATAGGTTGCATCATTGACCTTCGATCAAAGGATTCCATGACATGTTCGACATCAACACATCTATTCACATCTCATGGATTCTACTGAGTACTTTCAAAGCCATTGACATTACTGGTGGTTTCTCTCACACTTGTTAACAGTTTACATCATTGACTGGTAATCAAGTGGTTTCTACCATGTTCGACTTCGACACATTCATTCACATGGATAGAATCATACTATTTCGGGAAGTAGAGATCAAGACCCTGGATCTAGTTTCCACCATCCAGGCTGCGAGGAATTTTGTATTCATTATACAGTGTACTATTCATAAACAGATGGCTGTGTCCATACTGTGTCTACATGTGTCTATACTTGTGATGTTTTACAAGATCATTCCTACATCAGAGCAGTTTAGTTAGATTTCTAGTCAGTTTTGGTATGAGTATGGGAGTGCCTACCTCAGTGATGATATGATCTCATATATATATATATTTTATTGAATTTTTTTACAGGTTCCAACCGGGCTCTCCACAAGATGATCCTCGAAATGATAAAGTACTTCACTATTCTTAAATGATAAATGAAATCCTCATCTACTACAGACTTCACACTTTAGGGGGAAATTTGTTACACAAAATATTATCACCATGACTATTTGCAGTCAGTGTGGGTCTATCACCACTCATACTGTCCTCCTTTGCAAGTCTCAAACCTCAGCTCTTCAGGTCAAGCTTTAAAACTGAGAGAAAGTCCTTGAAAATCAATAAAGATCTGGTTCCGCACTTTCTCTTACTGTTACCTGTGGTCCCGCACCCCTTGTTCATGTTACCTACGGACGTGCCCACTCTGTCTCTAAAGGAGTGGGTGCGGACCCCTGTGAAAGTCAAAAAGGCGCAAGTTTATTCTTAAAAACTCACTTTGGGTTAATTTTGGATGCTTCTAGAAGGAATCTTGACGTGGATGGTTCGCTCCTAGGTGGTTCATGCATCCCATAACTAAAGGAGCTAATCCATTGATGAGAGGAGCTTATGCCTTTGAAGGAGGGCTTTATCCCTTTGAAGGTGGACCTAGTAACTTCCCTCCATTGCATTATAAATTAAGGCATTGGGCTGGCTGCTAGAGAGGTTAAAAGCTGAACATTTTTTAGCGTAAATGCTGTTGGAATTGAGACTTCCTAGTTAAGCTTGAGAGGAGAGATTACATACCTTTTGGCTTCTTTGGGAAGAGAGTGAAACTTGTCAAAGTAGAGGAGATTCTTGCTGGACCCTGGGAGGAGCTTGTACAACATCAAGGCACCAAGGTTGTAAAGTTCTTATTTGATTAAAGTTAATACAATCATATTCATTTTTGTCAATAAATTTTCTTATGTGATTTATTTCATGAATTCCTTGATCATCATGATAAATATGCTTCATTATATCGGCTTTTTAGGTTCTATTTAATGTGTGTGCTTGTTTGTGTTTGCAGATTCTTTAAAAGGGAGCTCATTTGGATCAACGGAGCGTGGCTTCCACAAACTAGCACTGGACCCGAGGTAGGCCTAAAACACCTATTTGCCTTTATTTATAAATTGCATATTTAGAGAAAGATAGAATTTGTTTGGTTTGCTTGTCGCTAGATATCATTAGATACTAGGGAGGTCAGTCTTGTCCACAAGAACGACTTATCCGGCCGACACTAGGTTATCCCATTAAAATGTTTTTCGTGTTATTAATATTATTTATCCTATTGTATTAAAATATTTTATTCATCATCCATATTGGATTTTTTTATTATTAATAATAATTTTCCATATATTAATTTTTTTATAAGAACAAAAATAATTACACACATACTTCTTGTTAAAAAAACTGATTTTTTTCACTTCTAATTACTTTTTCTCTCTACACATTTAAGTATTTTATTGTATGAACATTAAAATAAAATAAAAAATAAAAATAAAAAATGTTTTTCTCTCTATATATACGAGTTTGATATTGAAATATATTAGTTAACATGGATATTGAAATAGTTTATCTAAGTACTATTGAAATATATTTAAAAAGTATAAGAAGTATACACTTTGCTTATATTCCAAAATGAAAAAAAAAAATTTTTTTTATTACTTTTAAGTAATTTATCTCTCTTTCATTAATTTATGGTTGAGAGACTGAAAATAAAATATAGTATAATATTTTACCACATCTTCTTCTTGCTATATTGTAATATCAACAACTGACCTAGTGAATGTCATGATAGTGGGGTTAGTGATGTTTTATAAAGCTTTTAATTTAAACTAACCAAATATGCATATTTATTTTTGTCTTTTAATTATGAAAGACATTTGTTTTATTTGGAATTTTTATTTTTTTATAATTTGAGCCTACATAACTTTTTATTTAAAGAATATTTTATTTCTATTTTAACTCGAGATGGAGCAGGGATGGAATCACACATTGTCATCATACTATAGAATGTGTCACTTGATGTAATGAAGAATGTTACAATTTACAGTAGAGGATTGTTACTACACTTATAGAGGGCATTAAATATAATTTCATGTGCAACTATAGGTATACGCCATACAAGTATCTCTTCTTCTATTCACCTAGCCCTTGTGATTTTCCCTTTTGTGGCTAAAAATCTCTTTAAGAGAAAGCTAATCATATGGATGATATATAGCGAAAAACTAATGATCAAGCCACCCACTATCACTTCAATGACCCTACTCCTCAGTTCTAAATTTATTAAGAGAAAAAAAAAACTCAAGGAGAAAATCCCTACAAAAATCAAACAAGGATGAGGTTGTTAAAATAAAATAAGGTAAATAAGACCTGAGTAAGCTAACAATTGAAAAGGGAAACCACCATTCCTAAATAGATATGTGAAGGATGGATGATTCTCATAATATTCTAAGTATTTTTTCTATATACACTCTCTTGTTTTATAATAGCTAGTCTAACATTCTTTCAGACATAGATCTTTATATTTTGTTTAAAATCCTACATGGTATTAGAGATGAAGTGTGTTTGTGAATAATATCAATATCTTATTGCATATTTGAAAATATAGAACAAACCACAGAGGGAATGGATTGGATCATAGTAATCCTCACTCTTTCAACTTCTTTGATTGGAAGCTTAAGACCTTTACGGGGTTTTATAGAAAAATATTTTGTAGGATAACAATGGGGGTAGAAATTGAGCCCCGATCATCCATTGAGAAATTAAAATACCCACCAAAAATGGATAAATCCTCTACATTAAGATTCTCTATATTTCTATCTCAAGTAATTTTATGTTTCATATAAATGAGTGTAAAGCTCCTAAAGAACTTTGAACCAAATTAGATGATTTATTTTCCAAGAAAGATAGGTTGAGGTAACATCAACTTGAGAATGAGATGATAATAATGGGTCCATCTTAATTTGTTACCATATAATGTGGGAAATTCAAGGAAGATGTAGGTTGATTTTGAGTTTCCTGAGCTTGTTAATTACTTGTGAAGTTTGATGTCTTCTTATTAATTAGTTTATCTCTCTTTCATCAACCAATTACTAAAAAATGTAAATACAAGAGACAAAAAACACCCAATATAGGCCCCACACTAGGTAAAAACCCATTCAACAGGGGAAAACCCATATGAACTTATTCTTATTAACTTCAAAGGAGACTTCTAAGACAGAATGACCAACTCAAGTATTCTAGCTTCAATTCAACACTTCACCAAGAGTCTTCTTAAGTCGAAAATGCTACTTCTTGTAGTTTTGTACTTCATTGTTTTTCTTGTTGCAAATTTCATATCATTGTGCAATCCTTGAACATCTATTCCTCTTCTTGCAACTTAATGACCTTTGTAACCCTTAATATAAAATTTAGGTCTTTGTTACTACTACAATTGTTGGCTCCTCTTAGCTTCCAGTGACTTTTGGATCTCCCATTATGCTTGTAACTACAACTCTTAGTCGTTCTTAGCTTCTTGTAACCTTCATATCTCTCACCGTTCTTCTATATACAACTCATAGTCTCCGAGGTTCACCTGTAGTTTCATATATGAGTAGACTACTCCTTGTTCTGGTTATGAGTAGACTCTTTAGTTTTTTCTTTAGTTTTCTTGCCTCATCATGTGTTTGTTCTTCAATTTAGCTATCAAACTCTGAGTTGATTGTTGATGGTGTATCAAAGTGATCTTGATACCATGATATATATATATATATATATATATATATATATATATATATATATATATAGCACCTTAGAGTATCCTGAAATAGGGCCAACATGAACAACGTCTAGGAAAACTTGAAGTGTCATAAGGTGGACTTGAAGTGCTTCTAAAGGTTAAGTTGATGTGCATCTAAAGGTTGAATTGTAGCTAGAGACCTAGATGACTTCTTCAATACAAAACTACATGAAAAATACCATAGGCATACAATGGATGTGTTAACCTATTTGACTAATGATTCAGTCATGAAACCCATGATTTAACAATATTTTTCTTTTTACATTTTTCTTTATAAGAATTACATGAGACAAAATACGAACATTTATGAAGACTGAAGCTAGTTACATTTCCCAACACTCCCACTTAACTAGGGAGGTATTCATAAGTTTCCAATAGGTACAATGATCTTGCTCCATTTAAAAAGTTATTATAAGAAGATATCCAAATTGATAAGCATCATTGATCATAGCCAACATTGTCACATTACCCAAGGCCTAGATACACTCTATCTTTCACAAGATTAGAGCACAATGTTGGGAGACATTCCATAGGACACCATACCACCTCATCATGGTACATACTCCACCTAGCATACTCGAATTAATCCTATGGTTGTACTATTCTTATTCAAGTCCATTTGACATAGGATTTTCATCCTAATCCTTCAAATTACATGACTCAATTTTTTTTATCCATGATGATTATTCAATCCAACATTCTCCTTATCCATGTTCAATTACTTGAAATAGAACATCAATATTAATATATCATAGTACTTGCCACGAGGAGCACCAAAAAATTAATCATTCTACCTATATGTAATGCATGTACTAGACTTACAATTGCTATTCTTCATCAAGTGCAAGACACACGGAGAACCAGTGTCTAATCATAATCCCTCTCAATCAGGCAGGACATCCCTATTCTCCTTTTAACAAGAGATTAGATCTTTCTCTTATTCAAGGAGAATCGTCTTACTCCCTCTCAAACCTAGACAATATTCTTAACTTGACATCCACAACTCCTCTTCTTTTTCTTTCATAAAAGCAATAGCTATTAGTTCTTTATAACTTGAATGACTCCATTTTACCTCCACATCTCACTGTATAGAGCATGTTACCTTTCAGGGATCATGACATCAACTCCTCAAGATTGGTTCTAGGTCATCCATATTCCAAATCACTTTTGTCTTGAATTTACCAATGAAGGCATTCAATTGAACCTTCCCAAAATTTAAGCTAACAATAGCTTCCTCATGAAAGTAACCTTCTTTATATAACTTCAAGTTATCTTCTCACAGTGCTACTTTTCCAATTGTAAGATTAGAACATCTTGATCTTCATCGATGCTAGGTATCAAATATTGAGATTTTCCTAAAAATGCACACACTTGAAATTGTTTCAATCGTCATCATGTACCCATGCCACATCTTTCTAGGTATAAAAATCAATATGTCAACAATATAACAAAAAATATATATTAACATCAGACCTACCTCACCATGGTGATATTATAAAGCATCAACATTCTCATGGTCCATATCCATATGACTCTACCTTTATGTGTTAGAGTGCACAAGGATCCAAATTGATTACCAAGTTACTGTTTTTCCTTCACTAAAGTTTGATAGCAGTGGTTTCCTCAGGGTATTTACAGTTCCCTCCATTCATCGCACCCTTTATCGCATAAGATCAACTTTTCTTAATTATCCTTCTAATTTTTCCTCTTTCATTATGTACCTCATACCTTAGTCCTTTATGATCATTGGAAGTTGCTACAAAGTCATTCATAATACATTCTTACTTCCACAATTTTTCTAATGCCAAATCAAGATTATGTTCTTCCTCCTCCCGGAGAGAAAAAAAATATCTTTAATAATGTTTTTGTTTTCTAGACTCTTATGTTGAAAAGCTGGTGTATGAGACACCAATCATCATTTTTAATAGTACAGGTTTGTGACATCTTCCTTATCCTTTTTAGAATATTCTTCATGCTCACTTATTAATGCCCCAAACCTTTCTTTTATTTTGTCGTTCTTTGGGTTCATAGGACAATCTGATTTGTAATTTCCATATTCATGATAGCCAAAGCACTGGAATTTTTGACATGTCTGTATTTTTTATTTTTATTTTTATTATCAAAATTCTTCCTTAACTTAACTGCAAAGTCTTGATAAGTTTCATTGTTAGGTTGAGCATCGTTTATATTGTTTATTCTATATTCTTCTGTTGAGAATTGAGACCATAGTTCTTCAAATGATGGAGGTTCTTTCCTTGCATAAATTCTACTTGCAAAACCATCTCGCTCTTTAGGTAAATCACTAATTGCTAGAGTGATTAATTCTAAATTAGATATTTTCTCACCAATTTCTAGGAGTTGATATTTTATTTTTTATAGCTTCATGAAAAAGGAAGTTATAGTGTCTTCTTTTGTGATTTTTGATTGATATAGTTGAGTCCTTAAGGCTATCATGTGATATGTTGTGTTGATAGAGTATAATTTCACTAAGGTATCATAGAATCCTTTCGATGTTGATAGTTCTTAGACACAAGTAATGAGGGGGTCTTTGATAGACTTAAAGAGAAGTCTTTTGGCTTTGACATAACCTTTTTAATTTTTTTAAACTTCTTATTCGTCCTCTTAATAAGGAATAAGGACCTTCCCAAGGACATAGTTCATGAAATAGTTCTCTCTGAGGGTTGAGTCAATTCTAGTTTTCCATGGCTTCTAATTGAATGTTCCTTCTAACTTATTTCTTTTCTTGCACATAGAAGCCATTAGATTAGACACAATGTCTTCCAGGTAAATTTTTATTTGATTGATATTTTCTGCAACAATGATTCTTGCTACAATGATGGCCTTATTTCTTCTCTTTAGATGTGATGTCACTTCTTCACGTGAGCTCGGATTCCATGCCAGAAAATCAACGTAGATGTATGTTGATGTTGATTTTCCCTAGCTTGATTACTATTTCTAAAGTTCGATTTATTCTTATTAAATATCTTCATTCTTTTTCATCAAGAAATGACTAAGAATGTAAATAAAAGAGACAAAAGACACCAAATGTGTCCTCCATGCTAGGTAAAAATACCTCCAATAGTGGAAAACCCACAAGAACTTATTTTTATTGACCTTAAAGGAGACTTCCAAGACCAAATGACCAAATCAAGTCTTCTAGTTACAAGTCAATGCTTCACCAACAAACTTCTTAGGTCAAAAATTATACTTCCTCTGGTTCTCAACATCATTATTCTTCTTCTTGAAACTTCCAAACCTCATTGTGAAATATTTGGACCTCTGTTCTTGTCAGTGCAACCTACAGGCCTCTGTACTCCTTACTCTAAACTTTGAATCTCTATTACTATTATAACTCTTAGTTCTTCTTAGCTTCAAGTGACTTTCAGAACTCTCACTATCCTTGTAACTGGAACTCTTACCCCTTCTTAAATTCTTGTAACCTTTGGATATCTTGTTGTGCTTCTACTTGCAACTCTTAGTCTCCAAGGTATCCCTATATTTTCATATTTGAGAAAACTACTTCTTTTTTTCGTTATGAGGAGACCCTTTGGTTGTTTCTTTGGTCTTCTTTCCTTTTCACGATTATGTTCTTAAATCTATCTAACCAACTCTAATTTGATTGTTAATGGTGTATCAAAGTGATACAAATCTCATGATATATATACTCATCTTTGAGTATATTGAAACATGGCCGACACGAATAGCCTCTAGGCTGATTTGAGGTGACATAGGGCCAACTTGTAATAGGGTTGACTTGAAGTGAATCTAAAGACTGACTTGAAGTGCATATGAAGGTTGACTTGAAGTGCATATGAAGGTTTACATGTAGCTAGAGACTGAAATGACTTCTTGAAGACAAAATTACATGACAAATCCTATAGGAAATCAAAAATGAAGGGATGCCTTGACCTATTTGACTAACAACTCAAGCATGAAACCATTCTTTAATAATATGTTTTCTTTTTTACATTTTTTTAATAAGAATTACATATGAGACAAAAAATAACAATTATGAAGACTGAAAGTATTTACATTTCCCAACATGTAGGACTACTTCTCAAGATTCATGACATTAATGACTCAAGCAAAATCTTGTGGGAGAAATAGGAAAGATGAAAAATGCATTCTTATTGTGATTTGTACGATAGGGCCTATTTACTCTATTTGTTTCACTTATTTTCAAACCTTAAAACTTTTATATTACCCTAAAAATTTGAATGTTCTATCTTTCAATGAGTTTATTGAATCTTTATGTAAATAGTAGACTAAGATCATACTCATGTGGGCTATTAATTTTTTCAAATTCCATACACTTGTAGTATATGAATAAACAAACATAACTAAGAAGATGGGAAAAAATGAGAAGGGACTATTAAAAAAGAAGGAATCCAATAAAAATACTACCAAGTTGTGTTCAAAGTCCAAGGGTGGAAATGGTAATAAGGAGAAGAAAAAGTGAACATATTGTAATAAGTTATTGCACCTTAATATCCCTTACATGAAAAAATCCATTGATTAGATGGCACAAGTACTACAATAAAAACGCTTGGATGACTATATACTAGATAATTCCAAGAAGAATATGGTTACTATAGACTATATGAAATAGATGATGGATTCACCGCTATCTTGAGGGGGGGGGGTGTTGAATTAGCGTAATACAATTATTACTTATTTAAAACATTCAATACCATAAAACATCAATCTCATAAGGGAAACATGAAACACAGACATAGATGGAGACTCTTCAAGGAGAAAATTAAAAATATTATTTTAATTGATTTTTCTATTTAGGTACCAACCCATAGGAGACACCACTCTACTTTATTTCTTTGTAGGAAATCACGTACAAGAGACACCAATCCCCTCTAATCTTCGATCTCTATTTTTATGGTAGACATATTGTTAACTAACTATGGTTTTTACATTCTTTTGAGTAATGGAGGAGGCCCAAAATCTTTAGTTTTGTGGAGATTTTGTGTTATAATAAACTTTTGTGGCTTCGTTAAAATTTGAGGTTTCCTTGATATTTTTATGTTTCTTCTCAATTTTGAGGTTTCCTTATATCTTACTCATGCTCCTACCTTAGTTCATATTATTGGGTCTTCCTTAACTTTCACATAAATCGTAGAATTTTTTAACAATCTCCCACTTTGCCATTGATGACAACCCTTAGATGAATTTGGAAAAGTTTTTAGGAACTCCCCTTAACTATGAATTCCTTCTATCTGCAGCTTTTCCTTTTGTCTTTAACTTCTTCACTGAAACTCCCCCTACCTAAAAATCTTAATTTGACTACAGTCTCTCCCCCTTTGACATGAATGGAAAATGTCTAGCCCCCCTAGATTAATTTGTCTCTTCAACTACAATTCTCCCCCTTTTTCATAGGCCCTCCCAAATATTTTTCAATACAATTCTATATATCCAATTACTTTTTCTACCTATATGCTCATAATATCCTTTGATGACGAAAAAGTCCCTATTTTTTTCTCATGCAATTCAATAAGTTTTAATTGTTTCCAATCCTTATTCTCCTATATCTCGATCTCTAAATCTTCCATATTGTTGTTGTGATCTATATTATTGCAATCTTTGACTTATCCTTATACTTTCATTTTATCAATGACAAGAGAGAGATATCACTCCCAATTTCTATCTTATATATCCAAATGTATCTTTAGTAAGGGGTTTGCTAAATTTTATTAACATTCTAATGAGTCGCCTATTCTCTGAGGAAATGATATTTCATGGGAATATGTTTTATATTTGAATGCATCACAAAATTAGTTTGAGATATTGATTATGCATGTATTATCAAGAGAGAGAGAGTGAGAGAGTGAGAATATGTTTTATATTTGAATGCATCACAAAATTAGTTTGAGATATTGATTGTGCATGTATTATCGAGAGAGAGAGAGAGAGAGAGAGAGAGAGAGAGAGAGAGAGAGAGAGAGAGAGAGAGAGAGAGAGAGAGAGAGAGTTGATAAAATGAAAGTATAAGGATAAGTCAAAGATTGCAATAATATAGATCACAAAAACAATATGGAAGATTTAGAGAGATATCACTCCCAATTTCTATCTTATATATCCAAATGTATCTTTAGTAAGGGGTTTTCTAAATTTTATTAACATTCTAATGAGTCGCCTATTCTCTGAGGAAATGATATTTCATGGGAATATGTTTTATATTTGAATGCATCACAAAATTAGTTTGAGATATTGATTGTGCATGTATTATCAAGAGAGAGAGAGTGAGAGAGAGAGAGAGAGAGAGAGAGAGAGAGAGAGAGAGAGAGAGAGAGAGAGCCCCAAGGGATAGTTTAGTTGGTCTAGTTCTCATTGCTAAGTACCTCGCCAATCAAGAGGTCATGGGGTCAAATCTCTTGGATGCCCTTAGGGTTAGGCCCTGCTAGTTTGCCTGTGAGTAGATCCCTTCAGGTTGATCTACTCATATTTTCTTGTGGATGTAGCAACCACCTAGTGTCCATGAACAATATATATATATATATATATATATATATATATATATATATATATATATATATATATATATATATATATATATATATATATATATATATATATATATAGAGAGAGAGAGAGAGAGAGAGAGAGAGAGAGAGAGAGAGAGAGAGATAGATATAGAGATATAGAGAGAGAGAGAGAGAGACATATATGTAATGTGGACATTCTATATTTGTAGTCCTTTTTACTCTAAATACACAACCTAATTTGGCGCATAGGATATATAGTTGAAAAATATTATTCTGAGACATTTCCAACATTATATGGCACACCCTTTAACTCCATAGGAATGAGGAGACATGAAATATTATATCAAGTTGACCCAACTAGTTTTACTTGTTGGATCCATAAGTGAATGAAGAAACGTTATAAATAAAGAATTGATGATTGCATTTAAAGACCATCCAATCAAGAAGATATCTAAGGTTTGCAAGAGAAGATAGTGAATATTGTTGGGGTTTTAAATGTGGAACAAAAGTGTGGTTTGTGGAGTGAATGAGTCAACTTGGAATTTTCAATAAAAATTATTTGTTGAGATGTTATAAACTATGAAATATTGAGGAGACAAAGGAAATATCTCATGGTTCTTGTGAACACATTTTTAGTCTTTGGTTTGATATAATTTCATAGGAATTCCCTATGGAAGTTAGGGTTTTTGAGCAGTCCTAGAATTAGCTTCAAATTGGTTAGTTTGGAATTTTCACTATAACTTACTTTTTGAGATGTTCCAAGATGTGAAATTGTTAGGGGACAAAGCTAAGATCTCTAGGTACCTATGCTAAAAAATTTAGACTTTAGTTCATTATACTTTCAAAGATATCCCTTATGGAAATTAGGGTTTTTGAATGATCTTTAAGTCAACTTCAAACATGTCGGCTTGGAAATGTTTTTGTAACTTTTATTTTGGTACTTTTCAAACTGAAAAATTTTCAGAGATCTGAGGAGACATACATAAATTCCTTAAGTATATTTTTCATAATCATATGTGAAAAATTTGATATGTGGCATGTTGTACAAGTTAATTCTCGAAAATAAGCCAAAAACAACAAGTTTTGGGAGAAGTAGACTTGGTGAAGGAAAAAGTAGTAAGTAGGCCTAGTGAAGGTAGAAGTAGCAAGAAGAATCAGTGAAGTATGTTTGCAGCTAGGAATATTTGCAACAACGGGGATTAGTGTCTCCAGCATGTTGGTGCCTACATATATTTGCAACAATGGGGATTGGTGTCTCCAAGAGGTTGGTGCCTATAAATATTTGCAACAATGGGGATTAGTGTCCCCAGTAGGTTGGTTCCTACTAATGTTTGTAAAAGTATATTGGTTCCTACAGAGAATTATAGAAACAAGTTTGGTGGTTTTCTCCCGAAACAATTTCCGTGTAAATATTGTTTTCCATGTTCTATAATTATTGGATCTAATATGTGATTTTTTTATTATGTTTCATGAATGTTTGAATAAATAAAAATTATCATACACTTATTCAACGCCCGCACCCCCCCTTTCAGTATAAGTGTGTGTTGAATAACATTGTGTAATGTTGGAAATTTAAATGATGAGGATTTTGCTAAGGAAATTGTTGATGCATTAGGAGACTTTGGTTCTGAAGAAATATCGTTAGTATGTAAACTCACCATTTATCTAATGAAGAAAATGAATGAGTCTCAAAACTGTAGAGTTAGTTAAAATGTTAAGAAGTTTATTAGCTGAGAAACACCAACAACAAGTGAATCTTCTTATTGAAAAGCAAAACATAGATGTGACATTGGAAAAGGATCTTCATAAAAAGGAGATAGAATATATTGAGGAAGAACACTCAAAACATGTGGGTGTTCTTCAAGAAAAACCAAATTTATAGTTGAAAGAAATTACTAGTTAGTATCATAAGTAAATTAATTTTGCTTAGTCAAAGCTAGAAGAACTGGAGGAAAAATTGGGTAGTTCACAATTATAGCATGAAGCTACAAAAGAGTTGAATGTATAACATGGTAGTTCATAATTCGTTAAAGCTGAAGTTGTAACAATCAATTCTAAATTCTTTCATTTGTAGGAGATGTTTTATAACAAGCTGAATAAGTTAGAGCATCAAAATAATAAGTTAC
The DNA here is from genome assembly GCA_031772625.1 of Pinus tabuliformis. NCBI lineage: Eukaryota > Viridiplantae > Streptophyta > Pinopsida > Pinales > Pinaceae > Pinus > Pinus tabuliformis. The sequence goes on from CM062811.1 coordinate 423,080,047, forward strand.
TTGAATTTTATAATCAAATTCAATCTGAATTAAGAAATTAGAAAGAATCTCAAGAAATTGACAAAATGAATATTTGGGAAGTTAATAATATGAATGTATATGAAAACATTCCTAAGACATCATATGAGGATTTGTTTAATTTACAGTTATCATTAGACATGTAGTTTGACACTTATGACTATTATTAGGAGATAATTAAAGAAACACATGAGAATTGTAAAAAATTGCGAGATGAATATCTAGATATCATTGAATAATATGGCATGCAAAATAATTAGTTCTTGGGATAGAAAATACCATTGCAAACTTGTCTTGATGATGTAAAGAAGAAAATTAGAGGTTAGAATGGAGAATATTACTAAGCTAGGTAAATGAAATAGCGACTTCGTCCAAGACATTATCTCCAAACCTAAAGAATGCTTCAAGTCGATTATCTCTTTCATGACAAAAGTGAAAAATAACATGCAAAAATTTCTTCTAGACACTACATGTGTGAGAAAAATGTGAAAATTCCAAGACCCCCTCTCATTTCTCAATGCTTAAAAAACTTCTATTTATACCAATCATTCCTAAAGGAATAGGAGAACAAGGAATCCACTGCAAGTAAGGAAGATTCATATTCCTAATCAACATGGGAGAGTTATCTTTCTATTTTGAATGCCAATTGAAGAGAAGTAGGAAACAAACATTATTTTCAGTGGTAATTATTATATAATGAACCTTTTCATTAGTTGATGATGTTGGGAAATATTATACTCAAAATTTTATATTACTATCAGTTTGAATATGATTTTAGAAGACCAAGATCCTTTTTATGAATCTAGTACTTTGTAGATGACTAGTTATATGGCAACATTTTTGTGAGTTGTATGGTTTCTTTGAGAAAATTTTGAAAACCACCAAAATGAGATTAGGAGGGATTATCCCAGGTATTAGCATGGTGACAAATCTCCTCATTCTCCTTCCTATACAAGTAATGTGAGCCTTGCATTAATCAAGTGATCCAAAAACCCAAAGGCTCACTAATATAAAACATGACATATCCCACATTCAGTCGAGCTTCCTCCCATGCATTAGTCTCTCTCTATAAAGTACTATCACTTCCATTATTTTTCCTAAGACTAAACAAGCACATATGGGAACTAAGAAATTTCACAAATTAAATATATTACCCCAACATGAGTTACGATCTAGTAATTAAGAAGAATATAAAGGAATATTTTCTTTCGAGTGAAGAATCTACATAAGAAAGATGGAAATAAGGATTGTAGAACATTATTGATCCTAGAATCTCAATCTATAGTTTATCAATTACCTACTAACTCTCACAATATCTAATTCATTTCCCTTCAAAGTGTCTAATTAGTGGTAGAGATACAATATGTCCACCTTTGTTGAGTCCATAAAGTTTTAACTCAAGATGCCAAGCCAACATAGATGGGATGTTCCTATCCCAAAATCCCTCTTGAGTAGGCCTAGGAGAAAATTTAATTGGTGGCATTGGTATTCAAACATAATCGAAAGGAATGGGAAGAAGTGGAAAACCATGTAAGACCCCTTTATTTTGTAAATGGGTTGTGGGATATTATCATCTCACCTCAAGCCAAAAAGCTCCCCCGGTGCTTGTATTTTGTGGAAAAAAATATGCACCCTTAAGTAGTGCATCCAATGCTATATAAGTTGAGATATATAAATATGGATATAGACCATTTAAATTCAACGATAGATATATTGAACTATATATCATTTGATACACTATTACAATTTGCATATTCTTTACCATGGAGGAATATCTTCCCTAGAATTTGTATGGGTGCAACATATCTTTCATAGGAAACTAACATGCATCAAGGGAGTGCATTCTACCAAAATATTGCACGTAGTCAACCAAAAATGGTGGAAGTACATGCCTACCAAGCTTAAAGCATTTCTAAGCAATCATTAGCTAAAGTCACATTGGAAGCCAATAGAATCAACATCTCAAATTCTTGAGCTTAACTCATTCCCTTTTCATGGAATTAATGCTAATATTAATATAAAAAGACTACTTTTAATAGGTCATACAAATAAAGGCACTCTTACATCAATAGATAAAAGTTGCGGGTCTCAAGAGTTGGGATAAAATCCAAATTAAGGAAAGAAAAAGTAGAGTGGGAGAAGACGCCAATCAAGAGACAATAGTGCACAAAAAAGTAGCTAAAGTTTACATGTGAAGGAGTTAGTTGATGGACACACTTAACCAAGGCCAAAAAACAAATATCAAAGCTCATTTCCAACTACTATGACATAATATGAGTTGGAAGCACATCAAACTCATCACCGCATGACAAAGACATGTAATCGATACTAACATGTCAAGGACACCATGTGGCTAGTACACACAACAATCTTACTAGTCCCCAAATTGCAAATTATAAAATGTTTGTCTATATCTTTGTAAAATGATGAAAATTTCTAATAGTTTTATAGAGCATCTATATAATTTTGGCAATTTTTAAGGTAAAAGAATTTTATACTATATAATTTGGGTGAATCATTTTTGGAAAAAACAGACATTAGTGAATTGTTTTTTTGGAAAAACCATGGAAAATTAGCCCACTTGCGAATATTAGCCCCTAAAATTTTCCATGACTCATTCTTCTATGCCATAACAAACTTTAATCCAATTTCCTCGTACACCATTCTTCTTTAAATTCATCTATGATATATATTTTTCTTTAGGTCTTACTTTCATTTTCCACCACTCTTTGTACGCAACATTTCCTTTTTTCACATTTATTAGAACCAAATGCCATATCATATCCTTGATCATACATTTGACTGAGATTCAAAACATTATTCTTTATACCATCAACATATAGAATGTTTTGATTTTTAGTCTTTCCATTATCAAGGCTAGTTCTCACCTTTCCCATTCTTTTAACTTATGCATATTTCCATAACTGAAAGTTCCTCCAATGTCTTTGTTTAGCAAGATAAATTTTATATTATATCCTATCATATGTTTTGAACATCCATTATCGATATACCATTGACCAAGTTGAATTGAGAATATAGAGAAAATCCACATTCTTGATGATTTTCTTACTTCCTTTTCCAAACCTTCATGCATTATTCCTTTTTTTCTTCGGAGGCCCTGTTGTCTTGCTTCTATAATCACATTGTTTGTCCAAATTTATTTCACTTGTAACATTCAATATAATCCAATGAAAGGATTTGTATATTACAACACCACCTTCATAAGGAATTATTCATGATTTTCTTGCCTCCTTTTCCAAACCTTTGTGCATTCCTCTTGTTTTTCTTTGGAGTCCCTATTGAGCTGCGTCTACAATCACATGATTTATCTATATTTATTTCACTTGTAACATTCAATATAATCTAATGAAAATAATTGTATATTATAACACAACCTTCATAAGGAATTCTATATTTTTTTTCTTATGTAGACATTCACCGAGATACTATATAATCCTCTACTTCTATATCTTCTACAATATATTCCCTTATGACCAAAATTACTACAAGAAAATTAATAGACAAAGAATTTATGGTAAGTGGATATGAAAGGCATTCATAAATAAACATTTCTTGTAAACCCATTTTAATTGTATTTGTTAGGAAAATTATATCTTTGTTTTTTCTTTACTCAATTTCACTAGTCCTTAGCTTCTTTGTGATGCTACTTTCATTATTGATAGACATTTCGAGCACACTAGCATAGCTTTTAGGTACTCCTTTGCATTCCTTTTATGAATTCTTTATGTAGTTCAAAATTTATGTAATCATTTATTAACCTTTACAAATTTCAAAATTTTGATTCAACTCTAGTTCCTTTGTCAAGGAAACAGGCTCTTCTTCTAGCTTCTCACAATTTCCTTCCTTTTATTTCAGCTAACTTGTTAGTATTTATTCTATTATCTTAGCCTCTTTTGGTTCTTCCTTTAGGCGAATTATTGTACTTTCTTGAGAAACATGATTTTGCTTCTCATATTTCTATAATAGTTCTTTCTATTATTTTTTTATCTTTCCTATAAGTTGTTGTGCCCTACAACAACCCCCCATTTCATATCACTTATATTCCAAACGATTAGCATATGAAATGGGTCCCTTTTAAAAATTTAATTGGCATTAATGAATTTGTTCAAAAACGGTATGATAATCAAACGAATTTATGAATGAGAGCCTTTTTGAATAAATATCAAGCATTTTTGGTTAGTGCGAAAAATCAATCGCAAGATCGCATGTCGCAACAACAAGAGAAACACATTTAAATATCACCTTGGTTCTTGCCGATGCGATATCGCTATCGGCGATCGGCGGTATTCGATGCACACACGAAATGAACACATATCTTACACCCCGATGCGATGTGATATCGGCGATCGGTTATCGGCACTGCCTCTTGTGGAAAAACGCCTTAAGTTATAAGCCCCGACCCGATGCGATATCGCTATCGGTATTCGGCGGAACCCCAAACACTTTCACAAGACGCTCAGGTCTTTTCCCCGATGCGATGTGATATCGCAATCGGAAGTCGGCATATCATTTGACATACATCTGGTAATGTGCTCATGCGCTAATTCGATGCAATGTCGCAATCGACATTCGCCAAGACAGCTCCCAAATGATAGTATCACTCACACCCCCAATGCGATGCGATGACGTTTAACGATGATTAGAGTTCTTAAAAGGTGATTCCTTCAAAGCTTTTAAGTTATATTTTAATCCGGTTGATAAAGCACAGATTTCGAAATGCCGTTAAATGCACGGATAAGGTAATGCATGCGTATTTAAAACTTTTCCCCTTCGATTTAACGAATACTTACGATTAGACCTTTAAAAAATCTGTTGCACGCGTTAAGGGGTCATTCAGCCTAATGACGATGTAATGTTCATTTATGGAGCAGCAGGTCGTAAAATCGCCATCATTGCATCTGCGGTGTCTTCTTAAATGATTAGATCCGCAGCCCCTTTTAGAATTAATCTTGCCACGCTTCAAGTGATATATCTTTCCCGTTATGGATTGTCATTGTTATTTCCTCGTTACGATTTCTCTTGCCTTTGTGTAGAGTTCAGCTGTCGAGAGAAGCCTGAAAATGATGGGGAAGAAGTTCAAGAAGGCTGCGGGTTCTAATGCAGCACCTGTTGCAGGTCAAGATGCCACAGTTTCGAAGAAAGGCCTAATCTCATGCACTGGTCTTCCTAGCACTACATGGCAGGGTACATATAATCTGTTAGAAGCCGAGCAACCGGCGAAGACAGTGACGGAGGCTAGCGTTGACGAACAAAGGAAATCTGATGCAACTCTCAAAGACTTGGCCGACTCCTTTTTGCACAGAATAGCAGCAAGAGAGAAGGTTCTACCTTTCACTGATGTGGTACGCTGGGCGATCGAGGAAATTCCTCTCACTGATAGAAATTTTCATACAAGGGATGGAAGGATTTTCGGGTCGTTCAAGCCTGATGACCTGAGGCGAATGTATCATTTGCCTGAACCAGAGCTAGTCTATAACAGAGCCTTCGTGGAGAAGTTCGCGAACGAGAATGAATCACCATCTGAACCCCTCCGAGATTGGAGGCAGAACCCGGCCAAACACAAGCATGAAAGTTCGGGTAAGTACTCCAATGCTTCTTTGGCTTCTCCCTATTGCTATGCGGGGATTATGATGTGTAGATTGTGGGGATTACATGACTCCGCTAATATCCATATTGACATGGTTCCCCTAATAGAAGCGGCTGTCAATAGTACAATTATGGATTGGGCCACTATTCTATCTGATAAGTTGGTCATAGCTGTTCGTGAATTTAGAGCCAAAACCATAGTCAGCGAAAGGAAAATCCCACCGTTTTATTACTCTGCTTACATTATGGATACCCTGTGTTTTAATTCTAAGTTTCCTGTCCTCGGTTGGAGATGGACTACCCATGATCCAACACCCATCCATTTGTACCATCGGAAATTGTGGAAGTCCTCTTACAAGGACCATTTGCATCAAATTTGCAATGGTTTCATGGTGCCCATTCACTATTCTATTTTCGACAGACCCATCCCAAGAATTTCTCATGAAGCTTCTTTTGACTTACCAACCATAGCAAATTGGTTCGGGGAAGAGCATTTCACCTATATTAGAGTTTTTGGAAGCAAAGCTAGGCCACACGTTCTCCCTTTATACATCCCAGACAAACTGTTAGCCCGGGAAATCTGCTACCAGATTATGTCCGAGAGTGTCACACAAACTCTCAAAGAGGAGAAGAAAAGAGGTTGGCCCTCTTTTCCTTTAAGAATTGGAGTTTATACTCTACTTAATTACAAGCATGCAGAAAAAGAAGCAACAAAACTCCAAATGATATCCCTGGCCACTATCCCAAACAGACTCTACGATCCGAACAAGACTGCTTTCATTGCCCTGGAACAGGCCAAACTGTCAAAGATTTTCCATCAAGAAGATGAGTTTGATGACCTGTTCGTAGGTGCCGGTTCAATAAGCCAAACCAAACAGCTTGCCGCAATGAGATACAATGATGTGGCTTTAACTGAGTTTAATAAACTTAGAGAGCAGAGGTTGCAAACTCTGCCTCCAGATTTATTATCCACAACCCCAGCATCTTCCTCAAGCGAGCCTGGTCGGCAGCAGATACGTCCACCTCCTGTTACAACAAAAGAACAGGACAAACAACAGGAGGAAAGGCAAAACAAGCTGCAGGCAGAGAGGCAGAGAAAGGAGCAGTTAGAAAGGCAGCAAAAGGCACAGAAGGAACAAGAGCATAGAAAGCAGAAAGAGATAGAGGAACAGAGGAAGAAGAAAGAAGAAGAGAAAGCAAAGAAAGAACTAGAAGATAGGCAGAAAAAGGAATTGGAGGAGCAACAATGGAAAGCGCAGGAGGAGCAGCAGAGGGCAAAACAAGAAAAGCAACATGAGCAAACCTCCACCGATCCTGAATTGATTAAAGAATGGAACCAATTCGATTCCATTATCAGTGGTAAGGAAGCCTCCAAAGACTCAGACACCTCTAAAATAAGCAATGCTCCCAATACTACTTCTTCTCAGGTTCTAGAAAGAACCAGCGGCCCACCCATTTCACAGGATGTCGAGGTAATCACTCAAGACCCGTCCAATCAAATTGATCTCCAGGTGGAAGAAATTCCTCCCCTGGATATTTTCTACAGCCCAAAGCATAGAGCCGTTGTTAGGCGCTCTAAGAAGAGACGAAGGCTTGATCAACCTTCTATTTCTCCTGAGCGAACAGTCACGGGCAATGTGGTCTGGAAAGGGGAATTGGACCCTTCTGATGATCTAACTAAGCTATCGCAATTCACGGGAGCTTATTCGGCAGCAACTATCGATAAAGCATCAGAGGTAAGTCTTATGTTGAAGACTAAAGACCATGAAATTTATGCAGTACAGGCAGAAGTAATAGAGGCGAAAAACAAGGCAGCACAGGTAGAAGAGCAGTTGCTGGCACAATGGCAAGAGAACAAAGTATTAACCCAGCAAATGCATGCCGAAAAGCAGAAGGCAGACCAGGACGCAGTCCAGAGGCAGAATACATTGTCAGAGACATTAGCACAGTTGAGAGCAGCGAACGAGCTGATAATGAAATCAAAAGATGAGCAAATAGCTCAGCTATCAGCACAGCTCGACAGTATCAAGGATGCCCAGAGTGTTGAAGACTTCAGAGCAGAGGCAACTCGAATAAATGGCGCATTAATATCTCAGATCAGGCTTTTATGCCGACAACTTACTGACGTTGATTCATTATGCGAAACATCCACAGCAGTATGTCAGCAGATAGAGAAAGCCAGAAATGAGCTAGATCAGGCCGAAGACACCATATCCGAATATCTTGAGTGGCAAGATTCTGTAGAAGGGAAAGCGGCAAACTTTCCCCGAATTTATGAAACGTACAAAGACATACTCTTCATGGAGTGGAACACCCAGGTAATGAAAGCGGAAAGGGTGGCCTCAAGATGTAAAATGATTGCCAGCAACATGATCAATCTAGTCAACGACACACTCTATCTGGCAAATATGATCTCCCAGTGCACACCTGGAAGTATAACAACAGCAAACATGCTTGAGCAGAGAAATTATCCTGATCTGGAGAAACAAGGAAGATTAATCGCGGGAGTAAATACTTTAACCACCGACGCATACTGGCTCTTTCTGATTAAACCACACTCTCAAAGGTCGGCTCTCAACTGTTTAACAGATGCCCTCCGATACCTGATTTCCGACATTCAAGATGCCACATATGATGCCCAGCTAACTTCGCGTCTCAACACTCCACCAGAAGTGGAACCAATGCTGGCGATATGTCAGCGAAGGAGTAAAGGCAAAGAGACCACCGAATGAAGCATTGCCGCCGACTGCCAGATTGCCAGAAAAGATGATGATATTTGTTAATGCCAATTTAGTAGCTTTTCAGTTTTTTAGATATTTAGATTAGCATAGTATTTATAGACCCTTTCATTGTTTTGGAAAGGGTCGTAAAATTTTGTAATAGACTTAAAGGCTGAAGTTTGCACTATTGTGCTTCAGTCTATATTCTTTTGTGAAACTCGACCAATGGTTCTTAATTTTGATTAGAAGGTTGTTTTATGCAATTGCGCACTATTGTCTCTTGTTTGGAATGCTTTCTGGTTTGAAGGAAGGACTGCGACATAGCGATTGATACATTGGATTGTTAAGCAGCTTACATGGTACTTTTATCTGCATCTGCATTCTTTCCTTTTACATGAATTGTTATGTTATTATCTTTGCTATTGTTGAATACATGAATGCGATATAACGGCAAATCTTCATTTCATTTCACTATTGAATGTTTTGTGATTTGTTATCTCTTTTACTCATGCGTGTGTCAATGATATAAATGAATAAGTGTAGTAATTCGCTGTTATCGTTCTGCATAACTAATTATGCAGAACAATCTTAAATGATTTAAACCTCTATGCTTTGGTGTTAGAGTCATCTATATGCCTACCTTAAAGCACAAATTATCAAACGCTACGCTTTAAAAGATTGATAAGACCCCGGGATAGATTTTAGTTGTTATATTTTTGCTGATAGTATAAGTCCATCGCTTACCGCTAGCTTATTACAGAAGTCACTTATCCATCCCATTTATCTATATTTCTGGGAAACTGGTCCCATTACCCCCAGTCGGAGCCACTATCCCAAACGGAAAAGGAGCTGCACTAAGGTCCGGACCGGGTGGTTTCCCCAATGTTGTTGCAACGATTTTCGGGGCATCAACATTTTTGGCGCTAGAAGGAGGGCCTCGACTGTGAATGGCAAGCAAACCTAAATCTGTAAGCCATTCTAAGAGTAATTCTCCCTCCAAAACCCCTCCTGCTTCTCAATCCCATGCTCGTTCTCCAGCACGCAATCAAGAAGAAGGAGAATCAACCACCACTGCTCATACCCATCATATTTCAGAACAATTGAGTCTTGAATCTCCTGAAGTCCAGTCTCTTATCCACAAACTTCAGAGCTTCTCGATTTCCCCACAGAAATCTGAAGTATCGCAAAGCAGTGTGACTTCACAGTTCAATTTATCTCATCCACTTACCAGACTTCAGAGCGAGAAACTCGGTATTGAACCCACTAAGTACCCTTTACCAAAAAGGAAAAAAGCAAAGAAAATCACTGAAGGATCTGATAGTGAAGACCTTTCTTCCATATCCTCCATCTCATCTCCTAATCTGCAAAGTCATCCACCCACTCCTCCATTACATATTGTTGTTCATCAGGGATCAGCACCTTTAATATCCCAACCTATTCACTCCTCATCTTTGATACCGTCCCAAACATCTGGAATCCCAACAGTAGTAACAACCACTGTCGCTAGCACAATGGCAGACCCATGGACTAGGCCCGGTGCAGTCAATATGCCCGGACCATTGCATGATCTACCAGATGCTCCCGAAAAATGGCTGCCTAAATTTAATCCAGATAACAGAACCCAAGCTGAAGAACATATTAACAATTTTATGTTAGCAGTAAACTTAAAAGGAGTGACAGAGCAAGATGTTGTTGTAAGACTCTTCCCTTATACCTTACAAGGATCAGCAGGATCCTGGTATTTTTCCTTACCCTCTGGTTCAATTACCAGTTGGAACACATGCCAAGAGCAGTTCCTTACCAAATATGGAGATGATAGGTCCTTGGCTACTTTGATAAACGATCTCTCCAATCTAAGGATAGAGCACAGGGAACCAATAAAGGAGTTTAATGCCAGATTTAATAAACTCCTGAATAAAATCCCTACCGATTCTAAACCAAGTGAACAAATCCGAAGCGAATGGTATATTACCGCCCTACATGCCAACATAGCCATTTTTGTAGATAGGGCTGGGAAACCTACCTTAGCTGAAAACATGAAAGAAGCACTTGCTGTTGAAAAGCGCATTAATGCTCTAGAAAAGAAAGCTGCTCTAGAAGACCGAAAAGCTAAAAAAGTCTCATTTAAAGAAGATTCCAAGAAGAAAACCCCAAAGGACCCCTATGACATGGAAGGTTTACAAAAGGTCCTTAAAACATTGTCTAACGAAATGGTTGACATCAAGAAGCAGGTGGCCGAAACCTCAAATAAAAGACCATTTAGAACTTACAAGAAAACTGAATCAAAGCCGCCCAATGTTATATCCAATGCAGACTCTGACCAAGAGGAAGAGGAAGAGGAAACAACCTCTCATACTGAGGAGGAAGAAGAAGTAGCTGAATGCCACGGCATGTGGGATTTTATACTCCCAAACTCTGATACCGAGAATGAAGAAGAAGCCTTTCCTGTTACTACAAGAAGTAAAAGCACTTCCGAACCTGCCCAGGCAATTACAAAGAAAAGGAGCGCAGGTGCTAACACAACAAAAGAGAAAGTTCTTCCAAAGAAATCGCCTGTGACACCTCCCCAAAATCAGCCCTTAACTTCTAATTCCCCTTCAGCATCCAAAACACTAGTGGTATCTGACTCCATGGAGTATAATATTGTTGATGATATGAAGAAGACTAAAGCAAACATAACTATGTTTGAGCTAAGTAAATTGAAACATCAACAGAAATTACTTCTAAAAGAGTTGAATGTTGTCCCCTCTACTCCACTTCCTAGTACAAGAGCTGCCAGTGATCAAGGCCTGCCCCCTGCAGTTATGGTAGAAGCTACCGATTCAGTTCTGATTGGAGATAGTTCCAATTCTCATACTCCACCTTTCTTGCTCACCTATGAAATTTATAATCGAAATCTGCACAATTGTTTAATCGATTCAGGGGCATCATCTAACATTATGCCAGCTTCAGTTTGTTCTCAACTGAACATCGAACCCCAGAAATCTGCTATTCACATTGTACAGCTAGACAGAACCAAAGTGCAGGTTGTGGGTGAAATTAATTCTGTAACCATCAGGTTGTCTGCTGACCCTAGGGTTGTACAAAGAATAGATATTTTGATCGCCGACATACCTGAATTCTACGGCTTAATTCTGAGCAGAGATTGGTCCGAAAAACTACATGGGTACATTTCCACTGATTGGTCACATATGTGGCTTCCCTACAAAGGCAAGCCTAATCAAATCAGGATTGATCGTGAGAAACATATGACCCACACAGTAACTGACTTCGAGCAAGAAAACCAACCTGTTGCGTTCAACAACAACATTTTGGGGAATTATTCGTCAGAATCATTCTTTGGCAACTTTGTTGCCCAACCTTCTCCTTTTTCAGTTAATCATTGTACATCTCAGATTGAGAATTTTTCACAAACGGATTTGTCTAGATGTTCTAATGATAATGAAAAAGCTGTAAATTTGTCTGTTAATACTCCTTTGTTTTGGTCTCTATATTTTGATGGCTCTAAGTCCAGTGAGGGCTCAGGAGCAGGTTGCATTTTGGTTAGTCCGCAAGGAGAAAAGACAATGTTGTCCTGTAGACTAGAATTTGAGTGCACCAATAACACAGCCGAATACGAAGCCTTGGTTCAAGGATTATATAAGGCAATCGGCCTTAAAGTCCAATATCTTAAAGTGTTCGGTGACAGTGAGATCATTGTTAAGCAGGTAAGGAATGCAATTCATTGCCTCTCAAGCCACCTTAAGCATTATCAATCGCTAGTGCAAGATCTCACCTCACATTTTTCAGCATTCAATATTTCCTCAATTCCTAGGTCACAGAATTCAGCAGCCGACTTACTGGCCAACGTAGCTTCCAAACTTCTGCCTTCTGAAGACTTTAGCCTTGATAGATTTTCTGTAGAATTAATTTTTAGGCCTTCAGTTCCTGATAATATCACTAATTGGAGGGTTTTCAACCACGATGAGGATATCTTACAATTCTTAACCTCTGAAAAATCCTATGACAATCAAATCATTGAAGAAGATGAGCATGATTCCCAAATGAAAAGAACATCTCAAGAAAACGCGATCCCTAAGCCTGTGGTAAAGCTCGAAGACCTTTATGACATTAAAGACAGGTTCAAACCTGTAATTAATGCAAAACTCCAAAGCTCTACCCTAAGGTTTGAATTGATTAATTTGGGAACTGAGCAAGCTCCTCAAAATATCAACTTAGGATTAGGACTTTCTGTAGAAGAAAAGGAAGCATTTGTTAAACTGTTAAAGAAAAACAAACAAGTTTTTGCTTGGAAGTATGATGACCTCAAGACATATGACACATCTATCATCCAGCATACTATTCCTATGCTTCCCGATCAGAAGCCGATTCAGCAGAAGTTAAGGAAAATCCACCCAAATTTGGAAAGCCAGATAAAGTCGGAACTTAACAAGCTTTTAAAGGCCAAGATTATTTTTCCTGTCCGACATTCAAATTGGGTCTCCAATATGGTACCAGTCAGGAAGAAAAATGGCGACATCCGAATTTGTATCGATTTCAGAAACTTGAATAAAGCGAGCTTGAAAGATAACTTCCCATTGCCTACTATGGAGCAGATCCTCCAATCAGTAGCAGGATCTGAATTGATGTCCTTTCTTGATGGATTCTCAGGATACAACCAAGTTCTAGTTCATCCTGATGACCAACTCAAAACCACATTCAGAACAAAATGGGGAACATATGCATATCAAAAAATGCCTTTTGGACTCATAAATGCAGGAGCAACGTTCCAAAGAGCTATGGATACAGCCTTTAGAGGGTTGATTAACCGAACAGTAGTCGTCTACCTTGATGATATTATTGTATATTCTAAAAAGAGATATAATCATTTGCATGACTTGAATCAGATTTTTCAGCGATGCAAAAGATATGGCATCTCTCTCAACCCAAAAAAGTCTTTCTTTGCTCTAGACCAGGGTAAGCTTTTAGGCTTTATTGTATCTAAAGATGGCATTTATGTAGATCCTGATCGGATTAAGGAAATTTCTGAAATCCCTTTTCCACACAACAAAAAAGCGATGCAGTCATTTTTGGGTCAGATTAATTTTGTCAAACGATTTGTTCCAGATTTTTCACAGATAGTATTACCAGTCCAGACGATGATTAAGAAAAATTCAACCTTCAGGTGGGGATCGGAAGAAAAACATGCCTTTGATGTTATCAAGCAATCAATAATCACTGCCCCAGCCTTGAATACTCCAAATTTTTCTAATCATTTTACTTTGTATACCATCGCATCCGACTTATCTTACGCTGCAGTACTCACGCAATTAAATGATGACAATTTGGAAGCGCCCATCTCTTTCTTTAGTTCAAACTTTCAGGGCGCCGAATTAAATTATTCTGATGTTGAGAAACAAGCTTTTGCTGTGTTTAAGGCAGTCAAGCATTATCGACCCTTTCTTTTAAAAACCCATACTAAAGTGATAGTTCCTTTCCCGGCAGTCAAGCAACTATTAATTCAAAAAGAATTGGGTGAAAAAAGGGCAAACTGGGTCGCAGCGCTCCAAGAGTATGATCTAGAAATTAAGCCAGCAAAGATTGTTAAAGGCCAAGGTTTTTGCAGGATATTGGCAGGAGCATCTAACATTCCGGAATCAAGCGATACAGATCAAACCCAAGAAGTTAATCAGATAAGTGCTACAGATTCCGAATCTCAATATGCAGATTTAATCTTTTATCTAAAGAATGGTTATGCACCTCCGAATTTGTCCTACAAAAACAAAAGGGCCATTAGATTAAAAGCGAAGAATTTCTCGATTATTAACGATGTACTTTTCAAAAGAAATTATGATTCTATTCTATTAAGATGTCTTGAAAAACCTGAGGCTCAAAAGGTTTTGCAGGAGCTAGATGACGGACCGGCAGGAGGACATTTTGGAGCTGATACAACAGCTCATAAAGTTATTCATGCTGGTTACTATTGGCCTACTTTGTTTAAAGACACTCACGAGTATGTAAGGAAATGTCTCAAATGCCAAACTTCTGGTGGAAGACAACAAAAACCAGCTTTCCCTTTGCAACCAGTCAACATTGAACAGCCCTTTGAACAATGGGGATTGGACATCATTGGAGAAATTAATCCACCTTCTTCCAAGCAACATAAATATATCCTTACAGCCACCGATTACTTTACAAAGTGGGTAGAAGCAGTTCCGTTAAAGACAGCAAACTCTGAAGCCATCATGGAATTCATTGATCAATTCATCATTACCAGGTTTGGTGTTCCAAACGCTCTTGTCTTTGATAATGCTTCTTATTTCTCAGGTAATGCAATGATTCATTTCGCTATCAAAAGAGGGTTTAAATTAAAGTATTCTGCTAATTACTACCCTCAGGGTAATGGCCTAGCAGAGTCAACTAATAAAAACCTAATCAAAATTATCAAGCGAACAATTGAAGAGAATCATAGAAACTGGCATAAATCCCTAGTATTTGCATTATGGGCCGATAGGATAACACAGAAAGCTTCCATTGGAACCTCTCCGTTTAAACTTGTCTATGGAAAAGAAGCAATTATACCAACTAATCTTCTTCTTCCCTCTCTAGCCCTAGTGCAATTTATTGAGGAAACTCCTTCTTCCTCTATCCAGCTCAGATATGATCAAATTCTCAAACTTGAAGAGGAAAGGGAAAAGGCCAAGGTTACGCACGCTAAGCATCAGCAAGTCATTAAAGCAGCTTTTGATCTAGCCTCATCTAGTCCTAAACAATTCCAAGTCGGAGATTTAGTTCTGAAATGGGACAAAGCCCATGAAGACAAAGGTAAACACTCCAAGTTTCAGAAACTATGGCTTGGACCATTTCAGATCTGTGGAAAGATAGGCCATTCCACTTTTATGCTGCAAGATTTATCAGGGGTGAGAGATTCTCTCCCTGTTAATGGTCTGATCTTAAAGAAATTCTTTAATTGAGGAGGTGACCCCTTCTCCTTTTAGTTTGATAGATTTTTATAGTTTGTAGGATTTGTAGAAAATAAGGGTGTGGGATATCTTTCGTTGACTTTTTGCTGTAGTCAAAAGTTGTCTCACTGGAGCACTTTCGATATTTGCTTTTGATAATAGAATCCTAAACCAAGAAGGATCATTTCTAGGAAATTAGATATCTTTTTATTTTGAGATCGCAGTCTTACTTTGCAAACTTCCCTCAAAACGAAAAAGTCCTATGAATCATTTTGGGTTTTAGAAAATTGGTCTCCAAAGGTTATCTATATTAAAGTAGAAGCTAATCCATCTTCAGCATCTTTAACTCTCAACCTGTCATCCATTTTCTCTCAAGGAGACAATTGTTCATCCCATTCACCAAAAGTTTATGATTACTCAGAGTGTAATTCTAAAATATAAAGATTAAAGATAAGAGGTCTTATTGCAAGCCTGCTTACCATGTTCATAGGAAAATAATTTAACTGACATTACCAAAACTGCATATCAAACAGGGTAATGGCTTGAAATTTCAAGACAAGGGGTCTCATCACGAGCCAGCTTGTTCAGTTTGATTACTACCCGTGAGTGGCATTGTCATTATCTGGCCACCAAACCAGGACAATGGCTTTTTATCTCAAGCAAAAATGAAGTTCAAAATATGGAAAATATGTGATGAATTCATTCTCTTTAATCACACTCTTAAGTGAATGGAACAATGGACAACAGCATGGTTAAAAGGTAACCCTGCCGAGACTATGAACGTTTGCTGGCAGCAGAGGCTCTACCTATGACAGAGGAGTTTACTTTAAAAGCTGATTTGGGAAAAGTTTTCTGTTTTACCATTATAAACCATTAAAGACCTGTTTTAAAACTTAGAATGCATTTATTATCTTTACAAAAGGAGGAAGTCAACAGAAGAATTCTGCTTTATTCAGAATCAATAGATATCTAGTTATATTAGAAAGTTTCCTTTTCTGATTGAGATTCTATTTGAAAAAGTTTAAGTGTTTTTAAAGTAGTCCCAGAGATAACTGGTTCTTCCAGCGAATCGCCAATTGTTGTGCCCTACAACAACCCCCCATTTCATATCACTTATATTCCAAACGATTAGCATATGAAATGGGTCCCTTTTAAAAATTTAATTGGCATTAATGAATTTGTTCAAAAATGGTATGATAATCAAATGAATTTATGAATGAAAGCCTTTTTGAATAAAGATCAAACAATTTTTGGTTAGTGCGAAAAAGCAATCGCAAGATCGCATGTCGCAACAACAAGAGAAACACATTTAAATATCACCTTGGTTCTTGCCGATGCGATATCGCTATCGGCGATCGACGGTATTCAATGCACACACAAAATGAACACATATCTTACACCCCGATGCGATGTGATATCGGCGATCGGTTATCGGCACTGCCTCTTGTGGAAAAACGCTTTAAGTTATAAGCCCCGACCCGATGCGATATCGCTATCGGTATTCAGTGGAATCCCAAACACTTTCACAAGACGCTCAGGTCTTTTCCCCGATGTGATGTGATATCGCAATCGGAAGTCGGCATATCATTTGACATACATCTGGTAATGTGCTCATGCGCTAATTCGATGCGATGTCGCAATCGGCATTCGCAAGACAGCTCCCAAATGATAGTATCACTCACACCCCCAATGCGATGCGATGACGTTTAACGATGATTAGAGTTCTTAAAAGGTGATTCCTTCAAAGCTTTTAAGTTATATTTTAATCCGGTTGATAAAGCACAGATTTCAAAATGCCGTTAAATGCAGGGATAAGGTAATGCATGCGTATTTAAAACTTTGCCCCTTCGATTTAACGAATACTTACGATTAGACCTTTAAAAAATCTGTTGCACGCGTTAAGGGGTCATTCAGCCTAATGACAATGTAATGTTCATTTATGGAGCAACAGGTCGTAAAATCGCCATCATTGCATCTGCGGTGTCTTCTTAAATGATTAGATCTGCAGCCCCTTTTAGAATTAATCTTGCCACGCTTCAAGTGATATATCTTTCCCGTTATGGATTGTCATTGTTATTTCCTCGTTACGATTTCTCTTGCATTTGTGTAGAGTTCAGCTGTCGAGAGAAGCCTGAAAATGATGGGGAAGAAGTTCAAGAAGGCTGCGGGTTCTAATGCAGCACCCGTTGCAGGTCAAGCTGCCACAGTTTCGAAGAAAGGCCTAATCTCAGATACTACATGCACCGGTCTTCCTAGCACTACATGGCAGGGTACATATAATCTGTTAGAAGCCGAGCAACCGGCGAAGACAGTGACGGAGGCTAGCGTTGACGAACAAAGGAAATCTGATGCAACTCTCAAAGACTTGGCCGACTCCTTTTTGCACAGAATAGCAGCAAGAGAGCAGGTTCTACCTTTCACTGATGTGGTACGCTGGGCGATCGAGGAAATTCCTCTCACTGATAGAACTTTTCATACAAGGGATGGAAGGATTTTCGGGTCGTTCAAGCCTGATGACCTGAGGCGAATGTATCATTTGCCTGAACCAGAGCTAGTCTATAACAGAGCCTTCGTGGAGAAGTTCGCGAACGAGAATGAATCACCATCTGAACCCCTCCGAGATTGGAGGCAGAACCCGACCAAACACAAGCATGAAAGTTCGGGTAAGTACTCCAATGCTTCTTTGGCTTCTCCCTATTGCTATGCGGGGATTATGATGTGTAGATTGTGGGGATTACATGACTCCGCTAATATCCATATTGACATGGTTCCCCTAATAGAAGCGGCTGCCAATAGTACAATTATGGATTGGGCCACTATTCTGTCTGATAAGTTGGTCATAGCTGTTCGTGAATTTAGAGCCAAAACCATAGTCAGCGAAAGGAAAATCCCACCGTTTTATTACTCTGCTTACATTATGGATACCCTGTGTTTTAATTCTGAGTTTCCTGTCCTCGGTTGGAGATGGACTACCCATGATCCAACACCCATCCATTTGTACCATCGGAAATTGTGGAAGTCCTCTTACAAGGACCATTTGCATCAAATTTGCAATGGTTTCATGGTGCCCATTCACTATTCTATTTTCGACAGACCCATCCCAAGAATTTCTCATGAAGCTTCTTTTGACTTACCAACCATAGCAAATTGGTTCGGGGAAGAGCATTTCACCTATATTAGAGTTTTTGGAAGCAAAGCTAGGCCGCACGTTCTCCCTTTATACATCCCAGACAAACTGTTAGCCCAGGAAATCTGCTACCAGATTATGTCCGAGAGTGTCACACAAACTCTCAAAGAGGAGAAGAAAAGAGGTTGGCCGTCTTTTCCTTTAAGAATTGGAGTTTATACTCTACTTAATTACAAGCATGCAGAAAAAGAAGCAACAAAACTCCAAATGATATCCCTGGCCACTATCCCAAACAGACTCTACGATCCGAACAAGACTGCTTTCATTGCCCTGGAACAGGTCAAACTGTCAAAGATTGTCCATCAAGAAGATGAGTTTGATGACCTGTTCGTAGGTGTCGGTTCAATAAGCCAAACCAAACAGCTTGCTGCAATGAGATACAATGATGTGGCTTTAACTGAGTTTAATAAACTTACAGAGCAGAGGTTGCAAACTCTGCCTCTAGATTTATTATCCACAACCCCAGCATCTTCCTCAAGCGAGCCTGGTCGGCAGCAGATACGTCCACCTCCTGTTACAACAAAAGAACAGGACAAACAACAGGAGGAAAGGCAAAACAAGCTGCAGGCAGAGAGGCAGAGAAAGGAGCAGTTAGAAAGGCAGCAAAAGGCACAGAAGGAACAAGAGCATAGAAAGCAGAAAGAGATAGAGGAACAGAGGAAGAAGAAAGAAGAAGAGAAAGCAAAGAAAGAACTAGAAGATAGGCAGAAAAAGGAATTGGAGGAGCAGCAACGGAAATCGCAGGAGGAGCAGCAGAGGGCAGAACAAGAAAAGCAACATGAGCAAACCTCCACCGATCCTGAATTGATTAAAGAATGGAACCAATTCGATTCCATTATCAGTGGTAAGGAAGCCTCCAAAGACTCAGACACCTCTAAAATAAGCAATGCTCCCAATACTACTTCTTCTCAGGTTCTAGAAAGAACCAGTGGCCCACCCATTTCACAGGATGTCGAGGTAATCACTCAAGACCCATCCAATCAAATTGATCTCCAGGTGGAAGAAATTCCTCCCCTGGATATTTTCTACAGCCCAAAGCATAGAGCCGTTGTTAGGCGCTCTAAGAAGAGACGAAGGCTTGATCAACCTTCTATTTCTCCTGAGCGAACAGTCACGGGCAATGTGGTCTGGAAAGGGGAATTGGACCCTTCCGATGATCTAACTAAGCTATCGCAATTCGCGGGAGCTTATTCGGTACCAACTATCGATAAAGCATCAGAGGTAAGTCTTATGTTGAAGACTAAAGACCATGAAATTTATGCATTACAGGCAGAAGTAATAGAGGCGAAAAACAAGGCAGCACAGGTAGAAGAGCAGTTGCTGGCACAACGGCAAGAGAACAAAGTATTAACCCAGCAAATGCAGGCCGAAAAGCAGAAGGCAGACCAGGACGCAGTCCAGAGGCAGAATACATTGTCAGAGACATTGGCACAGTTGAGAGCAGCGAACGAGCTGATAATGAAATCAAAAGATGAGCAAATAGCTCAGCTATCAGCACAGCTCGACAGTATCAAGGATGCCCAGAGTGTTGAAGACTTCAGAGCAGAGGCAACTCGAATAAATGGCGCATTAATATCTCAGATCAGGCTTTTATGCCGACAACTTACTGACGCTGATTCATTATGCGAAACATCCACAGCAGTATGTCAGCAGATAGAGAAAGCCAGAAATGAGCTAGATCAGGCCGAAGACACCATATCCGAATATCTTGAGTGGCAAGATTCTGAAGAAGGGAAAGCGGCAAACTTTCCTCGAATTTATGAAACGTACAAAGACATACTCTTCATGGAGTGGAACACCCAGGTAATGAAAGCGGAAAGGGCGGCCTCAAGATGTAAAATGATTGCCAGCAACATGATCAATCTAGTCAACGACACACTCTATCTGGCAAATATGATCTCCCAGTGCACACCTGGAAGCATAACAACGGCAAACATGCTTGAGCAGAGAAATTATCCTGATCTGGAGAAACAAGGAAGATTAATCGCGGGAGTAAATACTTTAACCTCCGACGCATACTGGCTATTTCTGATTAAACCACACTCTCAAAGGTCGGCTCTCAACTGTTTAACAGACGCCCTCCGATACCTGATTTCCGACATTCAAGATGCCACATATGATGCCCAGCTAACTTCTCGTCTCAACACTCCACCAGAAGTGGAACCAATGCTGGCGATATGTCAGCGAAGGAGTAAAGGCAAAGAGACCACCGAATGAAGCATTGCCGCCGACTGCCAGATCGCCAGAAAAGATGTTGATATTTGATAATGCCAATTTAGTAGCTTTTCAGTTTTTTAGATATTTAGATTAGCATAGTATTTATAGACCCTTTCATTGTTTTGGAAAGGGTCGTAAAATTTTGTAATAGACTTAAAGGCTGAAGTTTGCACTATTGTGCTTCAGTCTATATTCTTTTGTGAAACTCGACCAATGGTTCTTAATTTTGATTAGAAGGCTGTTTTATGCAATTGCGCACTATTGTCTCTTGTTTGGAATGCTTTCTGGTTTGAAGGAAGGACTGCGACATAGCGATTGATACATTGGATTGTTAAGCAGCTTACATGGTACTTTTATCTGCATCTGCATTCTTTCCTTTTATATGAATTGTTATGTTATTATCTTTGCTATTGTTGAATACATGAATGCGATATAACGGCAAATCTTCATTTCATTTCACTATTGAATGTTTTGTAAATTGTGATTTGTTATCTCTTTTACTCATGCGTGTGTCAATGATATAAATGAATAAGTGTAGTAATTCGCTGTTATCGTTCTGCATAACTAATTATGCAGAACAATCTTAAATGATTTAAACCTCTATGCTTTGGTGTTAGAGTCATCTATATGCCTACCTTAAAGCACAGATTATCAAACGCTACGCTTTGAAAGATTGATAAGACCCCGGGATAGATTTTAGTTGTTATATTTTTGCTGATAGTATAAGTCCATCGCTTACCGCTAGCTTAATACAGAAGTCACTTATCCATCCCATTTATCTATATTTCTGGGAAACTGGTCCCATTACCCCCAGTCGGAGCCACTATCCCAAACGGAAAAGGAGCTGCACTAAGGTCCGGACCGGGTGGTTTCCCCAATGTTGTTGCAACGATTTTCGGGGCATCAACATAAATCTAACTACTTCCTCCGATGCACTCACAAGTTCTGCCTCAATATTTACCTCTCCCTCAACATCTTCCTCCTTTGAATTTGATTTCTCTTTCGACTTCTCTTTAATTTCTTGATCAATGCTTTAAGCCTCCATGACAATAAATCATAATTTTCTTTTTCATCCTTAAATGCATGTCCTTCACTCTCATGTAGTAAGTTATTACCTTCTAAATAAATGCTTTTCTTCTCAAGATATTCCCTTTTTTATTTTTGCCTCTATTTTTATGTTTTTTTTAAATCATTATTGTCCTCTAATTTTGCATATGGACATTTAGCACTAAAATTACCTATTTTACCCGAATTAAAACATTTCAATGGTTTCCTACTTTTTATTGTTAAATCCTATTTTTATATTTGTCACAAATTGAGCATCTAATTCCTAGTTGGAATGATAACAATACTTGGGTCCTTTTTCTTTCTTTGATACTTTAAAGGTTGCCTCTTTTAATCTTCATTTATTTTTTCCTATTCTCATTTCATATGTAGTTAGGATTCCATGTAGTTCGTCCATTATCAGATTTTCCATATCTTTCATTTCTTCAATGATTAATACTTTTGCATTGAATATCAAAGAAAGAGAACTCAATACTTTCTTAATGATTATTGATTTACCAAAACTTTCATCAACTCATCTAATAGAATTAACAACCCATTAATCTTACAATGTTTTCTTCTTTACTCATCTTCAAACTATAAAATTGTAGTCTATGAGTTTGAAATGTTGCCTTCTTTACATTTTCATATCTTTCATTAAAGATTTTCTCAAATACTCTAACATGCCCACACTATGTTGACAAATTCTACTTCTGCAAAGACACATATTTTTGCATTATTTACAAATTCCTTTTCACCATCCTCATCAATTGAATGAGTTAAATTTCTTTTTTATAACTATCCAAAATTAAATATTGAAATGTCAACCACAAAAATAGATTAAATAAGTTACCACCTTTATTTTCTTAAAAAAATAATTTTTTCAATCAACACAATGAAGAGTTACCGATATTAACTATAACATCAATAATGTTATGTTTTTTTATTATTATAATAGATATTGTCTGTTTTTTTCATAAGAGACATCTCAATTCTAAGTTGAAAATTAACAAAATTTAATAAACTTCTCACTACAATTATAGTTATATCCTTTTTTTATTGATATATATTTGACAATTGTGTCTCCGCAACAAGCTACTTGGTTAAATACATTACAACAGGCACTCTATAGCATAAAGCTTGTAGAATGTTTATAGCATGACTTTCTTGTGATTTAAAATAGGTCACTGCTAAAAGAATGCACTATGTTATTTAAATAATAATGAAAACGTCAGATATCCGAAGGCCTTCTTTGAAGTCTTCATCCTAGTTTAATTATAGAAGTATCTTTCTTTCTCAGAGCTCGAGATTACATATATTCAAATTTGTGCATCATAAATTTGACCCTTATAGCCCGAGATTACATACATTCAATCATAGTTAGCTGAACAAAAGTTCCAAAATTCGCTGATTCGATTTAATTCGCCTTACGAAAATTTTGATTCACTAAATCAATCAACTCTACCCATGGTTCTCCACTGCCGGTATCGATTCCAAACAGCTCACCAAAGGGTACAATGCTCCGGAGCAATATTTGAATTTCCTGCGGTCAATAAACACGTAGCCATCGCAATACATATATAGAAACATCCATACCACAGGAGCATACTATATATATAAAAGCAGTCATCATATATAGAAACATTCACCCCACATATATAAAAACATCTATGCCACAAGAGTATTTATATATATATATATATATATATATATATATATATATGAACATTTATCCCACGAGAGCATTCACGAGTTTCCGAATGGTTTAAAAGTATGAGTTTTATATTTCAAAATTTTAATTATAAAATAGTAAATTTTTTATTAAAAATTGGTTTTTATATTTAAAAGTTATAAAAATGAGTAAGTTTTATATTTTAAAAATGGTAAAATAATTGTTATTATCTAAATTGGTTTTATTAATAGTTGATTTTACTAATAGTTGGTATGGAATTCAATTGAATTATTTATTTTTTATGATTCACTATAAAGATTCATTTACAGAATTATTATCGGATAAATTTGCAGTCTAAAGACAATTAGTAATTGCGATATAATTTTTATAGTCTCTGAGATTATTTAAATATCTAATATTTTATTCTTTACATTGGATATTCACTTTGAATTTTTGTTATTTATATTATTATATTTTTTTTAGATATTTTCTTAATTGACAATACAAATAATAGATTATCTCAAATAACTAAAAAAATAAATAGATAGAAAATATTTATGTTAGAAATAAAAAAATAAAAATATCATTATAAAAAACTTCATTTTAATTTTATAAAATTTAAAAAAAATTAATAATAACAGGTATATTTTCAAAAAATTTAGGTATTGAATTTTATATAGTACAAATTCGAACCCAATTCGAATTTGTATTCGAATTGGTAACTACATCATACCTTTGACTCTTGATTCAAGTGAACACAATGATGACAATTTTACAAGTGTTCACCTTGTCCTTCATCAAAACACGATGGTAATTCGAATTTAAATGGGTAATTGCACAACGTACTTTCAACCTCAATGACCACCTGCCCACAAACGCAGCAACGGGTTCCCTGTATGCCAAAATCAGTACCTTGTGATATAATGAATAGTGTTTTCCAATGCCGTCACATATAATTAATAATGTAATCACACTGTTCGCTTGGATATTAATTTCCACATTCCGGGTCAGATCATTATTTTCATGTACCTTTTTACCTTCATCCGAGAAGTGTCGTTGGTCATGGTTTTCTTATGGCGGCTCGACTAGCTTTCTATGACTGGTGCAACCTATGGTCTTCGAGCACCACTGCACTAGTTGAAGCGTGAAGGTTCGAAACATGTGCAACTAGTTCTGATAATACGTGTAACTTTTATTGCATAAAGTCATTCGAATTTATGTAGGTGACCAGAAGAACAAGCATGCATAAAAAGGTGGGGTAAACCAGAAACAGCTTCTTCATTTATCGCTATCACCGATTCCCCTCTTTTCATCGGTTTGTGCAACCAAGCCCCTTATTGTATAGAACCGCCTTAATGACATAGCCTTCCATGTTCTTTTATTATGATATGCTTCTAGAAGGGCTGTTCCAATATCTCTTGTGAACAGCATAGAATAAGAGTAAAGAGGAACGGAAAAATATCCTTCCAAGTCCCGACAAAGCCATGATAAAAAATTGCAGAAAAGTAGTAATTAAAGCTCGACTATTACCAGCCAAGCAGAGCTTCTCCCTATTAGCGTTAGTACCAACTGATCAAATTGTCCAACAGCATAAGTCGTTGATCAAGTTATTTGGTTCATATTTAGTTGATTAAATAGTCTATCTTTTTTTTTTTTTTAAGTAGGTTGAGGTTAAGCCGAGGCCTACGGAAATGTTGGATGGAATAAGCATCTGTTTACTAATGGGATGCTACCAGTTTGGGATGCTACCAGTTTGAATAGCATAGAATAGGAGTAAAGAGGAACGAAAAAATATCCTTCCAAGTCCCGACAAATCCATGATAAAAAATTGCAGAAAAGTAGTAATTAAAGCTCGATCATTACCAGCCAAGCAGAGCTTCTCCCTATTAGCGTTAGTACCAAATGATCAAATTGCCCAACAGCATAAGTCGTTGATCAAGTTATTTGGTTCATATTTAGTTGATTAAATAGTCTATTTTTTTTTTTTTAAAGTAGGTTGAGGTTAAGCCCAGGCCTACGGAAATGTTGGATGGAATAAGCATCTGTTTACTAATGGGATGCTACCAGTTTGAATGTACTAAATTTTTGCTAGCTTGGACACACTATGCGATAGTTGAATTTTCCAAATATGACTACCATCCTCAACCTCAACCTATCCCTAACAGATTTGGAATAGTCTATCTTTTTGTTTCTGCATTCAAAGTAAAAAAATTCAAAAATGTTAAACTAATAATTACATTATTCATAATAGTAGATTAACCACCACTTTAGAAACATGGGATTAACTGACCATTCAAAGTAAAGTTATAGGTTTGAAACCTACTCCCAAAATTTTTACTTAGTTTGAAAATTTACTAATACAAACAAGTTTATTGATACCTACGAATTGGATGAATTTTAGTGTAATAACAAACTCAACTATTTTTACTTGTTTGAAAGTTTACTCATACAAACAATTTTACCAATACCTATGAATTGGGTGAATTTTAGTATAATAGCAAACTCAACTATTTTTACTTCTTTGAAAGTTTACTAATACAAACAAGTTTACTTATAACTATGAATTGGAATTGGGTGAATTTTAGTATAATAACGAACTCAAATATTTGGATAACAGCTGCAGTTCTAAAAATCAATCATAATATTATGGGTTCAGAAGTTCACTTGCAAATTTTGATATAATAACAAACCTACAATGGGAAAATTTTGATATAATAGAAAACCTACAGGGCACAGAAAAAGCAGAGAAATGGGCACAGAATCCAGCGGAGCTGGCAATTGAACCAATGTGTGAGCCATGTACAGATTGGCATTAGCATGTAACCCTACCCAACCGCAGAGCCAATTTGTCACGACAAAGGACGAGCTTACCTCGACGCACGTTTTCCCCGAGCCAACCCAACGCTTGCAGGCGGGTCAATCCGTTCTATGAATTTCAAGGAGCTATATAACTTTGTAACAGTAGTGTGGCCTGATAAATGGGTGGGTCAAAGACGGCAGCTCCATGAAACCCGTGCGCCAATTTAGCTGAATTCTCCAAACATATGAATAATGAAAGTGAGAAACATAATTCATACTTATCCCGTTTGAATTCAAATTTCAAATCGATTCGACGCGGAAAACTTCGATTCTGTCAAATTCCAAAATTCAAGAAAGGGAAAATAAATTTAGCAGTATATATCTTACGCATTCTTCTTGCAGCATTTTTTCACAGCGTTGAAAAATTGAAATTACAGTTATGATATTCGATACCTTAAATATTGCCTATAAAGAGATACCTTAAATATTATCTCTTTAAATATTGCCTATAAAGAGATACCTTAAATATTATCTCTTTAAATATTCCCTATAAAGAGAAAAAAATTTAATTGTTTTAGAAAAATGGTAAATAAAATTAAATTCACCACACCATTAAATTATGTGCAATATAAATTTTGGCAGTTATATAACTTATATAATACTATTATGCTTTTTCTTCCTGAAAAAATTGAATCCACTATGGTGATCCATGCATATTTCACGTTACCAAGCACTCCCAAGTGTGGAATGAAGCGATGCGTATATTGGATAACTAAACATTTGTTAAAATTATTCTTACCAGCTACCTGCATTATTCTGCATTATTTGGTATAAGCTAAAATATTAAAACTTGTAATTAGTATTTACTCACTAAGGGGATTTTTAATTGTTTACATTTAGTTGATTTTTATTTTTCTTTAATAATTTTTCATATTTTATATGCTTTTGCAGTTTTTGGTAGATCGTTAGAATAATAATGGTTATTTATTTATTTATTTCATTTTATTGTCAGATTTTACCAATATATTTTTCAATTTTTTCAATCTTTACATTACTAACTAGTGCAAGCATTTAGTAAGTCATACCAAACTAGGGGATCAGTTCAATAAGATTTTATTCCTGATAAACTTTGCATGTGACTATTTAATCCTAACAAGGAATCTCATCGACCATAGAGATAGTGTAAATGCCATAATATCTAGCCTTAGAATCAAAGTGTAAAAAAAAAATTCTGTCAAATCTCCATGAAAAAGGCAAGATAGTATATGATTTATCTTTATTTTTACAGATTACACCTGTTTGTACGACTCAAGTGATTATTTGTTATTCCAACTCAAATCTAATATTATTAGATTCCATATAATCACATTCTACTTTTCAATTTGACAAGTAACACTTTGCATGCATCTCCTATATTTAAACATGAGTACACCTGGAAAACAAAGGCATTACCCAAAGACAAAGAAATCAACTAAGGCATTACCCAAAGGCAACGAAATACCTAAGAAACAGTGTTTTTACGTTAAGTTTCGGTTTCATAACCATATCGTCGAAACACTATCTGTCACAGAATTCTAGTAAACATAGGTTTTAGTTGGAACTGGGAATAAAATGGGAAAACTTTGCACAGTTTACACGTTGTGAAGTGGACAGAACTTTCAAATTACCAACCGGGAATTCAACTCTATAATGGATTGTTTAATGGTTGATTCACTGGTTTTCTTGCAATCCCATGGGCAAGATCATTTGAATCCCACAGCCTACGGATCCCGCAAACCCTTCTCGAAGATACATTAACGACGCCTGCTCGTTTGCACTATCCATGATGACCCTCATGCTATTTTGTTTGAAGGCGACTAAAGATGCCACACGGAATGGCGTCTATGAGGACGGGCGGACGAAAGAAGTTAGTGAATATGTGGTCGACTGACTATTTTGTACCGAATTCAAATTTGCTTATTTATCTGTCAATCTATCGTTTGATCAATTTGGCGGAATTTCGATAACTATGATATAAAATTCAATTCATTTCGGAAGGAACAAAAGCTGTAGTGTAATTATTATATGTTTGGGGACTTTGACATGTGCGTTTTTCAATCAATTTTATTTGAAATGTAATAGAGGTATGTGAAAATTATAAATTATAAATTTGTATGGTGTAATGGGTAGAAATGCCTATTTAGGATGTTGAATTCATTTATTAACATATTTTAAATAACTAAGATGTTGAATTCATTTATTAACATATTTTAAATATTTTAAATATATTTATTTTAGTAAATTTAGGGTGGAAAAATGTCTGGAAAAAAGTAGCAAGGCAATTCCATTTTAAGACATATTTTTAAAAGAAAAAAAACAACACTTGTTCATTGATAATAATAAAAGACATTTACATATTCATAGATGTTAAGTAACAATACCCCCTAATTGCCTCAAAATACTAATAATAAATATATGCATACATGAAAGTAACATTGAAAAGAAGTTCAAAACAAAACCAAGATGGCAATACGGCCAACAAGACAACGATATGAATAACTCTAACTAAAAATCCCTACATCAAGTGAAGAAAACTCAGAGTTGTAACTTGCAGATGAATACTAGAGAAAAGAAAGCAGCAAGGGAACAAGACAAGATGTGCTTGCATCAAAATGTAAAAGTCTCGCACATGCTAATGGACCCATCGACCAAAATTTCAAAGCATATATGCCGTGCTATGACTAAGTCTCCGAGCTTGGAAAGATTGTCTTCCACTTGTTTTTTCTCCCTTGATATATGGTAGAAGGAGATGGAAGAAAAAGTCGCCAACATGGGCCTAATTTGCTCCATCTAGTGGATAAGCGAAGGGACTTCAAGTGAAAATTGGCCATTGACCCAATATATTGTAACCTTCAAGTCCGCAGTAATGAGAATTTGCTCAAAAACAAGCGAGGAGGCACATAGAATCACCCCCCACAATGCTAACACCTATGCTCGAACATTAGAACCACACCCCCCTAACCAATAGAAATGATAGGTGAGAGAAGGACCGAATCTGATTATTTCTCCACACCCGCACTCCCCATTCGCAACAACACCATCAAAAAATCCAATTGGCGAGATATTCTCAAAGTTATTACATGACCATCCGTGGACATTATTGGTAGGTTTGCAAGGTTCAATCTCCATAAAATAGACCGCAATATAGTGGAGTGGACCTCAAATCTCAAGGTTTGTTCTAAAAAATGTAGACATTCCTACTTTCCCATATTCCGCATAATATATATAATGGAAGCACCCCAAAAGCTCAATTTTGTAGGGGCCAACTTTGGAGGCATGCAAAAATAGATGTCCTATCCATCGAAGAAATGATATTTAGAATATTAGAGACCTCCTCCGACAATGAGATAGAAAAAGGGAAATTCAGAAATAGACAATCTACTTCCTCATATGTCAATCTGCACAATGGACAGAACCCCGACCCTATGAATCCTCTCTTGGCTAAATTTTCCTAGGTGAGTATTCGATTATAAAATGCAAGCCAAATGAATCATTTTAATTTTTTTAAGCTTCCCATTCCCACATGAAAGTCAACCATTTAGAACGAGGGTCTTGAAAATTGTGCTTTATGATGAATGATTAAACCACCTTAGTAGAGAAGAATCTGCATTGGAGTAGTCATCCTAGGTATGTTTATCATCCTGCTTAATTAAGGCAATCCCTTCTTGGCCTAAATAATAAAGGTAGCACTCCCATTCAAACACCAGATTAGGAGGGATATCAAGCTCAATAACATGCGACCAGTAGGTGGAAGAAAAATGGCTATGGGATATCAATATCTGCAAGGAAGGACAGTCCACATTCATGTATGAATTGGATAATGGGAGGAAATAGGATGTGAATCCACTCCAATACAATCATGGCTCCTAATCCAACTATTTTTTTCTACTGCTACCAACCTTCCATCTAAGATTATTGCACAATCGTGGCTTTGTTTTCATTGGACTACATGATATAAATGAGGCTCCATTTTTCTTTGTTGCCCTGCTAAGACCCACTTCCAAATTTGTGTTATTAAGATATTTTTCTCTTATGATTTCCTAACAGGTAGCAGGTACTATGAAATACCTCCATAAATTGTTAATTAGCTGAGCTACGTTGAATTATTTTGTCTCTTTAATGCACCAAACTCCTTCCTCCATCGGTTTGCATATTATACAGAGTTTTGTGAAATGAAACTTTGATTTTTTTCTGAAGCCTCATTAGATGAATTTTTACTAGAATTGAATCAATATTGTTGATGAACAACATTGGAAAAATAAATAGGTGCATCCAATATACAGAGATGCCTTGAAGGAAAACCTTAATCATAATCATCCTTCCACCCAGTGTGAGGCAGTTGCTTTCTGATCCGAATTGGATCCATAGAAGACTGTCTAAGAACCATGACTGTATCAGGTCAGGAAAATCTATATAGAATCCAAAATAGCGATCAATAACACCCTAAACCAGTCACAATGGCATCCAGCGTGGAACAGCAAGGACCTCGGTCAAAATGCACTGACCGAGGCCCATGGAGACTACGTAGGAGGTCAAAGTAGCCCCTGGTAGCCCCGGATGAGGAAAAGGAGGTGATTTTTTATGCACAATTATCACTTAGTGCTAATCGCACATTGCTGGGAAAACAAGGTTGTGAAGGAGGAAGCCCGAGCGCACAGACGCATGGTGAGCTGGAGAACCATGGGTGCAAAAGGAAAAATAGCTAAAAGGACAAGGCGGGACCTGCGCTCTAGAAAACTGGCGGTATTGATCAGGACGCCCTCAAACAGTAAGAGGTTTTGAACGAAAGCAGAGCTATTCCATTCATCGATCGACGAGTGGCAAGTGGAGGTGAGGGAAAACGGTCATTGATCGCGCGCTATAGTCGATCAAGTTAACTGCACAAAATGTGTATATGGCATTGAACCTGGAGTCCCCAGATCGAACAGCTGAGGTCACGCCCGATGGAGGAAGCGAAATCAACAAGGGAATACGCCACGTTTTAGAAGGGATTTAAAATCCATTTGATCGCCGCGGTGGAGAAAGACTCATCCACGACGTAACTGAATAAATGAACCGACGAAGTAGGCTGGCACCATTTAGAGGAGGACATGTGGCCACTCCCTGAGTGTAGATGATGATGCCGAACGGGGAACCCCAAGCGCAGCTGTAGAAGGTGAATCGAAAGAGGTGGAAGAGGAACTGAACAGGCTTGGAACGAATGGCTAAAAGCTGCGCACAAGGACAAAATACACAGTTAGATAGTTACTGAGAGACTTAGTCTGAGAGATGAAGAAAAGAGACCAGAATCCCGAGAGGAGGAAGGAACACAAAGAAAAATGAAGCAAAAGCAGAAATAGATAGAGGGTTGAGCTGACGAAAGGCAGCATCGAACACCAGAGAGCCTGAAGATTCAAGCCACCCCATAGAGGATCTATCCGTGCTGAGCACCACATTGGGCTCTCGCCACTGTAGACCAAAAGGTCACAGAGCTAGTAGGAAGAAGAAGTTTGTGTACTCAAGTGCCTTGGGGAATCCAAGAGCCACCCTACCAAGCAAATCTGCTTCAGGAGAACCCGTATCGAGTCCCTATATTGTAATTCTCTAATTTAGACATAATAAAACAAGGCCATCACTAAAAGTTGGACCATAGATGTAGCCCTGGAGAATAGGGTGAACTCCTTATTAAAATTTCTGTTGTATTTGTGTTTTCTTACTGTATTTCTTTGTTGTATTTCCATTTAATTGTCTGTGTATTAGCAATTTGATCAATTCGTTGCTTAAATAACATAGAGCACACACCATCACATGAGTCTGTAATACCTTTGTTTAATAAATCTTAACTGATCTCACTCATAGGGTGAATATCAGATCAAGTGGTATCAGAACTCTAGGTTGTAAGGTTAGACAAGCTTGTGTTTGTTTAGATATGAATGCTCACAAGATTAAAGCTCAAATTAGAAGAAGGACAGTTGGTGGAAAGTAATCCTAAAATTGAAAGAGTCTATCCTCAAAAGACAATGTCAGAGGAAGGTTCTATGTCGCCAAACCCTCAATTCATAGAGAGTTTCCTAGCTGTAATGTCTATGGTTAAAGAAATTTACAGAGACTTTAGAAAGCATAATGTGGAGGATTCATCAGGCTCTAAACAAGACAAGGAAGAATATGAGTCTCACTTCAATGACCACTCCAAAGGAAAGGGGAAAGAGAAAAGCTTTCTCACACCTCCTAATAGCCATGTGCATAATAAGAATGCATCTTTGATTAAGCTAGATGTTAAATTTGATTTTCCTATATATGATGGAGAGCTAAATGTTGAAAAGTTGGACAATTGGATTAGACAAATTGATGTTATTACAGGGTACAGAACATAGACTCGGACAAGAGTAAGATTCAGCTGGCAAGCCTACACCTAGGAGGCACTGCCTTGGTTTGGTGGGAAGGCAGAACCCAAGCTGATGTGAAAAGACATGGCAAGACCGTCTTTGTTTGGAGTGAATTTGTTGCTACAATAAAAAAGTATTTCTATCTATTGGCCTACATGCAACAAGCCATGATGAGTTGGCAAACTGTTCGACAGTTGAAAGGGAAAACTATGCAAGGGTATACTAAAGAATTTAGAAAGAGAGCATTGATGCTGGGTATCTCATTAGACTCACCAAAGACTCTTTTGAAGAACATTGGTGGTCTACACAGCGACATGAGGCATACCATCCTCATGTTTAATCCCACTAGTATAGATGAGGTATTTGTACAAGCTACTCATCTAGAAGCTAGAGGAAAGAATGGGAATCCAGAAGTTAGGGGACCATCCCAACCCACTGTAAGCAAGAGCAAAGAGAAAAGAAAGCAGAAGTGGAAAGCAAGGAAGGCTAGCAATGCATAGAAAAGCCAAAGCTTCATGCACTCACTGTAAAAAGGATGGGCATGATGATGAGCATTATTGGATTCTACATCTAGAGCTGAGGCCTAAGAAGTCTGAGGGAAATAAGAAGAAGACTACTGCAGCTATTCAGAAAGATTTGGGGTTAGACTCAGGAGATGAAATAACTATAGCAACCATACGTATAAAAGGTAAGAATTCTTAAGCATCGACTATTAATTTTGCTCAATCTATTATTGATGAAGAAAATGAGAGAAAAAGGCATGAGATTTTCCATATTCGAGTTATTTCTAAAAATCAAAAGATTGATAGATTGTTTGATAGTGGCTCACAAGAAATCTAATTTCTGAAGAAATTGTAAAGAAATTGGTGATTAGCAACTACACCTCACAAGAAACCATACCCATTAGGATGGCTGAATGATAAAGCACAACTACAAGTGACTAGACAGTGCAAACTCAAGTTTTCTTTTGGGTCAACATTCGTAGATGAGGTTGAGTTAGAAATAATTCCTTTAGATATATGTGGAATTGTTTTAGGAAGTGCTTGCTTGTATGATAGAATGTTATTTTCTATATAGCAGAGAACAAGTATCTACTTGTTAAATATGGAATCGAATACTTTGTAAGAGCTCATAAGCTCAAGAATAATTACACTCATAAACTCAGGGCAGCTGAAAAGAATGATAAATTGATACAAACAATTCTTACTAATGATTGTAAAGGAAAATAAATCTGATAAAACCAATGTATTTGAGGGTTGTAATGCTGAACAGCAAGTTGATATAGAAAAGGTTGTTTCAGAGTATGACGCTTTATTTCAGGAACCTAAAGGTCTGCCACCCAAAAAGGGAATAGTAAATGATATTATTTTGTAGCAAGATGTTCCATTGCCTAACATTGGGATGTACAGGTTGCCTACTTTAGAAAATGTTGAAATCAGGAAGCAGGTGTAGGAGTTGCTCGAGAAAGGGTTCATCAGGCCTAGCACATCACCATGTGGGTCACCAATCATTTTGGTGAGAAATAAAGATGGCTCGTCGAGAATGTGCATTGACTACCGAGCACTGAATAAGATAACAATCAAGAATCATTATCCCCTTCCTCGCATAGATGATCTTTTAGATCAATTGAAGCAAGTTGTTTATTTCACCAAGCTGGATTTGCACAGTGGATACCATCAGGTCAGAGTTGCAAAGCAAGATGCATGGAAGACTACTTTCAAAACAAAGCAGGGATTGTATGAATGGTTGGTTATGCCTTTTGGCTTAACTAATGCTCCTGCTACTTTCATGAGATTAATTAATAACGTAGGCAGACCTTTTCTTGATGACTTTGTTACTGTGTATTTGGATGAAATTTTGATTTTTAGTAAAACGTGGGAAGAACATTTAAAGCATGTTAAGCAGACATTAAATTTTTTGAAAATAGAAAAATTTATGTTTAACTCTCAAAATGTGAATTTGGAAAAACATCTCTAAACTACTTGGGCGATATAGTAGGGGGAGGTGAATTGAAAATAGATCCCTCTAAAGTGGTAGTCATTGTGAACTGGCCTAAACACAGGTCTGCTATAGAAGTGAGAAGCTTATTAGGAGCAACACAATATTGGAGGAAGTTCATTTCTAACTTCTCCTCAATTGCAGCTCCCTTACATGATTTAACAAGATTAAATAAGGTGTTTCAATGGGGAGGCAAACATCAGAAAGCCTTTGACACCTTGAAAGAAAATATTAGTATAGCACCTGTACTAGCACTGCCAGATCTACAAAGACCATTTGAGATCCAAATTGATGCCAGTGATGATTCCATGGGAGCAGTGTTGACATAGCACAGTAAACCCATATGTTATCATTCTCAGACTTTTAATCCTGCAGTAGTTAACTATCCTACATATGATAAAGAATTGTATGCATTAGTTTAGAGTGTGAAAAAGTGGAAACATTATTTAATGGGCCAAGAGGCAGTAATACATATTGATCATCAACCACTTCAATATCTACACTCCCAAACTAAGTTGCAGCAATCAAGACATTACAGATGGATGGGGTTTCTACAATAGTTTCATTTAGTCATCAGATATAAAAAGAGCATACATAACAAGGTTGTAGACATGCTATCTAGACCCATTATAAATGCATCTACCATACTTAAGCATAATTCTCTGCTACATGAAAGCTACATAGAACAATATGCTCAGGATATGGACTTTAAAGATATATATGCAACTTTTAGTCAAGGCAAAAGAGTAGAAGAATTGGACTACCATATAAAAGACCGACTCTTATATCATTGTGGGAAGCTCTGCATTCCACAAACTAAGAGGATAAAGATAATTAGGGAAGCACACACTTCTCTTATATCAGGGTCACTTTGGGGTAATTAAAACAGTTGCACAGCTGCAAATATTCTGCTATTGGCCGAAAATGAATGAGACAATTTCTAGATATGTAAGAGGGTGTGCTATGTGTGCTAAAAGCAAGCCTAGCAATAGAAAACTAGGCTTGTACACTCCATTTTCAGTTCCTTCTCACGCTTGGGAAAGTGTTTCCATGGAGTTTGTTGGAGGACTGCACAAATCTGGGAAAGGTCATGATTATCTATATGTTGTTGTTGATAGATTCAACAAAATGTGTATTTTAATACCTTGTAGTAAATAGATTACAGCTGAATAGACTACAAAATTGTTCTTTGAACATGTATGGGTTCATTTTGGATTACCCACTTCCATTGTATCTAATTGAGACACCCGATTTGTGGGGAAGTTTTGATCTAGTCTGTGGGAACTGATGGACACCAAACTAAAGAAAAGAACAAATTTTTATCCACAAACAGATGGCCAGACAGAAGTAGTTAACAGGACAGTGATCCAGTTACTGAGAGGATATTGCAGCAAACATCCTAAGCTTTGGGATGAACACTTTTGTTATGTGCAACACGCTTACAATAGAGCCAAACACTCTTCTACACAGAGATATCTTTTTGAGACCTATTTTGGTTTCACACCAAGGTCTCCTTTGGATTTTGTCTTTGGTAAAGATACCATGGTTGATGGAGACAGTGATGTGGACAAGGAAACTAGGTTCATTGAACAGATTCAGGAGATCCACCAAGCAGTACAGGAATAGCTGGAAATACCCAAGCCAAGTACAAGGCTAGGCATGAGAAGCATCGGATGGAGCATATTTTTCAAGTTGGAGACCAAGTCTGGCTATACATCAGCAAGGATAGGATGCAATGTGAAGGTAAAAAGCTAAAGCCTATCAGGTATGGGCTTTTTAGGATACTTGAAAAGATTGGGAAAAAATATTTTCGCCTTGATTTACTAGCTTACATGCACATCTACTCAGTTGTAAATGTATATTTCTTGAGATTGTTTGAACCTTCAATGATTGAGGACCCTAAAGAGCAAAGTCAATTGCCTTCTATTGACGACCTGCTACCTGAATATCTCAATGAGTTGCAGCAAGACACAGTGCAGGATAGGAAGGTGAGGAAAACGTGCAGGGGGGATGTCAAATACCTCAGGATTGGGCTCAAAGGTTCAAAGCCAAGCAGTGCAAAGTGGATTGAGATTAGACAAGTGGGAAAGCAATACCCTTACTTAGTCGATGCTTGAAAACCAACTTTTGGTGGTCCAAAATCTTTTTCAGTGGGAAAATTGTGATCCAAATTGGATCCATAGAAGACTGTCTAAGAACCATGACATTATCAGGTCGGACAGATCTCTAAAGAATCCAGAACAGTGATCAAAAACAACCTGAACTAGTGGCAATGGAAACCAGTGTGGAATGACGAGGACCTCGGTCAAAGCGCACTGACAGAGGTCAATGGAGACAACGTAGCAGGTCAAAGTAGCCCCTGGGAGCCCGAAATCGGGAAAATGAAGTGATTTTTGATGCACGATTAGCACATCGCTGGGCAAACAGGGCTGTGAAGGAGGAAGCCCGAGCGCACAAACGCATGGTGATCCGGAGAACCGTGGGAAGAAAAGGAAAAGGTGCTGAAAGGACAAGGCAGGACCCGCACTCTGGTAAGAGGTTTTGGATAAGAGCATAGCGATTCCATTCATCGATTGACACATGGAAAGCAGGGATTAGAGAAAACCGTCATTGATCGTGCGCTAACAGTCGATCAATTTAACCGCACAAAATGTGCGTATGGCATCGGATCTTGAGGCCCCAGATCAGACGGCTGAGCTTGGGCCCGATGGAGGAAGTGGAATCAACAAGTGAATACGCCGCATATTGGAGAAAGACTCATCCACAATGTAACTGAAGAAATGAACCGACGAAGCAAGCTGGCACCGTTTAGAGGAGGACATGTGGCCACTCCCTGAGCGCTGATGATGACGCCGAATAGGGAACTCCAAGTGCAGTTGCAGAAGGTGAATCAACATAGGCAGAAGAGGAACTAAAGAGGCTTAGAACGGATGGCTAAAAGACATGAATAGGGAGAGAATACACAGTTAGATAGTTACTGAGAGAGTCAGTCCAAGAGACAAAGACAGAGAGACCAGAATCTTGAGAGGAGGACGGAACAAAAAGAATAGTGAAACAAAAGCAGAAAGAAACAGAGGGACGAGCTAAGCAAAGGCAACATCGAGCACCAAAGAGCTTGAAGATATAAGCCACCCCATAGAGGATCTATCCGGGCTGAGCACCACATTGGGCTCTTGCCACTGTAGACCAAAAGGTCACAGAGCTAGTAAGAAGAAGAATTATGTGTACTCAAGTGGCTTGGGGAATCCAAGAACCACCCTGCCAAGCAAATCTGCTTTAGGAGAACTCGTATCAAGTCCATGTATTGTAATTCTCTACTTTAGACACAATAAAACAAGGCCACCACTGAAATCTGGACCGGAGATGTAGCCCTGGAGAATAGGGTGAACTCTTTATTAAAATTTCTTGTGTCTTTGTGTTTGATTACTGTATTTCTTTGTTGTCTTTCCATTTAATTGTCTGTGTATTGGCAGTCTGATCAATCCATTGCTTAAATAACACAGAGCACCCACCAGCACATGAGTCTGTAATACCTTTGTTTAATAAATCTTAACTGAAGTCACTCATAGGGTGAATATCAGATCATTTTCCCATAGTTTCTTCTGAAATTTCCCCATAATCGATGACTAGTTCCTCTTATTTTAGTTATAAGACATCAAGTGGAAGCCCAAGTACTTGAAGCCATTAGTTGGAGACTTGATTCTAATCCAAAATAGGTATACAATATGTCTAGTCTCCTCCCCCTTTATTCAATTTGTAATCACTTCTTCTTTTTATTTATTTAAAATAAGACCTGAGACATTTCCAAATTTAGTAATGACCTTATGGAATATGTGTCATTCAGAGAGATTATCCACTCCAATGCGTAAGACATCATCATCAAAAAATGTGAGTGAAAGATGTCTATTAGTTGTAACCATGCATCCAATGATTCTTCCAACATTCCTTCCTTCTTCTATTCCTCTACTGATTCCATCCATAATGAGTATGAAAAGAGGTGGTGAGAGTGCACAACCTTACCTTAATCCTATGTATATCTGAAAGAATTGTGTAGCCATCCCATTGATTAGAAAAATAATGTTTGTCATCGTCACACAAGCCACGATCAATTTAATATATTTGCATGGGAGTCCAATTCTCTGTAGGATCAACCTGAGAAAATCTAAATCGACCCTATCATATGCTTTGGTAAGAACAATATTCATCAAACATGCTTTCAATTTGTAGGATTTTATGGAATGAATGCATTCTTGGGTTATCCCCACAATAACTTGAATATTTTTATTTGCAACAAAACCAAATTTTTCTAAAATAACATGTTCAGACAACATATATTTTACTGTGTTATAAATTAATTTATAAATCACCTTATATACAACATTAGAAAGTGATATGTCAAGTCCCACAAGCACAACTGGTTGAGGATGGGCCTCCTTAGCACGTTGACCCAGGATCAAACTTCACGCGATGGTTGTGCCCTATGCTAGGGGGAGGAAACATGCTAAAAATTCCAGTCATCTTTTGGCTGGGGTGGCCAAGGCCAGTGTTTCAAGGAAAACTAGTGTCGATTCGAATAGCTAGTCCCAGTAGGACAGGTAGCTATCTTAGAAACAAACAATGAAATATTTTCAAGAGTTCCTTTAAGTGTGATAGAGGCAAGAGAAGAAAAGAGGACCAACCTGGATCTTCTGCTTTGATCCTAGCTTGATTTCTCCTTTCCCTGATAGAATTTGCTACTCATCTCCTACTTGTCCTGCTTCAAAGAGTACCTACAGAGTCAAAGTAATAGCCAACTATCAGAGCATCTCTATCTAAAACAACATAAACAATGTAGAATTAGAAACATATTGACCATACAATTGCATTCATAAACAATAAGATTCACAAATACAAGATCACATGGAGGAAAACTCACAGAACTTTATTAATAGTAATTTAAGAGAGGATTACAACCCAACTGTCTAATCCAACATCATCCTCCCAGCTGTAGAAGCCCTCTTCACCTCATGAACAAGCAAATCACCCAACAATGCAATCTCTCTTCTCAACAAGCCAACAACACTTACAGAATACAAAATTCTAGCCTGTAGATCTTTGAGATGAAGGATCCATTTATAGATGTCTTGCAACGGTGTGAGTCAGCTCTGGGTTTTTGATTAGTGTCATTCCACTGATAGTTCTTGGTTCCACTTGGAGATTTCATGATCTCTTACTCATCCTTGGGTGAATTCAAAGAGGCAAGTGTCACCAGAGAAGTTTCTGGAAGATTCCCTGATCATCTACCTTGCAAATTGTCTCTGCCATTTGTCTATTCTCGCCCATCGCACTGCACAAAATGGCATTTGAGTATGCATCACACTTGGCCAATTAGGCAGTTAGTATGCATCACACCTTTCCCATGGAGCAATCTGTATGGTACATTTTCGGCTTGTTCTGAGTAGTTTTTCAGGTGGAACTTCTCAGAAATGATGTAATCAGTTGACCATGATCCTTTAGGGTATGAAGCAACACTTTTAGGGAGTTAAGGAGCCCTTATTTTATGGACATATGAGTTTGGGATTGCAGTGCCCAAATATGTCTATAACAGCTGCCCCCTAAAGCATGAGGTTGTAAATCTTCTGATGTCGGGTGAAATGCTTTATTCATGAGGATCCGAGGTATTCAAACTGGAAGGTGACCTGTATAAGATACAATAAAATACATTGTCATCATATTATTTTTATGATCTAGCTGAGGCGGACATTCCCATGTTCAGTTTTATAAATTCATTTTCATGTACATAGGACAGACAATCGTTTGTTGTTCCGGACTTATGATTCTTCGCATCAAGATTCATCTTCCCTGGCTAGATGACTATTTTTGCAGCTTCTATGTACAATTCATGTCTTTATTTTCTTGATATATCATAGCCCATATGGATGAAACTAGATTTGGGGTCTTCAAAACTCGTGCAATCTTCGCCCAATGTATAAGTCGATCCATGTGAAAATATGTTCTGAAGTCGAACATGGAAAGACATCGCCTGATTACCAGCCAATGATGTAAGTTGTTAATAGACGCGAGAGGAATCATCGATAATGATGATGACCCTCAAGGTACTACAGTACAATTCACGTGGTGTGAATATACAAGCTAATTTCGAACACCACGCAAAGTATTTTGGTTGAAGGTCATTGATGTAAACCTGTCGCTGGAAGTGAGAAACTTGCAATTGAGGCATGCAAGCTTCAAAGTACTGAAAGGGTTGTTTCTAAGTCAACTTCTTGGATAATGAGCTGATGTCGCCAAGAAGTGACCTGTCATAGGAGGGCCTTCATGTATCCCAGATCCATGATGCGAAATGGAGAAAATGATTTTTTGTGGAGGTGAAAATGATCTCACGATATGGAGTTCAGGAATGGCGGTCATGAAAAATGAAGCGTGGATATAATGCAGTGGATGAGGCATTTGCTAGATGGTGAATTATTTGAATGACTTCTCTTGAACATATTGGCGAAACTGATATGGACTGGTAGCGTTAACCCCATGGATGGCACCATGGACTAATGGTGATAGTGAATAGAAACCCAACCCAACTCAATCACAGTGATTGAGTGAAAGTGTCATGTTCAAGAGCGACTTGCTACCAATAGAGTTCTTCAAGTTTTCTTCCCATTTTTCCCTAGTCATTGTTGACCAGTACCTCTTTATTTCTTACAAGCTTAAGGATGATAACATATGCTTGGTCTATAATTTTCCCTTCGGTCAAACCTATCGCTTTGTGTTTAGCGAGCCTAGCGTCAGTGAGACTCGTTCTTGTCTAAGTGGACAAGTTTGTCACTATTTTTTTAATGAGTTTAATGAAAAAGATAACTCAGTCCTTTTCTTCTATAGAGAGTCTGAAAATGGATGAAAAGGAGACTCCAACAGTCCTTTTTCATGGCATAATCCCTTAAGTCCAAAAAAGTGTAAAATAATATGAAAGGGATGACTTTACGATAGTTTTAATGAGCCAACAAAGGCAAGCACTTGATCTTTTTGTTTAATAATCCCTCAAGTCCAAAAAGATTAAAATATATGAGAGGGATAGTGTTCCCTTTACTTTAACGAGCTAGGAAGGCTAATAGCTTGACGATCTTTTTATATTTAACAAGTCTAAAAGGAGTTTAACAGAGGCTCATTTTTTAGGAAAGAGTGATTTTTGGGTAGTAGTTGGTTCCAGGTAAGTTTGGAACTTCTCAAAACATGGCAGTGTGAAGAGGGTGGCAATCAGAATCACTCATCGCAGATGTTCCTCAAAAGGGTAAATAATCAAGTGGAAGCATATGGTCGGCCAAATGAAATGGAGGTGATGGAAGGAACATAACCAAAGTTCGAAAGGTTAGATAGAAAAGTGATCACAAAAAGTTATTTATCAGAGGCAGGTTTATTTTTTAATGAGCTTCAACCTTGTGCCAACATGTGCTCAGTGCTGGTTGATTTTTAACGAGCTTCAACCTTGCGGGAACATTGCTCTTAATATTGGTCAATGATATTCAGTTTACCGTTTTAACACGTTAGACTCTGTTCTTAGTCGTTCAACCTACTCAATTGCTCCATCAAATTGATTAGAAATACACATATATATGCTTGAAAAATGAATTAAAAACTAACATTTTACTTGAAGTACATGAATAGTAACATAAAAAGTAGTTTTACCCCTCATTTTTACCATTTCATTTCAAATTTGGGATTTGGAGCTCTGGAGTGGTTTTTTGCCTCAAACTTCATCAGCTGATTTTGGGAGATCCAGTGGACAATTTTCTACACTATCAAGACCAGGTAGGAGGTAACCCTAAGCTCTTCATTTTCATTCCATCCTTTTATGATTTTGAGCAAGTCTTCCCCTTTTTTTGAGCCCTTAGGGTTTTAATAAAATGTTCTCCCATCACTGCCCCTGCCTTATATCGAAAGGTGTGATGCATACTGACCTGTGCATTGGCCAGTCAGTATGCATCTCACCTGATCTAAAGGCAGGGTGTGATCGGCATAAAAGGGAAACTTTTCACTGTGATTTCTCATGAAATTTTTACCTACTTTTACTCAAATTTGGATCCTAATTCATCTTTTGTCTATGACACAGACATTTATTGGATCAAGATGGTCATCATGTGGTGTGAATGTGAGCATGAAGAAGAAGACATGATTTCCTTGCATGAACAGGGTACTGTTACTGCATTGCGAAACTGTGGTTTGCTCAAATTCTTTTGTATATCTAGCATGAGGCAACCAATCAGCTTGTTGCAGTATTTCCTCAATGAATGGGATCTGATCAACCAAGTGTTCCAGATTAGAGGTAAATCCATCACACTAATAGTCGAGGACATCTACTTTTTGACAGGGTTATCGAGGCGTGGTGCCCCTCTTTCACTGTCGGGATCTTCCCTTGGGGGCGAATTGATGAGAGATTATATCCATGAGCTTTGTAGAGATGGATCTCAGCCTAGTAGAGACGACAAGATCAATATCGGGACATCACTGATTAGTCTCCGAGGAACACTTTATTCACCTTTGCTAGATTGGCGAGTAGTGCAGCTCTTGATTTGGCGAACAGATCTTATGTGTAGTATGC
Organism: Pinus tabuliformis; assembly: GCA_031772625.1. NCBI lineage: Eukaryota > Viridiplantae > Streptophyta > Pinopsida > Pinales > Pinaceae > Pinus > Pinus tabuliformis. The sequence goes on from CM062811.1 coordinate 423,123,244, forward strand.
TTTAGAATGCCTGGAACCAAAGGTATTCAACTGGTGTGATGCAGTACTTCCAATGATAAAAGAACAAATCTCCAAGGTAAAGAATGGAAGATCCAAGAACTTCGGATACAGTTCCATTTTGACTACCTTTGCCTTAGAGAGGTTCCCACTGATGTAGCCATAACATATTTCACTAGGATTGTGAGCACCGAGGGAACCCAGGATGCAGAGATGGGTCGATCTCATGGCTAGACATGTTAGTCAGCCACAAATTGCTTTCTGTGATGCCTTATTTGAGTGTTTCAACCATCAGGAGATTGTCTTCTCAAAGTATCCGTATGTCGGGATGGATTTCTGAGGTGACTCAGATTTGGTGTTGTCGGCTGGCAAGCAGAGGGGTGTGATAGGTAAAATTTTTGACCATATTTTTGTTTATCAGTTTTATAATGTTTTTTTGTGATTTATCGAGACTAATTGAACTCATGTACTTATGCAGATGTTGGGCCAGTGAGACCAGCGGCGCACCCAAGGGAGGCAGATCGTGTTCCAGTAGGAGAAGCTGTAGGGAGGGCTATCCTTCGTGATTTGGACATAGCAGAGACCCTGGCAATTTAGCAAGTTGAAATCTAGGGTCTTACCCTTGGTATCCAAGATGTGAGGACCGACGAGTTACCTTTGAGGCTACAGTGCCATACTACTGGCATTCCGAGTCGATGGACTAGGCTCCTGTGTATGATTGCATGGGTGATGACATGTTATCACCAACATAATTAGTATGGGATGCTTTTCTGCATTTACTTTTTAGTTTCTTGGTTGCATGACCGATTTTTCCTTGTACACAAAACATTATGTGAAACTATAAACAGTTACATATTTTTTATTTTTGGAGTTTGTTTTGGTTAACTTATGTGATCTAGATGCAAGTGTTGAGGTAAAATGCTTTTCTTTACAAATGTCACAAATGTCTGTCTAACACATAATTCTCTAATGAATCAGTTAAAGTGTTTAAGTTTCTGAAAATGTGTTGATATTGAATGGAATCAAACTATCTTTCCAAAATCTTGACTCTTAGGAACATACGATAGATAGCTAGGTTTTGAACTGAATAGATGCCAGTAAGTTGTAGAATGACGAGTTGTGAATCTAGCCTGACAATAAGTTGACTTATGCCATGCGAAATGGTATCAGAGTGAAGCTCTATCAACTCGTTGTACTCAGTGATGTTGTTCACTGATTGACCAATACATATCCCCCTGAAACTCACTAACTCACTGCTTGGATCAAACATGGCCCAGGCTGCAGTAGGTCCCACGTTCTATGACTAGCTCCATTGGCGTGCCCAGCGAATGTTTCCAGAAACTCTGACATCTGCAATAAATGAAATTTGGATTACTTAACCAAAATGACAACTCTTGATGAAAACAAAAATGAGACAAAAGCATTTAATTAGATGTTATAGCTCCAAATCTCACTCTTATGGTTTGTGATGCTGTACTCATGGCCTAGGGCAACCCCTCCTTCCAGACTTGGTCCTAAAATTTAAAAAATAGTGTTTTATCCCTTATACGGGACATTGCCCTGCGTTAAACACATGTATACGCGGGTCTGTGTATATCCAACCCGCGTGTATGTATTAAAACACTTAAAAAAAATATAAAACTCCTTATTTTCGGGTGGGGATCGCGGGTTTTACCTGCTGATTACCTGTTAGTGCCCGTGGCCCAACTGTTCCCAACCAACTCCTAACTAAAAAACTGCTTTGGAGATGGTATAAAAAGACCTCAAAGGCAAGGCCTAAGGGAGGAGAGAAGAAAGAGAAAGGTTATTATGCTGAGATTTTTCCCTTGACTAGGTCTGAAGTCGCTTGTGCCTTTTGCACTTCCCCCATTTTGTACAGGAAACCTTTGTTTCCTTGTGTGTTGATGTTCATCCACTAGTTATGACATCATGGAGAGAGTCATGGAAGGAGTTTGTTGGAGGCTTGAGGCTGGAATGGATCGGGAAGGAAGCTTTGCTTGGAGCCTGCTGAAGGTGACTCAGGTGAAAATATTCCTTTTATGTACTTTATTTGTCTATAATAAAAGAAACACATGTCTTGGTTCCCGAAATGAATCTTCTTTATGTTAATGATATTCATGTTTAGAATTCATATGTAAATGGTTGTTTGGATTTCATAACTAACTACCTTTCTTTATAACATGAAGATGGTTTCTTTATAACTTTTTGTCCATATACTGTTGTGTTCTTTGAATTGGTTGTTTTGGAGGACAAAAGAGAAGAAGGGATATCCAAGAAGGGTTTGGACCCTAAGGGCCTTCTCAAACATAGGACCAAAGGTACGTACCCTTATCATAGAATTTGCTTACAATAGCATAATGGTTGTGTGAATGCATGTTTCTTTGAATAGATAACTTTCAGTCTGCTAGGGTTTCAACCCAAAAAGCCCTAGGGGAACATTTCCCTCTATCAGAATTGGTGACTCCGTTGGGGACAACACTCTTGTTGTTCATAGTTTGGGTGTTTTTCAAGGCAATAAGGGCTCAGCTGCCTTGTTTGCTTGTTGTTACTGTCTGGTCTGTCCTTGAACTTTAAGCTTTGCCATTTTCTTGAGTTTGTTTTTTTTTATTTTTCTTGAAGGTTTTCATATACGTTGTTTTTCTTAGATACAAAGGTGTATATACTCTTGTTTCTTTGAGTGAACCCGCGTATATGCAGGTTTCCTCAGAAACAGTCACGTATACACACAATCTGTACTTCAGTACAGTCGCGTATATATTGCAATTTTCAAGATTTATAAATCTTTTTAGTCTCTGAAGGTTTGTCTGGTGGTTTGAGTCAGTCTGAAATAGTCATTTTCCAGTACTAGTTATTAGTTTTACAGTGAGCACCTTGTTCTAAATTCTCTCTGATTATAAGGCGTATTGGTCTTGTTTTTTGTTGATTGCAAGCATCATCGTTTTTTGCTAAAGCACGCAAGATTTCTTGCTAGGAATCTTGGCTGATCTGTTTCATCAGAGTAGGAAGATTGATCACAATTTTTGTGTTAATATTGCTTTTGGTGACTTTTTGTTTGCTTGACAAAATCGCTTTTTGTGACCATTCACTCCTTTGTTTCGTGAAAGTTGTTGATTGACACTTTCTTGGAATCTGTCTTTTTGATCTTTTTGGTTTTCATTGCCAAAGCTTTCATTGCTGCTTTTGATTGTTAAGAGAGATTGAAAACACATTTATTTTTGTTTATTTTTCATCCGTTGAGTGGTGTCGATTTGCAAAAGTGTTTAATTGCCTATTCTTCAATCACAAGTTTTCAGTGTTGTTGAGAGCGTTTTTTTTTTAAAGACTTTTTTGTTTGTCACTTTGAAGAAAATGTTTTGAAAATCTTAGTTTTGCTTTCTTGAACTTGCTTTTCATTTGGTTTCCTTTTAGTGAAGTGAAAGTGCATTATGTTTGTCTTAGAACTTGTTTTTAGTGTTTAGACGAAATGAATGGTAGCATCTCATATTCCATCTAGACATTGTAAGTGGCAAGATAAAGTTTGATAAGCAAGCAACTTTCATTATTTGTTTTTAGAGTAGTTTTAAATCTTGCATCCACATATAGTTGTTGCATTAGGATAGACTTGCATCCCCTTTTTAGGCATATATAATTTTGTTAGCTTTTGTGAGTGTGAAGCGTGAATTAACGAAAAGAAAGGAAATTTTGTTTTATTAGAAGTACCTCTGAACCCTATAGAAATTGCTCTTCATCGAAAAACGAAAAAGTGCATGTGCATGTAGTTAAGTTTTTATTAATTTCTTTTGCGTCAAAAAACACCACTAGTTTCACTTCCATTACCTTGTGACTTGAAGAACAACCTAATAAAATCAAGCGCTAACTAAAATTCACTAGAACTTTTTGTTTTAGTCAATTACACCAACAAGATTAGTATTTTAGGGCCTTGAATTAGAGTTAACTCTCCAAGGCCATATAAACGTCAAATGTAGGAGTCCGAATAATGAGAGAAAATCCAATAGCGTTAGGAAGACCAGGAAAGTTCCGGATCCGGGAGTTAACCACGAGGGTCTGTGAAGATAGGGAAGAGAGATACCCCCTCTCCTACTTGTCCGAACTTACCTCACGACTGTTCCTCCTAGCTTCTGTGACGAGTTGGTATCCATAGTTGCTACTCCTCGGGAACTACACAGGTGGCTACAGAGGGGAATCCTGTGGCACCTGAGGTTGATGTTGCATCACTCTCGACAGTACTACTGGAGGGCACCCTTGCGAAGCTTGGGGGCTTGCACTGGCGCAGGCTATTGTTAGGAGGTCAGCGTAACTTCCTCTGTTACCTTCACTGATAGGACTAGGCCATCATTATCGCAGACTATCTTCGGAAGGCCCCTTACTTCACTTTCTTGTATTTTGGTGTCCGGTCCTCATCACCTGGAGCAGAAATACTTGGAAGTTGTTTGATTGGTTGATATCTTTAGGGACTTTATACTGTGTGCTCTTTATTCCTTGTATATAGTTGGCTTTAGGTATTTTTGTCTAGTCACAGTTGGACTTTGTGTTCTGAGTGATCGGCTTACCACTCTACCGAGTTTGAAAGGCTTTTGGTCGTTCTTTCAGAGGTTGCGGAGTTGCCTCCTCAAGGGAAAAGGTTTTGATTGCTTATCCATATTCCTTGAAAAGTTATTTCTATATTCCCGTAGGGGAAGGGTCTTTGGATCAGTTAGATATGGCTAATATTCCTGTGGAAACCAACCAAGGTACTCTTCCAAAAGGGGATCCTTGTGCTTTTCCTTTATTTGGAAATGTTGGTACTCCCTTGATGGCCACTTTGAATATTCCTGGGTTGAATGTTGGACTACCCGTTTGGCTATGGTCCACTTCGAATATTCCAAATTCTCTTGAAGCTTCTCAGTTGAATGCTTTATTTCAAGGGCATCACATGGGTGCCAATTGTTCATCTTCTCTGAAAGAGAAATTTGGGGTTCCTTCTTCTCCTCCTTCTTGTCACAAGAAATCTAAAAAAAGGAGAAAGAGGAAGTCAAAGAAGAAGAATAATTCTATCCTTTCATCATCAACCTCTCTGAGTCATGTTGGAGATGAGCCTTCAGCCACTACTAGTCATGCTAGGGGCACAAGTCTGGTAACTGTAGATCATACTAGCACTTCATCATCAACCTCTGTGAGTCATGTTGAAGATGAGTCTTCAGCCGCTGCAAGTCATGTTGGGGGCACAAGTCTAGTCACTGCAAGTCACACTAGCACTTCATCATCAACCTCTACAAGTCATGTTGAAGAAGAGTCTTCAGCCGCTACAAGTCATGCTGGGGGCATAGGTCTAGTCACTATGAGTCATACTAGCAAAGAGTCACCGACCTCTGCAAGTCATGTTCATGACTCTCTGCAAACCACTGCTAGTCATGTTGGCGGAATGGAGGTTGACAAGAAACCTAGACGTAGAAGTTTTAAACCTAAATTCCCTTGTAAGATATGCAAGGGAGACCATCTTACTCATTTATGCCCTGGTATTCCAGAGGTTCAAAGGATATGGTCTGAGTCTGAAAGTACTTCTACTCCTAAACCTGATATGGTTTCTCATCAATCCCATCAACCATTGGTTTATAATGTGGTCATGTCAGTGCAATCACTTGCTGATTACACTCCTCTTTTGGGGGGTGAAGTGCCTAACAAAAGAGTTTGTTTGATCTCTAGTACAGAGTCTTCTGGTATAGGGGGCATTCCAGTTTCTTCGAATGTTTCCCCTCCAAGTTCTAAGAGTGTTTCCTTTAATTGGGATAGTCTTGTTGAGCCTCGTCTTCCTTCCGCTGCACCTTTCCAAATAAAGGTTAGAGTTAATTCCACAAATGTCTATCGATGTATGGTGGATGAAGGATCCTCTGCAAGTATTATATCCTCTTTGACTTGGAAAGCTTTGGGTTCCCCAAAGTTGTTGACAGCTTAGAGTCAGTTGTTAGCCTATGATAGAAGACTTGGTGAATCTATGGGTGTTCCTCCTCAATTGCCTATCACTTTAGGTGGGAAAATTGTCTTAATCGATATGATGGTGGTTGATAGCCCTTTAGACTTTAATATGCTACTTGGGTGTGATTATGTCTATGCTATGAATGCTGTGGTGTCTTCACTCTTTCCAGTAATGTGCTTTCCTCATAACGGAAATATTGTCACTATTGATCAGCTTGCATCTGATAATCACCACCCTAATTTGACTTTACTGCATAATTCCCCTTGCTTTTTTCCAAGTGTTCAAGTAGACTCTACCCCGCCACGGGTGAATTATGTGGCATTGAGTCCTCAACATTCAATTTCTTCTGAGAAGGATTCTTTGACTTATTATTCTCCTTCTTGGGACTTGGTCCCGACAGTTGACCAATAGATTCTTCCTATAGGGACATGGGACCCTTTAATTCCCTCTTTTGATCCTTATAGTTCTCATGATTTCTTAGAACTTGTTCTGCCTTCACAGGAGGAACTCTTTGAAGCCATGAGTTTTGACTACCAAAGGTGTCCTTAGCCTGAGCCCTGCAAGGGGTTTGTTCAGCAGAACTATTATGCATAAGCCGCAAGGCTGCGTGGTTCCCTATACCATATTGTATATATGAGGTACGCATTTTCAAGTTTTTTATTCTATAACACAAGATTTTACATGAATTTTATATGTGGGATGTATTAACTTTGTGTCTAGTGTTCCTATTTATGTTTACAGAACTTCGAAGATTTCTCCTTTGGAAGTTTATGGTTGGTCTGTTCTGACAAGTATTGGTTCTCGAAACTAGCATATAGGTTAGGCTTTTCCGCCTACAATGTGCACTTATCAATTTCCTTTCCCATTTTGCCTTAGGATCGACCCCACCAAGTTATGGTGCGGAACCTTCTCATTGCTTAGAAGTATCATGACTTATGTGGTAGAGCCTACCTTATCATGGGTGCCCTAGTTAGTACCTTTTTGTCACTTGGCAGTCATGCTAATTTTTCATCCCTAGGCTTGGGAGTCCTCTGTAGTCCCACCATGACTTATGCGATGAAGACTCATTCCTCTTTGCTTCTTCGCTTCGTTCTGGCCTTATACCTTAGAGGCTCCTTTGTGTTGGGTTGTACTACTGCATTGCATGTTGACCACTTGCACCTTTTGGCCTAGAGCCGGCTTCACTTGGACTCGTGTTTAAGCCAACTTTTGACCATGACGTCTGCAAAATCAACCTTGCATACCTTTGACTTCTGCAGCTTGACACACCTTGACCCATGGAAGGAACATACCTTTGAGTGTCATTGACTAGTTTTCACCTCCCTGCATTGAGCATAGGAACGTCCCTTTCCCAGGAACTAGATCATCTGTTTCACCGACACTCGTTCTTTCCACTGTACCATAGCATTCTTTTATTCTTTTTATAGCTTAACTAGAAAAAGACAAAAAAAATTAAATATTCCAAAAAGAGCAGGAACGGGACATTATTTCCATTTATTGTTGGCAGCTAGAGTCAGTCGTGTCGCCTTTGAACAAAGCACTCAAAACAAAGTCTCCTCCGCATGGGTGGGATTTAGTTTGACTTAGGTATGCCATAAACTTGTTATTGAGTCAGTTCTCCCCCGATTGGTTATCTCTTCCAATCATATGGAGGGTTCGTTCGTGCCTCCTGCATGGCGAACTTATACAGAGTCATCATATGCTACCACATAGTCATATTGAGTCGTGCTTTTGTTCAAGGGAAGTTAGCCTGAGTCGGCCTCTATGCGGTGTCTCTTGACTCATTTTTCAGTCGGCCATCCCTGGTTGTTAGTGTCATATCTACCATCACATCAGTTATATTGGTCCTTTACTCGTGCCAGTTTGAGAAGGTCCCCATTGACTTCTTGCTGGCAGGTCTTGTCCTTATCGACGATGACATCTTGCTCTGAGCACAGGCCTAGAGCTGCACCCTAGCCCGATTTTCATTATTGATAGGTTACCTTGTGCTCAACATCGATCAGTATCATGGGTCTTTGACTGAGTGGTTTCCCTTGTGTTCAATGTCAGCTTACATTATCACACATTGGGATTCGTGTAGTACCTTAGTTTCCATTTGACCCTATTGGTGGATACCTCGCCTCTGTGTCAGCTTTCATTATTGGTTGGTTCAGAGGGTTTCTGCGGTGCGCTAGCCACATCTTGTGTACGCCGGAAACGTACTTCGGTTGGGTTACTACATCTTTTTTCGTCTGATTCCTTCCACATTATTGGCCTATGGGTTACACTCGGGCTAGATTGATGGAGGATGCCTTAATGTCTTCCTTCTAGCAGATCTTTCCCTATCGACTCCGACTCATTGCTCTGGGGCAAAGATCTAGAGTCCAATTGGCAGTACCTTGGGGTTTGCAGTCATTAGTGGTAGATCCTTCGCTATTAACAGTGGGAAATCATCATTGTCTCCTGATCGATAGATTCTTACAGGTGTTCGAATCCAACTCATCTATTCAAGCTTGTTAGATTGTACTGGGTACCTTGACGCTCATTATCATTATTGGTGAGTAGTCTCGCGTTTGTTAACGGTATACATCAATGACCGGTAATCAAATGATTTCTCACATGGTCGACTTCAAATCATTTATTCCCATGGTGTAGAAATGTACCACGGCGGTCGGTGAAGACCTCAGGTTGTATCAACATTCATCGGTTCACTTGACAGTTGCTCTTGTTGCTGCTAGTTGATACCACTCCACTTTATATGCTGCAGTCAGTCATGGCGACATTTTATATGTTGGCACCCGAGTTTGCAGTGTAGTACCATCCTATTCCATCATGTTCAGTTGGTACCTTTTGGGATCAGTCTCTGATATCAGTGATCCATTGTATCTTTCAGCATCATTGACAGTCTTATATGTGATATTCATACGTGTACTTGTTCATTACGATCAGATGTTCCATTATGTAACTTTCAATCATTTATACTTGTATACTTAGTAGATCCGCTTGTACTTGATATGCGAACATGCTTTACTTTTTCTGAGAATGGGTATGCCCGCCTCAGACAGTGTTTCTTTCTGATCTCCTTTGGTGGCTTGGCAGGCTGAATTCTGGTGAAGTCCTCCTCGGTTTTTGACAGACTTCCTTTCCATGTACTCGCATAATATATTTCGGCCATCATGTACCCCTTCTGACCTCATATATTAGGGGGCATCTGTTATAGCTCCAAATCTCACTCTTATGGTTTGTGATGCTGTACTCATGGCCTAGGGCAACCCCTCCTTCCAGACCTGGTCCTAAAATTTAAAAAACAGTGTTTTATCCCTTATACGCGACATTGCCCTGAGTTAAACACGTGTATATGTGGGTCTGTGTATATCCAACCCGCGTGTATGTATTAAAACACTTAAAAAAAATATAAAACTCCTTATTTTTGGGCGAGGATCGCGGGTTTTACCTGTTGATTACCTGTTAGTGCCCGTGGCCCAACTGTTCCCAACCAACACCTAACTAAAAAACTACTTTGGAGATGGTATAAAAAGACCTCAAAGGGAAGGTCTGAAGTCCCTTGACTAGGTCTGAAGTCCCTTCTGCCTTCTGCACTTCCCCCATTTTGTACAGGAAACCTTTGTTTCCTTGTGTGTTGATGTTCATCCACTATTTATGACATCATGGAGAGAGTCATGGAAGGAGTCTGTTAGAGGCTTGAGGCTGGAACGAATCCGGAAGGAAGATTTGCTTGGAGCCTGCTTAAGGTGACTCAGGTGAAAATATTCCTTTTATGTACTTTATTTGTCTATAATAAAAGAAACACATGTCTTGGTTTTCGAAATGAATCTTCTTTATGTTAATGATATTCATGTTTAGAATTCATATGTAAATGGTTGTTTGGATTTCATAACTAACTACCTTTCTTTATAACATGAAGATGGTTTCTTTATAACTTTTTGTCCATATACTGATGTGTTCTTTGAATTGGTTGTTTTGCGGGACAAAAGAGAAGAAGGGAACTCCAAGAAGGGTTTGGACCCTAAGGGCCTTCTCAAACGTAGGACCAAAGGTACGTACCCTTATCATAGAATTTGCTTACAATAGCATAATGGCTGTGTGAATGCATGTTTCTTTGAATAGATAACTTTCAGTCTGCTAGGGTTTCAACCCAAAAAGCCCTAGGGGAAAATTTCCCTCTATCAATAGATAACTACACCTGATCAAGCATAGTATCGCTTAACATACAACCTGTTCTGAGGTTGCGATAGTGGAATTCCATCATAATCTACCAACTCGTAGCCTTCTTTTGCTAATACCTATTTAATAATGTAGGGGCCCATCCATAATGATTGGAACTTACCTGCTCCCAATTTATCAGAGTCTTGATCATAGAGTAAGACTAAGTCACCTTCAGAGAAGACACGAGGCTCGACATTTTTGTCAAATTGTGCTTTGAAACGTTTGTTATGTGTTTCATTAGCTAGCGTGTCATCATGAGGGGTTTCATCCAAGTGGATTAGCTTGAAGAAACGAGCCTCTTCCTCTTAAGTTTTGGGGAGTAGATCGATTGCAAGCTTTAGAGATGAAATCTCACATTGAATCAGTAAGACAGCTTCCAGACCGTACACCAACTGAAAGGGAGTAAACCCGGTCTCATTTCTCACTAAGGTTATATATGCCCATAGAGCTGAGTACAGGATTAAATCTCAATCCCGTTTGTGGGCTCCAATCATTTTTTGCAACATGGGCTTGAGGACTTTGTTGATCGCTTCAACTTGTCCGTTAGCCTACAGATAATATGGAGAAAAACTATCATGGGACAATCCTAATTTGGCAGTCAATTCAACCATCATGTGATTGTGAAAATGCGATCCATGATCAGTGACTATAGCCTATGGAACACTGAACCCAAGGACTACATGATTGAAAAACGAAAGAGTAGCCATTTCACCATTGTTATTTAATGTAGGCATCGCCTCGACCAATTTTGTAAAATAGTTGACAGCGACTATGATATACCCATGCCCCCCGGCCGAGGTGGGGTTGCATGTCATGAAGTCTATGCCCCATTTGGAGAATGGCCCAACAAAAACTATTGGATGGAGTGGAGTGGGTGGTAATCTGGTTTTGCGATAAAAAATTTGAAAATCATGGCAACTTCCTACTACTATTATGCAATCTTTGAAAATAGTAGGCCAGAAGTAACTAGCTCAGAATATTTTTTGTGCAGTAGTGTAGCCAAATAGATGCCCCCCACATGCACTTGAATGACAATGACTCAAGGCCTTTCCGGCCTCCTCATGCGTGAGGCACCTTCGAAGAACTATATCGACACCAGGACAGTAAAGTGTATCACTGACACTCATGTAATATTTTGCTTGGTATCGAGTACATCGTTGTTCTAAGCGAGAGGTGTTAGGCTTAAAGGTTCGTGTTTGGAGATAGATTAGTATATCTCCGTACCACAGGTCGCTTGATGATATCAGAAACAATGTTCCATCCACGATCGATGCTTGAGATGTTAAATCGTTGGATGACGATGGGAGGTCACAAAGTAACTCTATGAAAACTAGAGATTTGTTTGATTTGGATTTGGTGAATTCCATATCAAACTCTTCCAAAATGGCTATCCATTTTGAATATTTTCCCCCTAGCAATTGACGTGATAGGATGTAGGTCATAGGGTTGCAATCTGACAAGATGGTAGTTTTGTGAAAGAGTATACAGTGTCGAAATCTCTGTACTGATTGAACAGCTACCAAAGCCATTTTTTCAACGTAGGAGTACTTGCTTTTTGTATCATTTAAGTTGCAGCTTAAGTAATAGAAAGGATGTTCTATTCCATTGTCTTCTTGTACTAAAACCATTGTGATGGTTATATCTGTGGCAGCGAGATACATGTTAAAGTCTTTTTGATAATGAGGAGCATACATTAATGATGCTTTTAATAGGGAACTTTTCAAAGCATCAAAGGAAGCTTGCACAACCTAATCCGAGTTGAAGGGAACTTCTTTTTTTAAAAGACGTGTATAACCTTTAACAAGTTTGGCATAATTTGGAATGAACTTCCTTAGAAAGTTTGCTTTCCCTTGGAGTTTCTAAATCTAAAGAAAATATGAAGGTGGAGGCATGTCGATGATTGCCTGAACCTTACATGGGTTGAGTCGAATTCCATCCTTAGAAACTACGAAACCAAGTAAGAAACCAGAACCAACAAAAAACACACACTTGTGTGGATTGATTCATATCTTGTAGTGTCAAAAACGTAGAAATATAGCTCTCAGATGATCAGTCTGCTTTCCCAAATGAGTGAGTAAATTATCGAGATATGGTTGAACGATGTGTTTGATGTCATGGAAGGTGTAGTACATTGCCCTCTGAAATGTTGCCCCTACATTCTTCAAACCGAAATGTAGTTGGCGTTATGCGAACATGCCCCATGGACATAGAGATGCAGTCTTCAACTGGTCCTGTGGGTAGATATTGATTTGATTGTATCCAAAAAATCCATCCATAAATGAAAAGACTTCGTATTCAGCACATTCATCAATTATCTGGTTGATGAAGGGTGTAGGGTAGTTGTCCTTCGGACAAGCTTCATTTGCATCCCTGTAATCAACGCACACTCTAATTGTTCCTTGATTTTTCATTACAGGAACAATATTCAATACTGAATCAGTGAGAGGAACGGGGTATATGAAACCAGCATGCAAAAGTTTTTCAACTTCTGCCTTAATGGTAGCAACTTTCTTTAGGTGAACCTGTTGAAGCTGTTGCCATACTAGTTTGACATTAGGATATATCTTGATTTCGTGTTCATTGATGCTCGAGTCAATGCCTAGAATTTCTTCTTATGACCAAGCAAAGACATCTCTGAATTCACCAAAGAGAGCGTAGTATATTTCTAGTTCTAATGGAGAACAAGATTTGCCAACATGTATATTCTCTACGACATCTAGTTTGGTCGAGATATTAATGGCAATGGTTTCTTCAATATTGGACAGATTTCACTCTAAATCCACTGTATTTATAATATTCGATAGAAAATCAAAGTCTGAAGGATGATTTAGGTTGTTAGAGTAATCCTCATTCTTATCTTGAGGTTGGGAACGATGGTGGTGATCTTCCCATGGTGTTTCTCCTATCATCATTGACTGAATCATTCCTTCATCTGTAGAATGTACATGTGACCAATGATTAGAAGAGGTACCATACTCTAGAGACCTATCTATCCAAATGCTTGCCGAGTGTTGATTTGGGTTTGCTGCCCATGCCCAGAATATTGATTGCTACAATAATTCTATAGGGCTTGGGGGCAATACCTAGCGATGATCCATGCTAACAAAATGTTAAGGATTCTTCTTAATCTTTGACGATGTAGAAGATATCATGTGATAGATTTCCACTGTGGCCACTTCCGCTAGATTACTCGGAGGTGGAAGGGAAAAAGTTCCCATTAAGGAAGGGTCTTTTAGGAGACCTACTCCGATATTTTGAAGTGATGGAGAGCTTCCATGGATCAATGGAATGCTTCTAGTAACTTGAGAATTGTTGGGGAGGAAGGTGAGTTGGTCAATGATTGTGATTCCACCTTGAAAGGGGAATGAAATCTTTCTAAAATATGTTGACACAACAGTGGCCATAGCATAAATCCAGGGCCTGCCCAGTAGGATGTTGTAGTCAAGGTTTCCATCAATGACCTCGACTTCAATTTCTATTGTCTTGCCCCCCAGTTCGATTTGAAAGTTACATAATATCCCATATGGCATGTATGTTCTTCCATCAAATGCTTTCAATGTCATTGATGATTGTGACAAGCATGGAGAGCCTAAAGTTTTCAGCAACTCATTGACATAATACAAGTAGATGCTCCCTCATCAATTACTGTTCGATGAACAATTTTGTTGAAGGATTTTACCTGTATGAGGAAAGCGAGCTGTGCTAGTAACTGAGGTTCGTATCCTTTATGATTAAAGGCCACTAGATTGGAATCCGTTGGATCAATCCCACCTATCGCTGATAAAGAAGCTTGTTTTTGGGATGGAAAATTTTGTAGTACTTCAAGTGTCAACATGGCGGATGGCTATTGGGCTAGATCCTCCACTATATTATAATTCTGTCTTGCTCAAGCATGAGGATTAAATGTTGATTTATGTACTACTCCCTTAGGCGGTTTTATTGTTAATTCAGGAATTATTGGTGGAACAACTTCTGAAGAAGTTGTTGTCAAACTGCTTGGTTGGTCTGTAGCCTTGTCGTTCGATGATTGTGGATTTCCATAATCCTTATTCCTTGTAGATATCAAACCATCATTTTTCTATTTTGAGATGGACAACATAAGCACATGGGATGGGGAAGCATGATCACCAGCAACCAGCTTAGTTTCTGGATTTCGAAATGGATCAGTCAATACTGCTGAGGTATTTAAAGTCTTTTTGAGAAATTTCTTGACTTCAGCGTGATGTGGACAATCTTTTGTGTAACGGTCCTCATCGCATATGAAACATGGCTGATTGGGTTTCTTCTTTCCAGTAGGGTTTCCAGAAGGTTTCGCAGGAGTCAATCCTCCTATTTCTTCTTTTTATTTGTCCCTTTCTTCTTGCCCCTTGGCTACTTAGCATTTTTGCCTTTTCAGGTTGACACAGCATTGACCTCTGAGGCAAGAGGTTCCTCATCTGCCTTTTGACTAGAAACAGTATGGGCTTTCTTAGATGTGGCCTTTGCGGTTTCCCTGCATGTCATACCTATCATGCCATCGCTGGCATGAGAGTCTTTATTTTATTTAGGAGGAGGAGGAATGGAAAACTATGGTCTAGGAGGGTCAGGAATTTTTTCATAGAGTGTGCCAGACTGAGTATAGATCAAGTCTAAATATTGTGCATGAGCAATGACCTGCTCTTTTGTAACAACTCCTCCCTTAGCCACATCCTCTATAATAGAGGGTAACAATGACTTTATAAACCATTCAGCTAAAAATTGATCAGGAACATATGTCTTCACCATTCTTCGACGACATCGCCAATCATGAATATGATTAGATATGTGAGTGGCTGTCATCTACTTAAAGTTGGTAAGGAGTTCTGTCGTTATTTCATACCTTATTGCTAATTGAAAATGGGTTAAAAAGGTAGTGGAAAGGGTGTTGAAATTATCAAACGAAGCTCTAGGAAATTCTATATACCATTTAGCTACCGGACCTATTAACGTTTGCTGAAAAAGGTGAAACCTAATCAAATCATCATTCAGGGTGTTGGATGAACACCACAATGGAAGGTCATCACATGATTCGATAGATCTTCACCCAGATTTCCGTTGAATTTAGGAATATCATAGGGAAGTTTATGAGGAATCACGGGCCACCAAGGGGCATATGCAATTGGATCATTTGTCAGCCGGTTTAGATATGGTAATTCTAGAGTTGCTATAAAGGGCAACTGTTGATTCAGGTTAGGCGAAGCATACCTAGTATAAGATAGAATCGCTTGAGATGTAGGTCTTTGCATACAAGCATAATGTATTTGATGTTGGTAACTTTGATAAGGTTGATGGGCATAGCGATTATAGTATGGTTGTTGATAACCACCTTGGAAATGCGATTGCCCATTACTTACAAAGACTTGTTGCTCAGGTCCTTGGTATAATTGCTGGAATTGCGGTCGTAGGTATTGAACCAGCCATGGTTGTTGGACCACTTTCTGTTGTCCAATACTGGATGATTGACCGAGATGCAGAGTCATAGTACTTATTTGAGCATTAGTCGCTCCAGATAAGGAGGCACTAACCTGAGGTTGTGATTGAATCGTTGAGACGGGAGGCTATTGTATTGCAACCTGAGAAACTTGAGGTTGACATACAACAAGTAGCACTTGTACTTTCGATATCGTCACAATAGCAGGTGTAGTGAGAATATTCGACACAGGATTGGCTGGTTGCATTGAATATACAACCCTTGGTTGTTGAGGTAGTATTGGTACCCAACCGCTGGATGTAGTTCCAGTTTGACTTGAACTTTGTTGTGAACTCTCATATGGTTGTTCTCTAGCAGGGAACAATGAAAAAGTATACTGTTGCCCATATGGTGGAAATCTAGTACATAAAGGGTAGATTGGACTTTGAAGACACATTGGATCAACTTGTTGAGTTTCAACATAAGAAATACCATATGAGAATTCAGATGAAGAAATAGGAACTGACCATGTCATCGAAACGGTCCTTGATTAGACTCTGGCTTGTTGTTGATAACTTGCTGGGACATATGGTATACAAGCAATCATTGTAGGAATGGCAACATGAAGCTCCACCGTAGCTGTGTCAATTGACATAGTCCTAGATGTTGATGGTTGTTCATACATGTTTAGTCTAACCAAAATATTTCCTAGTGATTCGACAGAAACTTGCGATGAAAAAGAGCTAACTTTTGTAGTAGAAGGATGTAAGTGGATCCCTGTTCCAAAATGCACTGGAGTACTCAGTGGAAGATCCTCTACTATCTATTCTATAGCAATCAATCCACGTGGAAGAGGTAGACCGTAAAGTTCGTAAAATATTTCTACAACTAAAGAAAGTGTAGCTTCTGCAGTAACAGATACTGGAGGGGTGACATCTTCTGAATTCTGGGATTCAACTTCCATATGTTCAGGTAAGTGAACTTCAATTTCTTGATTAGTCCTAGGTGGAGCTGCTTCAAGAATAGAGGTGTCTACCATTACAATAGGATTAGTTCTAATGTCCTCTTGTAACTGCGGAACTTCTTCTATAAAGGAAGATGTACCAGAGATAATTGGAGTAACTGTAGTCTCTGACGATGTTGAAACGCAAGTTTCAAATAAATCAGGTGAATAGGACTTTGTTAAACGAGAACACTTTGCCCGGTATGGTTTCATTTCCAGGGTCAAAGATGGTTGACTCGCTAGTCTCTGTGAACGACAGGGTTTTGATTGACTTTCTTCCACGATTGCAGATTAATTGATCAACTCAAAAGTTAAAGGGGAAAAATGTTATTCCGATTTAAATTAATTTTAAGACACTTTGACGCAACTTGCTTTTTCAATTTTTAAGAGTTGAGAAAAAGCTAAATGTGACTCTACCCGCCTTCAATTTTTAATGAGCCTGAAGTGACAAGTGCTCAGATGGACCTTTTCTTTTACGGAGTCGAAAGGAACCAAAGTGACTGCTCTTGAAGTCTAGACAGAGGGTTTACCAAATCGATCGTAAAATTGCAAAATACACCTTGGTGATAAATGATAGAGAAATTTCCAAGGAATGATGTACAACCAGCAATCTTCCTGAATGCTATGTTTAGTGCATTACGATCGATAGGGTGGTAGACACGGCTTCCTAAGGATAAACGATATCAGCCTATTGTGGTCTCCCAATATATACTCAACGGTACGGGGAGCACAAGTTCGTATTGGCACTTGTCATATCAAAGAGGATGAATCACCCAACCTTCGATGAAAATGATAGTTACCAAGTTTTACGATGCCGAAACACGTCTCTAGCCTAGACTTCTAGATGTGTTGTGTTAGATTCTAAAGTGTTTTTATGTTCATTGAGGTTTATTTTAGAGTTAATCTCACTTAGAAGTTTGTCTTTCAAGATTCACCGCGTGATGTAGATATGAAATTCCTAAATATGCAATCTGAAATGATAAACAGTCGTTTATGTTCTTTTAGCAATGAAAATTCTAGCTACAAAGGAAAAAAGATAATGATTTTTCTTTTAGCAGAGAGCATAGAGCACACACTAAATGCACTTTCCTAAATCAAATTTTGCAAGAAATCAAAATGCAGATGCACATGCATGTATTTGTTTTCCACTTTCTTAATGTGTGAATGACAAAAAAGAAAGCTAAGTACAAATCTAAACTATTTTCTTTCAAAGCGACAATACTAACAATTTTCTCTTTTCGAAATGGAAGGAAGACTAAGACGACACTTTTCAATTTCGAATTTAAAACTGCTTTTGACACTTGAAATACTAATAGTTTCAAAATCAAGTACAATGAAAAAAGTAAAATCAACTATCTAGAAGAGGAAGACTTTACGACACTCTTCTTTTGATTCAGAATGACAATTATGATACTTTCATAAAAAAATGACAGTTCGAATAGGCTATTTTCGACAAAGGAGGATTGCAAATGATCAACAAATACACAAAAACATTTACAATTCCTAACTGATGGAGGCTGAAATAATGTGAAGGAAGATGGTTACAGCAAGAAGATACTAATCATGAATAGTAAAACTACTTAATAAAGTTGAAAACAAAGAGAAAAAACCAAATTTTAGAGAAGAAAACACAGTCCACTCGATCATCGCACCTGCAACACAAGGAAATAGGGATGCATCTCATCTGCAACACACAGGAGGTGCGATGCATCCAGCTTTCACAGTTATAGACAGTTTAATGGGCCAGGGAGCAAAACTGATCTTGGGTTTTGCTCAAAACTTGCAGCTAAGTTCAGTGATTTAGGCTGAGTAATGTTGGACAGTAAACACAAGGCATAGGATGCTTTGTAAGTCAGATGTTCAGTTCATAAACCAACCAAGAGATTAACTGAAGCAATGCTTATCTACTTCGCAATTACATAGCAAAGGTGTTTCGAAGGCTAGCTGGCTAACTTCAAGCTGCATCTGTAGTTTATAAAGCAAACAAGAAACAAACAATACAAACTATTCATTCCCCAGCGGAGTCACCATTTTGTTTCAAGGAAAACTAGTGTCGATTTGAATTGTTAGTCCCACTAAGACAGGTAGCTATCTTAGAAACAAACAATGAAAGCTTTTCAAGAGTTTCTTTAAGTGTGATAGATGGAAGAGAAGAAAAGAGGACCAACCTGGATCTTCCACTTTGATCCTAGCTTGATTTTTCCTTTCCTTGATAGAATTTTCCACTCCTCTCCTACTTGTCTCACTTCAAAGATTACCTGTAGAGTCAAAATAACAACAAACTATTAAAGCATCTCTATCTAAAACGTCATAAACAATGTGGAGTTAGAAACACATTGACCATACAATTGCATTCACAAACAATAAGATTCACAAATACAAGATCATATGGAGGAAAACTCAAAGAAATTTATTAATAGTAATGTAAGAGAGGATTACAACCCAGCTATCTGATCCAGCATCATCCTCCTAGTTGTAGAAGCCCTCTTCACCTCATGAAAAAGCAAATCACCCAACAATGCAATGTCTCTTCTCAACAAACCAGCAACACTTCCTTACAAAATACAAAATTCCAGTGTCTAGATCTCTCAGATGAGGGATCCATTTACAGATGTCTTGCAAGGGTGTGAGTCAGCTCTAGGTTTTTGATTAGTGTCATTCCATTGATAGTTCTTGGTTCCACTTGGCGATTTCATGATCTCTTACTCATCCCTGGGCGAATTCAGAGAGGCAAGTGTCACAGAAGATGTTTCTGGAAGATTCCATTATCATCCACCTTGCAAACTATCTCTTCCATTTGTATATTCTGGCTCATTGCACCCCACAGAAGGCCATTTGAGTATGCATCGCACCTAGCCAGTTAGGTAGTTAGTATGCATTGCACCTTGCTCATGGAGCAGTCTATATGGTCTAGTTTTGGCTAGTTCTGAGTAGTTTCTTAGGTGGAACTTTTGGGAAATGATGTAATCAGTTGACCATGATCCTTTGGGGTGTGAAACAACACTTTTAGGGACCTAATGAGCCCTTAGTTTATGGACATATGAGTTTGGGGTTGCAGTGCCTAAATATGTCTATAATAGCTAGGTGCAATCCCTGGGTGACTTTGATGACTTACATGTCCCTAGCTCACAGCTCCTCAGGCCATAGGGCAGCCCCCTACGATAAAAAAGAACTTGACAATAATAATAATAATAATAAACCAATATTTTCCTTCTTCTTGGGATAACTCAATTGGCAGTGGCCACGGAAATGAAGACTCAATGAACCAGAAGTCTTGGGTTCAAATCTTATGCTATCCCCCCGATTGAGGTGAGAAGTTGGACATGATGAAGATTTATTCCTACCAAACTTAAAAAATAAATAAATAACTAAATAAATAAACATTAATAGGTGATATCGGTCTATAATCTGAGAAACGAGAGGAATTATATTTTTTTGGAATGAGAACAAGAAAGGTAACGTTCATAGCACCTGAGATGCAACATTAGAATCGAGACTCTTGTTCCGTTTCAATGAGGTTGGACACCATAAGGTCAAAGAAAAAAAATTCTACCATGCAATGATCCAATCTCAGATTCTTGTTTTAATAAAGTTCTTTTAAAACTCCTGCTAGCTCATCAGCAAAGATGGGTCTCTCCAATCATTCTATGAATTCCTTGTTGACTATATACGAGAATAAATTGGAAAATTACACTTGGTATTCAATATTAACTGCATCTTACGTTGAGTATTTCGTATTGAAGTAATAGACAACCTCCTATTGAATATCCTGTTGTGATGTGATAAATTTTTCCTCTACATCATGAAAGTGCTAGCTTATATATTAACACATTTTCTTTTAGGTGTAGTCTTATGAAAGTATTCGGTGTTTTTATCTACTCCTTGTGCCCAAGGCCATTATAATTTTAAGTCTCCATTCATCTTCCTGGAGTTTTGATAGTTTATTCTTCTAAACAAAGATATCCAAAATCATCCTTTTTATTTTTTTTTAAAACCAGTTTGGGAGTTAGGGGTCCCTCAAGTCATCTATTTCATTTTCTACATTGAGAAGGTCCTATATATGCTACTCCATATACTTGGAAACTAATGATTTGGCCACAATCTTCAAACACCTAACCGTATGTGCGATCTTATCCATATTGATGGAGTGTTCTGCCACAATTGGTCGCATCAAAGACTGAGATTACATCGGTTAAATCCTTCTCTTGGAGCCACAAGTGATTGAATTTGAAAGGTGGCACATTAACCTCATTCTCAATATTCTACTCTAAGTATATTGCATCGTGGTATGAGACCCCTGCAAATAAGGATTCATAAGTTAATTTTTTAAGTTTCATGTATAGATATATGTCAACAAGAAACCTATCAAGCCTATTTGATATGCCATCAACACTAGAACACTCATTTCTTCATGTTGGACCTAATGAGCAAGGGACAATGTTTTTAAACATTTTACATGAGAATAGCTCGTTGAAGAAACCCACTAATGGATCTGATTTTCATTTTCTCCCCAAATATATTTAATACTTGATGTAAAGTTGAGACCCCCACCATGATGAGAAATTCGATGTCTAATATCTCACGAGCCTCTAGATTCTACCAAAAAAAACTTCCTATTTTCATATGGATCATACATGTTTAGTATGTGCAGGTGATTGGGAGATCCCCATAATATCTAGATAAAATAATAGCCACCGAGGATTTATACGCCTTGATCGATAATATTTTGGGATCCCACATGGCTGTTAATCATGGAGACATGCCCAGTGCATTGGTTTCACAAAGCTCCCAATTTGGATAGACCCTCAAAGGTATTTTCTATAGTTCTTCCTTGTCATTCATGGTTTCCTGCATCAGAACCTTTACCTGAGTTTTAGAGTGAATTAAATTGAGATATTATCATTGGGTACATGATGATCTCAATCCTCGAACATTGAGTGATATGATCTCCATTTAAAATAAAAAGTTGCGGGATGATAAACTCTAAGTGTTGAGAAATGGCAACAAGAAATTCGAGTATAATTTGTCCTCGAATTAAACTATGAATTAAAATTGAATTCTATTCTCATAGAAACTTGTAAATTGTTAATTAAGATTAATTAACTTAATTAGCTTAGGAATTTCGAGTTGTAAGTCTTTCTCTAGTCATGTGTATGTTGTCATTAAATTTTAGGGGTAAAGGATGATTTTATTTGAGTTGTAATTAGATTAACTCAATTTATTGAGTTATAGTGAGTTAAACTACTTCTAGCTATTTATTGAACTAGTAGAGGATTAGCATTCAATTAGTGCACTGGTGCATCCACAAGTGCTACTCTCGATAACTAAATATTCACTCATTGGAAATTCATGCATGTCAGTTCTAAGAAAGACCCAGTTGAGACTAGAGTGCAGGGACAATGTACCATTAGTTGTATGATTTGTTGAGTTGTAAATATCATGCATGAAATCAGTAAGAGAACCTAATTAGGATTTTTCAATTTTGGAAGCATGAATTCCTTTCAAATACGTGCTATTCATCCTAGGAATTTCATAAGGAAATAGGGGCTTAGGAGGTAGTGGAAATTGGCTAAGTATTGGATAAGAGTGGGCTTGTGAGGTAGAGATTTGAACATACTTGTGCAGAATTGTTCTTGTGAGAACAACCTTTGTATATTCACTAATATTTCTGATTTATTGCAATCCGGATAGGTGGGGTTTTGAGTTGTACCTTTCCCGAGGAAAACTTATTATGCTATGTTCCATTGATTTATCTTCTTCTTGTTCATATTGTTTTCATCGATCTATTAGCTTCTGCTGGTTGAAAGTAGAAGCAGATTTTTGTCATGTGCTTTAGTAAATTGCATCAGCTTGGGAATATACAGGAAATTCTACATGATCTTAGAGTTGAATTCAATATACTAGAGGAGATTTCAATGTTTTGAGTTACATGTTAAATTAAAATTTTCAATACATACTTCAGATGGCATTCTATGGTTTGTGTCTTGAGTATGTCTTGGAAGGAAGCTTGAATTATATAGCCTAGAGGGACATAATGGAAGTTTTGTTGGAGGATAATGGCTTGACAAAATTCAGTGGTCAAGACATTCCTAAGCCATCAACATTAGATGCATAGAATCTGGCCGAATAGAAGAAGTGTGTGGCGAAGGCGAGGTAGATAGTCCATGAGGGAGTTTGAGGCCACATCTTCTCGAGTTTCCATGGAAAGGAAACTTTCTATGCTATGTGGAGAGCATTGATAGACTTGTATTAGAACAAAAGTGACCCAATAAAATTGGCACTCAAGGAAAAACTGTGAAAAATCAAAATGGAGAAAGGTGATACAATTCCAAAATAGTTGAACAAGTTCACTCAATGTCATTATGAACTTGGAAGTCTTGGAATGACAATTGTCGAGGATTATATGGTGATTATTTCTCTTCTGGGACTCCCAAAGAGTTGTCATCGTTATGAGGGATATGTCAATGGTTAGAAGAAGTTTCCAGATTGGGAAAGACTATGGTCAGATTTGAAGTAGGAGGATATCAGGATGAACACTAGGGATGGCTCTTCATCAAATACTAATGATGAAGAGAACTATCTATTAGTAATTAAGGAGATGAAGGGGAAATATAATGCTTCCCATTCCAAATCGGATTCTTTCCATGGAGGTAGGAAGAAATACATGGCGAAAGTTAAGTTCTTTCATTGTCATGACCTGTGCGAGTTTGCTACAAATTTTCAACTCAAGAAGTCCTCACGAGGAGCGGAAGGTGAGGCTTTAGCCTCTCAATTAGAATTGAACTTTTTCTTCATTTTATGCATGTGATCATCAATGATGGGAAGTGTATGGTACTTAGACAATGGAGCTTCATTCCACATGACATGAAACAAGGAGTTATTTAGTGAGCTGGAGGAGAAAGATCTCCGGATGGATATCAAGATCAGTGACGACGGGAGGTGTAGTGTTACTAGATTGGGCAAGGTTAATTTTCATAGGGAGCTTGGGGCTCCACTCACCTTGAAGAATTTTATGTATTTTCCCAGGCTGAAGAAGAACTTGGTATCCATTTCTATGCTTGAGGATAGAGTCTATGATGTGATCTTCTCAAAAGGAAAGGCATTCCTTCGACACATAGCCATGGGTTAAGTAAATAAGATAGGGATTCAGGTGAAGAATCTCTATAAGTTAGAGGTAGAGGATTGTGATGCCTTGAGCATGAAAGCAGAGATGGTGCAGAGTCAAGATATTGGTAAGTTGTGGGACAAACAATTGGGTCATTTACATCATGGGGCTTTGAAGAGCATGCAACACATCTCCACCTGTTTTCCCTAAGGTACACTAGAGAATGTTGTTAAATGAAAGGGGTGTACTTTGGGTAAATACACCAAGTCTTCCGTTCATGAAAAAGATAGCCGAGTAGAGGATATTGTATAAAAATTTCAATCAGATATGTGTGGACCATTCTCAACAACATTCACGACTAGACATGCATATTATGTTATTTTTTTGATGACTTTTCTTGAAAATGCTCAATATTTTTCATCTAGGAAAAGGATCAAACCTTCACAAAGTTTTGCGAGTTTAAAGCATTGGTCGAGAAAGAGTTGGGCAAGAAGTTTAAATCTTTATGGAGTGATAACAATGGTGAGCATGTCTCAAATGAGTTTTAGAACTTTTGTGCACCGGAAGGGACTAAACAGTAGTTGACAGCACCCCTTAACCCCCAGTAAAATGGGGTGGCCAAGAGGAAAAACATAAGCATAGTAGGGGAAACGATGGTGATATTGCATGATCAGGGTCTCCCACTACACTTGTGGGCTAAGGCATGCAACACAATGATTTATGTCCAGAGCCATGGCCCACAACGGATACATGGGATGAAGACACCCAAGGTGGCTTATTCCGGTAAGAGGCTAGATTTTGGTCACTTTAGGATTCTCGGTCATTGACATATTTACATGTGACCAAAGATTCACATAAGAAGCTTGAGTAGAAAAGAAATTTGGGGATATTTTTTGGGTACACTGGTGCACCTCACGACTATTGGGTGTACTTGTTGAACAACAAGATGACAGTGGTTTGCAGGGATGTCAGATTTGATGAGGACAATTTCATACATGTTTCCCTTAATAGGGAGCTTCAAGTACATGTGGTCGAGTAGATTTTAGCTCCTAAGGTTGAGGAGCCTCAGATTGATATGGAGGAGCCACATGTAGAGGATATAGGGGTGGAGACATCCACTTAGGCAGAGTCTTCCAAAGATGGGAGAAATTGCACAATAGAGGCAGATAGATTGTTTTCGAATGCTAGATAGAATGTGGGAGCACACACATCACAACGCAGATAGAGGAGGTCACCTAACATGTACACTGGATACATGGATCTTATGAGCAGATGTGCTTTGATAGAGCCATCTTCCTTTGAGGAAGCATCGTAGTAGCCGATTTGGGTTGATGCCATGGCAGAGGTGTGTGACTCCATAGTTCGTAAGAGTGTTTGGGATGTGCTCCCAAGACCAAATGATAACTCTGTGGTGAGCTCCCATCAGATTTATAATGTAAAGAAAACTGCAAATGGTAGTGTGGAGAAGCATAAGGCTAGATTTGTGGCCCACAACTTTTCACAGGTATAGGAGATTGACTATGATGAGACCTTTTCTCCTATTGCAAGGTACTCATCGATCAGATCTATAATGGCACTATCACGTAGATGGGGTGGAAGGTACATCATATGGATGTAAAGATAGCCTTCCTTCATGGAATAATTGAGGAAGAGGTGTACATAGAGTAGCCTGAAGGTTTTGAAACCTTTGACTGTGAGTCGCATGTGTGTCAGCTCAAGTGAGCATTATATGGGTTGACGCAAGCACCTCATGCTTGGTACATTGAGATAGATAACTACTTCACAAGGTTGTGCTTCACGAAGAGTGAAGTGGATGTGAACCTTTACCACATAGTGGTGGAAGGTAAATTGTTGATCATTTTACTTTATGTTGATGATCTCATACTGACAGGTGATGATCAGCTAATCAAATCTTTCAAGTAGGACCTTGTAAGAGAGTTTGAGATGAAGGACATGGGGCCATGTATTACTTTCTAGGCATGGAAGTATTGTAGGGTGATGGAGAGTTGTTTTTTTCTCAAGGAAAATATCCCAATGATATACTCAAGAGGTTCCACATGGAGAGCTACAAGCCTATGGAGACTCTTCTAGTTGGTAACTGGAGGAAGGAGGATGCTACCTTGGGAGAGGTAGTGGAAGCTACTATTTATAGGAAGCTTGTGGGTTCACTCATGTACTTTGTGAACACATGACTTGATTTATGTTATGCAGTTAACTAACTTAGTCAAGCAATGTTTAGGCCTACAAAGTTATATTGCAAGGCGACAAACCATGCACTGAGATACCTTAGGGCCACTACTCAGTACGGATTATGGTACATATAGATAGAGGGAGTGAAGCTTCAGTGCTTCACCAATGCAGATTGGGCAGGGAGTCCATCAGATAGGAAGAGCACATTGGGAGGGATCTTGAGTATTGGGTCAGCATTAGTTTATTGGTACAACAGGAAACAAATATCAGTTCCACTTAGTCTAGCAGAGGCATAGTACATGGCTACAAGTCAGGCAACATGTGAGGCCATCTGGATGAGGAAGATCCTAGTTGGTCTATTTGGTTAGCAGATGAATCCTATGGTGATTTACTACGATAATAAAAGTTGTATAAAACTCTCTGAAAATCTAGTTTTCATGATAGGTCCAACACATTGATAATTGATATCATCATCTCAAAGATTGTGTATTGAGGTAGATCATATTGTTAGAGTACATTCCCATGGGGGAGCAAGATGTAGACATTTTGACAAAGGCATTATGAGCATGTAAATTTGAGTTTCACAGAGACAGGATCAGGGTAGTTGATAATCCCTTTCTTTGTTTAGAGGGAACATTGAGAAATGGCAACAAGAAATTCTATTTTAATTTGTCCTTGAATTAGACTGTGAATTAAAATTGAATTCTATTCTCATAGCAACTTGTAAATAGTTAATTAAGTTTAATTAACTTAATTAGCTTAGTAATTTAGAATTTGAGGTCTTTTTGCAGTCATGTATATGTTCTTCCTAAATTTTAGGGGCCCAGGATGAGTTTATTTGAGTTGTAATTAGATTAACTTAGTTTACTGAGTTATAGTTAGTTAAACTAGTTCTAAATATTTATTGAACTAGTAGAGGATTAGAAATTAGTTAGTGCACTAGTGAATCCACAATTCTGACTCTTGATAACTGAAGATTCACGCATTGGAAACTCATGCATGTCAGTTTTGAGAAAGACCCAGTTGATACTAGAGCACAGGGACAGTGAACTATCATTCGTATGATTTACAAAGTTTTAAATATCATGCATCCAATCAGTAAGAGAATCTAATTAGGATTGCACAATTTTGGAAGTAGTAATTCCCTTTAAATATGAGTTATTCATCCTAGGAATTGCACAAGGAAATAGGGGCTTGGCAAGTAACAGAAATTGGGTAAGTGTCGACTAAGAGTGGGATTGTAAGGTAGAGTGTTGAGCATACTTGTGAGGAACTTTTCTTGTGAGAACAAGATTTGTATATTCAATCATATTTCTAATTCAATGAAATACATATAGGCGGGGTTTTGGGTTGTTTCTTTTCCCATGGAGACTGGTTGTGTTATGTGCCATTGATTTATTTTCTTCTTGTTCATATTTTTTTCATCAATGTATTGGTGTTCGCTCGTTGAAAGTAGAAGTAGATTCTTGTCTTGTGATTTAGTAAATTGGATGAGCTTGTGAATCTTCAGGAGATTATACACTAAGGACATGAAAGTCATTGGATTCAAAAGTTTCTTCATCAGAAATGGATGTTCCCGTATAAATGGGAGATTAAAGATCATCATCCATAGTTTAGAAAAAATGATAATTAAGATCTCGTTTTGAACCAATCCAAGAGGAGATATTTTTATATTTAATGCCTTCTTTTTTTATTTTCCTACCATCCCTCATCAAATACAAATAAGCGACATGATCTCTATCTTAGAATAAAGAGTTTACTACTCTTAATGGTTCGGGATGCAGTGACTCTTCACTTTCAAGGTTCTCTAATTCGGTATTGATTGAATGAGGAGAAGAATGATCATATAATGAAAACACATCTCATGGATGAGGTGATGAAGTTTTCCTTTGGTTAGGAAATTCAAAATGTTTCATGCCAATAGAGTGATGACTAAGAGAATTAACCAAAGTATTCTTTATAGATCCCTAACCAAAAGGATTCACTTTGAAGTCCTTTGCTCTGCCAACCTTTTTAAAAACTACTTGAGGGTTTGTATTATTTATGCTGATGGTTGTGGGAACCTCCTTAAGGGAATACATTTTGTGAATTGATTGCAAACCTTGGTAATCCTTGATCCTGAATGTGTGTAGGAACACTAATTATAGAAGAGATGAAATTGTTCTTCCAAGGGTGATTCCTTCCAAATATGAGAGGGAACTACGCAACAAGGTATCCAATTTCATGACATCCCAGGGATATGAATGGTATTCCCCAGTAATCCACTTTTTTCTTGATGGAAAATGTGCCCCAATATATATTTAGATCCTCTATAATTCTACATGCAAAATTGGCTTCAACTAAGAACCATGCCATCCTCTTATCTAGTAGGCTCGGAAAACCTTCATAAATGTAATATAATTTACCTATTTTGTTCGTAATATCCATGATAGCCTCCTTGGACCACAACTCCAATGGAATGCCTAGAGTTTTACCCATATAAAATTACATTTGGGTGCTCTTTGATTGGATCAAAATCGAGAGTCCATTTCTTGAGGCTTAGAAAACACCTGCCTTTAACGCATGGCATCGATGCAATTTTTTCTCCTCAAATATGAAGTGAAATTTGAACTATCCCCTCAGAAGAACACTTACCTTTGGTGAATATACTACAATGGAAGACCAACATTTGTCAATCTTGTACTTCATATGTCAACTAGGCATTCTTATATACTCCCACCCTCAAATCAGGACTCGATGCTTCATTCTGACCACGTTTTCCCAATATACATCAACCCCCATGATGAGATTTTATAGATTTACTTTCTCATGCTACTCCTTACTACAATCATCACTAAGTTCAAGACATTTTAGCTCCTACAACTCTTTCTCTTTTTAATACAACATCAAGTTTACAGAGGAGGAGCGACCCCAATGGGCATTGCTCTCATTTTCGACATTTATAGTTACTTCTATCAGTTTTTCCAAATCAACTATTTTTTCTATAAAGGATGTTTGACCAACCATTTCAACTTATGCCAAAGTGTCCAGGAATCGCAGTAGTTAGTTACCTTTCCAAATCATTATAATCAAGTTGCTGAGTGGGAGGAGGAAATTGAAATTCAAGGAGATTGTTATAAAATATATTAAGGGACCCACTCCAGAATATATCTCCCTAAACCAATCAAACCCACTGAAATTGAGCCAACACAAAACATTGTTTCCTTGAAAATCTACCAATCGGGTATCCAATCATCATAGTATTTTCATGACAATCTCACATCTTGATTAACACCATCTACCCTTTGGTGGTATCCATTTCAAATGGTCATTGTGTGATAATATTAGAGAAAATCCTCAAGATAATCTATGATAATGAACAAATGCACTTGAACTAGAATGGTCCAATAATACGTCTACTCCATAAATATATTATATTAGCCTATAATTGATCATCTTCATTCTAAAGAACTGGCGATTCTCTAGACTTGTGAGAAATCCAATATTGCCATAGTCAATCTGGAAACTATTCTTCCTAAATACAATCATATAGCCTTCCCCTAGTTCTTAAATGCAACAATTTGAAATTCATGGTAGATTACCTAACATGGCCTCTCCATTAACTACTAGTATTGATCCAGCTTTATTCCCTCTCCAACATCTCAATCCAAACAAAAAACCATGGCATTTTGAAGATCATGGATCAAAACCGAACTCACCACTTCATGTCATTATCATAGAGCATGAATGCAAATGAAGTGTAGATTGAACAAATCCAACCTAATTTGCACCTACATTTACTACATCTTCTCTAACAATGCTCATAGAGTCGTTCACTTTTTCCACCTTGGTCCCTTTTATCCTCTAAGCCAACCTCATCTAGATTATTGACTCATATATTTTCAGAAATCATCCTTATCAAAAGGTTATTCTTTATTTTTTAATGTTTTTGTTTCACTTTTGACTCAATGTGATTACAACTGTGACCTGCAATTCCATTCTCCTTAGCACCTTGATAATATATTTGATTCTTGTTCCTAATCACAACTCTATACAACATGTTAAAATAACGACTTTATCAATGAACACATTGAAAATAGGAAAAAAACGTGTTCCATGACTTGGGAAAGAGATTGTTAATATTATGATTTGAAAATATCCACTATAATAACTCTAATATATCAATTAAAACATGCAAGATATTCACATCACTAGCTCATATATGGTTCTACTCAAGACATTTCATAATATGTTAAGACATGATATAGAGAACACCAATCTCATACAAGTGCAGTGAGACCACTCTGTGTTTTCCCTGCTTTACTTCTTTCCTAATATCCATTACAATGAGTACAATGAGAAGGATTGCATATTATCAGTCCCAATACATGTGTGACTTATGTCACTGATAAGCATGTCATATGTTAGAACTCTTGAGCTTCCATATACACTCATATTGACTTATCAATATCCATGAAGATATACAAGTGCTTCTTGGACGTACTTATCACCTACTACAAGAAATATGTTTTTAAGATATTTATTTATGATTAAATTCTAATTTCATCTTAAAATTTTATGTTTTCTCAACCATTTCATCTTAACTATCACTACTAGATATCGGGGCAATTTAGGACATTTTTTAAACATATTTAGACCTAAATTACTTAAAATAAGTTGCATACATACCACATCACCAGATAAAATTCCAAGGTGGGTATTGCTTCATATTTTAAACCTCCACTGCAATTTTCTTAAAACCATCAAGGAGAATTCAATAATGGAAAAAAACCTATGGTTAATTGGAAAAAAATGAATTGTGGAGGGTTTTAGGAAATGGAGACTATGGTTTCATCATGGTTTCTTGTAACTCCATTATCCTTCTATTGAGGCTAGTTCTCGATGATAAGTGATTGTAGTAGCCTATTAAAAAATGCCAGGTGTTCCTTCGAGTTTATTTGAGGTTCCTGGAATATCTTTTCTTGTACTTGTAAGTCAATAGTTTTATGTTTATGTTTCTCTAGGTATGGGAGCTCATTCTTTCAGCAAATGATCGATGTTCTCAAGGATTCAACCAATGTGGCTAATACTCTTGATGAAGTCCAAATGCGCTCTTCCATTGTGTCTGGGTGCCAACATGGATTTGCTGCACATCCAGTTTTTCCTTTCCAATTAGACTAAGAGGGCTAGTTGCTCCAAGGAACCTCTCATGATCCTCTAGTGTCAACAAGAGTGTTGGGGCTTTTTTACCAAGAACGTCAGGACTATTTTATGGAAGTCTTGAATGAGAGGATATGGGATTACTCATAACTATGTGGGTGAGAATGTTAAAATAAATGGACCCAGAATTCTCATAAATCTCTTGCTTCCATGAAAGAATTGACACTTGGTCTATATGTAAACATGGACAAAGTCACATCCTTGTCCAGGAAAGCATTTGTGGGAAAATTTTGTTCTATTTTTATGTCCTATGATTAGATTCATTCCTATGTTAGGGTGTCCTATAAGCCTCTCAGGGGCTACTTTTTGATTGCTAGTATCTTGTTGATCAAATGGATTCATTTCCATTTCTTGTCACAATTTGACATAGACTTGGTTCTCAGTATGCATCTAGTTTTTGGAAGAGTAACTTTATGACTGCAATGTTGGCATTCATATTTCTTCCTAAGCATTAAGAAACAAAAGTACAAAAATCTATGGGTAATGATGCATGGTTTCCCACTAGGACTCTGGTTAAAAGAAGTCTTTATCCTCATATAAAACTCTCTACGAAATTTGTTTATCTTGAGGAAGCTTCTTTGTTTGTAGTGTACAAAAGAATAGCCTTGATTCTAGTAAAAATGAAGGTCTTAGAGGGGGACTAAGACTTTAAAAATCCAATGGGGAGAGAATGTAATCCACCAACCTTCCGTCTAATATAAAAATTCATTTAGATGTATAATCTGCAAGGAAACATGATGCTTGGCTAGATTTTGTGTATCTCCTCCTTGATTTTGATAAGGATCTCAAGACCCACATAAATTTCAAGCAAGAGTTTTCCTTCCATGGAAACCCAAAAGGCCCCCATCACACTCCCAAGTTGTATCTAGAGCTTGGCAGTCAGTTCCCTTCCTCTTTGAGGTGGTGAAAGGGGTGAATAGATATTCTATAGAAATTGTCAACTCATTCACCATTACTTTAGCTAATGAGAAAACATTGATTTCTAGACATCCCCATCAAGAATTGAACATATGCTTAAACATAGGTAGCAAAAACCCCATTGAGGTTGATGTACCAAATTTCATTAAAAAATTTATGGATAAGTGAAAATATTTCCTTGATCCAACCAAACCACCAAACCTTGGAAAAAAACTTTTGATTACATTATTTTTTGGCAGTGAGGATATATAAAGTATTTCACTCTTCAAAACTAGTATGGACCCCCCTCTCCCTAAAACCCTTGGTTCTTTGACTCTTCCTATTGACTACTCAAATTAATATCTCACTTCTCACCTAGGAGATATCCCTTTGACAACAATTCTCGTCCTTCCAACTCTTCAATTGAAGCCCCTTGTATCCCTCCTAAACCTATACTTCCTCCTGTTACCCCCTCTTATAAGGATCATATTAACATGATTCCTATCCCTATATTATCAAGGACCTCTACTATTGAAAAATTTGAACTCATCTTGCATTTCCATTACAAAATGTCACCATTAGGAAGAAAAATAGAACAAAAAATCAAAGGCTAGATAAGGAAGCCCTCCAGAGGCCATCGAGAGAGGACTAACCCTTTCCCCTCCTTCTAATAAGGAATTCATTTCAAAGGCTCTTAGAGAACAAAATCCCTCAATGTTCCTTTTGAAATGATTATCATATCTTTGAACATTATTGGGTTTGTGGGATCCTCAAAATATATCTCCCTCAAGAGACTTGGACTACATATTTTTCGACCCTCTATTATCTTACTTCAGGAAACTATGGTTTTGATGGAGAAGGCTATGGAGACCTTTCATCATATGTGTACAGGTTGGTATTCTTGGGCTACAATCTCTTTTGGCCTATTTGGAGGGATTCTCTCTTTATGGGACCCAAATATTCTCTCTTTTTAGTCCTTCTCCTCTTGTTCTATTATTATTGTTGAGGGTTGCATAATGGTTTGTCCTTTTTCGATCAATTTTATCATTTATTATGGACCCTGTGAAGATAGAAAAGCTTTTTCAGACAATGTCCAATCTAGTAGTCTTCTCTCGAATTGTTCCATCATTATAGATGTAGATTTAAACTTTACTAGATTATCTAGGGAGTCTTTGGGATTCTGAGATCGCTTGGATCCTTTGACAACATATTTCACAAAAATAATACAAAATTTGAAACTTTGTGATATACACCATTTTCCTCTAGCCCCACATGAACAAATGGAAGGATTGGTGAAGATGATATTGAAAAAATCTGAGATATATTCTTATTGGATGATTGATTGAAAATCAAAGTAGGGAGATTTAGATCTTTTATTTCTCAAAATAAATTTTCAGATCATTTGCCAATATTTCTTGAATTGGATTTTATGGCACAATGAATCAAGTACCCTTATGAGTTCAATCATTAATGGCTAGTAGTAGATTCTCTTAGACTGGTAGTGATGGATACCTAGAAAAATTGTTCTAATATAAACAACACCTCTCATATGGAATCCCTAGTTAGAAAACTTGAGGAGCTTAAGAAGACAGTTGTGAAATGAGAAAAGTATACAAAAGAGAAATAAAATGTAGAATTAATAGAAATTGAATCTAAACTTTAAAATTTCTTCATATCTTCCCCATTTCCCTCTTTCTAGCTGATTTAGCTAAGAAAATGAGATCATATTAAATTTAGAGAATATTCCTAGTGACTAAAAGGTAGCACGACCTGTATTAGGAAGGGACATAGTAATTGTATGTGATAGCCCACCCATGGTTCTAGCATTAGCCATACTATAAATATGTTGCAAATATTATGAAATCAAAAGAAAAAGCGGATTGAGTCAAAGGGAAATGGATTCCAAAGTTGGGGAGGAGGATTTTTCTTGGGATGTATGGTTTCTTATGCAAGAATATAATTGAATTTAAGGACAACCATTGAAGGACTGGTTGGTGCATGAAGTTAACTAACCAATTCTTGAAATTAGTGGGCTAAGGGAAAGTACTCAGCCCCATGCTTACTTGAAAAAACACAAAAAGCAAATAGGGCAAAAATTAGCGAAGGTTGAAAATAATAAGGACACAACAGTGAATAATGTTGAAATAAGTTCAGGCCAGGGTAAGCACAAAAGCAAGAGGAGCCATTTGGAAAGGGGACTCAAATGGAGAAGGAGAGAGCATTCGAGGACGAGGAATTAGAATGGCAGAGAGAATTCAAACAAAAATGATCATTCAAATAACAAAGAGCACTCAAACAATATGTTAGGTTCCTATACCAATAGGTTTCATTTTTCATGATTGACAGTGGAAGTGCCAAATATGTTCATCTTTAATGCTTGAAAGGTTCCATATTTTGTGAAAAGAAAAAGAAAATTAAAAAATGTGAAGAGGGCATGCCCTAAAAGAATTATCAAAGGGCAAAAAGAGTAAATTGGTCAAAAAGAAAAATAAAAATGAACCCCAAAGAATGACCAGGAAAGTGGCCACTCAAAATGCAACTACTACCTTATTTACAAGTCCACAATGTGCAAGTATTGTTGGTATCATACTTGATGGGTGGCCCAACAGTTCAATCTGGACCATGCCATGTTTAAATTGTTGTTGTAGAATAGAAAAAGAATGTCTGTCCAAACAGTTCAAGCTTGGCAGACCAATAGCTAGGTAGAGAAATTAAGGAGCCCAACTGCTTAATCTGGGCCCTTGGAAGAGATAAAGGTAGATTTAGATAGGAGGGAAGCCAAAAGAAAAGAGGATAATCAGGGTTTGCAAGTCTAAGTGCACCCATTCAAAAGGAAGAAAAAATGTTAGGTGTATTAGGCTGGGTAGGTAGTTTGAGGTTGCAGAAGCAAGGTTTTGATCACCTCATGTATTATCAATTAGAGCTCATCTCATCAATCACAGAAAGGTCAAAGCAGATGTTTAATGGCAGAACTTTGGAAGCATGTCTAATTCCCCTCACTCCCCCTAAAAGTTTCTTACTAACACCCCTTGAGGACTTTGGGATCTTCCCAACAAGTACTTCTTTCAGTTCATTTTTGTAAAATATCAAGTCAAGTTTTGATTTCCTTCAATGAAAAGAAGCCATATTTCTTGTGTAAAATCGCTCCTCCACATTCCATTCATCCCTATGCTTAAGTTTCATTTCACAAAACTTAGCCTCTCCCCTACACATTCACCTCACAAACTCATATTAACTCCTAATTCTATTTTATAGCTCCCTAACTACTTTCCCATCCCTATTGCTACAAAAAAACTATATAAAATTCCAAAAAATATTAAATATCCTACCCCTTGGTACTATAGCCATAAAAACAAAGTCAAGGAAATGCTAGGTCCATTTGGGGCCTTAGCATTAGCCTTCCGCGTCTTAACCCTGGGATTAATCTAACCTTTGGTTAAGTTAATAACCATTGCCCACCCCTTTACCCTTAAAACCTTACTATCCTACCGTTCGCGCACATTTTTGGAGTTTTTGTTTAAAATGTTTAAACTAAACATTAAAACTTTACCCCCCGCATACAAGCCCATAACCACGTTAACCAAGGTTTTGGACCCCCCACGGCATATTATCATTTAATACTCATGCGGGCCCCACTCCAAAGTTCCACGCCACCCCAATTAACCCGTCAGCCGTCCCATGGCCAACGCTCCAGATCCAAGGGTGGGCGGTCATTTTCACGCCCCGATCCGCCGGAGGTTAACGTCCGGGGGATGGGTGGTTTCCCTGACGTACCCCCGCCACGTGTCGGCCTCCCGGCATGTTCGGAGGCCCCTCCCCCAATACCGCCTTCGTTCAAAGGTGGTGCGGGGGAAACAAGATACCGCTTCCCCGCCTCTAATGTCAGCGTCGTGTCTTCGTGATGTCATCAACCTGCGTCCCCGCCGCTGCTCCACGTCATTGCCACCTCATCCGCCAGCGTCCACACCTTGCCACCGTGTCCTATGCCACGTCGCCATCCTCGTCAGATGCCACGTCATCCTGCCATACCTGGGACCCGCCGATGACGTCATGCTGACGTCATCGCGGAAAAGCGCCAAAAGCGCAAATATGCCAAATTTTTATAAAAACACGCATTTTTCGACCGTTTGTTAGTCATTTTCATTGGTTATAGTGGAGAGTTGTTCATGCCGTTTTCGCCCGTTTGCCTCCAAAGTTCGAAATTCGACCAATTGAGCTGCTGCCACCTTCGAATCTGTCTCCATCGTTCGCCATTGCACCAGCTCGACCACCCTCGGCGACTTTAACCAGGTATTTGCCAAATTTCACCCATTAGCCCTGTTTTTCACCATTTTCTCCAGTTTAGCTGCTTGAATACCTGCAAGTACCCAAACTAAAGACACCTCTTGCACCTAAATTCTGCCTAAATTCACTGATACACCCCCTAGCTCAAAAACAACCCTATAAACCCGCGCCTGTTTGCAAATTTACCATTGAAAACTCATTTTCGAGCTTGTATTCCCGGCAAAAATTTCATAAACAGTTCGGCATTGTTCTCTTTTGCCACATACCATTACAGAAACCTCAGTAATTTGGGCTCGAAATTATCCCCTTTCCCCTCTGCAGTTTTCCCACAGTCTTTTAATCCAGAAAATCTATCAAAAAGAAAAAGGCTCGTCCAAACTCTGCAAATTGTCCTCTTTGTCATAATCATAAATATTGGAGCTTATTGCCTCAGCTGAACTCATTTTGCAACCCCTTTGCAAATCCACAGAAACATTTATCTTCAATCTGTTACTACTGTAAACTTCACTCCAAATACAAATACAGAAAAGTTTTGTAATGGCCACTCCAACAGCTCTGACTATCACTCCTATGAATGCACCAAATAGAGAACTTGAAGCCATGCCTCTTGCTAATAAGGATTACCTCATTCAAGATTTAGTTGGGGACAAAAATCACTTATAGACCTTCTGCCAACTAAGAAATAGCTTTGTAAACAACTGTGACATGTATGGCATATGGGAATCTAATTTGCCTGTTTACTTTCTTCCCTCTATTAATATTTTTCCTGAGATCATCCGCCTATGTGCTGAGAACTATGATCCAACTCAGAGAGCTATTAAGTCTCCATCTGGGAGCATACTTTTTCATATTACTCCTGACTCCATCAACCAGATGCTTAACTTGAAGCAGCCTCAGCTATTGTTCCCTTCCCCTACGAACTACTTGCTTGATGAAGGTTCCAAGCTCTCCAGCTCTGAAATTGCAAGAATTGCCAAGAAATTCATGAGGGTAGACCACCAGCCTATAGGACAACCTCCATTCCTATATGTCCATTTCAATGAGGTGGGCAAACTGCTAGTTGATATGATCTCATATGTGTTAGGTTTCAAAACAAGTGAGCACATTGATGAAACAGTGTTGGTTTTATTATCTGCATACAGTCCAGGACATCCCCCTACTTTCAAGTACAACTATGCCAAGTTCATAGCCAATAAAATACATGACCAGCTAGTGAAACTGGATAGGGAGGGAGTCTTTAAATATTCATCATATATCTATCATTTGTTCATGTATTACCAGTCTGAATGCTTCCAATGCCCCATCAAGAAGTTTGCTTCTAAGGGTGAAAGAAGGTCTGTCATCTTTTGGTCATCAATTTTCCATGAGGTTCAAAACTCTCCATTTTCCTACTGTGAGTTCATTGACCAATTTGTATACCCAGTCTCTTGTCTCCTAATGAGATCCCCTCCTCCTATATTATCATATGACATACAGAAAATCTTGCAGCTGTCCAAGAATTAGAAAATAGGTGATTGGTATCTCTACCAAAATCAAGCTGTCATTAGAATCTATGGCTGTGAGCTCTGCCCTTACAGGCTCCCAAGATATGTACCAATGAGACTGTTTGCCTTGGAGTACTATAGGCAACTCATCAATTCTGATCTCACTCACTTTCATAGTGCCAAGAAGAAAGCTCACATGAAATTCAAAGACCATATAGGCCCCTTCATTATGAACAAGAAAGAGGGTTGGCAAGAAGCTGATCTAATATTGAGGGACAGATATAAGTTAAAAAGGAGCTTCTGGTGGGTCCCTTATGACCCGGAGGGTTTTATCAGTGCCAGAAGGGTTAAATATAGGCTGCTGGCCTATGACCATTGTAAATTTCCACAAATTGAACAATATGCCAACCAAGATGAGTGGGTGCAAGACACATTAGTTGAGGAATTGACCCAAGAAGAAATTATGGAGAGAAATGTCAAAGATTTAGAAAAAACTCTTGACTTGGATTCTTCTGACCAGGTAACTTTCAAACTGCCGCACCAAGTTGGAGAAGGCACATCCACTGCTGCAGCTTCACAAGCTGCCCAAGAAGCATCTACATCAGCAACAGGTACAGCTAAAGGAAAAGAGCCAATGGATACAGAACAAGGAATGGTCACAGAACAACCTACCACCTCAAAGGAGCAAACTCAAGAACATGCTCCTCCACAACAAACAGAGGCACTACAAGTGCCAATATTGCAGACTCCTGCCAATGAGGAAAGAGGTAAGAAGCGAGATACAGAAGACTCCACACTTGCTAGCAGGTCTACTCAGCAGCCTAAAGCCAAGAGGCAAAGAGTTGACCCTCCAATTGAGGAAGAAGTTAGTGAAGAAGTCATAGAAAGCCGGAGAAGGGAAGCAAGCGACGAGACACCTACTAGCTCATTTCAACAAGAGCAAGAGAGGCAGCATGGCATGGAAATCTCTTCCTCAAGGCAACAAACCAAGCAGCCACCTAGCATCAAAACAGCTTTCATGGAAATCAAAGCTCAAAATGAATTGTTAAGGGTACAGTTATATGATCAATTCCTCAAAGCAACACCTGCCAAACAACAAAGATTGATGGCAGCATATGACCTCAAAGAAGAAAAAATGATTCTCAGCCATTTCAAGCCAAAGATACCGCAGCCACAGTCAGCTGCAGATTATGTCAAGACAAGCTTAGAGGTCCTCTCCAAGGACATTCACCCGATGGATCAAATAGAGCTGCATAAGCAAACGGGTGAGATGGTCTATGCCACTCTAGCGGATAAGGCCATGCTGGCCCATGAATTAAAAGAATCTTTGAAGAACACAAATACTCAACTTGATTTGGAGAGAATGTCCTCCTCTGCCAAAGGCAACAGAATAAAAACATTGGAGGACATTATTGTAGACCTAGGGCATGATCCCAAGAATCCCAAAGCCATCAAGGCCCTAATGAAGAAAAAGGAGGATGATATTGCTGCACTGAAAAAGCAAATGAGGTTGTCCTCAACTATGCACCCACAAACAGCAGAACTTGTGCAAGAGAAAGAAGCTGAGGATACAATGGACCTGCTGATGCAAATGAACCAGAGAATAATTCAGATGGAGGGAGAGTTGGAGAAAGCACTGCAAGGCAAGCAGGGAGAATCGACCTCCCAGCCACCTCAAACAGTTCCAACTGTTGCTACTGTTCCTCCTACACAAGCAGCAGTGACCCCTCCTATTATTCCAGCAACTACAACAGCTACAGATGCTACAGCAGCAACAACAACAGCACCTGAATCTAGCATGAGCATGGATGAAATGCTGAAAGCTGTCAAGGAGCTAGAGCTTCAGGCAACAGAGATAAAAGAGGCCAAAGAAAAGTTGGCCAATCTAGAAGGAAAATATGATAAGTCCAAAATGACAGTAGCTGAAAAAACAAGGGAAATTAAGGCCTTGAATGACAAAATAAAAGCCTTGGAGAAAGAGCTAACTTTGGACAAGACCCTGGCTGAAATAAAGAAGATTTTGTGGGCCAAAATCAGCCAATCAATTACTGAGCAATGGAAACCAATCCAAACCATGCATGAACAGATAGAATTGATAGGTTTAGCCCAATTTGAGACTCAAAGGGCTAGAGCAACATTGGGAAATATGCCTGAGCAGGCCAGCAAAATGATTCACTTCCTGAACACTCACACTAAAGAGGAGTTGGTGGCCTTAGACATCAGTAACAAGACAGAAACAGTTCTAAGAGCAAAAAGGGTGCTGACCCTTAGAAATTTTGTGCAAAGTTTGGAAAGAAAGTGTCAGGAAATGCAGGAAGAAGTAGATGATTTCAAGCTGAAACTTGCAGCTTTACAGAATAGAGGATTACCTGGCCTGACAACTAGCACTGGAAAACTACTGACCCGTGAACAATATGCCACCAGGATAAACAATTACGTTACAAATGAGATTACTGCATCCACAAGTTCCTCAGAAGAAGCAGGGCCTCCCTCAGGACAATCTCTTTATGATAAATTAGAGAACCTGTTTTACATTGAGCATGAAATCATTCATCTTTTTGAGTTCTAGCCCTCTTTTTACAAATACACAGAAGCTGATGAAACACTCATAAAGATACAAAGACATCAGCTGCCTAGAGAAGATTGGTGGCAGGCAATGCTGGAAATTTTGCCCAAGTAATTACGGTCTTGTTCCTCTCTGTTCAAATGCAGATTTTGGTCAACCACAGATTATCTACAGGTCAGCAGAGTTGAGTACGCAGGCACCAGATAGAGCATGAAGACAGCAGGCAGAGCAAGTCAAAGCAGTGACTCAGCAAAGACAGCAAGACAGGAAATCCAGCAAACGCATATTAAAGACGCAGCCACAGCCGACTTTGTTGGTCCAAAAAAGTCAAAATTTTCTGACAAAAAGACACCTAGCACACCAATATTAACTGCAGCATTTATTTTTTTCATCTACTTCCTTTGAAGAGTTGGTGATGTAATTTATTACATGAAGACTCATCATCTAGATATTTTCTATCTTATTTTTGTATATATACCCCCCCATAGAATGTATTTGGGGTTGGTTGATGATTCTCGCTCTAAGAGCTGCGCTGTAACTTTCAGATTTTCTAATACAAAGAGCTGATGGAGTTTATGATTTCTCCACTGTCTGGATGTGAATGTGATGAGCTGCGTTCTGCTACAGAATTCCTGTGTTGTTTAATGAAACAATAAGTTTTTCTAAACCATGTTTTGTCTTTTCTATGTTTGCTAAATTCACATATATGTTTCATGATCTCAGCAACAGAGAAAAAGAATAGCTCAGGACTTGTTTAAATGCACCCTTTGCTCAATCTCTGTTTCTAACCATGTTTTCTGCAGAATTGGTCATAAATATGAATTCTTAATTGCTCATGTTTGCACTGATTCTCTCATTATGAATGTTGTTTAGGAATTCTTAACTGCTCCTAGATAATATTCTCACATTTCCCCCTATCAGCATAGTGAAAGATCCTTGACTGCCTTTCATTCCCTGATTCCATGCCATCGATTCCTAGATTTGAAGATTTGTTTCATGGACACCTGTCTGGCTCTGTAGTATTACCTCTTCCCCAACAAGCACTTTCAGCAGTACACAGTCATTGACTCCATTGCCCAATGGTCTAAGCTATTCTGAGAACTGCATATCAGTTCTATTTGAAATCATCATCCAACCAAACTCAAAACTAAATCCTGTGCATCATAACTAGCCTAAAATTACACCAAAACAAAGTTAAATCATAAAGAGAGAGCCCTCTCTGGTTGCAGGTAGGCTAGGACCTGTAGCTAAAAGGTTGGTTAGTGGTTACCTCGGCCGTATTCCCTTAGGAGCCAGGGAACAACCTGAGTGATAACACAATAAAAGGCATTCAGCTACAAATGAGGCACAAAAAATTCAAAGAGGGGGACCCACCCAACAGAGAATATTTTCTTGGGAAACACCCATTCAAAATCCTCGTAATAAGGGAACAAAAATATTTTGTGTTGGAGGTAGACTGAGAATGCGACTGGGATTGATCCTTAAGCAAAATCTTTCAGTAGGCATCGCTGAAGACAACACAGTAGAAGGAGAATTGTTATTTGTCCTAGGAAGCTGTGGGTTAAGTGGATAGACTCTACAGCTCTGTAATAGCTTAGGTCCCTAGAGTTTGTGGGTTGAGAAAGAGGTCTCTACATCCTTTTAGTAGCTTGGGACCCTGGTGG
Organism: Pinus tabuliformis; assembly: GCA_031772625.1. Lineage (NCBI taxonomy): Eukaryota > Viridiplantae > Streptophyta > Pinopsida > Pinales > Pinaceae > Pinus > Pinus tabuliformis. Next base: position 423,165,220 of record CM062811.1, read on the forward strand.
TTGTGCATTGAGATCACATACTATGGAGCCTTATAACAGCTTGGAAAGAGGCCATCCTAATGTAGAAGAAGAGGAGGACTTGATAAAATACTTGCGGTTACTGCCCCATTTGGAAATGGATTATGGACTCCCTCAAAGTTGGTGAATCAATGCATGTGTCCACTCAGGGGTGAGGTGGGGAACTTCTGGAATCCCTGTGTCAGTAAAGAAAGTAGTAACTAGCTTGTGGAATTGAGGAATGAGATCCTCTGCAGTCCCTCTTTCCATTGGCATCTAGTGTGTAGTCCCGGAGGAAACAATTTCCCCCTCAGACTCTCGAATCTAACTCAAGTGTGATAGCAACAAGTAAAATTTATTGTAGTTATCTATGGTTGGGTGGAGCATCCTTAAACTAGACCTAGGTTCCCTACAAATTCAAAGATAATTATATGTATATTCTTATTTACCCTTTAAATGAAATATGTTACATTTCGCTATAGGGAGTCCCCACCGATATATGTGTTGATTATATTTATGTGTATTTTTTCTTGGATTAGGAAGAAAATTTGTGTAATGATAGGTTTATGGTAAAACACATTGTATCTCACACTAAGTGGTGCAATAAGTCAGATAATAGTAATTTGTAAGTTATGAAGCTGACTTGAACCTAAATTTGAATGAAATGCCCAACTTTGTTAAGAATAATACATTAATAAAAGTAAAATAACTCCATGATATGTTATAGGCCATTTCCAAATCGATGATAGCTTGAGATGATCCTTGAAAAATAATTGGATCTGAGAACCTTTATTAATATATAGTTTACATGAAAGGCCCTATGGTGGGTAAAGTCAATATTTATTTACAAATTGTTGTGTTGCCATGCAAGAAATGTATGAGGGTCAAGATAATTTCCCCTAGGCTAGTCGAGCCTTGCAGCTTTCCCTTAACGACTTAGAACTTTACCTAAATGTCTTGAATCTTTACCTAGATGTCTTGCATTCTCACATTTTAGGCAGGATAGATATGTGTAAGTTTCATCTTCAAATGTCTAGTGAGGAACCGGAAGTTGTGACACAGTACCAAGTAGCTACTGATAGAGTCACCATGGATACTAAAATTGTTGATATGTTGTAGGTGAGGTGGGAACCACTTAGAAGCTTGCATCCAACTTCTAGTAGGTAATAGGCATAGGAGCTCCTATGGCGCCATGCGAGGAATTCCCTACCCAAAGGTAGGGAAATTCCATGGGCTAGAAATCCAACAACGAATCTATCACCCAAGCTATAGAGTGATAACATAGTGAAAAAACTTAGAGCGACATTGTTAGAGTGGAAAAATATTGACGTAGATATGGTTTTTAGCAGTCCTCTGAGACACAGTTTCATTCAAGAAGACTAGCACAAGGAAGCATCCACAATGGTAGAGCTTGTCTTCAGGGAGATTAGAGAAATCCTTAACTAAGACATTGTATGAGGCAAAGTCGAAGCGCCATGACTTAGTCATGGTAGGAAACGAAAGGAAAGGATTTTGTTGTAGCATCAAGGAGAAAATCGCAATATTATAGAAAAGGTTTGGTTAAATTTATCCTTTACAAGTCATAACCCTAGGAGGGAATAATTTCTATTGGTGGAGCCAAATTATCCCTTCATACAATTGGATTGGAGATTGGTGACGTGGCCAGTAAAATTCCTAGTGGATTATATCCTATGAGTTAATTTCATTAGTCACTAGGAAGTTTGTTACTTAATAGGCCTAGGATCTTCAATAGATAGATCCCGTAGGGACAAAATGATGCTGGGAACCATTGTCCTCGTTGGACATTGGAATACCATAATGAACTGTGACATGGGAACTGAATTAAAGTACTAGGATCTGGGATTTGAGAAATGGAAATACCAAAAGATAGGAAGCCCTAGGAGTCTTAGATTCGAACCCCATTATTAAATGAGAACTGAATTAATTTGGAGAGTCAGGATCTTGGATTAAGGATTTCTATGGGGATAGGCTAAAACACATCTTTCTCCAGAGTCGACATCAGCTTGATGTCTAGATGGACACGTGTCAAGTAGGATAAGGGGTTTTAGGTACCCAAAATCCAACAGGTGGGTGACATGTGGAACTCGCATAGGTTGACACATAGTAGCGATGATGCCAACATGACATCACCCAAGCAATGGGGAATTTCAGAGGTCTAAATCTCGTAACCTTTTATAAATTGAATTTTTAGTAGGCATCAAGGACCATTAAGAAATGGTGATGGAAGGAATCTCATCTCTTGGGCTTGTTAATTGTTGGTGTGTAGGTATTGAGTGGTTTTGGAAAACACCCTCGACATCATATGTGTTTCTTTCTGGAACTGGGGAGAGTGCCCTCATAATGGAACTCGCCTATCAATTAAGACAATGAGTAGTTTCATCAAACTGCCTTCTGACATCGCCTCACATGTTAAAGTTAGGCAAGCGAGGGGGATGTCAAAAATTGTTAGTTGTGTTGGGAGTGGCACCAATCTATTGATATTGTTCGACAATTATGAGCATAGTGGACCACCTCATTTTAATATATACCATTCCTAAGTTTTGTGCCACTACTCCATTGGTTGTACCCACCACCTGTTTTCCAAAAATATGTTGTTCTTATGATGTTGTACTATCATTTTTGGCCTAAGGATAGTTAAAATAAGATCGAATGGGTAATCTACTATAAAAGGAAAAAAATTATTTATACCCCAATCAGATATGTTACAGATCATATTAACGAGATTTCGTACCCCATTCCTGCAATGCTAAAGGAGGAGTTGGGTACATAACAAAGTGGTAGTAGAGCATCCACATTTAATACTGGACTGAATGGGCATCATCATGAGAAAATGATGGCTTCTTTAAAAAAGGAATAAATATAAATAATTAACTATTTAGTTTTAAAAGTTCAATGGTTTCTTGATCATTATTTTGCAGGTAAACCAATATTAAAGTAAGTTGTTTGAGAGTAGGATCATGAGCATACTATTTGTTTATGATTTCCATACATATGTTGTTAGTTTTGATTATCATTATGAAGGGATTGAATGATCGATCCATATGATTGGTAAATGTGTTGGCACGCTAACACGATTGTTTTGTCATGACATAAATATCCATGGTAAATCACAACCCTTATTTTGTGTCATTTATTATTTTGAAATTCCTAACAATGTGTGTGATTGAAATAACATTGCAAGAAGCATAAAGAAGAAGATGTTATAGTAACGAGGATTGAATGGTTGATTACATTTCTGATTAGTCACAACATGGAAATAATGGGTTAAGAGCTGATGAAGAAGATAGATAAGTTGGCCAAGGAGGAGGGAATCATTCGCCTGACTGGATGTACACCCTAACAATCCTATGGGATGTGGTGAGGATATCTAATGCCGATAATGAGAGGCTGGTAAGAGCCCATGAAAGGAAAGCAACGACCAATGCAGTCATCTTGCAAAGTCTCTTGGATTGGCAAGGGAAAAGGAAATATAAGAGGAGGGAGAGTCGTATAGACCAAAGAATCCCTCAAGAAATAGAAGAAAACACCAATGGAGTAGATGGTGGTAGGTACAGAAAGGGGCACACGTATGAGAATTAGTACATTGTGCGACGAGGTGAAATTTTGAGCACTCTAAGAGTGGGGACTATCACGCAGGTGAAATATTTAAGAAAACCATCTAATTTGGCTGCCAGGCAGCATCACCATTCTCGTAATCATCATCAGTTAGGAAACAAAGAAAAGGAGCATATGCCTCAGAAATTTAAGAAGGAAAACCCACCTACATTTGATAAGGATATGAATAAAGTAGAGGATGGATAAGTTTGGTTGCTAGGAATGAAGAAATTCTTCAAAATACATGACTATTCTAAGAATATGAAGGCTAGAGTTGCCTTGTACAACTTAAAATGGAAATACGACATATGCTGGGAGGACTTGAAGAATGTTAGATCCATTACTGAGAGGGAGTTGACCTAGGAGTAGTTTGAAAATCTCTTCAAAGCATAATATGTCTGAGCGATACTATGATAATAAAGAAAAAGTGTTTTGTGAACTCAAAATGGGATAGTTAACCAGTGATGAGTGTGTCACCAAATTTTTGGAATTGTTGATTGAAGACCAAGAACCACTCAAGTTCTAAACTTGTCATGGGAACCATAGAAAGAGATATTTTCCACATCAGTGGAATGTTGTACAAAAGTTTTACAATACTCAGGAGGAAAGTACAGTGGGTGAGGTAGCTCAGCATATACCAAGGATATATGCAGTAGTGGACAATCACCAACCAGATCACTAAGCATCCATCATTGACATGGAAGGTAAGATACAAGAGGAATTGATTTCTATTTTAATTGATCCAGGTTCTAATTATAGCTATATGAGCCCCAAAAATGTTGAGAAGTGTAGATTGGGTAAGGAACTACATGAACAACCTTCGTTGGTTCAATTGGAAATGGGGAAAAGGAGAAGAATTATCCACTGGATAAATTAATGTGTAATAGAGTGCAATGGCATGCCAACAACAACTCAATTGAATGTGTTTCCCTTGGGTGGATATGGCAACCTATTTGGCATGGAATGGTTGTACTTACACCAGACCAAGGTAGATTACACTGAGAAAGAGAGAGAATGCTTAGATGAGTAAGGAACAAAAAGAGTGTTGCAAGGAAATAAGAAGCCCATGTCGGTGAGGCAAATCACTACTATGCTAGCCAAATGTCACAACAAGAAAGGATGCATGTTTTCTTTCATTACAACTTTCCGAGGATGCGGAATTTGGTAGAGAAGAGGACTACAAGGAACTTGAATTGATCCAAATGTACCCTGTATTGCGATAATATGTGAATTTTTTCAGGGGAGGTTACTGGATTGTCTCTTTACAGAGTGATATATATTTCTATCGATCTGGTAGCAAGAGCACCACCGAAATCCAAGGCTGCATATAGGATGAACACACCAGTGTGGGTTCAACTAAAATTACAACTGAAGGAAATGCTTGATAAGGGTTACATAAGGCCAAGTGTGTCCCCTTCGGGGGTACCAGTATTATCTGTAAAGAAGAAGGATGGAACCCTTAGATTATGTATTGATTATAGACAACTAGATAAGGTAACCATTAAGAACAAGTACCTATTATCAAGGATCAATGGTCTCTTTGACCAGTTAAGGGGAGAAACATTTTTCTACAAAATTGACTTGAGGTCGGGTTACTATCAAGTAAGAATCAAGGATGAGGACATTCATAAAATTTAATTTAGAACAAGATATGCACAATAAGAATTTGTAGTGGTACCCTTTGGTCTTACTAACACCTCTGCCAGATTCATGTGCCTGATGAATGAGGTACTACATCATTACTTGGAAACGGTTTCCATAGTGTTTGTTGATGACATATTAGTTTATTCAAAAGCACAAGAGGACCATGAAAATCAATTGGCTGTAGTGTTACAACTATTGATAGAACATAACGTCTATGAAAATCTCAACAAGTGTGAATTTTTCTAGCCACATATACCTTATTTAGGGTACATCCTCTCTGAGGAAGCTACATTAGTTGAGCCTGAAAAGATCAAATCCATAAGGGAGATCCCAACTCCAAGGAACGTGGATGAGGTTAGATCATTCATGGGATTGGCAGATGTTTATTCAATTTAGTGTCCTAAATTCCTTGCATAATTTATCAATCGAGGTTTGTAAACTGATGAAGTGTGATGTAGTATATGTGCTTAGTTAACCTTTCTCTTACTTCGTTATTCGTATTTTATGTTTGTTTTTGGGGTTTCTGTTCTTCAATTTCTAATAATGTACAACCCGAAACTATCAGAAAATTTAAGTGGTTCTAATGAATTTTAAAGGAAGGGAAAGGTTCCTAAGTTAATCTAATTTACTAAAAAAATGGACCAAGAACTGTTAGCTAGTTAGAACCTAATAAGAAAATAGAGAATCTATCTTATCTTATCATTAGCCCTAATCCATGGATCTAATTCTTAAAACCAATAGTGATATTGATGTAGAAGGTAACTTAGTAATTGCATTCATTTAAACATTCAACCATTCAATTTTGGAATATGATTAAATTAATCTCCTTGAAATGATTTTTTGGAATATTAGTGATGCAACTAACGAAGGACCTAAAAAAAGAAAAAAGTGTAAAAGAATGTAAAAATAACAATGTACTAAGTAAATTCAATCACTATATGAATTACATATTTAACCATTTAAGTTAGGATAATCATCATTTTGAAATGGTTTTTGAAGACATCCTTTAAAACAATTTTTTGACAATTCTATTCTAAGAGAATGAATAACAAAATAGTAAGAGAACTAAGAATTATTGGTTAAAAACTGAAATGAATATCATTCTAAATTCGAAAACGAACTTGTTGAAAACAGAGTAATAGAAATTAAAGTGAAAACAACAAATGAAAAACCTCGTTCAGTGCAGGGGCCCTCTACAACTGAGATGGCTGGAATTCTAGCTAGTTAAGGATGCACTTTAAACCATCATTGACAACACGAAGTTTATATTATGAACAAAACGAAGTCTGGATACAGAGTATCAATAGAAAGCCTAAACTTAACGTAATTCCTTCTAACTTCTAACTACATCTTGGTTCCGTGAAACCGATATTTATAGGAAAATAACATAATTGTTTATGAGGAAAACCTGTTACAGGTGGATAATTTGAACTAAATCTAACATTATTGTCTATGAGAAAAACTTGCTACAAGTGGCTTAACTTGAACTGTAATATGACTGTTTAACTTATGATCAACTACAGGTGCCTAATTCAAATTAAATCTTCAACATAACTATTAGACTCTTGATTAGCTATGAAAGAGAAAATCAAGAGTCCTACTGCTTCTATATAACTTATTTTGACTCCATGTTGGACCATGGCCTTAGGCTTGCTTTTCCATCGATTAGGACAGAGTGAATAGGATATAATCCATGTGAAGATGATTCTAGAAATGCCCATGTGGCCTAGTTCTTCATTTGACACCTGGAACCCGCCAAAACATGAAAGTAGCTACAGAATCCACAGTTAGATGTAGAATAGGATGCATTATGTAGCTAATTTGCAAAAATATATTAAAATAGAAAGAACATGAAAATATAATATGCTGATCATTTTAATGATTTCCTTAAGATAAAACCTAGCATTTATCTTTAATTGGGTGTGTAGTCTTATGAGAAAATGAGAGAAAAAGGTGACAAAAAATGTCAAGGAGAGGGTAATTCTGAGGTTCAACATACCCCTACTAGAAAATCATTTCATTTCCTCATGAAATTTTCCAAAAATGTGAGTTCTTCCTCCCTAATGAATTTGCTCAGACAGCTCTACTAGTACATCCAATTTTCTTCTCTTGCTCTTCTTTGAAGTGACTGTGATTCTGGGTTTTCTTATAAGAAGCCTGTACTTAAGGTTAATGACTACTCTGTTCAAAATATTATTCTTTCTTTGCAATTTCTTTCATTTCTTATACCACAGTCCTAGATGCAAAATGGTATTATCGTGAATTGCCTTGTCCAATCAAGGTTTCATTCTCCTAGTTGATATGTTTTTTCAATATCTCTAATTCATATATTTCCTATTTGAGGGTATCAGTTAGACTTTATTGTGGATTGGCAGAAGATTCTAGGTTCATTGAGGCATTTCCCTTCTCCATTGATTCTATATAATCATATATTTTTCGCTACACTAGGTCTATGCCTGGAAATCTTATGCTTACGCTGCCTTCAAAATGATGAACAAGAGAAGTTGGAGGACTGTTTGCAAAATATATGTTAACAGGAGATGTTTCTGGGGTTTCCTCATCTAAATTTATTACCTCTATCCCTATTGATGATGTTTTCTTTACCAAACATCGAAGTCTAGAGCTTCTTCTAAGTTGTGGAGGACTTACATTCTCCTCATTTTGACCTTTTTCTCCTCTCTTATCTTCTGTCTTGCCTTGATTGGCTTCCTGACGTCTGTCAGTTCTTCAGAGATTAACTTTTCATCATCTTTCTGTAATGAAGAATCAAGTCTGTTTTCAATAGTTACACCAGTCTTCTTTCTTCTACTTCTTCTGACATTATCTTGTTCGGCTGACTCTACTGCTTCCTGGAAATGGTTTCTAATAAGGAAATTATCCCAGGTATCCCCTATGCTTCTTAAATGAAACTCAATTAATACCTTTATCAACCCATGATGATACATGGCTTTATCTATGAACTTTATTTTATTTTGCACATTTGAGGCTATCCTTCTTAAAATATTTACTAAGAATAAAGGAAGATTGATTTATCCATTTTCTGATAAATTCATCAGTAAATGGATATGGTAGACATACTTGCAACCAAATCCCCTTCACAGGTGATAAATTTCTGTAATATCAAGAGCATGTTCCTCCACTTAATTTTAAGAGCTGAAATGGGAATTCCTTTTCTAAAAACAGAGACATCCATACCTGGGTTTTGAGTATTACTTTCAATTATTCACTGTGGAACTCCTTGCTTTTGAACCATCTTTCACCATGATTTGGAAGTTCTGTAGCCTCAGCTATGAATGACTTAGTGACTGCAAACTTAATATCTCCAATTTCCACCTCCGTGCTGTCAAAAGATCGCGCAAAGGATTTTGTAATCTCCTTATGAAAACCATCAACTTTCTCAATGAATTTGAGCCATCCATATTTCTGCAACATTTCTTTGAGATGTGGGTATTGTTCCACGTACTTTTCTCCTACTAGTTCTAGCCTGACAATTAGCCCCTTACCTTCTACTATGCAAAGTTCTCAACCTTCAAAATTACCCTTCCTAGTTTTATGAAATGAATTGACTGTGAATATGGTGAAAGGAACTGCAAGTTTGTGTGAAATAAGTAGATGGTAGGGGTTTTGTAGAAACATGAACCAATGTGTCACATCATAGTTAGAAACATTAATAACAACGAGGGAGTTAATTATGGACCGTTATGTGAAAACATATGGAGGATGTGGCAGATATGTAGTATGATGGAGATTGCAATAAAATCAAATAATGATTCATCAAGGAAAGCTATGAATATCCATATTATATATGCCTTATGTTTTAACCTTGCTACTTGAATTAAATTTTTGCACTTTACCTTTTAGAACCTAACCTTTTCTTTTGTTTTTTTCTTTGATGTTGATCTGCAGATAACCGTTTAGCATATTGGTCTTCATAAACAACATTCTTCAATTCCCTGCAATCATCATTTGTTTGGAAGATGTATAATTATGTCAGAGCTATTGAATGAGATATGGCTACAGAATCAAATTAGCTGCAGAATGGAATCAACTATGCAACATGATAAAAATGAAGTATGGCTATGGAACATGAATGTGAAATGAAATGGAAATGGAATATGATAGTGAAAGGGAATGGAAGTGGGGGGAGATGAATGCGGAAGATGCTTTGGCGATCAGGAATTTTAGGGTTTACAGATCTCGAAATTGGAAGACCTAGGGTTTGACCTAGAGAGGAACAGGATCAGAGCAGCAGAGCTTCTCAGGAGGGGTCAGAGCCTGACCGGGCAGATGGTCAACGAGGGGTCCATAGGGACCCCTACTTTCAGACAAATAATCATGCAAAAACAAATCGCACAGGAAGGTGTGCGAATCACAGGGTATGATAGGTCACAGAAAGAGGAGGGAACCAGCAAGGGAAGAAGACAGTATGCGAACAAGGCGGAAGACAACACTCAGAAACTGAAAGAAAAGGAGAGCGAAGGTAGAGCAAACAGTAGGAGCAAGGAGAAGACAACGCAAGCACATATCATTCAAGAGAACAAACAAGAAGAGGAACAAAAAGACGGGGAAGAAGAAACCCTAGAAAGAGAAAGAGAGGAGAAAGGGGACAAACCAAACAATCTCAATGACAAAAAAAGCCGAGGACCATGCAAGCCTAAAACAACAGAAGCCCTAAGGGTGGTGATCACAGACCCGGAAATTCAAGCCTACAGAGAACACATGACTGAACACGCAGTGATCTGCAAGTTCATGGGACTCTGGCCAATGGAAAGAGCACTGTGTCAATGGATCAAGCAATAATGGAAACCCAAAGGTGATGTTAGACTGCACTTAGGGGCCAAGGGTTTTTTCACTGTTGTTTTTTCGAATCTAGAGGATAAGGATAGAATATTTGATGGGGGACCTTACTTCTTCACTTCAGCAGGTCTCTATATGAGACCCTGGAAGTCTAACTTCGTGCCAGAGAAAGAAACCTTTAAGCAGGTGCCAGTCTGGATTCGCTTATTCTCCCTTCCAATAGACTATTGGGGATATTCAGCTCTAAAACAGATAGGTGACAAGCTAGGAACTTTTATCAAAGCTTCAGAAGCCACTCTGCAAAGAAGGTATACGTCCTGTGCATGAATCTGTGTGGAGTTGGATGTGTCGGGGGCTTTGCATGAAGGACTGTGGTTGGAATACAGGGATGAGGACTATTTCCAAGCTATTGACTATGAGAAAATTCCATTTCGCTGCAGGAAGTGTCATGAGCATGGACATTTAATAAGAGAATGTCCATTAAACAGATCAGTGGAAGAACTTAAGGGAGAGCAGGCAGAAAAGAACAGGGATACCTTCATAAGACCAAGAGCAAGACAGAGAGCACACAGGAAACGACCATTCAGAACAGGCGCAACACAAGGTAATACCAGTAATGCTTTTGAGGTTTTGGAGACTGAAACTGAGTCAGAGGACCATAATAAGGAACAAAATACCTCTGAAGTAAATAAAAATACAATAGAGTATGAAACCAAAGCAATGGAGGATAACATTCAAAACATCACAGAACAGACTCAGGAAGTAACAGAAGGAACAGATGAAGATGCAGAAATGCTGACAAGTGACATCGGAAGTGAGGAAATGGAGCTCAATGAGGTTTTAGAGCAGGAAGGAGTTAACCTAACAAACATGGTGGAAAACTGGAAGAAGCAAGGGATGGAAAACATTTCGGAAGAGGAGGTGAGTAGAATTAATGAGCTATTTGTTGCAAGACAGAAGGCAGCGTTGGATAGGCAAAACAAGAAGCTGGGCGTAGCAAAAGGATTGGGACCCCATACAAAAAGCCTACTTCACACTTCAACCAGCTCTAAACAAAGGAAGAAGAGAGGGCACAGAACCAACAATGAGACACTGCAGGAACTGGGAATACTGCTTTTAAACTCTGGTAAGATGAAAGCTCTAGAAGCTTTTCCTCTTAATCACTAATTTTCTCTTTAGTTTTAAATGAAAGTCATCTCTTGGAATGCCAGAGGGCTCAATAGCCAAACTAAACAAAGGCTCTTAAAAAGGAAGGTCCAAAAGGAAAAACCTGATATTGTATTTGTGCAAGAAACCAAATGCGCAAGTAACATTATTGATAATGTAAGCAAAAAGCTAGGTAGACAAATGAAATACATGGATACTGCTAGTCATGGATGGGAAGGAGGTTTAGTTACCCTGTGGGATCCGCATGTAATTAATATCCTCTCAGCTGAAGCCAACAGATCCTTTATAGCTCTAGAAGTTCAAGTGATAGGCAACTCAGAAACTTATCTGTGCACCAACGTTTATGGACCTCAGAAATTAGAAGAGAAATACATTTTTCTTAGATCTCTTTTGAATCTGAAGCTTAGATATCCTAGTGTGAAGGCAATCATAGGAGGAGATTTCAATATGATCACTACACTTTTAGAGAAGAAAGGAGGGATCAGAAGACTCAATGAAGATTCTGATGCTTTCTTAGATTTCATTGTTTCAGCTAAATTAGTGGATATTCGACCCAAGAGTGGGGCCTTCACTTGGAATAGCAGAAGGGGAGGTGAGAGACAAATCGCCTCTCGTCTTGACATATTTCTTATATCTGAAAGCATACTGTTGGAGGGAGTGGTAGTAGAATCAGACATTCTACCTAGTGGAGGGTCAGATCATTGGCCCATTTCGCTAATTTCTGCGATCCAGGGTACTCCTAGGAACAAGCCATTTCGATTTGAGAATTTTTGGCGTAATCACCTGGACTTTATTCAACTTGTTGAGAAGTGGTGGCATGAACCCATGGATATAAGAGGCACCAAAATTTACAAATTAAAAGGTAAATTGACATACATCAGAAATAAAATCAAAGCATGGAATGTAGTCGTTTTTGGGAATATATTTAAAGAGAAAGCCAAAATAGAGGAGCAGCTAGAGCAGATTCACAAAGGATGGGTGACTGAGATCGCAACTTAGACTTTGTGGACCAAGAAAAAATTTTGATGCAACAATGGCAGCTCCGCTGCCAACAAGAAGAAACCCTATGGAAGCAAAAGTCCTGTATTCAGTGGCTAAAGGAAGGGGAACAGAACACCAAGTTCTTTCACAGATCAGCACTAGACTACAGAGGCGCCAATAAAATCCTCAGTCTCAGAAACGATCAGGGAGACATTCTTCAGAATCATCAAGGAATTTCAACCCTGCTCACTAAGCATTTTAACAGCATAGCTCAGGAACCTGAGGTGGACAGAACAGATGCAATCGCTGAACTCATTAAATCCATTCCCAGAACAATCACCAATGAGAAAAATCTTGCATTAACTAGGGAAATCTCTCTGGAAGAGGTGGAAGAAGCTGTGAAGAGTATGCCGAATGACAAAGCGCCTGGGCCTGATGGCTTTACCATCAACTTTTATAAAGCCTGCTGGGAAATTGTCAAATATGAGGTCTGGGAAGTGGTGGAGGACTCTCGGCGCTCTGCCTCAATTCTCAAATCTCTCAATTCAACTTTCCTAGCCCTGATTCCCAAAGAAGAAGAAGCCAACACCCCAGCAAATTTTAGACCCATTGCTTTATGCAATGTCATTTATAAGATTATCTCTAAAGTTATTGCCAATAGATTGAAACCTATTCTTCCGAACCTCATCTCAGAAGAACAATCAGGATATGTTGAAGGAAGACAAATTCTGGACAACATTTTGCTGGCTCAGGAAATGATTCATACTCTTCAATCTAGGAAAATCGCAGGAATGATGATGCAACTGGACTTATCAAAGGCTTATGATAAAGTCAACTGGAACTACCTTGAAGCAATCTTAAAAGCTTTCAGGTTTTCCAATCAATGGATTAAATGGATTTTAGCTCTGATTAAATCTACCAAATTTTCTATTCTGGTTAATGGCTCCCCTGCCAACCAATTCTCCCCCTCAAGAGGAATCAGACAAGGAGACCCTTTATCACCTTTCCTTTTTGTTATCCTGATGGAAGGTTTGAGCAGACTCATTCGCAGCGCTAAAGAGGAAGGAAAGATTAGAGGGTTACAGCCCCTGCCCCATATTCCAGCGACCACTCACCAACAATTTGTTGATGATACTATGCTGCATGGTTCTCCTACTATCAAAGAAGCCCTGGGCTATAAGAGGATCCTCAATATTTTCAGTGAAGCCTCAGGTATGGAAATTAATCTATCTAAATCTACCATCTTTTTCTTCAATATGCATCTAGCTGTGCAAAAAAATCTGTCTAGCATTCTAGGCTTCCGCAGAGGAAGTCTGCCCTCGAGGTATCTAGGCGCTCCCCTAACAGACAAACCTTGGCAAAAAGTGCATTGGGAGAAGGTCCTAGCCAATTTGGAGAAGAGATGTCATCACTGGACCCATAGAGCTCTCAATTTTGCAGGGCGGCTAGTGTTAACTAAAGCAGTTCTGCAAGCTATTCCTCAATACTTGCTATCCATAATCCCTGCTCCCAAAGGAGTCTTGCAGAAGATGAGGGTGATCCAAAGATCCTTTTTATGGATAGGAAATGCTGAGAAGAAAAAGTGGGCACTAGTGGCTTGGAATAAATTGTGCAAACCCAAAAAATTGGGAGGGTTAAACTTGCTAGATCCCTTTACCATCAATAGAGCATGTGGGGCTAAGCTTTGGTGGAAATGGCTGAAGGAACCCAATCTTCCTTGGGCAAGACATTGGAAGGAAAAATACGCTCCATTGCATAGCACTCAGAACTTAATCAGAATGCAAGAGAATCCAGAAGGATCTCTGATCTGGAACCTAGCAAGGAGAAGTCGAGGTATTATTCAGGATAATGCCCAAAAACTTGGAAATGATCAAAAACTTGTATGCAGACTTAGAAAGGCTATCTATGGTGTAAAAAGAGCTCCAAGGGCCTAGTATTATCGTCTTGACAAATACCTTCATCAACAAGGTTTTCCAAAAGGATCAGCTGATAGTAGTATATATATAAAAATTAACAACGATAAATTGCTAATACTTGTTGTGTATGTTGATGATATCATTTTTGGTAGCAATGAAGAAGCCATGAGTCAAAACTTTGCTTTGGTAATGCAGAAAGAATTTGAAATGTCCCTCATTGGTGAGCTCACATATTTTCTTGGTTTACAGGTTCAACAAAATAAAGATGATATTTTTCTATCACAAACCAAGTACCTCAAGTAGGTCTTGAAGAAATATGGCATGGAAGATTCTAAACCAGTATGTACCCCCATGGTAACAGGATGTAGCCTTAGCGCAAATGATGAATCTACAGGAGTACATCAACCAACCTATAGATCCATGATTGGTAGTCTGCTCTATCTAACAGGTACCTGACCAGACATTATTCATGTAGTGCATATAGTTGGAACATTCCAAGCCAATCCAAAGGAAACACACCTTCAAGCAGTCAAAAGGATTTTCAAATATCTTCAAGGAACATAAAAATTTGGTTTATGGTATCCTAGAGATACAAATCTTACAGTTCATGCATATATAGATGCAAATTGGGCAGGAAGCATGGATGACAGAAAAAGCACTAGTGGTGGTGCATTCTATATGGGTTCCAAATTAGTATCTTTGTTCAGCAAGAAACAAAGTTCAACTACATTATCTATAGCTGAAGCAGAATATGTGGCTACTACATGTTGTTGCACACAATTCCTTTGGATGACGCAAACATTGCAAGACATTCAGATTGTACTCCACCCATCTCCATTATATGTGATAATACAAGTGTAATCAGTATTTCAAAGAATCCAATCATGCATTCCAAGACTAAGCACATACCTATGAAATATCATTTCTTCGGGAACAAGTGCTTGAACAAAAGGTAAAACTAGAGTATGTTCCCTCCAAGGAATAGGTGGTTGATATATTTAGCAAACCACTGCCCAGAGAGACATTTGAATACCTCATACAGAAGTTTGGAGTAGCTGATGCATCATCTTGTTGTTGATACTTATTTGTTTCAGAAAATAGTGGTTGTATGCGAGTTTCATGAAGTGTATCCATGTACATATGTCAGTTTTTGTGGATACAACCGCATATATGTTGGTTTGAAGAATATCAGTACGCCAGACTGAAGATGAAAAAAGTCTGATATCGGTCTGACAATGATCATCTGGCATAGGTTCAGGGGGACCATATACTTCTAATAATGCATTGTTGACATTATCTTATAAGATCTTGGTACAACTTCAAAGTTGTTTTTGTTTTAGGTACAAAGGGAGATCATGGTTGCTGGTCTGGATGATGATTGACAAATGCTGCTGATGATAGTTATTGATGACTCTCTTTGTCTTATTTTAGATATTTTGTCTCTATGTCATGTATATCTTTTATTATCAATGTCATGTAGTGACCTATTTTGTTTCCCCACTATGCCTTGGATGGATCATGTATAAACTTTTGGTATATCCCCACTTAGTTGGGAGATGGATGTATGTATGAGTCTTTGGTGATAGGAAGGTCATTTATGATGTATAGAGTCATGTTCTTCTTGAAGAGCATCTTTTTGCAGACCTTGCTTACAGTCAAGGGGAGCAGGAATAGCACACTTCAGCACATCGGAGATTTCAACATGTACTCAAGCGGAGCATAACCCTTTGCCTTTGATGACAAAGGGGGAGAATGATTTGGTGTTGCCATCAAGTCCAAAGGGGGAGATTGTTGGCATTATGACATAGGTTTGGTGCTAGGACATAGATGTTCTCCTTGATGGCAACTCACTCAGATGATCGATCACAGTTCAGGACATAATGAAGGAAAAAGAGGTATATGAAGGTTCCCCTTGACCAAACAACGTATACATGTGGGTTAGCAGACCAAAAGGTGCGTATTCATATACACGCACTTTCACACAAGAAAAGCACGTACATGTTGGAAAACTTGGTTTTGGTCTGTGGTATTTGGTCCTTGGTATTTTGACCCATGGTATTCATCGAAGGTATCTTTTCCGAACAATTGACCCCAGGTATTTGGTCCAAGGTATTGATTCTAAGTGGTTTTGGAACATGGTATAAAGTAAGGCCTAAAGCTATAAAAGGAGAAGGACATCATTAGGCAAGGGCACTCAAGTATTGAATATCTAAGGAAGAGAAAGATCTAGAATACTGGTCATTAGGTTATGGTGCATAGCTAGATCTGAATAAAGGAGGAACTTGAGAGCTTGAAGAAGGATAAATTCTATTAATGGGTCAAGATCTTAAGGCTTGAAGAGAAGTATCTTTATGTGGTTTTGATCTTTTATAATTGGCACATGTCATAATCTATAAATCTAATGATCTAGGTATAACTGATTTCTGAATAGTTGTAAAGGTTAAATCATCTTTTACATATCTGTACGCAGGTTCAATATAGCAAAGGCATGTATACATGCTAGTTTGACATTCCAAAACAATGTATACATAGTTTTTCCTTCATATAACAGCATATGAATGCAGGTTCGACACATTGAAGTACCATACATCTCATGAAATATGTTTTAGCTACTACTATTTGTTGTTTCAATGTTCTGGGTTCTGGATTAGGTTCTAGTTACTATTACTGTATTCTGGTTACAACATTCAGAAAAGTGATTGTTTGATTCAGTTTTGGTTGGTACAAAGGAGATTGGTTTATGCATATATATTTTATGCTAGATTGATGTTATTGATGGATCCAGTTTGAAAATTTATGAAACATGTTCCCTAGAAGAAAAGAGACAATTATAGCCTTCTATAGGTCAGCACCTATGTACTAGTAAACACATCCTCTAGTACAAGAGCTAAGGGGTTTGTAGCTCCCTTCGAGGAAAAGCTGGAGAACAAGAGAAGGTTGTAGCCTTCTGCAAGTAGAAGCCTACGTATTGGTATAAGGTTGCACCAGTACAAAATTAGTAAAAAGGAGTTTCTTATTAAAGAAATATAGAAACGATTACAGCAGGTGGTTTTCACCCACATTGGGTTTCCACCTTATATCTTGTGTTCATGTGTGTCATTGCCTACTCTATTTACTGCATCTGATTACTGGTTATATGGTTTTGATACACATATTAGAGATCAAGTAACTAAATTATAAGTTTGCAAGGTATATGTTGGTTGCTCTAAACATAGTTGCGTATACATGCAAGTTTCATTAACAGAAGTAACGTATATAAATCTGTTTATGGAAATGAAATATTTTTAAATTAGTAATATCGATTCACCCCACCTATCAGTATTATTTCCAACAAATGTGTCCCCATATAATTCTGAATTTTGGTTAATATGGAAATTCATGATGCCATTGGAATCACTCAAGAAGCTCTACACTCCATAAAAAAAATATGGAATCCTTAATTCTCAAAACGGGCCTTAAAAGGGGTTTCGATAGAGTAAACTAGACCTTATTTAGATTGGTCCTATTACATATTGGTTAGGGTTGGCTTGAGAGGTCACTTATTAGGTTGCAAGCTATGTCACCTCAACAAAATTCTCTGTATTGATCAATGGTTCTCCATCCAACAAATTTTCTAGCTCTCAGGATCTTTGGAAAGGATTCCCTTTGTCTCCTCTACAATTTCTAGTTGTTTTGGAAAGCTTAAGTCTACTTCTGCTTAAAGAGAAACACGAAGGAGATATTAAAGGCATAAAAATCTCTTATAAAAGGTTTATCACCGGAACGTACTATGTAGCGTCATTAACTTTTTTTCTAGGCCACTAGTATCAAAATCAATGTAAATAAATCTTCTTTTTATCACAACGTTATCAGTTTTGGGACTGTCTTCTTCACTTAGTCCCTTTTTCCATTTCAAATGGAATTGACAGAAAATGGATTTAAATAATCATGATTGTTTCTAGATCCAAATTCCTACCATAAATATGACAAGAAGTGGTTGGTTAGGAAAGTTGAAAAGAAATTAATTGGTGGTTCTACAAACGGTCATCCCTTTGGGGAAGAATGATAATAGTAGAATTTGTACTCGAAAATAGCAAAGATTACCATGAATATTCTTAACATTATCAAGAAAAATATGTTTGTTTTCTTATGGACTAGAAAAATAAAAAAGGAAGTAATACATCTTGCTAGTTGGGCTTCCCTGTCAAAATAAAAAAACACTGGTGGTTGGGGGTTCAAAAATTTGTTCTAGTTTCGGAACATTTTAGCCGAGAAAAATATGTGGAGAGTTTTATTTCATGGGGTGTGTAGAATTTCCCACTGTAGATCACTTGATAATGCAATATACTAAAGCAAAATACTTCATCTACTTCTACAACCAAACTTGTGGAAGCTTAATCGATTTTGAACAAGATCATATAGAACACATATAACTAAGAATGAGAAATCAATCAGACATGAACACAGAAGAATACTATGGGGAAATCCTCAGCTAAAAACCTCGATCTCGGTATTATCATACAAGTGGAAATATCTTAGGATTACAGAAAGTTTTAGCTCACAAGCTATCCAGCTCTCGATACAATCCCTCTACTGCTCATAGAAAGTCAAGGGCTTCTCACAAACCTTCTCCTCTTCCATCCAAGCCTCTTATTTCCCTGTGCAATTTCTCTTGGGTCCTGATGTTGTATCCTATGCGATTCTCACCTCACACACTTCTCTAACCTCTGAAATAACTGCACAATCCTAAAGGAGTTGATTCCTTCTACATTATGAGTTTCCTATATAGGAAAATTCCTCCAAATGATAGTACACTGTCCCTTCCTCCGATCTCAACTAGGTCTTTGACTAAATTGACATGCATGAGTTATTTGTGATAGAATATTCAGTTGTCTGAAGTGCAACAGTTACATGCATGCATTAACTATCTGAACTCACAATCAGTTCCATAAACTGTTGGAACTAACCTAGCTTGACTTAACTCAGTTAACTGAGCTAACTAATTATAACTCGAAGTACAACTCATCCTGATCTCCTTTAATCAAGGGATAACTTCCTCAATCAAAGGCGAAACTATTGCATGTCTTCACATAGAATTCATGTTTGATTTTTTACAACTAATTAATTCAAGATAAATTAATTAATTATTTTACAAACAACTGCTAAGATCAAATTCGAATTTTAATTTTCAATTTTAGTTCAGGGACTAACTAAAATTGAAATCCATCTCAAAATGCTATTTATAGAATTTTTATTTTTAGAATTTCTATTTTTTGTTATTTCCAAGACAGTTGAAGTATGTCTTGAAATGTTATTTATAGCAATGATGTTTTTAGCATTTCTTGCTGCTATTTTCAACAGGGAGCTCTAAAGCTATCTAATCAAGGATAAATATCCAAAACTATTACCAATGGTGGAATGAATTATAAGAGCAACAAAAAAATATCATAACAAGGGCTCCATTATCTGAAAGGCCCTTCTGTGCTCTTTTCCATTCCTTCTAAATTGGGTTGCTTGGAATGTCGGTGATGGAAACCAAGTGATTCAAGGAAACAAACCTTTTATAGGAGTTGGTTGATTCTATATTTTATCCTCTGACTTGATTCATTTCTTACACTCCAATGGTTATTTCTTCATTGATCATGTAAAAATACTAGACTCTTCTTCTCCTTCAAAGAGCTAGTAGCTGGCTTCAAAAGATTTGGGACCAATTGGAGATTTAGCTATAGAATTGAACTCCTTCGTAAAGAAGTTAAACATCAATGGTGTTCTTTTGAACAATTCCGAGGATTTGTTGGTCTTGAGTTGGGGCACTTCCTCACATTATTACATACAGACGGGTTTTAAGACATTTATTTAATATGAAATAATCATTTCATCTTAAACGTTTCATTTTCTCTTAACATTTTTTTGTGGCGGCCTAAGAAAATTGTTTTAAGACATTTATTTATCATTTCATCTTAAGATTTCCATTTTGTTTTTAATTTTTTCATAGCTTCCTCTAAGTAATCGAAGAATAAAGTGACCGGAATTATCGTAAAACATAACCTAAAACTTGATGTAGTCTTATGGGATTTGATGAGAAACAAAGGAGCAAAGAAGGTGAAGTGTGATTTGGCTTTCATCAAAGGTACTATTTATGGGTTGAATCTTTCCTTCTTGACCTACAGTAGTGACAAAAATATGGAAGATGAATGTAGATATTTTAGTTCCTATAAGCCACAAGTGCTACTAAGATTTCATGATTATGGCCTCTTTTATGTGTGACACTCATATAATCTACATGCCTTGTAGAAAACCACATAATGGCCACACCATATTCATACCCTATGATGGACCACGACTCCACACACCCAAACCCCTCAGATTGAAGCCCTTTCTATTTATACAAATCCCAAAATTTGGGGAAAATTAGTGCCAAGATGTAGATATCAATAACATCCAACATCTCAATTTCTTTAGACTTTCCCTCCTCACCGTGAGGAATGAAATCCAATATTTTACTCTACGTAATATTTCATTTCTGTCTATTTTATATCAACTTAGATTTTTTGTATTTAATTTTTTTTTGTTATTAAAAGGGTTTTATTGTTTGACTCCTTCCAAAAATTTCAACATAAGGCGTCTAACGGGAAAACCCTGCAGATGTTTGAGTGAAGACATCACCATTTGAGGGAAAATATTGGTCCACTCTACATGGATGCTAGTTCTGGGTAGGGGAAAATTTTATTTAGGTCATGAACTATAATAACAGTATTTTATGGTTTTTACAAGAGGCATTCACAACTATATTTATTTTCTAATAATTATTAATGGTTTTCGTGTTTATTTTCTTCCTAAATTTTAAATTCAAGGGTATTTTGACGTATTCTCCTTTTAGGATTCAATATGAGGGTTTTAAACCAACGAGGAATGGAGCTCACCCTAAAGACAAAACATATATGTCGAGGTATTTAGGGTTTTATTTCTATTCTTTATTACCCTGTTTTGATTCTCAATGTTAGGGTCTAATAGGGTCTAATTTAAATTCATTAAATGTTTTACCCATATTTAATATATTCCATCTAATTTCAATTTCTAACCATGATCTTGCTTTTCGGTTCATTGTCCGTGGGAATGCTACTTATTCTAATTGAGATAGATGGTTGCATCTTTGTAAAGAGTGTAAGTTTTATATTGGCAGAGAGTTCGATCGCAACAGACAATAAAAAGAAACCTATTGGTTCGCTTCCATGGTATTTAGATGTCATTGTCCATCATGAGATTGTTGAGCAAGCAAGGGCTCGTGGCAAGTAAGCTTTCTTATTTTAGCATAATTTTTAAATGTTTTATTAAGTTCAACACACTATTTTTAATTAATTTTCCGTTCACCACATCTAAATCTAAATTGTAATTTATTGTAGTTGGTGATATGGGAAACTTGGGTTTTACATTGTACTGGGAGGGTGGTAACTTCCCTTTCATTCTTCTTAATTGAATCTTTATCTTTTAAATGTACGATGGTTTATCAGGCACTTATTTTTTTCTATCATTATCATTATTATTTGGGTGGGATAGGGTGCAACACAATACATTTCAACTTAATCAAGCATTGGGTAGTATTTTCACTCTACAACTATTTAATTCATATTATTTCTAATTTCACGGTAGTTTTCACAGACATGGTTGTTGTCATACAAAACATATCAGCCTTATCCTCACCTGATGATAGAGTAGAATCTTGCAGAGAAGTTTCTCAAAATTGAAGTGCACCCAATTGTTATGAAGTAGTGCGTGGGCTTAAATTTCTTGGTGTATGAGATCTCTCATATTTTCTAACATATATTTCTAATTCAATGTAGGTAATATGGGCCATGTTTTCCCATACCATACTAGATTAATGATTCTGCTTAGAAACTTTTTTTAGTCGTTTGTTTAAAGGAATTAAGTTTTTTTTTTGTCATCATGTGCAACTTCATGACAAGAAAAGAAGTATTGATTTCATAGGAGTAAAGAGGGATGGTGAGGAGGATGAAACACCCCAATTTATGGTGAACTATTTTCCCATATTTCTAATGAGATTTGCCAAAATGTGGTGGTGAACCCTGGTTATTTATAGCATCCAGTTGTCTTGATTTCTACTTTTCACTTTTGAACCCATATCTAGCATGAAAAATTTATAATCAAATCCCCAAAACCTGTGGTCTTTATCAAAAATTGTGTTGCCTAGGGTATTTGTGAGTCATTTTTTATTTTTTCACTAGTGTCTCGCTAGTTTGTTCTTTCTTTGTAGAAGATTGAATAGATGGGCATATACACAAAATTAATTGATGGTCTCCCCTACCTAGGTTGTATAATTGTGTCTCTTAGCATGATTACAACTAGATATTATTTGGAATGCTCCAAATATCCAACTTATATATGTGTGTGCGGACATGAATGCTTATTTCAAAGGGCCAAACCGTTTTCCAAGATGGTTTTTAGCTTTAATATTCTTTATGTCATCAAAATATTTTTTTACCGAAAACATAGCATATATGTTCTTACATTCTATAAGGGAAATTTTATTTTTCAGTATTAAATATCAATCAATATCTTGGTTGAATATCTTTCACTTGCCTCTTTATTGTAGGGCATAAAGATAATTTTAGTTACCAAAAATAAATTTCCGTGAATATCTTTGTTGAATATTCTTCACCTACCTCTTTATTGCCTTTCTTTTTTCTTTTCAATGTTTTCAGCATTTGCTCAATGCCTCCGATAAATTCACGCATCGAGTGTTTTTCATTTTGAAAGACTGCATGAGGATAATGTCTCTTATCGTGTTCTATTTTATTCCCCAACTTAAAATATAAAGTTTTAGGGAGAAATACTAACCTTTTGATTGCCTATTTTCATAATAGGGTAAACCTGAGCCGACTGAATTCTATGTCACCTACTATGTGTACCACGTAGATATTGCAATTGGTTACAGAGTGGGGGAATTTCTATTTCTTTTAATTGCAGAGGTTATGATCATGGTGGTAAAAAAATGTATACGTTGTGGAAGTTCATTGATACCATGGGGATCTCGTCCATGGGCTATGATTTATTTACTTTCATCTTGGTGCGTTCTTGTCTTTCAAATTCTTGACATGGATTGGTTCCAACAACGGTTCAGTATTATACTAAAGTTTGGTTAACTACGTTCTTAATATGTTATTTATTTGAATAACCTGGATTAGAAATTAAATAGTGGTTGATTTTCTTCATTTTCAATAGCTCATGTTTTTTACACATTATATGGGCCCCAAGGAACTCATGAAAATTTTGGAATTTCGAAGAAGTTTGTGACAGGTTTCCTTGGCAATTTTGTTGTTTTAGCGATGGAACTCTAAACATTTTTTTTCACCATGGATTTAGGAAATAATTAAAAAGTTTAAACGTCACTGCGCACATCTCTAAGGCTACTCAAAACCAAAAAATTGTCTCAAAAATATTTGACCATGGATTTAGGAAATAATTAAAAAGTATAAACGTCACTGCGCACATTCTCTAAGGCTACTCAAAACCAAAAAATTGTCTCAAAATATTTTTGGGAGTCTCGACTTTGTTCCATCGAATAATTGTCTAAAAATATTTTTGGGAGTCTCGACTTTGTTCCATCGAATTTTCCAGGGATTTCCATGAGTTCATCAAAGTTTCTAGAAGTTTCAGTAAGCTTTTGTATGGCTTCCTTATTTCTTGATACTTTACTTTAAAATTGATATTGGTAAAGAAAGCAATTTACAGAAATACATTGTTGCTATCTAACTTCAAATTAGAGGTTGCTGTGCTTTGGGACACAATGGTGACCTGACTTATTTGAGATACATTGTTGTTTGTTCCATTATTTTTGGTTTATGAGGTAGTGGAAGAGTTAGTTCCTAAATACTTTGACCTCTATTTGTTGCTACTTTTGAGCTTTAGGTTTAAATTTTAGGTTGGACCTATCTTTACCTTTACTCACTTTATGTATAATCATTTGAATTCCATATATTCGCTAAACATTTATTTACTATTACAGGTATAGCAAGTTATAGCTCGATCAAATGTCGAGCTAGGAAATAAAGCCTTTCAAAATTTGTACTAGGACACTCTAAATGCATAACCAAGTAAACTGAGAATCTTGTGCATAGTTATGGACTCCTTTAGAGAGTCAATGAAGACACATTTCATAATTAATAGAAAATCAAAACAGAATTGAAAATTAACATATGTAGTGGGCTACCCATTATTTGTCTTCACGAGGGACATTATCTCAGAATCACTATTGTTGTAAGGAGTTTCCTTGGGAGTGGGGGTCAATCCCTCATTGCATTTATTTAATAGGGTTATTTTCTTATTATTTTTTGCAGCTCTATGATATACACGCTCCAAAAATTTTCTTGAACGAGGACTACATGGTCAAGTAAAGCCTTTCTCCTATTCTGCCAAGATCATGCTTTTTCATGATAGTTGGTTTAGATTCTTGACTCTTCTTAACTCTCCCTTTTGACTTTGTGCAAATTTAGGAGCAAAGAAACTTGCCATTAGGCATATCTTATTTCTATGTTCTCATTACTCAATTTTATTTATGGATTTATGTATGCCACCTATCCCACATCATTCAAGCCTAATTGCACCCTCACAATATGCGTAGGATTATTTTTGGATCCTCCAACCTCGATTTCAATATCAATGGAACCCCAAAAATATGCTTAGGATTTTTCGTTTCATTTGATTTCCTATCTTTGAGATGTATCTTAGATTAAGAAAGACTTGTGATCTATCCACCGATGAGTTTCATTTTTGCAGTGCCTAACATGTTTTTCTATATTTTCTTCTACTTCATGGAGAAACAAGATCTCAATTAGAGAACTACAAAGAGGTCTTTGCATAGAGATAAGCATGTGTATTTGTATGTGTATGCATTTATAACACGGATAAATTAAAATTAATAAAACCTAACGTATGTGTGTGCATGTGTAACACCGATAAATTAAAATGATGAAAACCTTGTCTCACATTTTTTAATTAACATGATGTAAAAAATTTCTACTAACACACAACCTTTTTTCTTCCATATAATTAGTGAGGATAATGTCTTACTACCCTACCTTTGTAGCATTGCACTGATGTTTAGACAAAACTGATCTTATTTTATTTGGTGTACTACCCTCAAATTGAATCATAGGATATAAGAATTGACAAGTTGTTGTTACATGACCCCAATATTGTCTTCACTATTCATAACATTGTATATTTGTGTGTATTCCATCCATCAACCTTAATTTTTCCATATCCCAAAGGTTCCTATTTTTCATTACACATATTTTAGCATTGGCAATGTTTACACTAGTCTTGGTAACTTCTCAAAGTTCCAGAAATAGCCTAAGTAGAATTGACTACTTTAGGTCCTCTCATCAAATCAATTTATACTTATCATTTAGGTTATGTATCATTTTTACATCATTTTTTGGTGCTTTGGTATATAGAGAAATGTATGAATTAACCATGGTGAATGATGTGCCTACAATTCAATCAATTTTCCATAGAATAAAATAAATTCTTTTATATACATCCTCCAAGCACCTTGTATGATCAACAGCAAGAGATCATTATTCATTCTTGAACGATAACAAGTATCAATTACAAGTATCAATTACGTAGAGTTTCAAGTTAGCCAAAAAAATGGGTACAAAGTCAAAACATTCAACCTCTAGCCCCTAATAGATTTAACATCTTCCTGTAGAAAATCTTTTCATAGATTCATTTTCAGGCCACCAAGTGTCTTCTCATGGCACAAGCGATGTTAGTATTGATGATCATAATCATATTTTTCTTCCAACAAACACAAAATCCACCTAAAGGGCACTGGAAGTCAAACTCCTAAGATAAAGACTACCCTAATTTCTTATTTGCAACCCCCAAAAGGAGAACAAAGTGAGAGGGATACATTTAGGTCAAACCCAAAGGAAAATGAAATTAAATCACTACATCTAGGATCTCCTAACAACTTTCTTGTAAAGGTTGAACTAAGCTTGAAGAGTATTGATTCTAGCAATGTAAATAAGGTGAGATTAGTGCAGCTGAGAGTTGAGCCCTCTTGAAATTCATCCTTCACCAAATTATTTTTGTATTTTCCTCAAAATATAAATTATTATATTAATATTTATTTAAATCAATTTTATTGATTGTATATGGAATAAGCTTCTTTGTTGATAATGGTAAATCGAGTTAGACACAAGAATTGTATATATGTTGGGGTTTCTATAGCGATAACATTCTTTCTAACCACTAAACCATGTGCCAACAAATTCATAGCTTGAATGTTGAAACAAAATTTGCTATTCATGAAAGGAATGCTTCACGGTTGCATGGTCTTAACATTTTGTTATATTCCAAATAAATGTTTTGTTGTGTATTTTAAATGCACTAACTTTTAACATGCATGGGTTCTTTCTATGATGGCCTATAGTTGAAGCCCTATGTGATCAGCTTCATTCTGACAATAATTACATTATTCATGTTTTGGAAAGACGATGGGATAATGTTTGAGTCTCTTTTATTTTTTATTTCTAATAACATAAGAATTGGTTACTTAAAATATTTTATAGTAGGGTTCTTTGAATCTTGTTTAACAAACATGCACTCACATGTTATCTTTCACAAATAATGTTTTTGGCCAAGTATGATTTTGAGTGCTAATTTTGATTTGGATTGAACTGTAATACTATGTAAATACATTCAATTGATTGCAATGAGAAATATAAAACATAGTAATGCCTTAGATTGGAGCATTTGAGGTGCTAAGTTCAATATGGATTGAGTTTTGATTGTGTGAAGATGCATGTGTGAAGAAATGAATCGCAAAAGAAGTAATGGAAAATCATTGTGAGGCACACAACCAACAAGAATATTTCTTAGGTTTCCATGCTACTACTATACACAAGGATGTAGGAATAACAATGGAATCCAAGAGCCATACCATTAATGGAATTCCACAGTTTGTTAAAATTATAAACAAAAGCACCAAAGGAGGCCCTTCATGTCTTGCAAGTGTACCAAAATATTCCTTGTTAGGGGTGATGGGCATGCCCAAGAGAATAATGGTGAAAAACTCTAGTATTTCGATTGTGGCCCATATTTCAAGCATAAACATACACTCATAGATCATGAATTTTTCCATTTAATATATGTAAAAACAAGTAATTATCTTTCGGTAGGCGAAATACGTCAAAATGTCACAAAACAACAAATAGAAGTTGAGTCCCTGTGGACGACTTTAATTTTTTGCGTGATCAGAACTATGCCATTGTTAACTATTAAAATCTAGAAAATGCTATGTCAATTGTCAAATATTTAAATGGAAGACAATGTTATGAAACCAACTCACAAAAATATAGAAAAGACAGATAAACGCCTTATAATTCAGCCTCTTCGAGGGGGCAACCTCCTTTACATTACACAAATGAACAATTCTTGGATGATACAAGTGAAAATACCTCCTTTCTATATAGGAGTCTAAGGGGTCATAATATAACCAAATCCGACCTAACAATAATAATATATGGGCACAAAAATAACAATAGTGAGCTTCAATGGGGCACAATAATAACAATATGGGGACAATAGGGCACAACAATAACAATAAGCGATACAGTGACAATAGTAATGGGGGAATCACTAGTACTATAGGGACCTAACATGCACCTCTCCTTAAAAAAGTGTTGTCCTCAATGCTCAAGTAGTTTTGGATGCTTCTATATAAAATTCCCACCCTCCCATGTGGGATCTTCAATGGGTAAGTTCTTCCACTTGATGAGATACTCTGAGATTGATCAATTTCATAGCTATCGAGTTCTTGTTTCTTTGATTGCTTCAAGTTCCAATATGATTTTTCCTTCGTCATCAACTTCTCACAATATTGTTTGAACTCGGAGCTTGTCACCTATAACGTTCTTTAAGCATGCCACATGGAAAACTAGGTTCACTCAGGAAGCTGCAGGAAGTTCTAATACATATGCCATAGTACCTATCTTTTGCAACACCTTGTATGGACCTTAATACTTTGGTGATAAATTATTATTTCTTAGCTTGCTTGAGGGACAATTTTTATATTGTTGTAGCCATATGAATACAAAATCACCTACATCAAAACATCTTTCATTGTGATGTTGATCTGCCTGTTTTTCCATTCTATTTTGTACCAAGGTGAGGTTATCCTTTAAGAGTTAGAGAACTTGTTATTGATTCTCGATATGATCTTCCACTCCTTGAACCTTAGAATCTTCTCTTAAATATGATGTGGTGGATGATATCCATAAAGTTCCATAAATGAGGTCATTTTTGTTATAGTATGGAAGGAATTGTTGTACAACCACTCAGCCAAAGGCAACCATTTGACCCATAGTGTCTGTTTATTAGATACAAAGCAATGAAGATATCCTTCCAAACATTTGTTTACTATCTCAGTTTGCACATCAGATTGAGGATGATAAGATGAGCTATGAACTAACTGAGTACCAAGATAAGAAAATAATTATGTCCAAAAAATTCTAGAGAAAATGGGATCTCTGCCACTTTAAATAATCTTTGGGTTTCCATGTAGCTTTTGAATTCTTTCCATAAATGTAGTAGAAAGTTTACTCACTTTAAAAGGATGAGATAATGCATAAAAGTGTGCATACTTGGTAAGTATGTCCACTACCACCATGATAACAATCTTTCCTTCAGACTTAGGTAACCATGTGATAAAATCCATTGAAACCTCCCCCCAACATTGGCTTGGAATCGATAAAGGTTGTAATAGACCTGGGGTCTTAATTGTTTCAACTTTATTTTACTGGCAAACCAAACACTCTGCCACAAACTTTTCAATATCCGATTTAAGGCCATCCCAAAAAAATTCCTTCTTAACCCTGTGGTAAGTTTTTAGAAAGCTAGAATGCCCTCTTAAGGGAGAGTTGTGAAATTCCCTAAGAATATTTTTTTTGGCTTGGGAATTCTTACATAGGTATAACCGATCTTTGTAACATAACGTATAATTTTTAGGCTAAATGTATTAGATGTAGTGGGATCTTGTTGTAGCTTTTGAATGAGTGCCCATAATTCTTCGTCATTCTTCCATTCATCCCTTGCTTATTTTATCCAATCCGATTGGATAATAGAATTGGTGCAAAGAAATGCTTCCACATCCTCATCATTTGTTGAGAGTGCATCTGCCACAAAATTTTGCTTCCCTTTTTTGTAGATGATTTCAAAGTCATAAACCAACATTTTTGTGACCCATTTTTTCTTCTCTTCTGAAGATAATCATTGTTCTAAAAAGTATTTAAGACTATCATGATCTATTTTTACATTGAAGTGTCTTCCCATTAGGTAGAGCTACCATTTCTTAAGTGCATGTAGTATTGCCAACATTTCCTTCTGATAAATATCTTTGTGTAAATACTTTCCTTTGATTAGATGAATTTTGAAAGAAATGGGTCTTTCTTCTTGCATTAGAACAGCACCAATTCCATTTCCTGGGGCATCAAATTCCACAATAAAGGTTTTTCTGAAGTCTGGTGTAGCTAAGGCTAGTGCTTGGCACATTGCCTCTTTAAGATATTCAAAGGCATTCATTGCTTCTGGAGTCCATGAAAATGCATCTTTCTTCAACAATGTTGTTAGAGGTGCTACTATTATCCCATAATAATTAACAAACTTGCGATAATACCTTGTCAACCCGAGAAATCCTCCTAGATTCTTTCTAGATGTGTGGATTTTCCATTCCTTAATGGTTTTATTTTTGCTAGGGTCTACCTTAACACCTTCATGAGGTACAATATGACCCAAATATTCCACCCCTTATACTCCAAAGAAACATTTGGAGCTTTTTGCATATAATGGTTTCTCCTCCTATAATTTGAGCACCCTGTCAACATGTTGAACATGATCCTTCCGAGACTTGTTGTAGATTAGTATATGATTAAAAAATACTAACACAAATTTTCTAAGGAAGGGTTTGAAAATGGAATTCATCAAACATTGAAATGTAGAAGGTGCATTGGTAAGGCGAAAAGACATGACAAAAAATTCATAAGGACCCTCACGAGTTCTAAATGTTCTTTTTGGAATGTCTTAAGTTTTCATTCTGATTTGATGATATCCTCAATGAAGATCCAACTTGGTAAAGTAAATTGATCCACGCAATTCAGCAAATAATTCATCAATTAAAGGAATGGAAAATTTATTTTTAATAGTGAGCTTGGTGAGCAACCTATAATATGGACACATGTGCCATGACCCATCCTTCTTGTGAGGCAATACTACTGGAGCAAAGAAATAACTTTGACTAGGTTGAATTATACCAACCTCTAGCATTTCTGCAACCATACATCAATTTTCACTCTTTTGGGCATAGCGATATCTGTAAGGTCTAATGTTTGGAGTAACACTTCCTGGAATCAAATGAATAACATGATCATGATCACGAATAGGTGGGAGGCCTTTTTCAGTCTCGAATACATTGGAATGGTTGTCCAAGATTTTTTGGAGATCTGGAGAAAGAGATGATTTCAATGTTGGAACCTCTAGTGAACATAATTGCACAATTATGCCTCGTTATTCTTTCTTTAGAAGCTTTGTCATTCCGTTAGAGCTTATTATCCTTCCCAGTTTCCCTGTGATACCCCTTAATTCAACTTCCTTTCCTTCCAAAGAAAATTTCATGAAAAGTTCTTGAAAAATAAAATCTATTGTACCCAAGGATTGCAACCATTGGACTCCTTGTACAACATCAGCACCACCCATTAGAATGGAAAGCATTGGGCTATTCAATACATATTCTCCCATGGATAGCTTGATATTATGGCACTTTCCTGAGAAAGTTATGGTTTATCCACTTGCAACTATCACTTGAAACTTTGGTGCTGCATATAGGAAGAAATTCAATTCCTTGGCTATCTTACAATGAATAAAATTATGGGTACTGGCCAAATCAAGCAACGCTATTACCTTTTTCTTCTTAATATGCTCTTCTATACTGATAGTTTGAGGACTAGGAATTCTAGCCAATGCATTACAAGATATGGTAAGATTCATTTTTTCCTTCTCTAGGGTTTCTTACCGGTGTATATCCTCTTCTTTTCACATTTCTTATCCCTTTTCTTCCTCCTCGTCACAATCTATCTAAAATAATTTCTTCTCAGCACACTTATGACCTTTAGTGTATTTGCTATCACAACTGTAACAATGCCCTTTTTCTCTTTTTTCTTCCAATTGTTGTGGTGTCAACCTTGTAGGTTGTGGATGGCTAGGGGCAACAACACTCCCATTTTTATGATTGTGAGTGCTAGACTTCCTTGTAGCCATAATTTTGCTTTCCATTTTTCATGCCAACCTGAATGCCTTCTCCAACGAATCGAGTTCCCAAACGCGGACCTCATGTTGGATGTTACCCTTTAAAGTCCTTAAGAACACATCGGTCCTATGTTCCTCTGGAACATCCTTTACCCTTATATTCAGTTTTTGGAAGTCCTCAATGTGCTCCATCATTGGACCCTTTTGTTTGAGAAGTATCAATTGGCTCAAAAAAGTGTTGCTTTTTGTATCTTGATAATGTGCTGTCATTTCACCCGTAAAAATAGCCCAAGTGACAATTTGTTTATGAGAGCAAAGCCATTGATACCATACAAATTTATTTGGTTCCAAATATAAAGTTGCAATGTGTACCTTTTGTGTGTTTTGGAAATTATGGAGATTGAAAAACTACTCCATCTGTAGTATCCATGTTATGAGATCCTTGCCATCAAACTTCCTCATATCGATCTTTGGAACATGGTGGTTCTTCAATCCAATGTTAGAGTCTATGTAATCATGATTAACATTTATTTTATTCTCATCATGAGTTTCCTTTACTTCTCTTTCACCATTAGTAAGAATTTATTGTAGAATTTTTGTCAAATCTTCCATCTTAGCTTCCACGCCTTTCTTTAAATCATCCATCTTAGCTTCCACGCCATCCATCTTAGCTTCCACGTCATTCATCTTAGCTTCTACGCCTTTCTTTAAGCTGTCCATCTTAGCTTCTATGCCTTTCTTTAAACCATCCATCTTAGCTTCTATCACTTCTTGTGTGAGTGAATTTTTTTGCATTTGTTCTCGTAATTTTAATACATCATGTTGCATTTCTTCCTCTTCTTCATGAGTCATGCTAGAGCTTTCAGGTTTCTTACTAGGCGTTTCCATTTTCTTTCTTCAGGACATCAATTACTGATAATAATGCTTCATTATTCCCTTTGAATTCCTTAAAACTAATTTTTCAAACCAAATTTTTGCAAAAAATTTAAAAAAACTACACACCTTTTTTCACTTTGTGGGAGCTTGATATTGAATGACTTTAGCTCTGTAATTTTGGATCTCCAAGGTCTGAAATTATGACCTGCAGTATCTCTCTGTGCCCTCTTTCTAATGGCACTAGTCTGATTGAAATTGGATTCTCCAAGAAAGAGTTATGCACCACCTCCCAAGGTGACCTACTTATATACTTTCTCAGTAGACTGAACTTGTATGAAGTGACACGTGTAACTGTTTTAATCTTTGAACCTAAAAAAATACAATGAAAGGGATAGTCTATTCTGTTTTTGTAGATTCATATGAAATTTCAATCTGATTCTTCGAGAGAAAGTTATGATGATTTTCCTAAGCTCAACTGTTTAGAACGTAATTTTGGAGTCTACAAAAACCCTAACTTCCTCAGATTATATCTCTGAAAATTTAGCAAGACAAGATCTGAAATTTGGACCTAAGCTTCATCAATATTTCAGCCCAAATGGGTTTTAATTTAAGAGTCTGAAACATCGTCAAAAAATCATTATAGCTAAACTTCCACGATGACTTGTTTGAGATGAAATTTTGGAACTTTGCAAAAACCCTGACTTCCTCAAATCATAGCTCCGCACATATAGCAAGAAAAGGTATGAAATTTGGACTTGAGGTTTAGATCGATTTCTTCCCAAATGGGTTTTCGTTTTATCTTTTGAAACCTCGTACCAAAAACTTTATAGTGAAAATTCCACGATGATGTGTTTGGAGAAACAAAACCCTAGAATCCAAAGCTTTGATAGCAAATGTTATGAGACTAACTCACAAAAAGATAGAAAAGAGAGATAAACACCTTATAGTTTAGCCAATTATAGGGGGAAACCTCCTTTACATTACATAAATGAACAATTCTTGGATGATACAAATGAAAAAGCCTTCTTTCTATATATAGGAGTCTAAGGGGTTACAATATAGCCAAAGCCAACATAGCAATAATAATATAAGGGCACAAAAATAACAATAAGGGATACAACGACAATAGTAATGGGGGAATCACTAGTATTATAGGGGCCTAATGGACAACTAGGAAATGATTTATTCGTCTTGACTTTTTGTGGTCTCAACTTCTACAATGAGTACATATTTTCTCAATTCATCCTAAATATCTTTACGCACAATAAAAATGGTCAATATGGTCGAGTGGAATTCTATTTTTCTTGTTATTTTATGTGACATGTTCGAGGATAATGTTTCTTTTTTGGATTCGTTTGTTTTTCTTCATTTGCTCATATATATACTTCGATTTTTTATTCATCAAGAGAATGTAGTAGACTGTCATTTTCATGCAGCAAACGAAGGGATGTCAATACCAATGAACATAGAATAGTTATCGGGATGGCAGATGTAGTAGTCACTCATCCACCAAAACATGTTGTTGGCATCCATGCCAAAAATTAGGTGGTTCATATGTGCCTAGACTCTGTTACAACATCATTTTTAAGCATGTGCTTTCTCTTTTAGTGGTGTAAAACATTGTTACTTCACTAATTTAAATACTCAACATATATGTTTTTATTTGGGAAAATTTTGTTAATGACATTAAATTATACTAAATCATGGAATTCATTTGTTTATATTATATTTTGACCAGAGTTTCTCCTATTCTCTAATTGCATTGTTTTTTTTTACTTTTGTATTCCTTTTCGTGCAAAAAAATGTACATGGGATTAAAGGTGGGAGAAAGGAATACAACACAAGAAAGATATCGTAGATAAGGTACCCTCATTCCATAAACATTGACGAACAATGGCTTCATAATTATCTAAATCCATTTGGCGAGATAGAGAAAATCAAGAGTTTACCATCAAGGCATTATTTAATCGTTGAATTTAGAAGTGTCGATGAAGCTAAGTGTGAAGAATATGGAATTCAAGGAAGGATATTCAATGATCCTAGGATACTGGTTGTTTATTAAAATAGTGATATTGCGACGACAAACAATTCCAAAGATGATTCAACTTTTATGGCTCAATTTTGTGAATTTCTTCCACGTGAAACTCCCTCTGGAAGTGGATAATAGTTTGGTTGAATTTAAAGATACGGGCCTATAGGTAGCATTGATTTCAAGTATTGTAATGGAACAAATGTGCATCTACATCCGATTAGGCCACGAGGATGTGATGAGTTCCATGCAACTAAAGGAATAAATTCATTTTCAAGGTGAGGTATGTTTAACCATTTTTTGGATATCAACATAAATAGGCTTAGTCATGGTGGTTCGATAAAACCATTGCCTCTTTTGGAAACAAGTCTAATGCTTGTCATGCCTCAACAAAGCACTTGAGAATGATTCGATGCAAACACTAGACGTAGGGAAATGAAAATTCTATGAATTGATTATACTAATTCAAACACAAGAGCTTGAAATTCTAGAAAACTAGTTGAAGGGGCTAGTGGGCAACAACACTTTAGATGATTTTCAGGGTATGTTAATACCAGTAGTAACAGTCATATTACAGATGAGAGAGGAAATCCAAGATCATATTTAAATGGTAATAATGAATTTGCAGTTGGCCAATGCTTTATGGAACCTATGCCTTCTACTAGAGCTCCAAGTTTGCAAAAGCCAATGAGAGAATTTTTTACATGTCGAGGAAAATATTTGATGGCAAGGAAATATTGCTAAAGGTGGAACTCTTGTTTTCCATGCAAGATTAATATCAGTGGGTGTTGGGCCACTAATTTTTCATTATTATTATCAATTTCTAACATCTATTTCTTCCGTTTCTAGCATTCTTTATCATGTTATTTATTGTAATATATCATATAGTTCCATTTTATAGTTATTTATGCTCTTGTGAGTAAATAATACTTGTTCCTTTCTTTTTAATAAATTGATGGTTATTATGCATGATTTTTCCAATGATTGTTGATTAATGATTTTTATATAACATCAGTCACTATGTTAGCCTCCAAGGTCTCTTCGAGATTGCAAATTTGATCTCCAATGCATAATCAAATATTCCAATTTAGAAATTTGTTGGGATAAAAAGCAACAGATTTGTGTTGGATGTTTCTGGAAAATGAAGATGAATCTTGAAAATAAGAGACATGGGTTTTGTGCAGAATGGACCTAGTTAGTATTCTTAGGAGTTGTTTGTCAAAATTCAGTTTGTATGGAGATAAACACAAGGTTCTTCGAAGGTCATATTTGCATATTTGTTGTAGCGGTCATTTCCTAAATTCTTCCAATTATAATACCCAATTGGACTTGTTCTAGCTGAATCATGATGGAGAGATATTTAATATCTAACCTTGCTAATCAATTTGTATTGGACAATCTAAATTTTTAATGGAAATCAGTTTGAAATCATTTTAGTTTTAATTTCCCTCTACTCTCTATGTATTTAAATCAAAATAGAGATCAAAGAGGGGGAGGGGAGAGTATGAACAACTCTTGAATTGGAGGCAAAGCTAAGAACTTCAATTTTATGTAATTATTTTTCTCATATATCTTAATGAAGCTATCTATTGAGTTATACATATGTTATTTCTAATATCATTTGAGCTATTTCTAAATGAAGAACTAAATCATGGGCAGTTGGGCCCACTGCCTTCAATGAGGTGTTGCCTTGAGAATCTAAAGTAGTTTAGTGATTTGTTTGTTCCTTCGAATTTCAATTATTACTACTTGTGGTAAATCTATTTTTTAATCAACTAATTTTTTAGTTGCTGCATTTTCCAGATTTGTTGGTTCCTGCAATTTCTAGATCTATTTTAATTTACTACTTTAGATTAGCATTTGAATTATACTGGGTGAAATAAGTTAAATTTTCAATTCTGCAAGGTATGGTTTAATTCAGTATTGATTTAATTCATGTGATTATCTTAATTATTTTCTTGTCGTTTAATTTATGATTTTTAATTTAGTATTGATTTTCAAGTCTTACATTTCATTTCTTGTCAAATGAGGTT
This sequence comes from Pinus tabuliformis, assembly GCA_031772625.1. NCBI lineage: Eukaryota > Viridiplantae > Streptophyta > Pinopsida > Pinales > Pinaceae > Pinus > Pinus tabuliformis. The sequence goes on from CM062811.1 coordinate 423,201,579, forward strand.
GATAGTGTAGAACCAGTGTTAGTTGTTGGTATTTTCTTGCATATATTTTTCCAATTGCCTTGAAATAAAAAGACTCCCCTCAGGTTGATAATTAATATCTAGGTGATTAGTTGTATTTTTATTAAGCGATTAATTTTCTCCAACATTTTGGTACCATTGCGAGGGAGGCAGTCAAATAGCACTACCACACTAATATATGGTTGTAGATGCATACTTGACTTCGTGAGAGCTGGATATTGACGACAGAAGGTAAGAACCTATACACACATCATGGGGAACTAGTGATGGGTCCAACCTCAGTAGTCAAGCTTAAGTCATATAGTATGCATTTGATAGAAGTAGGAATTTTAGAGGTATAATTTTGAAAATAAAAACAAATCTCATGATTCCACTCTAGTAGTGATGTAAGCACCACCCATTTCACTAACCAATTGACAACAACATTTGAAGGAGGATCCTCAAAGTATCACATGAGGAACATATTATATTTTTGGAATAAATGGAACACACTGCTACTTTTGAATTTCCTATCAGAGATCTAGGAGGAGTGACACAAATGCACACCATTCCCCAATCTACTCTACCAATTTTTCACAGTTTGGAGAATGAAGATCTAGATACATTCTTATTTGAGTTTTAAGTACTTTGTAGAGGATATGATTATTATACTAATTCTCAAAGGTTGAAAAAAATTCTTCTTACCTTAAAAGGAGAAGCTCTCTGATGGTTCATGTGCCTTGGTGGGAACTGCATTCAAACATGGGAGGACATGAAGAATGTATTCTTGAACAAATATAAAGCCTACTGCAAATTGAATGAAGATATTTTCGGTATGGTACAAGGGAAAGATGAAATATTATAGGACTATGTGGAGTGATTTCGATACAACCTTCAAAAACTAAAGCATAATCATTTGGCAAAAGACACATTGAAAACAATACTACTCAAAGGAATCAAACATGAATTTTTAGAATTCTTAAATACAATGGGAAAAGGTGATGTCTTTCAGTTATCATATGATGATGTTTTTGAAATATGTATAGGGTATTGAAGAGGAATCTCCAAGGTTGTTAAGAATGCTATAAAACATTCTTCTTTCTTTTCCAAATATGCTACAAGAATGACGAGACATAAGATTTGAAATCAATGTTTCATTTGAAAATTTTAAGTATCATTTTATTAGCTCTCTAAATTCACAATTGCATGTTTTGCAGGTAGGTAAAAATCAGGCAGAATTTGATGAAGTGTTTTCCCTCATTACCGAAAGGAGCATCCCATAGATAGTCATTCTTCCTTATTTAGGATGAAGGTAGCATATCAAAGAGATCGGGAAGCTTCAACAAGGTCAAAACCATGGAAACCATGGCCTACATGTATGGTTCAAAACAATTTCTCTTCATCTCATTACTTGCATAATCCATTATGGAATACACCTATGTTAGGACAGTCATACCAATCTCAGTATAACCCCCACCAATATTGTCCACAAATTTGACGTGGCTTATCTTATGATTGCGTGACAAGTTTCCCTCATCTTATAGCACAAACACATCATCCATATTCTTCACCAGCTCTTCCATGACATCTTGTTTTCCTATCAAAATCATCCACACAACCCAATCAACTACATCATAAAAATTATCCATGTCCTACACAATTTCCTACTAAACACATTCCATGCCTTCACAATAATAAATTATTACAACATGCTTAGAATGTTGAACTCAAACGTTTACCCACCCTTTCTTCCCATTATATCTCACATCCACCATTATAGAAACCTTATATTTAGATTTAGAAGGTTTCAAATAAAAAAAATGCAGAAGTTATGGAAGAAAATGAGGTTTCTTCTAGTCTACATCAACAAGTTGTCGAGATCAATAAGAAATTAGAAACTCACGAACTTCAAGAAATGAAAACTTTGGGAAATCAATAGAGTAAAGGCTATATTGAAGATTGTTTCACTCTATCATTTATTTGCAGCATCACTCCATACTTCATCAATTCTTAACATCATCCTTTGAAGGGAAACTGGCCTCTCATACCCTATTATTTATTAACATGCATTTTTCAAATTTAGGTATGTACATACTTGAGGCCTTATTTCGAAAATGTCTCACTAGAAGTACTCTTATATGTAAGCATATTTTATTTTTCAAATAGATTAGATTATTGTAGCAAATAAAATAAATAAGTACATAGATAGATAATTTTCTTTATATGTAAAACTAGTTGTTTCTGTTGCAACACACTATGAAAATTAATATTGGTGATAAATGTTTGAATTTATTTGTGTATGTAGACATATTATATTTAAAATTAGGTTTATACAGAAATTCATCACCATTTTCGAAAAAATTTCTTGTTTACCATATTTTATGGCATGTGGGCTTGAGGAAATTACTAAAAGCACAGAAGACATAATCATGTTTTGAGCAACAAAATGGACATATTTATAAAGCATGTTTCTATACTAAGTATCCCTTTATGTCTACCTTAAAACCTAATTTGAATTACCATATTTTGGTTTGAAACAAAAACATTATGACCAAAACATTGATAGGGTGTCTCGTAGGTAGCTCATGGACAGACTTGGGACATCCATTTTTGTAAACCTAAATGACTCTATTTTGAAAAAATATTTCTATAGTATATTCCCCCATGAGTATAGGTTACAAGGAAACTTGAATCACTTGATTTCGATATCGTATGAGAAATTTATGACCAAAAGATTGACTTCCTATCGTAAATCAGCATTCTTAAAACTCTATTTGTCCAGTTGTTGCTTAGCACATTTGACCTATCAGTTTTCTTTCATTCAAAATATGTTGCTATTGGAGATATATACATGAATCTAATTTCGTTTCTAATTTGAATTAGTTCAATCCATCATTAAATGAAAAAATTATGCTTAAAATATCAACTATTGGTCTAAGATGGGAAATTGAAAATGACTTTGTTGTGCACGTTGTTCTAAGAAAATTTGACGCATCATATCATGAAAATTTTAAACCCTATTACGATTGGATATATTTCTTTGAACTCACATTCATTTTTCTTTGGATTCTCTCAAATCAGATTAAAAACAAAGAAGTTATGATTAAACCACTGCAGGTTAGCATGATTGGCCACTACTCTCTTGCAGGTAATAAATTATTTTTTCTTTGTTATTTTTTCCATGGATTTGTTTTATAGAGTAACTACTTGTTTTTGTTTTCATACATCTTGGCTTAGAGGAGCCTGATCACCTCTCTTTCTCCATGATTTCATGTTTTATTATAGGTAGATGCTCATTTTTTTGTAGGTCTAAGGAGAATAAAGAAGGTCAATTTATGAATGAGTTATTCTTGAGAACAATGTTAATGAAATAAGAGAATATGATCCAAACACATGTTTGGAAATTTAATATGATATAATTTTTATTTTTTCTAGGTGTCACAATCTGAAAAGAATTTCAAACATAATGCCTTGTTACAAAATTGTTCCTGTTATTGCTCACGAACATGGACAAACAATGTGAACACGTTTTCATTACTTGACACATTCATAACATGAGAAATGAAGAATTGATCTCCATTTGAAGATCCAAATCGTTGCTACCAAAGCATTTTTCCAAAATATATTTTGTTTCCATTCATTCACCATTGATAGATTGTTGTTCCCTTAGGAAACAACATTGCTACAACTGAAATCACAACCGTTGTAACTTAAGTTATTTATTTATTTATAATTTTTCAATAAAGTGTTGTTTCTTTTATTATTTCTCTTATGTCTTTTTGTTCGAGGTGTTGTTTACATCAAAGTTACCTCTTTTGTTCCTTCATCAAATAAAAGAAGGAAGTTCTTAAGTGTCATGATGTTTCTCCAAATCGATCAATTTGTTCCCCAAGCCTTATCAAGTATATCGTTTCCTCATATCTAATATTAAACATTATTATGGTAAGTCTTGTGAGGAATGATTTCCTCTTAATTCCTCGTTATTTTGTAAAGTGACTATGATTATTGGATGGCTAATCATTGTCCATGTCACCTTGCTAGGATTTCCCTTTTAGATAATTTTTGGGAGGGATTGCTAAAAGTCATGCTTGAAACTTCATGTCCACGAGCTTAAAATAGTATGGGTAGTTTCGAGGTTGTAACATGAAACAATGGTATTATTGTATAAATAATCCTCGAGTCACGATTCACATTCCTTTAGGCATAATTGTTGTTCCACCAAGCTTAGTCATTCGCTCTTTATAGTACAATTCATGTTCCCTCCAAAGGTATAGTCATTGTTCCCTCTGTCACAGTTGTTGTTCCCTTGGTCACAGTTGTTGTTCCCTAGTCACATCTATTGCTCCCTTAGTCATGGTTGTTGTTCCCTTCATCACAGTTATTGTTCCCTCAGTCGCGAGTGTTGTTCTCTTAGTCACATGTTTTGTTCCCTTGGTGGTAGATGTTGGTCCCTTAGTCACAACTATTGTTCCCTTGTTTTTGATTACTATTCCCTTAGTCACAATTATTGTTCCCTTGGTCATTGTTGTTGTTCCCTTAGTCATATCTCTTGTTCACTTGGTCGCGGTTGGTGTTCCCTTCATCACATATTTTTTTCCTTTGGTCATGATTGTTGTTCCCTTAGTCACAATTGTTGTTCCCTTGGTCTCGACTGTTGTTCACTTAGTCATAGTTGCTGCTACCTTAGTCACGATTGTTGTTCCCTTCATCACAGTTGTTTTTACCTAAGTCACATTTTCCCATTTTCATGTTCTTGATTCAACACATGGTGAATGCTAAATACTTTCAATATTTTAGGTCCTCCTTGACATAATGATTGGGTAGTTAATTTATCTTTGTTTATTTACAAATATAATCTTTTTTTTGAAGGAATAATTATGCAAAGATGATTTCATCATGTCAATTTTCAAATTTCTTAATTTGGAAAGTCCCTGGTCTTGTAGAGTTTATGATGATTACTCCAAAATTCTATTTAAATATTTACATCACTATCTAATGAACTACTCTTCGACCCCAATCCTAAGAAAGAAAAATATATTTATCAATATTAATTTGAACATTACTAGTTTTTGAGAAGCAAAATTATCCAACTTGAAAATAGTTACTATAAAACTTTTTACGATATCCCTAGCTCTTAACGAGTTGACCTGCCACCCCATCTATTAATCAATATTTTTTTGATTAACAATAACCATATTTGAATTTTAAACAAAAGTAGTCAAGTGGAGGATAGGATGTCTCATCATCAACAGATCTACCATGATCATAGGTCATAATAAAGTTACATTAGCACTAACAGTTACCAAGCCAGTGTAATGGCCTTCGGTCGTAAAGCTGAAGGACAAGAGGTCTCATCACAATTCACTTTTGTTAGCTCCCATGAATGTAGTTGTTATTAACTAGTTACCAATTCAAAACAATGATTTTCAGTAGAGATCTATGTAAATTGAAATTCTCTTGAACTATGTATTTATTTCTAATAGATGGGACACTCGCATCTCAATGGGTTAAAAGACATCCCACTCTAGGCTATGGATTCCTGGTTGATGTACTGGCCATTCCTATGTGTTGTGGGGAAAAATGCCTATGCAGGACGATCCTATCCACCGAAGATGTGACAGTGCCTTAGCAACAAACAGAGACAGCTATTCTAGTATTCTTCCTTTATGAAATGAGAATGAAGAGAGATAGATGGACTAACCGGTGTCTTCCGTTTGTCCCTCGATCCAGTTCTCTCTTCTCTTTTGGAGTTCCCAGCTACTTGCCTTCTCGCTCGCCCAGCTTCAAGAGGTTTCTGCAAGATCACAAGAAGAGAACACTACACAAAGACATAGATTCATATTCATAACTAGTTCAAGATTAGAAATAAACTAAACATACTAATGCAACCATACATCAAAGATACACCAGTATATAGGAGAAACCAAGATAGCTTTATTGATGAATAACAAGGTTCAGGAAGAGATACAACCCAGAGGGCTCCAATCCAGCATCTCCTTCCCAGCAAATGAAATTCCTATCTTCACCTTCCCTCAAAGCATTAAGCACCCAATAATTCCAATCTCAAACCAATAGCAATTCTTTGCAATAACAAAATTCCAGCCTCTAGATCTCATGGAGGAGAGATCCATATATAGATGTTTGGAGAGAGGATGAGTCAGCTTGAGATCTGACTAGTGTCCTCTCCCTCTGTCAGTTCTAGATTCCACTTGGAGGTTCTTGCTTCCACTTGGAGATTGGGAACGTCTTACTCATCACTAGTCGAATTCCCTGAGGCAAGTGTCATTGAGGAAGATTCTGGAAGCTTCCTGGGTCTTGACACCTCTTGGAATGAACTTGCCATTTGTCAATTCCCGCTCAGCGCACCCTGGTAGTGCTTCTACCTGCGTTGCAGTGCAGGTAGCCAGTGTTGAGTTTGCATTTCAGCGCAGACAGCTAGTGGAGCCACTGAATTGATCCTGAATTGACTTGTTTTTGAGCAGTTTCTGGTGGAGAACTTCTGTGAATTGCTGTGGTTTGTTAGCCTTGTTCCTCTAGGGGTAGGAACAACATGTTTAGGGACTTTGGATCCCTTAGATTATGGACATTTCATGCTCAGTGCTGTAAGGCACAAAAATTTCTATAACAGTTGCCCCCTAAAGTATGAGGCCATTTATCGGGTGAAATGCTTTATCAAGAGGATCCAAAGTTCATCCAATGCTGGGAGGAGACCTGTAATAAGATACAATACAATACATTATTTTTCATACTGCTTTCATGATCTAGCTGAGGCGGGCATTCCCATGCTCAGCTTTATAAATTCATCTTTCTGTACATAGAACAGACAATCGTCTGATGGTAGACTGATAATTTTGATGAAATTATCATCCTTTGGATAGGATGATTATCTGCTGCAATGATGTACATGTCAATGTTTTTATCTTTTCTGAATATATATTGCAGCCCGGATGGATGAAACTAGATCCGGGGTCTTCAAACTTGTTCAATCTTCACTCTAAGTACAAGTCGATCCATGTGAGAAATGTTCTCAAGTCGAACATGGAAAGACATTGCTTGATTACCGGTCAATGAGGTAAACCGTTAACAAGCGCAAGAGGAATCACCGATAATGATAATGACCCTCAAGGTACTACAGTACAATTCACGTGGTGTGAATAAAGGACTTGGCGTCGAACACCACGCAAAATCTTTCGGTTGAAGGTCATTGATGTATACCTGTCGCCGGAAGTGAGAAACTTGCCATTGAGGCATGCAAGCTTCAAAGTACTGAAGGGGTTGTTCCTAGATCAACTTCTTGGATAATGAGCTGATGTCGACAAGAAGCGATCCATCAAAGGAGGGCCTTAATGAATCCCACATCAATGACACGGAACGGAGCTAATGATTTTGATGGAGGTGAAAACGATCTGTGACATATGATTCAGGGTGGCGGTCATGAAAGGATGAAGGATAATGTACGGCAGTGGATGGGACACGGTTGACTTTTCTGAACGACTTCTCTTGAACATATGGCGACACTGATGCGATGGATCGGTAGCATTACCCCAAATATGGATGGTATGGCGAGACCATGGTGATGTGACCAGTGAATGAAACAACCCAACGCGACTGTGGTATGGAGGAAAAATATCATGTTCAAGAGCGACTTGCTACCATCAAAGTTTTCTTGAGTTTCTCCCAATTTTCCCCAGTCATTGTTGACCAGTACCTCTTTATTTTTGTCAAGCTTGAGGAGGATAACATATGCTTGTTCTATAACTTGCCCTTCGGGCAAGCCCATCGCTATGTTTTAACGAGCCTAGCGATAGTGAAACTCGTTCTCGTCTAAAGACAAGTTTGTCGCTATTTAATGATTTTAACGAGTCTAACGACAAGGATAACTCGGTCCTTTTCATTTTTAGAGAGTCTGAAAAGGTACATAAAGTTAACTCCAAAAGTCCTTTTTCGTCATCTAATCCCTTAGGTCCGAAAAAGTATAAAACAATACAGAAGGGATGAGTTTTCGATAGTTTTAACGAGCCGAATAAAACAAGCGCTCGATCTTTTTGTGCAATAATCCCTCAGGTCCAAAAAGATTAAAATCTAGAGGAGGGATAGCACTTCCTGTCCCTTTAACGAGCTGGAAGGCCAAGGACTCGGCAATCTTTTCATATTTTACGAGTCAGATGAAAAGAGCTTAAAGAAAACTTGTCTTTTGAGGAACGAGTGATGAAATAGGTTAGCAGCTGATTCCAGGTAAGGCTTGGAATTTTCCAATCACGGCAGTGTCACAAGGATGGCTAAGTGAAATCACTCTTCGCAGTTGTTCCTCAAAATGGGTAAACAATCAAATGGAGGTGAATGATCGGCCAATGGAAATGTGGAGGTGACGGTGCAAACACGACCAATGCTTTAATGGCTGATGATATTACATTCACTGTGGTTATTTACCGGGTAGTTCATTTTTTAACGAGCTTAAACGCGGATTGAAACACTTGCTCGATTTTATGTTTATTTTTAACGAGCATGAACTATGTGCTAAAACTACTTGGATCTTGCGTTTATTTTTTAACGAGCATGAACTGCGTGCTAAAACTGCTCGATTTATATGGTCAAATTTTTGATTTTTTACCATAACTAGCTTTGCCCTTTTCAAAGATCGTATTGTATCCTCAATTGCTCTCATTTTACCATTTCATTTGAACTTGGTTCGTTGGAGCTTTGGAGGTGCCTCTTCCCCCTTTATTTTCATCAGCTGATTCCGGGAGATTCTGCGGACGATTTTCGGCGCCGTCTAGACCAGGTAGGAGCTAAACCCTAGCTCTTTCTTTTCATGGTTTCCTTTTTCCATTCTGTGCCTGTTTTCTTGTTTCCCTGAGCCCCTGGGGTTTTGTTAGGGCGCTCTGCCATCAGCGCACCTGGTTCACTCGAAACCTGCGCTGAATGTCAAGCTGCATGAAGGCAGTTTGACCTTCAACGCAGGTGGAACACTGGCTAGTTGCGCTGGGCATAGAAAAATAGTTATGTTGCACAGTTTTTGATGAAAATGTTTCCAGTTTCTCATCAAATCCAAGATCTAAATCCTCTCATGTTTTTTTTTCAGAGATTATTGGAGCAAAATGACCCTTACATGGCGAGAACGAGAACACGAAGAAGAGGACATGATTGCCTTCCATGATCCTGTCACGGTGAACACGCTGCGGAACTGTGGTCTGCTGAAGTTCTTCCGTATCTCTAGTATGAGAGCACAGATCTCCCTACAGCAGTATATGCTTGATGCTTGGGATCCTATTGACCAAGTATTTCAGATCAGGAGCAAATCTATCCCTTTGACAGTGGTAGACATTTACTTCTTGACTGGCTTGTCGAGGCGGGGTGCACCCATTTCTTTGTCAGGTTCGGCCCGAGGGAATGACTCTGTGAGAGATTATGTCCGCCAGTATTGCAGGGAAGGATCTCAGCCGAGTAGAGACGGCAAGGTCGTCATCCGTGAGATTACTGACAGGTCTCTCAGGTCCATTCTGTATACTATTGGTAGGATGGCCGGTAGTGCATCTCTTCATGTTGCCAACAGATCCTATGTGCAGCACGCCTTGGAGTGCCTCCAACCGAAAATATTGAACTGGTGTGATGCAGTACTTCTTCAGATGAAAAGCCAGTTGACCAAGGTAAAGGACGGGAAGCTGAAGAACTTTGGATTTGGTTCTATTTTGACTGTCTTTGCCTTGGACAAGATACCACTGATGCAGCCTCAGTATATCGCACTCGACTTTCCTTCTCCTACCGAGCCACGCATGCAGAGATGGGTTGATCACATGTCTAGGCATGCTGGTCAATGTCAGATTTCTTTCACTGATACCTTCTTTAGGTAGTTCGAGCGTCAGGAGATGGTCTATTCCGAGTATCCATATGTTGGTATGGATTTCCGAGGTGATCCGGATTTGGTACTGCCAGATGGTGAACAGTGGGGCGCTATTGGTAAAATCTTCGACCATATCACTGTTTATTGTTTTTATTTGTAATGTCCTTGTGCTTTATTCTATCAAGACTTTAATCAAACTCATGTGTGCTTGCAGATGTTGGTCTTGTTCATCCAACAGTTCGCCCGAGAGCGCCAGTCGCTGCCCCAGCAGGGGAGACTGCTGGGAGGGTTATTCTTCGTGACCTTGATGTGGCCGAGACCCTTACAACTGTGCAGGAGCAGGTTGAGAGCCTTACTCTTGGAATTCCGGATGTGAGGATCGACGAGTTACCTCTACAGTTGCAGCGGCATACTACTGGTGTGCCTAGACGATGGACTCGTCTCTTACGCATGATTGCACAGGCCGTGACGTGCTATCATGAGCACCACTAGACTAGGGTGCCCCCTGGTATTTTGAGTTTTTGGGTCAGGCAACCGATTTTTGTCTTGGTTACAGAACATTATGTATAAACGATAAACAGCTTATATATATAGATTTTGATTTTCGGGGTTTATTCCGGTTGAGTTATATGATCCATATGTACAACATTGATGATGTGTCTCTTTTTATAAATTTCGCAAATGTCTATCTAACACATAGTTTGCTAATGAGTCGGTTAATGTGTTTAAGTTTCTGGAAATATGTTGGTATTGAATTAAATCAAATTGTCTTTCCAAAATCTTAACCCTTACGAACATGCGATAAATAGCTGGGTTGCGGACGAAATATATACCATTGAGTTGTAGTATTACGAGTTGTGAGTCTAGCCTGACGATTAGTCGGCGTATACCATGGGTGATGGCATCAGAGAGTAGTTCTATCAACGCGCTATAGTCAGCGATGTTATTCGTTTATTGCCCGATACATACACCTCTGAAACTTACTAACTCGCTGCTTGGATAAAAAATGGCCCAGGCTCCGGAGGACAGGTTCCGCGAACTACGACTCGCTCCGTCGGCATATCCAACACATGTCTCTAGAAGGTTTGACATCTACAATAAATGTAAAAAGGTGGATTACTCGACCAAAACAAACACTTTAGCGAAAACAAAATACAACAAAAGCATACAGGTTACTATTTAAGCATAGTAACGCTTGAGGTACAACCCGTTACGAGGTTGCGCCAGTGGAATTCCGTCATAATCCATTAACTCGTAGGCTCCTTTTGCTAACACTCATTTAACAATATAGGGGCCCATCCATAAAGAATTAAATTTACCCGCTCCCAATTTATCGGATTCTTGGTCATAAAGCAAGACCAACTCACCTTCTGAGAAGACACGGGGTTTGACATTTTTGTCGAACTGCGCCTTGACTCGTTTCTTATGGGCTTCGTTAGCCAAAGTGGCGTCACGACGGGTTTCATCCAATTGGATTAATTCCAAGAAACGGGCCTCTTCTTCCGAAGTTCCGGGGAGGAGGTCAATTGCGAGTTTAAGAGACGAGATTTCACACTGGATTGGCAAGACTGCTTCCAGGCCATACACCAGTTGGAAAGGTGTGAACCCAGTCGCATTCCTTACCGATGTTCGGTAAGCCCACAAGGCTGAGTACAGGATTAGGTGCCACCTTCTTTTGTGAACTATGATCATCCTTTGCAACATACGCTTCAGGACCTTGTTGATCGCTTCAACTTGTCCGTTGGCTTGTGGATAATATGGGGTAGAGCTGTCCTGAGATAGCCCTAGCTTGGCAGCTAATTCAACCATCATGTGATTGCGAAAATGCGATCCATGATCTGTAACTATAGCCTGTGGTACGCCGAACCTGGCGACTACATGATTGAAAAAGAAAAGGGCAGCTGTTTCACCAGTGTTATCTAATGTAGGCATCGCCCCGACCCATTTGGTAAAATATTCAACGACAACTATAATATACCCATGCCCCCCGGTCGAGGTGGGGTTACATGTCATGAAATCGATGCCCCATTTGGCGAAAGGCCCAACAGCAACTATTGGTTGTAAAGGTGCGGGTGGTCTTCTGGTTTTTCTATCAAAAATTTGACAAGCATGGAAACTTATGACTGCGGTTATGCAATCTTTGAACATGGTTGGCCAGAAGTATCCTGCTCGTAAGATTTTCTGTGTTGTAGCATATCCAGATTGATGCCCCCCACACGCGCCTGAATGACACTCATTCAGGGCTTTTTTGGCCTCCTCAAGGGTGAGGCACCTCCTCAGAACTGTATCGATACCACGAAGGTAAAGCGTATCACCGACGATCATGTAGTCTTTTGCTTGGTATCGTATATGTTTCTGTTCTGAGTGAGAGGTGTTAGGCCTAAATTTTTGGGTTTGGAGATAAATTATTATATCTCCATACCACTCATTTCTTGTAGATATCAGAAACAAATTTTCGTCCACGATTGATTCTTCGGATGTTTCATCGTTGGACGACGATGGGAGATCGCACAATAATTCTGCGAAAACTAAAGCTTTCTTTGATTTGGATTTTACAAATTCCAAATCAAACTCTTGAAGGATCGCTATCCATTTTGAATATTTGCCCCCCCAGCAACTGTTGCAACAATATATAAGTCATGGGGTTGCAATTTGATAGAATGGTAGTTTTCCGAAAGAGGACATAATGTCGAAATTTTTGTATCGCTTGAACAGCAGCGAGTGCTAGCTTTTCAACGTAAGAATATTTTCTTTCTGTATCATTCAAGTTTTTACTTAAATAATATACAGGATGTTCAATTCCATCGACTTCTTGAACTAAAACCATTGCAATGGTCGTATCCGCTGCAGCCAGATACAGGTTAAAATCTCTTTGATAGTCCGGGGCATACATTAATGATGCTTTTACTAGAGAATCTTTCAAAGCGTCAAAAGAAGCTTGCGCCACCTGATCCCAGACAAAAGGTACATCCTTTTTTAAAAGACGAGTATAACCTTTAGCAAGTTCTGCGTAATTTGGAATGAACCTCCTCAGAAAGTTTGCTTTCCCTTGGAGTTTCTGAATCTGAAGCAAATTTGAAGGTGGAGGCAAATTAATGATTGCCTGAACCTTGCAAGGGTCGAGACAAATCCCATCCTTAGAGACTACAAAGCCAAGTAAACGACCAGAACCGACGCAAAATACACATTTGTGCGGATTGAGTCTTATTTTGTAGTGTCGGCAACGTAGAAATATCGCTCTTAAATGCTGTGGATGATCAGTCCGCTTTCGCGAATGAGCCAGAAGGTCGTCGAGATATGGTTGAACGATGTTCTTGATGTCATGGAAGGCATAATTCATTGCCGTCTGAAACGTCGCCCCTGCGTTCTTTAAACCAAAGGGTAATTTTCGATAAGCGAATGTGCCCCATGAACAAATGAATGCAGTCTTTGGCTGGTCCTGTGGGCGGATATTTATTTGGTTATACCCGGAAAATCCATCCATGAATGAAAAGATTTCACATCTGGCGCATTCATCAATTATCTGGTCGATGAAGGGTGTATGGTAGTTGTCTTTCGGACAAGCTTGGTTTACATCCCTATAATCGACACACACTCTAATTGTCCCTTGTTTCTTCATAACAGGGACAATATTCGATACCCAATCGGTTAGAGGAACCGGGTAGATGAAACCAGCATGGAGAAGCTTTTCAACTTCTGTCTTGATGGCAGCGGCTTTCTTGGGGTGTACCTGCCTGAGCCGTTGTCTTACCGGTTTGACATCTGGATACATCTTAATTTCATGTTCAACAATACTCGAGTCAATGCCTGGCATTTCATCATATGACCAAGCAAAGATATCTCTGAACTCGCGAAAAAGAGCGTTATATATTTCCAGTTCTGAAGGAGAACAACCTTTGCTGACATAAATATTCTCTTCAACATTTGTTTTAGTCGAGATATTTATGGCTATAGTCACTTCAATATTGGATAGGTTCCATTCGGAATCCACCGTATTTACAGTATTTGATAGGAATTCAAAAACTGAAGGGTGATAAAGGTCATCCTGAGTATCTTCTTCACAATCCGGAAGAAAGGAACGATGGTGGCTATCATTCCATGGTGCCCCCTCAATCAACATTGATTGTAGAATTCCTTCGTCAGTTCCATGCACTCGCGACCAAGGATCTAAAGGGGTACCATATTCTCTAGACCTATCTACCCAAACGCATGATGAGCGTTGATTTGGGTTCGCCTCCCAAGCTAGGAACATTGATTGCTACAATATTTCTGTTGGGCTTGGGGGTAAAACCATTGCATGATCCATGTTAGTATCGTCTTCTGAAATCTTCTGTGCGGAAGATATCATGTTGCAGGCTCCTACTAACGCTACTTCTCCAATATAGATTGGAGGTGGAAGCGCGAAAGTTCCAATTAATGTGGGGTCTTTCAGTAGGCCTACTCCGATATTTTGAAGTGAATGGTTGCTCTCATGGATCATTGGAATGCTTTCCGTAACTTGAGAACCATTGGGGAGGAAGTTTTGCTGGTCAACGATTGTAATCCCTCCTTGGAAAGGGAATGCAATCTTTCTAAAATAGGTTGACAGGACAGCTACCATGGCATAGATCCATGGTCTTCCTAGTAGGATGTTGTAGTCAAGGTTCCCATTGATGACTTCAACATCTATTTCTACCGTTTTTCCCCCTAGTTCAACCTTCAAGTTATTTAGGATACCATACGGGGTATATGTCCTTCCGTCGAATGCTTTTAATGTTGTCGAAGATCGCGACAAGGTTGGAGATCCTAAAGTTTTCCAGCAACTCATCGACATAATACATGTAGATGCCCCATCATCAATAATTGTTCGGTGAACAATTTTGTTGAGGGCTTTCACTTGGATAAGGAAAGCTAGTTGAGCTGGTAACTGAGGATCGTATCCTTTGTGGTCAAAGGATACAAGATTGGAATCCTTAGGATCAATCCCACCAATGGCTGATAACAAAGCCTGCCTTTGGGATGGACAATTTTGTAGTACTTCAAGAGTCGACATAGCGGATGGCGATTGGGCCAAATCTTCCACTATGTTATAATGTTGCGCTGCTCTAGCGCGAGGATTAAATGTCGACTTGTGGACTACTCCCTTTGGTGGTTTTATTGTTAATTCAGGAATGATGGGTGGTACAACTTCTGTCGAAGTTGTTGTCGAACTACTCGGTTGATCTTTATCCTTTCCGTTCGACAGCTGCGGATTCCCGTAATCTTTGTTCCTTGTCGAAATCAAAGCATCATTTTTCTGTTTTGAAACCGACAACATAAGCACTTGCGACGGGGAAGCGTTTCCACTATCAACCAGATTTGTACCTGGATTTGGAAACGGATTAGTTAACACAGCTGAGGTTTGCGAACTCTTAAAGAATCTCTTAAGCTCAGCTCTGTATGGACAATTGGCTGTCCAATGATCCTCATCACATATAAAACATGGATTTTTTGGTTTTCCTTTCCCAAGAGGGTTTGAAGAAGTTTTTTCAGGGGATGACTCACCCTGTTTCTTCTTCTTCCCTTTGTTTTGCTTCTTCTTGCTTCCTGGTTGATTGGTTTCTTTGCCTTTATCTGCCGATACAGCATTTACTTCCGAAGCAAGAATTTCTTCTTTTGCATTTTGATCTGAAATCTTACGGGCTTTCTTGGACGAAGCCTTTGTCGATTTCGCATTTGTCGTGCCAATCACGCCATCGACGGCATGAGAGTCATTGTTTGATTTAGGAGGAGGAGGAATTGAAAATTCTGGTCTAGGGGCGTCATGTATTTTGTCATAGAGCATGCCAGACTGAGTATAGACTAAGTCCAGATACTGCGCACGAGCGATAACTTGCTCTTCCGTTATGACTCCTCCCTTTGCCACATCTTCCGTTATAGCAGGAAGCAACGACTTGATAAACCATTCAGCTAATAACTGATTGGGAACGTACGTTTTTACCATCCTATGACGACGTCGCCACTCATGTATATGATCAGATATGTGAGTGGCAGTTGTCTGTTTGAAGTTGGTTAAGATTTCCGTTCCCGTTTCATACCTTATCGGTAATTGAAAATGGGTTAAGAATGTCGTGGCTAAGGTGCTGAAATTGTCGAACGAAGCTCTAGGTAATTCAATATACCATTTAACCGCTGGACCTGTTAACGTCCTCTGAAAGAGGCGAAGCCTTATCGAATCATCGTTTAAGGTGTTTGACGAACACCATAGATGAAAGGTCATCACGTGATTCGATGGATCTTCACCCGGATTTCCGTTAAATTTAGGAATGTCCGAAGGAAGTTTGTGAGGAATCGCTGGCCACCAAGGGGCGTAAGCAATTGGATCGTTTGTTAACCGGTGTAAATCGGGTAACTCTAAGGTTGCCACGAATGGTAACTGTTGATTCAGGTTAGGTGAAGCATACCCAGGGTACGATGGAATTTCCTGAGCAGTTGGCCTTTGCATACTAGCATAGTGCAATTGATGTTGGTATGACTGATACGGTTGGTGGACATGACCACCGTAAAGTGGTTGATTTTGACCGTTTTGAATGTACGGTTGTCCACTGTTCGCAAAGATCTGCTGGTCAGAACCTTGGTATACTTGTTGGAATTGTGGTTGTTGGTATTGCACTAACCATGGTTGTGAAGCCATGTTCTGTTGCGCTATACTAACCATTGGACCAAGGTGTGGGGTAATTGTACCCGTTTGGACCTGTGTCGGCCCACCAGTAGGCGATTGTGGTTGAGTCACAGGGTCAAGGGCTGTTGCATTACAACCTGAGAAATCTGAGGTCGACATACAACAGGCAACGTTTGAACCTGCGACACTGTCACAATAGCCGGTGTGGTCGGGATGTTCGACATAGGTACACATTGTTGCATAGAATACACGACCCTTGGTTGTTGAGGTAGCATAGGTACCCAACCACTTGATGTAACTCCAGTATAACCTGAATACTGTTGTGAACTCCCGTATGGATACCCTCCTGGAGGGGGTAATGAAAGGGCATACTGCCCTCCATACGGTGGCAATCTGGAACTCAAGGGGATTGTTTGTCCTTGGGGACTGGATTGCCCAAATTGACCTCCAAATGGATCAATCTGGCGAGTTTCAACATAAGAGTTGCCGGATATTATTCCGGAGGAACAAACTAGAACGGACCACACTGTCGAAATAGTCCCTGGGTGGACTCCTTCTAGCGGTTGTGAGCTAGTCGGGACAGATGGTATGCCGACAAACATTGTCGGAGTGACGGCAGGGAGTTCTGTTCTCACTGTGTCATTCGACACAGTCCTAGATGTTGACGGTTGTTCAAACATTTTGAGTCTATCCAATAGATTGCCTAGCGATTCTACAGGAACTTCCACTGGTGATAGACTAACTTCTGATGTAGAAGGAAATAGAGTGACCCCGACTCCAAAATGTGTTGGAGTACTTTCTTGCGGATCTTCTACAATTTCCTCTATCGCAATCAAACCAGGTGGAAGGGGAAGACCGTCAGGTCCGTAAAATATTTCTGGTGCCGAAGAAGGGGTTGAATCAATAGCGACAGATGTTTGAAGAACAAGACTCTCTGAACCCGTTACAGATGGAACTGGTTCAGTAACACAAGTGTTTGTTCTCAGACTAGGATCAGTATCACTGTCCCTCTGTGGCTGTTGAACTTCTTCTGTAGAGGCAAGGTTTCCATAAATGTTTGGAGTAACCAGAATCTCAGATGTTGTTGGAACAGTTGTTCTAACTTTGATAGGAGATTTCGAACCGGTTAAACGAGTTCGCTTTGTCCGTACTGTTTTCGATTCCGGAGACAAAGACGGTTGACTCGTAAGCCTCCGCCAACGACGGGGTTTAATTTGACATTCTTCCACGATTGCGGATTACTTGATCAACCAAAATACAAAAGGGGAAAGTGTGTTTCCGAATTAAATGAATTTTAGACGCTTTAGACACAACTTGCTTTTTCAATTTTAAAGAGTCGAGAAAAAGCTAAAGATGACTCTAGTCTCCTTCGATGTTTTAACGAGCCCGAAGTGACAAATGCTTGGATGGACTTTTTCCGTTATAGAGTCTGAAAAGGGCCAAAAGGAACTGCTCTGGAGTTCTAGGTAGAGGGTGTGCCAAACTTTTCGCAAAACCGCAGAATACTTTTTAAGGTACGGGCGGTCGATCTTCCTGAATGTTGTGTTCAGTGCATTGCGATCAGTAGGGCGGCCGACACAGCTTCCTAAGGATAAAGGTTTTATGCCTATAGGGGTCTCCCAATATATACGCAACGGTACGTGGGAGCACAATCCGTACTGGCGCTATCGTCCCTCAGGAGGAATCACCCACCATCAACGAGATCGACAGTCACCAGGCTTTACGACGCCGGAACACGTCTCTAGCCTAGACCTCTATGTTGTGCGTTATGTTGCAAAGCGTTGTTAAGTTCATTCAATTTATTTTAGGTTGATCTTTTTAGCAGTTTTCCTTTTGAGGTTCATCACGAAATGTATGATACAATTCCTAAATGCAGTCTAAAGATGATAAGCAAGCTTTTTATATCTTTTCAACCATGAAAATCCTAGCTACAAAGGGAAAAGAAAGACACCATCTTTTCTCAAAGAGCAATCAACACACTCTAATGCACTTTTCCTAAATCAAGCATGCAAACTATCAAGATGCAAATGCACAATGCAGGTGTTTGCTTTCCGCTTTCTTAGTATTGATGCCTACAAAGAAAGCTTTTTGCACAACTTTGAATTTGCTTTTAAATGACAAATACAAACAAGTTTACTTTTCGAAATCAGAGAGGGTATAAGAGATTACAACACTTAACGATTTATGAAATGAATACTTGTTTCGACACTTAAAAGAGACAAACTCAAACCAAAAGCAAAAGTAAATGTATAATCAACTGAAAACAGCCAATGAACTCTCTCCTAAGATCACAATCAACAGATCTGAATCAAGGGCTACAGGATGACTATTTCACTCTTGCAAAGGAAAACTGTAAATGACGCCACAAACACATAAAAACACTCACAGTATTTTTGTACAAAAGGAGGCGGAATCTAAGCAGAGAAAAGGGGTTATCAGACAGGTACCTATGCTGGTTACAGGCTGCAAAAATCAGAGATCAAAACAAGGCAAAAAAGAGCAGAGAACCCCAGCTGCACAAGGCCTAACTGGATCAACGCACACCTAACACAGAGGTTTTGACATTCAGCGCAGGTAGCCTTCACGGAACCTGCGTTGAAATGCAGAACCTCTTCACAGAGTCTGCGCTGAAAGAGAAATGAGAGTTTCTCACTGGGTTCTGGGTCACCGTTTGCTGATTAATCTACGGTTTCAGGCCAAATAAAAGCAACAAGCAAGGTACAATCAAAGGGATGCTTTGAGGAAGGACTAAGATCTATCACAAAGGATCATCAAATCATTTGTGAGTCCATTGTTCAGATCATAGACAAATCCAGTGATTGGATCAAAGCAGCAGCTGTTTACTTTGCATCTGGGAATAGCAGATGCAGTTCGATTATTGCTGTTGAGTCTATGAAACAAACAATGATAGAAACACAAATAAAATGACTAAACAGATTTCCCCAGCGGAGTCGCCAATTTGTTGTGGGGAAAAATGCCTATGCAGGACGATCCTATCCACCTAAGATGTGACAGTGCCTTAGCAACAAACATAGACAGCTATTCTAGTATTCTTCCTTTATGAAATGAGAATGAAGAGAGATAGATGGACTAACCGGTGTCTTCCGTTTGTCCCTTGATCCAGTTCTCTCTTCTCTTTGGGAGTTCCAAGCTACTTGCCTTCTCGCTCGCCCAGCTTCAAGAGGTTTATGCAAGATCGCAAGAAGAGAACACTACACAAAGACATAGATTCATATTCATAACTAGTTCAGGATTAGAAATAAACTAAACATACTAATGCAACCATACATCAAAGATACACCAGTATATAGGAGAAACCAAGATAGCTTTATTGATGAATAACAAGGTTCAGGAAGAGATACAACCCAGAGGGCTCCAATCCAGCATCTGCTTCCCAGCAAATGAAATTCCTATCTTCACCTTCCCTCAAAGCATTAAGCACCCAATAATTCCAATCTCAAACCAACAACAATTCTTTGCAATAACAAAATTCCAGCCTCTAGATCTCATGGAGGAGAGATCCATATATAGATGTTTGGAGAGAGGATGAGTCAGCTTGAGATCTGACTAGTGTCCTCTCCCTCTGTCAGTTCTTGATTCCACTTGGAGGTTCTTGCTTCCACTTGGAGATTGGGAACCTCTTACTCATCACTAGTCGAATTCCCTGAGGCAAGTGTCATTGAGGAAGATTCTGGAAGCTTCCTGGGTCTTGACACCTCTTGGAATGAACTTGCCATTTGTCAATTCCCACTCAGCGCACCCTGGTAGTGCTTCTACCTGCATTGCAGTGCAGGTAGCCAGTGTTGAGTTTTCATTTCAGCGTAGACAGCTAGTGGAGCCACTGAATTGATCCTGAATTGACTTGTTTTTGAGCAGTTTCTGGTGGAGAACTTTTGTGAATTGTTGTGGTTTGTTAGCCTTGTTCCTCTAGGGGTAGGAACAACATGTTTAGGGACTTTGGATCCCTTAGATTATGGACATTTCATGCTCAGTTCTGTAAGGCACAAAAATGTCTATAACACTATGGCATAGCAGTTAATTCAATACTATGGTCTACTTGGTTACCTTGTTTATCAAAACTAATTTCTGATAAAGATTATTGTTTCATAGTTAACGCTTGCTAGAACTTACAATTCATGGGTTAATATTCAATCCATTCTTAGATGATGATGGCTATGATTTATATCTATTATTGAGTTATAAATATTCACTTTACATGTTGGGGATGGAAATTTTGGGATATTTGATATTTTACATTTTATATCTTCTAATCTATCATTCTTTTATTCTACAAGTTTCATATCTTCAACCAAAGGTAGTTGCTTTGCCCAATCAATTGTCATTTATTTATAGCTTAAAAACACTACTATTATTTTGGGTTAGAATAAAGAGGCCTAATTCTAATTTTGAATCCTAGGTAATTGGTCAAACTGTGAGAAAAAAATATTGAGAAAACTAATTCTCATAGTTTTTGTGCTCATAACAATCAAATCTTATGGGTATAGGGAATGCATGTTTTACCTTATGATCCATTATTATACCATGGCATTCACAACATGATTATGTAACTTTTATATATAATGATGTAATTGAGGTGGTGAATTAGTGATTGACACTACTAATGAGATGTGTTATAGAAATATTGATGATAGGGAAACTATTCAATTTGGGGGAATAAAACCATGCTACGTTTTGTAATCACTTTCTTTCAACATGCATGGCTTCCACATTTTGCATCACTTTCAGCGTCATCTTAGCCTACATCAACTTCAACAAATGTCAGTCCATACATGTCATTCCACATTCTTACGGAGGTAAAACTTGAGGGAAAATAACATAATTTTTTTATTTATTAAAAGCTTAGGAGAATGTCATGAAAAACTACTGAGCATTATTGACTCATTTTTTTCAACCATTAGTTCCACTTCTTTACCACTTAGAATTCTTCAAAGACATAGAAGCTTTCAATTTGGGGGAGTGTGATTTTCATTCATTTATTTATCATGACCATGCCATTAATACTCTTTGTCACCCATCGATCTCCTTATTCATTCTCAAAACCTCCCTTATTCAATGTTGTTTTACAACAAGCATAGATTTCAACAACGATTGTAGCAATCACCTCAAATTTTTTCTAGTATAGCATGAGGGTGTGCTAATTCTCCAGTTTGGGGGAGGATTTGACATGCATGATGGATGTTTTCTCCTTTCCTCCTCATTTGAGACATACAATTTCATATTTATAGAATGCATAACTTCATTTGTGCATATATTTAAAACTATGAACTAAATTTTTGTGATTTTGGACAGCAAAGAGGTATCATTAAAATACACAAACCCAAAAAATTTCAAGGAAAATCAATTTGTAAAATTCCAAAAATCATGCACTGTCGCCTACAAACTTTTTTCTTATATTGCAGGGTCAATGCATCATAAATATCTGAGTTTTTTATTAGAAAAGAATTAATATAGTAGAAATCGTCTTGCAAAATTTCAGCAAAATCTAGTTTTTAGTTTTTGAGAAAATGGTTAATGAATTTTGTTGTTACTTGTATCATATTTTTCTGCAACTTCATACACATATGGTTAAAAGTCAATATTCCAATCTTTACACCTTCATCAACATCGTGACAATTGAATATCTATTATTTTAAAGAATTATTTGAGGAAGAAGTCATTTGTTCCATCAATATCAAAAGTTGGGGTGAGAATTTTGATTATTGTTTTACAACATAGTTAATATAGAGGCATTGAATTTCATGACGGCATGCAACATGTTCATTTTGGGGAAGATGTTGGGCCACTAATTTGTCATTATTATGATCACTTTTTAACGTCTATTTCATCCATTTCTATTGTTCTTTATCATGTTATTTCTCGTTTATCTATCATATAGTTCCATTTTATACTTATTTATGATGTTATGAGTAAATAACTCTTGTTATCCTATATTTTTAATAAATTGATGATTATCATGCATGATTTTTCCAATGATGGTTTATTGATGAATTTTTTATAATATCACTCACTATTTTAGCCTCCAAGATCTCTTCGAGCTTACAAATTTCATCTCCAACTCATAATCAAATATTCCTACTTTGAAATTCACTGGGATAAAAAGCGACCATTTTGCATTCGATGCTTCTGGCATATGAAGATGAATCTTGCAAATCTGAGGCATGGGTTTTGTGCATAATAAACCTAATTAGTTTTCTCAGAAGCATGTTTACAAAATTCGGTTTGGATTGAGAGAACGGCAAGGTTCTTTGAAGATCATTCTTGCAGATTTGTTGTTACAACTGTTTTCCAAATTCTTCCAATTGCAATAACAAATTCAACATGTTCCAACTCAATCATGGTGGAAATATATTTCAGATCCGATCTTTCGGATCAACGTTTTTTGGACAATACAATTTTTTAATGGAAATTAGGTTGAAATCATTTTAGTTGTAATTTCCTTTTGGTGTCTACGTATTTAAATGGAAACAGAGATCAAAGAGGGGGAGGGGAGAGAATGAACAATTGTTGAATTGGATGCAAAGCTAAGAACATCAATGTTATGTAATTATATCTCTCATATATTTTAATGAAGGAAGCTATTGTTGAGTTCTACATATGTTATTTGTAATCTAATCTGAGTTAGTTATCAAGGAAGAACTGAATCTTGGGTAGTTGGGCCCACTACCTTGGATGACATGTTGCCTTGAGAAACTAAGTAGTTTAGTTATGTGTTTGTCCCCTCGAATTTCATTTCTTATTACTTAAATTAAATTTCCTTTTTAATCAAGTAATTTGTCAGTTCGTGCATTTTCTAGATTTGTTGTTTCCTGCAATTTCTAGATGTCATTTAATTTAGTCATCTAGATTAGAATTTCAATTATGTAAAGTGACTATAACTGTTCGATGGCTAATCCTTCTCCATGTCACCTTGCTAGGATTTCCTTTCCATATAATTTTTGGGGAAGATGTTGGGCCACTAATTTGTGATTATTATGATCACTTTTTAATGTCTATTTCATCCATTTCTACCATTATTTATGATGTTATTTATCGTAATCTATCACATATTTCAATTTTATAGTTATTTATGCTCTTTTGAGTAAATAATACGTGTTATCCTTTAATTTTTAATAAATTGATGATTATTTTGCATGATTATTCCAATGATGGTTTATTAATGAATTTTTTATAACATCACTCACTATTTTAGCCTCCAACATCTCTTCTAGCTTACAAATTTCATCTCCAACTCATAATAAAATATTCCAACTCTGAAATTCGCTGGGATAAAAAGTGACCGTTTTACATTTGACGTTTCTGGCATATGAAGATGAATATTTAAAATCCGAGGCATGGGTTTTTGTGCAGAATATACCAAATTAGTTTTCTCAGAAGCATATTTTCAAAATTTGGTTTGGATTGAGAGAAATGCAAGGTTCTTCGAAGGTCAATTTTTCAGATTTGTTGTTACGACCGATTTCCAAATTCTTCCAATTGAAATAACAAATTCAACTTGTTCCAACTCAATCATGATGGAAACATATTTTAGATCTAATCCTGCTGATCAATTTGTTTTGGACAATATAAATTTTTAATGGAAATCAATTTGAAATCATTTTAGTTGTAATTTCCCTTTGGTCTCTTGTACTTAAATGAAAATATATATCAAAGAGGGGGAGGGGAGGGAATGAAAAATTGTTGAATTGGACACAAAGCTAGGAACTTCAATTTTATGTAATTATTTATATCATATATTTTAATGAAGGAAGCTATTTTTGAGTTCTACATATGTTATTTTTAATCTGATCTAAGTTATTTCTCAAGGAAGAACTCAATCTTGGGTAGTTGGGCCCACTACCTTCGACAACATGCTAACTTGAGAAGATAAGTGGTTTCGTTATATGTGTTTGTCCCTTTGAATTCCAATTCTTATTACTTAAATTAAATTTCCTTTTTAATCAATTAATTTGTTAGTTCATGCATTTTCCAAATTTGTAGTTTCCTGCAATTTCTAGATGTCATTTAATTTAGTGCTCTAGATTATAATTTGAATTATGTAAAGTGACTATGACTGTTGGATGGCTAATCCTTCTCCATGTCACATTGCTAGGATTTGCCTTTCATATAAATTTTTGGAGGGGTTGCCAAAAGTCATGCTTGATACTTCATGTCCAGAAGCTTAAAATAGTATGGTTATTTTTGAGGTTGGAAATGAAACAATGGTTTTATTGTATAAATAATCCTCAAAACACGATTTACATTACTTTGGGCACAATTGTGGTTCCGCAAAACTTAGTCATTCGATCTTTATGGTACAACTCATGTTCCCTCCAAAGGTATAGTCATTGTTCCCTTCGTCACAGTTGTTTTTCCATTCATCATGGTTGTTGTTCCCTTAGTCACAACTATTACTCCCTTGATCTTGGTTGCTATTCCCTTAATGATAGTTGTTGTTCCCTCGGTCGTGCTTTTTTTTACCTTTATCACAGGTGTTGTTCCCTTGGTCACATTTGTTATTCCCTTTGTCACATCTATTGTTCCCTTGGTCATGGTTGTCGTTCCCTTCATCACAACTATTATTCCCTTGGTCGCAATTGTTGTTCTCTTAGTCACAATTTTTGTCCCCTTGGTGGTGGTTGTTGGTCCTTTAGTCACAACTATTGTTCCCTTGGTCGCGGTTACTATTCCCTTAGTCACAGTTATTCTTCCCTTCGTCATGGTTGTTGTTCCCTTAGTCACAACTATTGTTCCCTTAGTCCCGGTTGTTGTTCCCTTCGTCACAGTTTTTGTTCCCTGAGTCATGATTGTTGTTCCCTTAGTCACAATTGTTGTTCCATTGGTCTCAATTGTTGTTCACTTAGTCATAGTTGTTGCTCCCTTAGTCAAAATTGTTGTTCCCTTCATCACAGTTGCCCATTTTCACATTTTTTATTCAACACTTGGTGAATGGGAGATACTTTCAATATTCTAGGTCCTCTTTGACATAGTGATTGGGTAGTTAATTTATCTTTGTTTATTTATAAACGTAATCTTATTATTACTAGAAAAATTATGCAAAGATGATTTCATCATGTCAATTTTCAGCTTTCTTTATTTTTCAAGTCCTTGATCTTGTAAAATTTATGATGATTACCCCAAAATTCTATTTCAATATTTCTGTTACTATCTAATGAACTACTCTTCGACCGCTATCTTAAGAAAGAAAAATATATTTATCAACAATAATTCAAAGGTTATTAGTTTTTGAGAAGCAAAATTACCCAAGTTGAAAATAGTTACAACAAAACTATTTACGATATCCCTAGCTCTTAAGAAGTTGACCTGCCACCCCATCTATTAAGTAATCTTTTGCTGATTAACAATAACCATAGTTGAATTTTAAACAAAAATTGTCAAGTGGAGGATAAGAAGTCTCATCACCAACAAATCTACCATGATCATAGGTCCTAATAAAGTGACACTAGCATTATTGGTCACCAAGACAGGGTAATGTCCTTCGGTCGTAAAGCTAAAGGACAAAAGGTCTCATCACAAGTTGACTTGTTCACTTTTGTTATCTCCCATGAATGGCATTGTTATTAAGTGGTTACCAATCCAGAACAATGATCTTCAGTAGAGATATATGTAAATTGAAATTCTCTTGTAAGTATGTATTTATTTCTAATACATGGGACACTGGCATCTCAATGGGTTAAAAAAGCATCCCTCTGAAGGCTATGGACACCTGTTGGAAGCAGTGGCCATTCCTATGGTATAGAAGTTAATTCAGTACTATGGTCTACTTGGTTACCCTGTTTATCAAAACTAATTTCCGATAAAGATTATTGTTTCATAGATAAGGTTTCTAGAACTTACAGTTCATGGGTTAATATTTAATCCATTCTTAGATGATGATGGCTATGATTTATATCTGTTATTGAGTTATAAATATTCACTTTACATGTTGGGGATGGAAATTTTGTGATATTTGATATATGATATTTTATATCTTCTAATATATCATTCCTTTATTCTACAAGTTTCATATCTTTAACCAAAGATAGTTGCTTCGCCCAATCAATCACCATTTATTTCTAGATTAACAACACTACTATTATTTTGGGGTAGAATAAAGAGGCCTAATTATAATTTTGAATCTCAGGTAATTGGTCAAACAGTCAGAAGGAAATATTGAGATAAATAATTCTCACAGTTTGTGTGCTCATAACAACCAAATCTTATGGGTATAGGGAGTGCATCTTTTACCTTATGATCCAATATTATCCCATGGCATTCACAACATGACTATGTCACTTTTATATATAATGAGGTAATATAGGTGATGAATTATTGATTGACACTACTAATGAGACGTGTTATAGAAATCTTGATGATAGGGAAACTATTTAGTTTGGGGGAATAAAACCATGTTATGCTTTTGTAATTACTTTCTTTTAGCTTGCATGGATTCCACTTTTTGCATCATTTTCAGCATCATCTCATCGTACATCAGCTTCAAAAAATGTCATTCCATACATGTCATTTCACATTCTTACGAAGGTAAAAGTTAAGGTAAATTAACATAACTTTTTGATTTATTAAATGTTTAGAAGAATGTCATGGAAAATGACAGAGCATTATTGACTCATTTTTTAAACCATTAGTTCCACTTCTTTACCACTTAGCATTTTTCAGAGACATAGAAGCTTTCAGTTTGGGGGAGTGTTACCTTCATTCATTTATTTATCATGACCATGCCATTAGTACTTTTTATCATTCATCGATCTCCTTATTCATTCTCAAAACCTCCCTTATTCGATGTTGTTTTACACCAAGCATAGATTTCAACAATGATTGTAACAACCACCTCAATTTGTTTTCTAGTATAGCATGAGGGTGTGCTAATTCTCCAGTGTGGGGGAGTAGTTGATATGCATGATGGATGTTTTCTCCTTTCCTCCTCATTTAAGGCATACAATTTCATTTTTATACAATGCATAAATTGATTTGTACATATCTTTAAAACTATGAACTGAATTTTTGTGATTTTGGACAACAAAGAGGTATCATTAAAATACACAAACCCAAAAAAATTCAAGCTAAGTCAGTTTGTAAAATTCCAAAAATCATGCACTGTCATCTACAAACATTTTGCTTATATCTCACGGTCTATGCATCAAAAATATATGAGTTTTTGATTAGAGAAGAATTAATATAGTAGAAATCATCTTGAAAAATTTCAGCAAAATCTAGTTTGTAGTTTTTTGGAAAACGGTTAATGAATTTTGTTGTTACTTGTATCATATTTTTCTGCAACTTCATATACATATGGTTAAATGTAAATATGGCAATTGTTACACCTTAATCAACATCGTGATAATTGAATATCTATTATTTTAAATAATTATTTGAGGAAGAAGTCATTTGTTCCATCAATATCAAAAGTTGGGGTGAGAATTTGTTTATTGTATTACAACATGGTTAATACAGAGGCATTGAGCTTCATGAGGACATGCAACATGTTCATTTTGGGGAAGATGTTGGGCCACTAATTTGTCATTATTATGATCACTTTTTAACGTCTATTTCATCAGTTCCTACCATTCTTTATCATGTTATTTATCGTAATCTATCATATAGTTCCATTTTATACTTATTTATGCTCCTCTGAGTACATAATACTTGTTATCCTTTGCTTTTAATAAATTGATGATTATTATACATGATTTTTCCAATGATGATTTATTAATGAATTTTTATAACATCACTCACTATTTTAGACTCCAAGATCTCTTTCATCTTACAAATTTCATCTCCAACTCATAATCAAATATTCCAACTCCAAAGTTCACTGGGATAAAAAGCAAATTTTTTGCATTGGATGTTTCTGGCATATGAAGATGCATCTTGCAAATCCGAGGCATTGGTTTTGTGCAGAATAAACCAAATTAGTTTTCTTAGAAGCATATTTTCAAAATTCGTTTTGGATTGAGAGAAATGCAAGGTTCTTCAAAGGTCATTTTTGCAGATTTGTTGTTATGGTTGTTTTCTAAATTCTTCCAATTGCAATATTAAATTCGACTTGTTCCAACTCAATGATGATGGACATATATTTCAGACCTGATCTTGTTGATCAATTTGTTTTGGACAATACAAATTTTTAATGGAAATTAGTTTGAAATCATTTTAGTTATACTTTCCCTTTGGTCTCTGCATATTTAAATGAAAACAAAGATCCAAGAGGGGGAGGGGAGAGAATGAACAATTGTTGAATTGGACGCAAAAAGCTAAGAACTTCAATTTTATGTAATTATTTCTCTCATGTATTTTAATGAAGGAATCTATTGTTGAGTTCTACATATGTTATTTGTAATTTGATCTGAGTTATTTCTCAAGGAAGAACTAAATCTTGGGTAGTTGGGCCCACGGCCTTGGATGACGTGCTGCCTTGAGAAGCTAAGTAGTTTAGTTTTGTGTTTGTCCCTTTGAATTTCAATTCTTGTTACTTAAAGTAAATTTCCTTTTTAGTCAAGTAATTTGTTAGTTCGTGCATTTTCCAGATTTGTTGTTTCCTGCAATTTCTGGATGTCATTTAATTTAGTGTTATAGATTAGAATTTGAATTATGTAAAGTGACTATGACTGCTGGATGGCTAATCCTTCTCCATGTCACCTTGCTAGGATTTCCCTTTCAGATAATTTTTGGGAGGGATTGTCGAAAGTCATTCTTGATACTTCATGTCCATGAGCTTAAAATAGTATGGGTAGTTTCGAGGTTGTAACATGAAACAATCATATTATTGTATAAATAATCCTTGAATCATGATTTCCATTCCTTTGGGCACAATTGTTGTTCCACAAAACTTAGTCATTCGCTCTTTATGGTACAACTCATGTTCCCTCCAAAGGTATAGCCGTTGTTCCCTTTGTCACAGTTGTTGTTCCCTTTGTCACGGCTGTTGTTCCCTTAGTCATAACTATTGTTCCCTTCATCTCGGTTGCTATTCCCTTAGTGATAGTTGTTGTTCCCTTAATCGTGGTTGTTATTACCTTAGTCACAGGTGTTGTTCCCTTGGTCACATTTGTTGTTCCCTTAGTCACATCTATTGTTCCCTTGGTCATGGTTGTTGTTCCCTTGGTCACATTTGTTGTTCCCTTAGTCACATCTATTGTTCCCTTGGTCATGGTTGTTGTTCCCTTCATCACACCTATTGTTCCCTTGGTCATGATTGTTGTTCCCTTAGTCACAATTTTTGTTCCCTTGGTGGTGGTTGTTGGTCCCTTAGTCACAACTATTGTTCCCTTGGTCACGGTTACTATTCCCTTAGTCATAGTTATTGTTCCCTTGGTCATGGTTGTTGTTCACTTAGTGATAACTATTGTTCCCTTGGTCGTGGTTGTTGTTCCCTTTGTCACAATTTTTGTTCCCTCGGTCACGATTGTTGTTCCCTTAGTCACAATTGTTGTTCCCTTGGTCCCGACTATTGTTCACTTAACCATAGTTATTGTTCCCTTGGTCACACTTTTTGTTCCATTTGTAATAGTTGTTTTTACCTAAGTTACAGTTTCCCATTTTCATGTTTTTGATTCAACACTTAGTGAATGGGAAATACTTTTAATATTCTAGGTCTTCTTTGACATAATGATTGGGTAGTTAATTTATCTTTGTTTATTTATAAACATAATCTTATTTTTAAGAGAATAATTATGCAAAGATGATTTCCTCATGTCAATTTTCAACTTTCTTAATTTTTCAAGTCCCTGATCTTATAAAATTTATGATGATTACCCCAAAATTCTATTTAAATATTTTTGTCACTATCTAATGAATTGCTCTTCGACCTGAATACTAACAAAGAAAAATATATTTATCAACAATAATTTGAAGGTTCTTAGTTTTTGAGAAGAAAAATTACCCAATTTGAACATAATTGCTACAAAACTTTTTACAATATCCCTAGCTCTTGAGGAGTTGACCTCCCACCCCATCTATTAACTAATCTTTTGTTGATTAACAATAACCATAGTTGAATTTTAATCAAAAATAGTCAAGTGGAGGATAGGAAGTCTCATCACCAGCGGATCTACCATGATCATAGGTCGTAATAAAGTGACATTAGCAATATTGGTCACCAAGCTAGGGTAATGGCCTTGGGTCGTAAAGCTAAAGGACAAGAGGTCTCATCATGAGTCGACTTGTTAAATTTTGTTAGCTCCCATGAATGGCATTGTTATTAAATAGTTACCAATCCAAAATAGTGATCTTCAGTAGAGATCTATGTAAATTGAAATTCTCTTGTAACTATGTATTTATTTCTAATAGATGGGACATTGGAATCTCAATGGATTAAAAAGGAATCCCTCTTGAGGCTATGGATGCTTGTTGGAAGCAATGGCCATTTCTATGGTATAGAAGGTAATTTAGTACTATGGTCTACTTAGTTACCTTGTTTATCAAAACTAATTTCCGATAAATATTATTGTTTCATAGATAAGGTTTGCTAGAACTTACGATTCATGGGTTAATATTTAATCTGTTCTTAGATGATGATGGCTATGATTTATATCTATTATTGAGTTATAAATATTCACTTTACATGTTGGGGATGGAAATTTTGGGATATTTGATATTTTACATTTTATATCTTCTAATCTATCATTCCTTTATTCTACAAGTTTCATATATTTAACCAAATATAGTTTCTTTGCCCAATGAATCGCCATTTATTTCTAGCTTAAAAACACTATTGTTATTTTGGGGCACAATAAAGAGGCATAATTCTAATTTTGAATGCTAGGTAATTGGTTAGACCATGAGAAGAATATATTGAGATAACTAATTCTCACAGTTTTTGTGCTCATAACAAACGAATCTTATGGGTATAGGGAATGCATGTTTTACCTTATGATCCATTATTATCCTATGGCATTCACAACATGATTATGTCACTTTTATATATAATGAGGTAATTGGGGTGATGAATTATTGATTGAGACTACTAATGATATGTGTTGTAGAAATCTTGAGGATAGGGAAACTATTCAATTTGTGGAATAAAATTGTGCTATGCTTTGTAATTACTTTCTTTCAGCTTGCATGGCTTCCACTTTTTGCATCGCTTTCAGCATCATCTCAGCCTACTTTAGCTTCAACAAATGTTAGCCCATACATGTCATTCCATATTCTTATGGAGGTAAAACTTGAGGTAAAATAACATAATTTTTTTATTTATTAAAAGTTTAGGAGAATGTCATGAAAAACGACTGAGCATTATTGACTCATTTTTTTCAACCATTAGTTCCACTTCTTTACCACTTAGCATTTTTTAGAGACATTGAAGCGTTCAGTTTGGGGGAGTGTTACTTTCATTCATTTATTTATCGTGACCATGCCATTAATACTCTTTATCATCCATCGATCTCCTTATTCATTCACAAAACCTCCCTTATTCAATGTTGTTTTAGACCAAGCATAGATTTCAACAATGATTGTAGCAACCACCTCAATTTGTTTTCTAGTATAGCTTGAGGGTGTGCTAATTCTCCAGTTTGGGGGAGGAGTTGATATGCACATGATGGATGTTTTCTCCTCTCCTCCTCATTTAAGGCATTCAATTTCATCTTTATACAATGCATAAATTTATTTTTTCATATCTTAAAAACTACGAATTGAATTTTTGTGTTTCTAGATAGCAAAGAGCTACCATTAAAATACACAAACCTAGAAAATTTCAAGGTAAATCAGTTTGCAAAATTCTAAAAACAATGCACTGTCACCTACAAACATTTTTCTTATATCTCAGGGTCTATGCATCATCAATATCTAAGTTCTTGATTAGAGAAGAATTAATATAGTAGAAATTGTCTTGCAAAACTTCAGAAAAAACTAGTTTGTAATAATTCAGAAAATGGTTAATGAATTTTGTTCTTACTTGTATCATATTTTTCTGCAACTTCATATACATTTGGTTGAAAGTCAATATGCCAATTGTTAAACCTTCATCAACATCGTGATAATTGAATATCTATTATTTTAAAGAAGTATTTGAGGATGAAGTCATTTGTTCCATCAATATCAAAAGTTGGGGCGAGAATTTTGATTATTGTATTACAACATGGTTAATACAGAGGCATTGAGTTTCATGAGGACATGCAACATGTTCATTTTGGGAAAGATGTTGGGCCACTTAATTTTTCATTATTATGATCACTTTTTAACTTCTATTTCATCTGTTTCTACCATTCTTTATCATGTTATTTATTGTAATCTATCATATAGTTCCATTTTATACGTATCTATGTTGTTCTGAGTAAATAATACTTGTTATCCTTTATTTTTAATTAAATTGATGATTATTATGCATGATTTTTCCAATCATGCTTTATTAATGAATTTTTTATAACATCACTCACTATTTTAGCCTCCAAGATCTCTTCCAGCTTACAAATTTCATCTCCAACTCATAATCAAATATTCCAACTCCAAAATGCACTGGGATAAAAAGCAACCATTTTTCATTGGACGTTTCTAGCATATCAAGATGAATCTTGCAAATCCGAGGCATTGTTTTTGTGCAGAATAAAAAAAATTAATTTTCTCGGAAGCATATTTTTGAAATTCAGTTTGGATTGAGAGAAATGCAAGGTTCTTCACATGTCATTTTTGCAGATTTGTTGTTACAGATGTTTTCCAAATATTTCCAATTGCAATAAAAAAATTGACTTGTTCCAACTCAATCATGATAGAAATATATTTCAGATCTAATCTTGCTGATCAACTTGTTTTGGACAATACAAATTTTTAATGGAAATCAGTTTGAAATAATTTTAGTTGTAATTTCCCTTTTGTCTTTGCGTATTTAAATGAAAACATAGATCAAAGAGGGGGATGGGAGAGAATGAACAATTTTTGAACTGGATGCAAAGCTAAGAACTTCAATTTTATGTAATTATTTCACTCATATATTTTAATGAAGGAAGCTATTGTTGAGTTCTACATATGTTATTTGTAATCTGATCTGAGTTATTTCTCAAGGAGGAACTGAATCTTTGGTAGTTGGGCCCAATACCTTGGACGACATCCTACCTTCAGAAGCTAATTAGTTTAGTTATGTGTTTGTCCCTTTGAATTTCGATTCTTATCGCTTAAATTAAATTTCCTTTTTGATCAAGTAATTTTTTAGTTCGTGCATTTTCTAGATTTGTAGTTTCCTGCAATTTCTAGATGTCATTTATTTTAGTGCTCTAGATTAGAATTTGAATTATGTTGGGTGAAATAGGTTAAATTTCTAATTTTGCAAGGTATGTTTTAATTTAGCATTGATTTAGTTCGTGTGATTATCATAATCATTTTCTTGTCATTTACATTCTTCTCTCTAATTTAGTATTGTTTTTCAGGTCTTACATTTTATTTCTTGTCAAATGAACTTGATAGTGTAGAACATAATCATGAAAAACCAGTGTTAGTTGTCAGTATTTGCTTGCATATATTTTTCTGGTTTCCTTGAAATAAAAGGATGCTCCTCGGGTTGATAATTAATGTCTAGGTGATTAGTTGTGTTTTTATTGAGCAATTAATTTTCCCCAATAGTGGGTAAAACCATTGAATCAAAATTCTAAGGAATGAGATGTGTTTTTATAATAGGCATTTTTCTTTTTCTATCTTTGAGTGATAATATCAATATGACACATGAAGTTGATTTTTTTGGTTTTATAGTTCATAAGTAGAGAATTTCCCTTCGAGAATATATATATATATATATATATATATATATATATATATATATATATATATATATATATATATATATCTAGATCTGTGTGTGTGCACCAAACATTTTCACAGTTAATTTGCTTTTCCCATTATTTTATTTGCTTTTCTAAGATTTATAAGAAGGATATTTAACTACATTTCTTCCATTTATACTCAAGAATGTTGTATTTAGCGAGAGATTTTTTGCCGTAAATCACATGATATTTCTTTTGTCGACGCGTTTTGAACCAACCAATGTTTTACTTATAGATACATTCAACATGCCAATCTTGATGGTATGACTGCATAATTGTTTGAACAAATTTCGTTAGAGGGTGTTGTGAGTAGGAATAAGAGTAGTAGGATAATTTGTTTAGAGCTACTAATCATCACAAATTTGTCTCTTCTAATCTAGAATCCCCTATAATATCTACTAAATATTCCCTAGTAGGTTTTTCTCCTAAATCATTCCATCTCACTACAAAACAAATTGGAGTTGGCCAACAACATCTCTAGGTGCAGCATCCTTTGAATTCTCCTTCACCATAAAAATCACATGGAACAAAATTTTTTTATTTGCTTAAATGTCTAATATTCATGATTTTCAATACTTGTAAAAGTACCCAAACAACTTACCACATTCCAACCCATATAATCTACGATGTGGCCACTCACAATTGCATAAAAAATGGAATTTACAGTCAAGAAGGAATCAAAGGAAGAGTATTTCATTTAAAAGGTTCAAAGATGATATTAACCCTAAATCTAAAGAGTTAGTAGAACCTTTTAGATCCAAGAAGATTTCAAATAATTGTCCAATAGGTAAACTACAAACTCAAGATACTAACATATTGAATATTCTTTACAACATCTTCTATAAATGGGAAACCGAAGAAGTAGAATGGATTTCACTTATTGAAAGGAACATGAGACAAGGTATGTCCAAGATATTATACCATTGCATATTTTCCACGAGAAGAAATTCCACTTATAATTCACCAAGAAATATTACTGTAATTGTGTCTCATCATTGATAGATCACATATGCTCAGAATTTTCAAGTATTAGATAAAATATTAATCTTGAATTCCATGGGTTCCATCAATCTTTAGAAGTCTATGATCTATGTATATGTTGATGTTTGTGTACTAATATTTCCACATTTTCTTATTTTAAGTAATTATAAATGACATCCATTAAATACATGTAGGTGCAGTATTTTCTGCTTAACTATGAATTCCTAACACTAAATTCTTGCAATCATTATTTACACCAAACCTGCCAACCGCCAACCTTATTTTAAATTTATTCACATTCCCCTTATGCAATATCAACTATAATATTAGAATTTCCTAACTTCCCACTATGGTCCTCGATAGTTCAATTGGAATTAGAATCCATTAATTCTTGTATGAGAATTAAGTTTTGGTGTAGTATTGGGTGGATATAATATGCACACAACAAAAAAATCATCATACTAAATATGCACCTTTTCAAATATTGGATATTTCATACATACAAAGTTAGCTTTTTAACCTCAACCTCAAGGTCGTTATGCGATGTGCATCATTCTATAGATTGGCGTTGCAAAGATATAACTTTAGCTTTCCAACCTCAAGGCATCTGAAACCCAGGCATGCATATTAATATTGGAGCCCTGGAGGTGAATGTCAAATATGGGTTTAGATGGATATGTGTTAGTATCATTGTCTTATAAATATAATTTTTCAAGAACTACTGTTTCTTTTGCATTTGTTGGTGCTAGAGGCTTTATCTTGGAAATTTGTTTCTTGTAGTTTCGTGGAAAAAACTATTGTAACATCAATTATTATTATTATTGACACCATTATTTAAAATACTAGGTGATCTAATGAAACAATAGGATGGTGGGGTGACTTGTGGCTATATTGCACCCATCCATCCCTGCAAAACCACTAGCAACAACCACACTAGTAACCTATCTAACTATTCCTTTTTAAAGGTTTATTTTCTCACTTCCATGGCATCTCACCACATGGTTTTTGGTTAAATTCTTTACACTAACACTTACAACCACATTTCTTACATATTTCTTGCATCATTTGTAGTTTGGTTCTTATTTTTCTACATATGTGTATTCAATACATGGTCCAAATGACACTAGTAGTGTAAGGAATCTGTCACTTTGATGTAGGAGTATAACTCTTAAGTTTCTAACTAGTTGATAGACCCATGGGTTTTGAAATTGACCAAGGGAGTGGGTCTGCTAATTTTTTAATTATTTAGATTATTATTGTATTTCTAGATATAATGAGTTGGGGGGTTATAAGTTTGACAAGATGGAATCGGTTAAGTGAGAATGTTCATTGTTAGGCATGGGAGATCATAAGGGAAAGATATTTACATGATCGTAGGAAGAAGTTGGAAATATTATAGGATCTGAAAAAATTCGTTATTGTTTCCAAAATTTTAATTAATCATTGTAGGCCTGCAGAGAAGAGACTTAGAGGTTGAGTGTGAGTGTGGAGTGAGAAGGAAAGGAAGCCACAGTTAAACACGCCCACATTGTATATCAGGCCAATCTTAATTTATATTTGAATTTTATGAATAAAAAGTTTACTTACATACCTTCATTGTTATTATGAATTTGTTTTAATAGGAAATGATGTTTAATATGATTCAACAATTGATTGGTCTTCCTAGTGATAATTGACCACATGAAGTTGAATTTCCTAGATTAGAATTTTGAAACACCCCATTAAGGATTGAATTTGATGTGTCTTGATTTAAACTCACCTACGTTATATTGGAAGCATTATATACTTTATTTCATCTAAATTAGTTCGGGCTATGCCAAAAACATGATCTCAACAAACGGATATATAGAGGACATTGTGCCCTATTCGAATATTTCGAAATTCTACCTTTTGAATTTATTGGTGCACTTTTGAAGGATTCGATGGAATCCAAAATTGGTATAATTATGACTATTTCAGTTAATCATCTCTACATGTTTAAATATTGGATCAAATTTTACTGGATCGATTGGATTATGTTTTATGGACAATTTATCCACACTGAGAAATATTGACAGATTCATTTCCTATGGAATATCCTAGATGGATCATTGACCAAGGTGTGGTCAAGCTACTATATCTGGGGTGTTGTCTTTTGAAATATTTGTTGGAGGTTTTCCTAGAAGTGATCAAATCTATTGTGTACGTATCATGAGCATTGTCTGTGAAAAATTGATGGCCAAGCTCTAATATGCCAAAATTATGAAATTATATGTAACTAATATGCGTAGGTGGATCTCTTTATTGATGGTCCCTTGAAGGGTTTTGAGATATTGGATATTCAATGGTGGAGTTGATAATTGCATTGAGTTGAGAAAAAGGTCATAAATATGGTTGTTAAGCAGTCTAAGATGGAGATCACCCAATTGATGTGAGTTGGAAGGTAAATAACCCTTGCATACAAACTGAAATATTTAGAAAGGAAATTTTTCATTTGGAGTTGCACTAGAGGTAAATCGTTCTCACATTATCTATTTTATGAAAAACTAAGTTCTATTGTAATTTGAAGAGATTTAATACTTTGGAATTTGAATTCTAGTATCAAGTTAAATTGATATCCATGAGGAGTGACTCTCTAGATAGAGCATTCAATTTCTTAGCAATTATTTTGACTATTATGAAATTTGAAGCTAAACTTTGAGATGCATATACACATCTCAAAGATAGGTTGTGAATTGGAAATTAACCTTTGGTACTAAGATTTGTAATGGGATGATGAGCCTAGAACATTATGAACTTATCATGTGAACTATCAATTCTTATATGTGCAATTTCAAGGACAGCCATATCTCCTCACATAATTCATTAATGGGTACTAGATCAATGGGAGAGCACTTTCCTTATAACTAGGAGGTTGGTGGATAAATTCCATTGTGTCCTAACATGAATTAATCAATGATATTGTAGTTTAATTTTAATTAAATAATTTTTATATTTATTTAATTCAATGGTCAGATATTTTTCTGGATTCATTGTTTTGTATTGTCTTTACACAGACAATATGTCTTTAATCCAAACTATTGTCTTTGGAGAGACAAAAATGATATTTTATCCTAAGAGACAATAACACCTGTCCTATATATTTTCTTTATATAGATAATTTTTTAATACAAGAATTTGAGATACTCACTTAAAGACAATATTTATGGGAATGCACAAGTGTTTGTTGTCTCAAGTTAAGACAATTTACCAAAAAATTGTCTCTAATATTGTCTTAAAGCCTCCCTCTATCTTGTAGTGTTGATGCTTATTTTGCACACCTAGTTT
Source organism: Pinus tabuliformis (assembly GCA_031772625.1). NCBI lineage: Eukaryota > Viridiplantae > Streptophyta > Pinopsida > Pinales > Pinaceae > Pinus > Pinus tabuliformis. Next base: position 423,240,109 of record CM062811.1, read on the forward strand.
GCTGGAAAAAGCTCAACCAAGTAAATAACTATAGAATTCCATATCATGAAACTCTAAACCAATGCTTTATCAATGCGTTGGTGACATGAATAGCTTATTAATAATTTACTAATTAGAACACGTATAAGAAGTGTTTAGAAGAAATGGTCCCTGTGATTTTACTTTCAACATAGCAGTATGGAAGAATGGGAGGGGACATTAGGTTATGTACATGATCATCTATACTTCCACTTTATTTTTAGATTTAATAAATGTCTAGAGGGATGAAATATCTCAAGATGCAAACCTTTTTCTGAATGTATAACTTGATGAAAGATTTGCACCTCGTGAGACATGTCTAGGGGGATTGAAATTCTGATCACTTGGATACATCACGGCTTTCCAAAAGTTTGTTTCCCAATTGTGCTACCACCTGTAGACTATATTTATATAAATGTCACACATACACAGACACACACACACACACACACACACATTAATTTTATTAAAATGATGGTAATACATAAACTTACTAATATAGAGGAAATTTTTAAACATTTTTTATGATATCTTTTTATTTATCTTTTTAATGTGATATGCATAGCATTGATGTTATATATCGATAGATTTATATATAAATATATAATTCATGGTAAAAAATTGTTGTAATATATATATATATATATATATATATATATATATATATATATATATATATATATATATATATATATATATATATATGTATATATATATATATATATATATATATATATATATATATATATATATATATATATATGTATATATATATATATATATATGTATGTATATATATATATATATATGTATGTGTATATATATATATATATATATGTATATATATATATATATATATATATATATATATATATATATATATATATATATATATAGATATATTAATTAAATTTAAATATGAGTCATTATTTTACTTTATAGTGTGAAATGGATCTTAAATTTTTCTTCAATGGAATATGTATGAAATTTTTATTAACAAATAAATATAGGATCTGGTCTAGAACCATCACATTTCTTCAAAATTATTAATATTCCTTGCAATATTGAGATTAAGCATGGAGTATTAATCCAATCTCTCAATGAATTACTAGTGACACAAATAAATTAGTCCCATTCCAGCTAAAAAATTTCCAAAATGCTCTCAAGATCCAAATACATTGACATTCCATTTTTACTTCTTTTATGACTTAACTACTAGAGTATTTGATATACATAATTGAAGCCCTTAGTGATTTGAGGTTGAGTTCCATGTTTTTAGTTTATTTTTTCTTCTTCCTCTCTAGATTCCTTCTTAGAGTGCCTCCCTTGTCCTCTGTTTCTTGGTTTCTTTTTTCATCTCCCCTATTAAATTTGTTCTTTCTTATCTACTCAATATTTTAATGTTTGCCTATGATTTATTTGGAAGTATAGGTGTGTCACCCATTTCCTGCCCCTTATTCACTGAGGAATAGTCCATTTTTTCTAGAACTGAAGAGTTTTAATTATTGATTGAGGCAGGGCTTCTCTTTTTCCATTGAAATCATTTCCAGGGAAAATTTTAAGAACCACCCTAAATTTATACGTATAATAAATGGGCAAATCCCCATGATACATAGGAAAAATGGGAGGTGATTTTATCGCTAATATAATATGTATATATATATATATATATATATATATATATATATATATATATATGGCGAATATATCACCAGATTATATTATCTTGTGAAGTCTTGGCGAATGTTTTGTTAAAGTGTGAAACCATATATGATAATAATAAAACATATTCATTAAACTGCAATATACTAACATACATGTTTGGAAAAAAGAAACATAATTTTCACTTCCTACAAACAATGTTGCAAGTTTTAGTGGCCATGTTTGTAATGGTAGGAGAGATTAATGTTTTCTCTACAACTTTTTTCAAGCTACCACTTTTTCTAAGCTATCAAATCTCTTTCTTACTCCATAGACCCCAACTGCAAGATAAAAAAAAAAAACATCAAGTTTGTTTACCCCAACACCCCAACAAGTAGCAAGCGTCAACTATATAATATAATGAAGTAGTAGGTATCCCAAAGACTGAAGGGGATCTAATGGAAAGAAGTGAATGTTGTCAGAAGCCTTCCAATCAATATATAAATATATAAATATAGAATTATTATTATTTTAATTGGAAATCTTCAATTAAATAATAAAATTTATTTACATCTCTTCCAATCTAAATTCCTTATTAGCATAATTCAATACCTTCATACCGTTTTCAAGAGCATTGTAACATGTGGATTAATTTCCTTTTTGGTGCACAATCTATACCTTTTACGATAATATGGTGCAGTGATCCAACCCCTATAGATCATTACAACAAACTAAGAATAGTAGAGAAGATGAAAGGTTGTACAAAGTAGCATATTTTTCAAACAACTAATCCAAGATCAGTGCCTTAACTTTGTCATGAGAATATCATATTGAGAATGTTTGAAAAATGGTTGGAAATCTGGGCAGCAACTATCTCTCTTCTGCGAGGGTGATGCGGAAAGAGTTAAGATTTCATTGTTTTGAATTTTTTTTTGTTAAATCAAAAATCCAATATTAATGGAGATATCGATATTTTTTACTAAATTTTGTGAAGTGACTAAATGTAGCTTTAACCATTCACCTTAATGTTTTTTTTACAATATAATTTCCTAAGTCTATCTAATATCTTCATTTTCATAAAAGCCAACCTATATCCATGTTAACTCCACATCTACCACTCTTAGAGGGATGAAATCTATTTATCCCTCCCAGCACTTGGTAGACCATGGTATTACCATGGGTCAATACCTTGGGTTATCATAAACCTGGAGCTTAAAAACTACTATTAGTAATTTATAAAAATAAATAAAATTAATAATTGATTTTTATTTTAATTTTTTATTTTAACCTAGTTAAAATGTTTAACTGACATTAAATTACAAGATCCATTTTTACTCTTGATCTACCAGGCCCAAGAGGGATCACATTTTTTCACTCTATGTTAGTTTACATATCACATATTTGATCCAGAGTAAAGATGGACCTATGCTAGTTTAATTCCCCCTTTAAATAGGGTGCATTCCATGTGAATACCATGGGTCAATACCATGTGCCATATTTATTTTATTAATACTAATAGTAGGGTTAATAATGTTTTTTTTCATGGTATTGATAATAATTTGGCCCATGGTATTTGGCCCATAAGCTTCACCTAAATACAACACATTTTTGAGTGTCCTTAAATATAAGGTGGCTTATGGAGTAAATATTAAAAATGTTTTATTTATTTACCATACCTCTTGTTTATTTATATTTTTATTAATTTACCATACCTTTTTTATAAATATGGTATTTGTCCCATAATATTCAATTAAATAAAACCTCTTTTTTGAGCCTTCTTAAATAGAAAGAGGGTTATGGACTAAATATAGAAAAAAGTTTTATTTATTTACCATACCTCTACTTTATTTATATTTTTATTTGTTTACACATTTGCATGTTCATAAATATAAGGTGACATCTGGAGTAAATAAAAAAAATGTTTGAATTATTTACCATACTTCTCATTTATTTATATTTTTATTAATTTACCATACCTCTTTTATAAATATGGTATTTGGCCCATAGGACTCACATAAATGAAACCTCATTTCTGAGCCTTCTTAAACAGAAAGAGGGTTATGGACCAAATATAAAAAGATGTTTTATTTATTTACCATACCTCCACTGTATTTATATTTTTATTTATAACTATCATAAATACATTTTCTTGAAAATGAGGGCAAATGGAAGATTGTAACTCCTAATTTCGAGGGATAAATTTACTTGTTTTACCCTCTCCCTTAAAATAAGGTGGGCTAACCTCCATACCTAGTTTTTTTATAAAATAAATTTGAGGTGATTTGTAAAAATGTACTATGATACAAAAAATTTGCCTAATAAAAATATAAAACCCCTTAATTTAGCCCAAGGGAGAAAATTCACCCCTAAAATTTTCCGTGATCATTTCTTTTGTAGTTGTTTTTTATGGATTCCCCCTTCCCCTATTATGGAGTTACTTATTCCTCCTTTAGAGCGTCTTTTCACTTATTATTATACAATGCTTTTGATCTAGTATCTTCTTGTGATTGAATTATCTCAAATGGTTATGCTAAGGTTGTGGCTTCATTTCTATTTGGTGTTCTAGGGTTTTTGTTAACCATCACCTTTTCTCTGGTTCCCCCTTTTCACTGGGTCTTCCACTGATATTTTTGATTTTCATTTACTTCTTTCCCTTTCTCATTTTACACCTTTTTACAATCCTTGGAAAAGTGCCTTTCATTGTGACATTACAACATTTGAAGGAAATTTGTTCATAGTATAAAACCTAGCAGCAGCTCCATTCCCCCTATTTTAGACTAATTTTTCAGGGAAACCACTTTTCTATATCAACTTCTACCATATTTTTCCATAGGAAAAATGATACCCCTTGGGTTCATGCTGATCCATATACTTACCTAGATTGTTTCCTATAGTCTTCTAATGGTCATCCCTCTAACATGAAATAGGGAGTCTCGTTAGCCTTACCTATGCAAACACTGCATAAGGGATGTCTTCATGTGGGTTTAAATCCAATGACCACTTTCTTAGATACATTATTCTAGCCTAGAAAAAATATGGAACATTCCTATAAATCACATCTCAATATTTTTTAAATTAAAAAAGATAAGGAAAGAAACCATTACCAAATGCATAAAGACTAATCTTGTATTTCATAATTGGTTTCCAGATTTTAAGTATCGATTACTCCATCGATTAAGGGGATCGACACATTCCTATAAACTTGATTTATTCGTAAATGCCAGAGATGTTTCATCGAATCCCATGGGTAGGACAATAGATGCTAAGTTGTCAGCCTTTTTAACAAATCTTGATTATGTTTCATTCGACTGTGATTTATACCTAGAAAAGGCCACTAATGCCAACATTAAATTATTTTATTTATGGCCAACATTGAAATGGCGTTATATTATTAACAAATTTTTAAATACCACTTTTGAACAACATAAGAAGAATTACAACTCTCCATCATATTGGTTGTAAAAGCTCCTTTGAGTGCATAAGAATTTTTTTAGAGAGAGAGAAAGAGATTTTACATGTACTTTTTTCACTATAAAACTCAGTTGTATTTTTCTAAAATTTTAATGTAAGTATTTATTGGTATTATTTAATGTAACATTATCTTATAAGCATACATACGTGACAACATCACCTACATAATGGGTTGTAGATCCTATCAACCTTATAATAGAATGAAATTTTATAATTTTAGAGAGAAATAATGGATTTATATTAATTATTTAATATTTCATTGAGCTTTCTTGAATAATAAGCCAATACTTTATTTAACTTAGTCTATTGAGAACTTATATAGTAAAATCTTAAATACTTACGTGTAGCTTAGTGATGATCTTTTGCTAGCAAATGTATTGAATGATATTGATGGTAGCCTCAAAAGTGAATGTGTTTCCTTTGTTATTTATAACATTCCATATGCAAATATGTGTGTGTCTCTTTTAAAATTGTTGTAGGGATTGAGATAGTGTGAAGATAGTAGCAAATATCTTTGCAGCAAATTTTCCTTCTTTCTCACAATAATATATTATATGATTCATGATTACAATTTTTTTTTTTTGTCAAATTATGAGTTTGTATATAAATTGTCGTTATGTTTTTCAAATTATAACTTTTTAATTGTATTGACTTTGGCATAGGTTAGAAGGAATAAACCAAAATATGTTTGAGACAACTTAAATGATGAATTATGTAGATAGACATTCATTTTAACTTTTGGTTTAATACTTTTCTTATAGTATTGCACTTTTAATTGTTAATGCAGAGTATTGAATGATATCCATTGTAGCTTATGAAGGATATGCTTTTACTTTGTTATGTATCATGCCTATTTTTGGTGTTAATATATAATCAAACATATGTATATTTCAGTTACGAATAAATCACTACATATTAATTTTAACATAATATATTACATGATTCGTAGTTACATGCATTTTCTTAAATTATGAGTTTTTATATAACTTGTAGTTACATGAGTGTTTTCAACTTAAGAATTTTTATTTGATAGTATTTAGTCCAATTTTTACATTTATGTTATAGTATTTCATTCTATTGATTTTACTTGTGCAAAAAATGTTTTCATTAGCCCTTCAAGCGGGAATTCATTAGTTCATCAATTGGGAATTGGTTGAGGTATTTTTTGAGATTAGATAGTTTCATAATATTATTTATAATTATGTCCATGGGTGTACAAGACTATAATGATAAAAACTCATATCAAAAGCAAATTACATAGAATATGAATATTAGATATACATCAAGAAAATTAATAGTGACAATGTTTATCCAAAATAAGAATGAATATATATATATATATAGATATATATGTGTGTGTGCGTCTATATATTCATTTAGCGTAAATAATGTAAATGATGTAAATATAAAACATTTCCTAATAACTTTTCTCAATAATAAATTATTTAGGGAGTTGATATACTTTATTATGAAAAAGTTATATGATTAACCTTCCATTTTCATTTACATCGAATGCAATATTATCCCCTCTTTATAAAATCTCTGTAAAATATCAAATCCTTACAATTTTACATGATTCTTACTGTTATTTGAACTTATGACATGTAGTCCATGTGGTTTTCGATAGAAAATGATTGGGTGCATTCTTAAGGCACTCATAGATGTTAAGTCACTAGTTCAATTCCCCTCCCTATAAGGGTGATATTATTGATCATGACTATGATGTAGCCCCACCAATGCCAACCAAAAAAAAAAGAACTTATGACATGTAAGAGTATATGCATAATGATTCTTTTAGATATGTAATCTACATTAGTGATTTCATTTTATAAAAATTCTGTGTGGGTTCTATTTTTCCTTGAGATGATTTAGGCCACCAATTATGCCAGTGCATCTTCGAATTTCTTTTGTCCTTATGGTAGCTCATTCACCAAATGTGTTAACCTTAAGAGATAAAAAGAAGCTAGCCACATACTGCTACAATGAGAAAATATTTTCATTTAGCTTGCAATGCCATATCTAGAATGGGAAAGGATGATAAAAATAAACTTGAGTAAAAATGACAGAAAATGTAAATAAAAGAGTACAAATTTATCATATTAGATGAATTTCGTTCTAGTTTTTCCATTAGGAGTGGAGTATCAAGTAGCAGAGAAAGAAAAATTCAAGTGAAGCATGGAAGAAATGAGAGGGACATAAGATATTAGACTTAATAGTAATGAAAATACTATTAATATGAGACATATAAGGATGGTTTATTGAAAACAAAATTATGAATCCAACATAAGTGCAAAGTCTGAGTTCAAAATAGTGAATTCAGCTAATAAACACTCATTTAATGATTTTAATGGTCTACTTGAATGCTTATATTCAAAGAGATCAATAAGAGTAAGGAAAAAATTTAGACTCTTTAAAAATTCTTTTTTTATTGTATAAATACTTCATACAAAACAGAGGATGATAGAAAAATTTGTAACACAAATTATTTACGCAAATATTTCAACAGATAAGGCTATGGGTTGAAGGTTACATTAATAACATTCATATCAAAAATGAACAAGGATGAAAAATGAGAAGCTTAAAATAATAAAAGGAAATAATAACATGGCTATAGATAGATGGGATATGAATCCAGGCACAAACCTCTAATAGAGAAGTTACAATATGGCCCATTGTGGTCACCATTCATAACACAATCCTCTACTTCCCAAAAAGTGTCCTCTCCCCTTTGTTTCACTTTTGGTAGTGTTGTTATGCTCCTCAAAGGTTGAGTTGATGCCCAAGTTATGGAATTGTCTTTCAAAATACATCAATGATTAGGATTTTTAGAGTTACTTGACATCTATGAAGTTAGGTGTCCCATATTTACGAAAAATAGGAAATATGATTTTATTTATGATTTATAACATCTTGATACCACCTCATTAACCATGCTTGTTTTCTTCCAACCTTTCAAACCTTTTCTATTTTTTACACTTGTTCGGGTCAACATCTATGTGTTTTACATTGATAATTATCTGAAAATCAATATTTAATTATTGTCCACGTCTGGTTGACCTAAAAAAATCATTGACCAAGAATTTGGACTGTAATGCATTGTTGAGGAGTCACACAATCACTGTAATCATAAAATTTCTTTCAAAAAAACCATTCCACCACTTCCTTGATATGTCATGATAAGGATTCATCCTTTACTAACCGAATTTGTAAACAATTATCAAGTAATCAACTTAATATGTACTCTCTAGTTGGACTAAAATAAAATAAGTATACAAGTTCATTATGACTAGACAAGTTGAACAATTGGAATCCTTTTTCAAATTTTCATAGTTCCATTACTGAGCCAAATGATGCATTCATTGAGACTAGTTAATATATGGTATTGCTTACTCTTGGACTAGTGGGGATCCACTTAATTATATAAATTTCCTTAGTATGCACGTTGAGATCATGTAGACACCTATTATTCTTTATACTCCATATTTTTCTATGAAGTCATGAAAATAATAAACAAGAAGTGTCCCAATAGGGTCCCGTTACTGAGATTAAGAAACCTTATGTGTTTATTTCGTCTACCAACCTCTTTAAAAGTTTTTTCTTCTTTGAAACCTAGAAAGCATGTCTTTTGTAGCCTATTATTGAAATCTCTACCCTATTAAAAATTCCATTGGCAACAAATTATTTCTTGATGTTATTATCCTTTTGTGAGAGACACTTTCAATCATTAAAACAAGTAGAGGTAAAGTTATGAACAATAAGCTAACCCTTAAGAGTTAGTGAGAATTTCTAAAAATTTGCAGTAGTATGAGAGACCATGCATAGAGGAAAATATCTTGGATGTAAAGGAACTAGAGCATAGTAGGGAGGATGGTGTAGGATATGAAGATGCGAAGTAAAAGCGAATCACACGAAGCTTAACACAATGACAACTAGGAGAAAATGTGTGCAAGTAAAATTTTGGCAAATCAGATCTGAAGGAATCTAGAAAAGATGGGAAGGATAATCATGATGTTGGCCATGGGAGATATTTGCAGGAAAAGGCAAGTTGGAAGAGTGGAGGAAATACCATTAGAATATATTATGGCCAACGACTAACTATCAACTCTAGGATAGTTGGGGGAGGCTGTCAAAAAATAACAAGGTCATTAATTGGACATGTATATTGGTTGAATTAGATGGGGATCAAAGGCATGGTCACATAGAAACTATCCAAGGATGATAAGAAGGCCGGTCATCTCGAGTTTTGCGGTTGGTTAGATATTTGGAGAATAATTAGTGTTGTTTTTTCTATTGTATTTATTCCTAGTTGATTTCTTGTTGCTTTAGTTTTAGTTCTATATGTCAATGGTTGTTTATTTAGCTCAACAAGGAGTGGAGTCTATGTATTGAATCTAGTATTAAGTGTATAGTCTATATACAGTGGTTGATACTTAGTGATATAGAATAATGTAATGTTTTATGCCTCATCATGCAAGGCTAATGAGCTAGTTTGAAACACCCTCTATTGTAGTGTGTTACAAAATTTTCTATTGTGAAGTAATGGAGAATGAATGGATTCTCCAAATATTTTCTTGTGAATGTGTGTATTGTTTACTGTTACTGTCATTTTATTTAGGTAAAGTTAATATAGAATTCTGTAGTTAGCTTCCCAACATTAGAGGCTACCATGATAGTCATGTTCTCATTGTGTTAATATTGTGGACATCAAAAAGAAAATCAACCACCTATAATAGGTTTTTGTAAAATATTGTGCAGCATAAGACATTAGTATGGCTTTATACTCCTTTCTTGTTAGATGTAATGACTTCCTCACAATTATTTACATAATTACTACCATACATGAAGCAATTCCATCTGATTGTAGAAACCCGGTTAGAGTAATTTCCCGTGAAACCTCAAGTGAGACGTCATCCACTCTCTAGATGATGTCAATCTTGAATTTTGTACCTATGTTCATTCTTCATACTTTATATTTTATCCCTTCAAACATATAATGAAAATGTAGGACATGCTCTTCTTATCATTATTATTGATTATCCTTTGAAAATATTAATGTAATACATTTTCTTCATGTAGGTACAAAACTGAAAATTTGAATTTTGAATTTCGAATATTTGGCTTCAAGAAATCCAAGTCAGCCCTACTCCTAGTCAAGTGAACCTAGTTATTGAGACACCTACTCAGATAGCCAATCTACTATATATATGAGGCATTCAGCCTCCTTACAAAGTGATAATTTAGATCATCTAAGGAAGAAGAAAGGGGGAATATTTGAGGAAAGGAATAAGATGAATCTAAGGCCAGTTTAAAGATAAATGCAAGGGTTGATTGGAGGATGGAATTTTTTAGATGGAAAGTAATGAGACAAACCTTTGCAGAAGACAGTAGGCTAAATTTCTATGTGAATTTGGAGGCGAAATTTCGGTCTAAGGAAATCATATTATACTGAGTTTGTGCAAAACACTTATGACTTGACTAGGAGGCAGCTAGATCTAGTTTCACCTTGTTGTTGAATATATTACTTAGGTGTATCTCTTGTTGCACTGAATAATTTCTCTTAGGAAGAGATTGTTTGGTTTTCCCTATGTGGGATTTCATGTGGTAAACTCTTATGTTCTTGACTTGGCTCTCTCTTTATGATCCTAATGTCTATTATTGAAGATATTATGTGTAATTGGTTAATTATTAAATGTGAATACGAAATCATATAAGTGAACATAATTATACGTAATTATCAGTAAAATACTCAACATGGTATCAAAGTGTAACATCCCTCAATGTACATTGTACAAAATACACATGATTGTAATTGTTTACTAATTTTACTAGCATGTAATATTCCCAAAAGACTTATCCCATACTCCTTAACTAACAATAAAATGATATAATCATCATCATTAGGTGAAGTAACCTTACAAAAGGAATAGAAAACTTGATAAAGTAATAATCATTAACGCAACTTATTAACATAATGCTTTATCCTATAGCTTTAAATCAATAACATTGTTAATTTAATCAAACTTATTAATAACACATTGAATGATGTGAGTTTTGATGCCATGCAAAGTAGAAACATCATCAAGATAAAAAAATGAGAAAATACATAAATGGACACCAATATACCCTATAAATGACAAAGGGAAAAACTATAAAACATTTCTTATTTAAATGTTTTATGAGGGAGTTCAGCACTCACTCAATGGCAACAAGGGATTCCATCCCTCATTCACTATTGAATTCTTACAAAGAAACATAATCCTTACTTCAAACATAATTAACTAATGTCCATTACCTTAAACATGATGTCATTTTTCCCAACGGATTACCCAATTTCTGTGTAGCATGGTTGTTTCCTCCCATAATTCACTCCTTGAAAACAATGTTTAACTATCCTTCACTCTGCATGTAATAATAGTTAAACACAATGACCTCATTGTCTATCATAATATTAGTTATAATCAACATTTTGATTTCTACAAAAGGGATTAGTTTTGACTATGAGTCCATTCTTCGCATAAGTCATGATTATTTCCTGCAATCACTATTGTCACCAACTCTATCATCATGATTTATCTGAAAAATCAATTTATTTATGCCCAAAAGATTATGACTTTTTAATCTAATAAATAAAGTGAGAGAATCGAAATATCTTTATCTCAAATATTCAATATCTACCAATTAACATGTTATAATCATTAATAATCATCTTCACATTATACCCCTTGGCCTGGAAACACTTCCTTGCACATGCATAAATTAGAGTAAAGTCATATCCATAACTCATCTTTTACATTTAGAAGAATCATCAAGTACTTAGCCATGACTATTTACGTATGAAAAATCATTATCTAGAAAACCACACTTAAATTGCATTTAATCCAAATGTAAAACCATGGGAATCAATTTGCACAACCATGGTATTGTTTCTTAATTGTTCTTCTTGTTGCAAAACCATGAGTAACAATCTACTTGTTCTTTTAAATACAAAACCATGGGTACAATATACATGTACTTTTAAATACACAAACATGGGTACAATATATTTGAACTCATTAAAACGAAACCATTCTTTTGTTCGAGTGCAACAATGTAAGTTAGTACTATAAAATATGGTTAATATTGTTGTTTGTTATTCCCAAAGCATAATACAAAAGCACATAGTTGTAAGTGCACATCTATTTTCTTCTCCATATTTCAAATTCATACAATTATAACACTTGGCCTATATATCCATTTCACATGCTTTAGATAAATGGATATAGTTATAAAATCACACCTATTTATCCATGTTTCGCATGCATTAATTAAATGTATACAATTATAAAATCTCCCCTATTAATCTTTATTCCAAATGCAAAACTATCTTTAAGTATACAATAATAACTTTCCATATCCATGTGAATGAGGAACATGCATGTAATTATAAAACCATGAATTTTTATCAGTATCTCAAATTCAAGAATGTTTATATTAGTTTGCATCTGAATAAAGAACGTTCATGTAGTTACAAAACCTGAATTCAAAGGAATCACCATAGTTAACTTATCTTTATATGAACAAGAACATAGTTTTAACTTATCTATAAAATCTTTTCAACAAAAATATCATGGTTAAATTATATTTCTACACACTAGAACCTTGAAATATTTTTAAGATATTAACACACAAGAACCCTGCAATATTTTTAAATAGTTAAACACACAAGAACCATGTAATATTTTTCAAAGAGATTAACACAGTAAATTTATCTTTCTACCCATTTAACCATTCAATCTTTTGAAGAAAATAAACATACTCAACCTATGTCTCTATGTACAAGAATTCATGAAATATTTTTATAAATTAAACCTAGTTTACCTATATCTCTATGCATAAGAATTCATGAAAGTTTTTCCGAGAAGCACTAACGCATACCTCAAAATATGCTTGACTAACCTCTTCATTCATTTCTCCTCACCTTCAACTTACATGAAGAAACTAGAGGATGAAATAGAGAATGAGGCTTGCCTTTGATGAAGCCTTGACCTATATTATCCTTTAAAACAACTACATACATAGTAACAATCACATATTGTACATTCATAATAAAACCATCTTTGAAATCGAGGTGAGTCGACATTTTAGCTTATGCTTCTCCCACATCTCCATTTGGCCTTGTTTTCATAGTGTGACTTTTCTCGCTTTCATAGTGTGACTTTTGTCCTATGTGATAGCTCTATATTCAGAGCTTACACAATAAACCCATGATTATTTTTATGCATGCAAGCTCCCACACCAATATTGTGAATTTTTTTGTTATCTGTTATGTTGTGTCTATACATCATATCAAACAAGACATCAAAATGTTTCATGCAACCTGATATAAAGTGTATTAAAGAATCATCCCCTATGCGGATAATAAGGTTGCATTATTTCTATATTAGATGTTAAATACCTTCACAATAATAAAAAAATCACACATTTATTGTGGATAAGGGTACAAAATAATTGCTCTTACACTAGGCATTTTAGTGACTACAGAACTATGAGGTCTCATGTTTTTGAGCACGCCTCTTAGAGTTCCATTTCGATGGCCATTCTAAATACATTGTTGACTTCTTATATTAGGTGATTATTGTATCTGATGTGACATATCGATTTATAATTCAATGACTCAAGATGGTATGTCCCTCCTCTTATTTATTTTAGGGATCAATTTAATAGTCGATACATTCAATGACGAGTTTGGAACTTTTATTTCAAAACCCCATTATTCATATGAAAACATGTTTCCTTATAATAGAATACTAATAATCATATGCATTACTAACAAATTACAATTAACCAATTTTTCCATCAATACTTGGCTTTCTTGGGTTATACTTATTCACAAAAATGAATGCATCCATGCACGTTATTTTTTATCTAATGCCAAATGTTTTAATATGTAATTCTAGGGATATTACATTTTGTCCCCCTTAAAGATAACAACATCCTCAACATTCATCTCATCATCATTATATTTTCATCCAATCTTTATCTCCTACTAGAACTTAGACTTTTTTATTTAGGTTACTTTATTTCCTGCAATCTACTTTTTAGATCATCTTTTGCTCATGACATTTGTCCCTAGTCATGATAAATTTGTAACGAGAGCAACCAAAAGGGTATCCTTCCCCCTCAAAATGAAGGATTTTATTTTCAAAAAAATACCAATAAGTAAAGGTAGTAATGTTTTATTAATAATCATAAATATTTATGGCCCAAAAAATATTCAATTATTACTTTGAACCTTTTATCCATTATTCAATTTGCTAAAAACAAGACAAGAAATCTTTATAAAAACTATTTTTTACTCTCTAATACCCTTGGAAGTTGTGGCCATTCCACACATATTTTACTTACAAGTGGTTTATCAGTTCTGAAAAACACTATAAGAGTGGTTTATCAACTCGACAATAAGCACCTTGGTTGGTTTATTACCCTCCTTGGAAATCACCCCATGGCGTATGCAATCCAATGAGTATTTCTCAATCAAAATCATATTCTTTTTTTAATCTCAATATTTTCAACCATCAATCATTTATCACAGTTTCTCTGCATGTTCTTAGAGAGCACACAATTCTCTAATACTTAAATTAATAATGTAGTCATAACTACATAAGTGCATATGGTCTTAGCCTTGGTAAACAAATCAACTAGTCTAGTTTCATGAATTCTTAGAATACAATAGAGGCCACATTCGAACAAGAATTCCAATAGTTCCTCCCTATGTTCTAGGCTCCTTTCTGTCTAGGAAACCAATCTGAAATATTTCACATATTTATAGCTCCTCAACCCAAGTAGTGTCATGCTAGTTATGGGTATAGGTCTAATATGTATCTCCAAATGCACGTTTAAATTTCGACTTCCTTATCGCCCATAGTCATTTTCATACATCTTCTACCCACGACATTTATCTCTAGTCATGTTAGCTTTTCGTGGTCTTCCACCGATGACATTTATCTCTAGTCATGTTAGGTCTTGGTGGCCATATCAGCGAAACAGGGTCATCCCTTGGGAAAAATGGAGGGTTTTTCTTGTCCCTTCATGGACCATAACTTATTTTCACTATTTCTTGGTAGTTACGAGTTTAGCCTCTCATGGTATCTCCTCTATTACTCCAAAAAATATTAGTAAATAAAATTTTTTCATTTCACCAATAAAAATTTACATTCTCAAAGAATATTTACTTTTCACTTTTTGGTTTCCCAGTTACATGTCCTATTAGAAAGTCATTTTAAAATAGATTTACCACTTTTCCTAGACATTGTTTTTCAATCTACATAAAAGATTATCTCATAGTATTGAAGCATCTCCCAATTATCATTTATGATTCCTAGCAGCTCATGGTTCCTTCAAATGTTTCGGGCCCTGCTACCTAAGCGTCCTCATGGTTTTATACTTTAATCCATGCAAAATGATATCTCATTTTCATGAATATGCATCTAACCATAAGTTATTATGCAAAATTACTAAATTTAAGTTAGTCGCGCAGACTTTCCTCATCAAGGAAATTAGTAATGTCAATTGATTTATAATATTTCGTCGAGATTATGTTGAACAATGACCATGAAGACATCACAATTCTAGAACAAAATGGACCTAACTCATTAGGTTTAATATGTAGTATTATTAACAATATGCACACAGAATAGATGAATTTACATTGGATAAAAATGAAAATATGTTTTTAGATGCATGTTGTATACATACTCGTTCATAGTAACACCACCTTTGAATCATCAACTTGTAGAATTACATTATGATGTTTGAAGTTTTAGCAATCAATGAAATCAACAATACCTACTTGTTACTAGTTTTATAATTCATCGCATGCATTCCTCTTAATGGAAATTACATTACTAAACTATAAAACAACCTTAGCTACCCTCATCAAGCTATTTATAATTTATGCATGTTCATAAAAAAGGAAAAATCCCCTTTTCTTTTTGCCTCTCTATTTATTAGTCACTTTGTAAGGTACTTTTTTTTTATCATGGTCTCAGTTCTTGTAAAACAGTCAAGAGTTTAAAGTCATTTTTATGCATGGTCAAACAAATATCCACTTCCATAGCTATAATAGTTTCTTGCATACTATATTAGTATGCATAAAAGGCTACACAAAGATTTAATCATATAAGAACACCAATTTACAATTAGGAAGTGAGTGTCAATGACAAATAGTGGTAGTATTTTAGAAGTAATAGCAGACTCAAATTCGAATAATGTACTACCACCATTAAACACATAAAATGAGAATGAACTACCATTATAAAATTGTCTACAATTTTAATAATAATCTCTAACAAATCTGAATGATTCACATTCTAATCAACTTATCGCAATATAATTTCAGATACAAGTGTAATTTTTTTTTGACATATTGCATATAGTCTATTAGCATTGAACTTACCAACATTGTTTGGACTAATGTTTTTAACAAACCTATGGTATCATGTGATGCCAATTCACATGAGAATAATGTAATTTACTAAATAGGAAATGTCTCCATGTTATCATAAATTTAATCGACATTCAAGTTAATCAACCATTGGCCATTATGATTATACTAAGAACCATTTTAATCAACAAGACCTACCACTTTACTCATTTCTTATTCTTGGCATTCAACAGGATTATTTCATGTTTTTTAACCATTCTAAAATGTTATCAACAAGAAGGACAACCCTCGCCTTACTACATTCTTTCACTATCACATTATTTTCATTATTGACAAAGTGATGCATACATTCATTATTTTCTCATGTGTGTAAGCAATGCATTCCAACTCCAAGAATTTTTATTTTAATGCACCATTAAACGCTATCATAAATGTATGCATGCAAGGTTGGTAGTTAATCCACACTCTCACTCTTTACTGTGTGAGTGTTAAAAATTGTCCATAATGAGTCGAACATAATTTTTACCTCTCTTTTTATCCACATAAGGACTCAAATTTCATTAGAACAATTATTATTTAAACCAATCATTAGCACTATCATTCTTCAATGCAATGATTAGCACTATCATGTATTTCATATTAAACACAATCTACTTCACACATTGCCATGTAATTTCATTAGTATCATACCCGAGCTTATATCCTATAGAATTATACGTTTACTCCCTCTCGTTGTTACAAAACCCAAGAGGTGTCAAAGGTGCAACCATTGCTCTAATACCATTGCAACGTCCCTCAATAAACCTCATACAAAATACAAAGGATTAGAACTTTTTACGAGTTCTACCAACTTGTAATATTCTCAAAAGATGTATCCAATACTCCTTAATTGATCATCAAATGATATAATCATGATCATTAAGTGAAGTAACATTAGAAAAGGAAAAGAAAATATCATTAATTAATAATCATTAATTCAACTTATTAACATAATGCTTCCTTCTACGGCTTTGCATCATTAACAATGTTTATTTAATGAGCCCTATTAATAACATTTTGAATGATGTAATTTTCAATGTCATGCAAGGTAGAAACATAATCAAGATAATAGAATAGGAAAACAGATGGACATTGATATACCCTAGAGACTTCGAAGGGAAAAGAAAACGAGCGTTTATTTTATTAAATGTTTTGTGAGGGAGTTCACCCCACTCACTTACAACAAAGGATTCCATCCCTTGTCAGATTTTGAATTCTAACAAAAGAAAAATAATCCTTAATACAAATATATTTACCAAATAGCCACTACATTAAACCCGATGTCATGTTTCCCTAAACATCACCCAATGTCTTCATGGCATGGTTTTCTTCTACAATAAGTTACCCATTGGAAACTATATTTGGTGATCCTTCACTCTACATGTAACAATAGTTAAACATAAGGAACTCATTACCTGCCATATTATTAGTTATAATCCACCTTTTTATCATTGGAAAATGGATAATTTGGAATATCAATCCATTCCTGGCATAAGTCACATTTCTTTCCCCCAACCATTATAGCTAGTGACTCTATCTTCATAATTTTTCTGAAAAATAAATGTATCCAAGCCCAAAGGATTATGAATTTTTAATCAAATAAATAAAGTGAGTGAATAGAAATATCTCTATCTAAAATATTCAATCTCTACTAGTTATCATATTTGAATCATTAATAATTGCCTTCAAATCATACGTCTTGGATTCTAAATGCTTTCTTGCACATGCATAAATTAGAGTAAAATTCATATCCATAACTCATATTTTACCATAACGTGCATCATCAAGTACTCAACCATGAACATTTACATATATAATACCTTAATCATTATTGCAAAACCACAATTAATTTTCATTTAATCTAAATGAAAAACCATGGGAATCAATTTAGACAACCATGGCATTGTTTCTCAGTTGTTCTTCATGTTGCAAAAGCATGGGTAACAATCTACTTGCTCTATTAATACAAAATTATGTATACAATATACTTGTTCCTTAAATACAAAACCATGGGTAAAATATAGTTTTTCCCTTTAATATAAAACTATTATTGTCTTTCCAATGCAATGACATAAGTTAGTACTATAAAATATGGCTAATCTTATTGTTTGTTATTCCCAGAACATAATAAAAAAGCACACACATCTATTTTCTTCTCCATATTTCAAATGCATAAAATTATAACACTTTGCCTACATATTTGTATTTTACATGCATTACATAAATGCATATAATTATAAAAGAATGCCCACGTTTCACATGCATTAATTAAATACATATTGTTCTAAAATCTCCCCTATTCATCCTTATTTCAAATGGAAAACCATCAAATGGAAAACCACCTTTAAATATAATAGTAATTTTCCATCTATATGTGAAAAAGGAGCATGCATGAAATTATAAAACCATAAATTTTCATTAGTATCTCAAATGAAAACTACGTTTATATTAACTTGCATGTGAATAAAGAATGTGCATGCACTTACAAAACCTTATCTATTCAAAAAAATAACCATAGTTAACTGAAATTTCTATGTAAAATAACATAGTTTACTTATCTCTGAAATATTTTCAACAAAATATCACCATTAAATTATATTTCTATGTTCCAGAACCATGCAATATTTTTCAGAAAATAATCATAGTTAACATATGTCTTTGTGTAGAAAAATTCAGGAAATATTTTCAACAAAGTAAACCTATTTAACATATGTCTCTATGTGCAATAATTCATGAAAGTTTTCAAAGAAAAATTAGTGCATAGCTCAAAATATGCTGGACTAACCTCTTCATCAGATTTTCTCCTCTCTTTCAAAATGCATGATGGAAGTAGAGGATGAAATAGAGTAGGAGAATTTTCTTTAATGAATCCTTGACCCTTTTTAGCATTTAAAACAACTAGGGACATAATAATAATCACATGCTCTACATTCATGACAAAACCATATTTATATTTGAGGAGAGTTGACCTTTAAGCTTATGGCTCTCGTGCATCTCCATTTGGATTTTTTTTACTAGTGCTAACTCATGATTTTACTTACACATGCAGGCTCCCACACCAATATCATGAATCTATTTACTATTCATTATGTTGTGTCTATGCAACAATATTAAATAATATACCAACATGTTCCATGCAACATGAAATAAAAATGTATTAAATATTCATGCCATTTGGGTATGAGAAGGTTCTATTATTTTTTCATTGGATGTTAGAGAGCTTCACAAAAAAAAACCTCATATTTCTTGCAGATAAGGGTATAAAACCATTTCTTCATCATTGGGCAATTTAGTGATTTCACAACGCTGAGGTCTCATGTTTTCAAGTGAGCATATTAGATATCCATTTCGATGGTAATTCCAAATACATGGAAGCTTTATTTCATTAGGTGGTTATTGTATCTGATGTGATGGCTTGATGTGATTGCTTGATTTAGCATCCAATGACTAAGATGGTATGTCTGTCCTCTTATTTCTATTAGGGATCAATTTAATGGTTGATACGTTCAACCAGAAGTTCTAAACTATTATTTCAAAAAACTCTTTGCGATTAAAAGATGTTTCCTTATTACAAAATATTAACAATCATACGCATTACTAGCCGATTTTGATTAAACAGTTTTTGCATCAATTCTTGGCTTCTATTTATTATTTCTTGGGTTATATTTATTCATAAAATATTAATGCATCGATGCATGTTATATTTTATCTAACGCCAAACGTTTTAATATGAAATTCTAGGGATATTACACAAAGTGAGCATAAAAAAGAAACCAATTATTTCAAGTTAATCTTTAGGGGTTGTTGTTGCCCTAGTCCAACTCTAGTTGTAAGGAATATATAAAATATCTCTAGAGGAAACTAAGATCTATTTGTGCCCTTGAAGACCCATTTTTCCTAATATATGATATATGTTTTTAGTACAAGTCAAAACCCAAAACTTTTGACAAAATTAAAGGATCTTTGTGATGGTTAAGTAAGGGTTGGGGTCTGTAGATAACAATGTGAATTCAAGAAGGAAAAAAAATTTCAATTTTTCCTTAGCGAGATTGATCAAAGACCAGAATTCATTCTTAAAGTTGAAGTATGCTTGGAAAGGGTTAATGTCTTAGTCTATAGGCCGAAAGGCCTCAAATATTTTTAGTAGGCTATCACATAGTCTAAAGAGACCTTATGGCTATTGCAGTAGGCTGAGAAAAGCCTCACACATGAAGTCAGAAGTTCCAAATTCCTGAAAGGTTGAATATGCCTATAGGGAGGACTCACAATCTATCTCAGCTTGGAAAACCTCATATTGTATCAATAAACTAAGGCCTAGAACATATTGCAGTAAGGCCAAAAATTAAGTTCTAAATATCAAATCAATACTAATGATAGAAGTTCGAGTGACGTAACAAATGACATCGAGTCAAAATGTAATAGTCAGCCTAAAATTTGTTTTGACATGTAATTCTTTTGTGATCATATTGTTGTATAATAAGATAAAATATTTGAAGTGTAATTGTTTTACAAGGAGAAGCATTCAACATAAACGTGTCATGTTTATACTGAGATGATTACAAGTATTCTAAATCTCTGACAAATGACCAATAGCTTGGGGAATGGATAAAGCAACCTTAGAAAATTGTTTGCAAAATGAAAAAAGCCTTAGGATGTTATAAGAGGGAAAACGTGTCCTTGGGATCAATAACAAGATATTTAGGAGCCTTTAACTCTTGAAGTGTAAGTATAAATTCCATAGTAGGCTAGTCAAGGATTATTCAAAGAATGGTTGGGGACCAAATTCTAGAATGTGCAAATTGTAGTCCAATACCTAGTTTATTATATTCCTTTGACATGTTATAAATGACTAGTAAGGCTAGTTAACCATGTTTCCTTGTAATTCAAAGGAAAAATTATATCTTGAATATATGCTAGGGCTATGCAAAATATATTACAGATTGTTTCCAAGGAAATAACATTTCTTCCCTGCAAAGCACATTACAATGATGAGCTATTCCAAAAAGTTATTAGATATCGGAAAAATACCAACAAAAGTGTACGAAACTCTTAGGTTTGACACTTGGAATATATGGTATGTTTCATCAATTTAGTTACATTCTCAATTTTGAGTAATGGTTTACTTTGAAAAGATTCTCATAGACCTCAAGTACAGGGATCTACCACTTAGATGCTTCATTGAAAACTCTTGTATCATAGTTGTGATCATAGGAATGTATCAAATGTCTGAGATCCTTAAAGAACCCATCACGAGAAGTTATGATAATTTTTGAATGAGTCACATCACCTACAATTTTAATAATGAAAATTGCATGCATACATAAATATTCTAATATATACCTACTCATCTATTTAATGAAATTCATCTTAATATTTCAAATAACAACATTATAATCTAGGGAAAGAAGATGCATTAATTACTTTATATGGATGGGATATATTGGAATATATTTCTTGCACAATCAAGGAGATAAGGAAAGATGATCTATGTTATGCCTCCGAAGAAAGCACCCAATGATATCAAGTGAAAAGGAGGAAGAGTCTATCTCCAAGTTTAAAAGTCCTCTTAGAAGGTCAAGAACATAACCAATTGAAGACATGTTGGATTGAAGTTATTAAATGGATTTATTGTAACAATGATCTAATCTCAGATATAGTGACTCATGAAAAATATTGCATCTACTATTATGGGTATTTAAGTGCTGAAATTTTTGTGAATGATGAAGTCCATTATTTTAACTTTGTAATGAAGACCAAGCCTCTAAGGACAAAACATTCTTTGATTGATTTATGACAATGATGGAGTTAATATCATGTGTAAAGAGCATATCAACTCTATTATTTTGATATTTAAACCTTATAAATCCACGGTTTGAAAACCCTTACTCGATAAAAGAGCCTGACTAAGAAATCCTTAGGGTTTAGGTAAAACATTCTAGGACTAGACCTAGATTAATGCTTCTGCTGACAGAAGAAACCCTAACTCTAGAAAAGAGGGAATGAAATCATGAGGATGAGGATGATAAATTTACAAGGTGGATGCAAGAGGGCTAAGATGAAGGGGGAGATAACATTTCGATATAATTCTCAAACTATAGTTATTTTATATCTCTTCTCTTCGATTATTACTATTGTTATTTTATTTTTAGTTACTCTTTTATCACTACAACAAAACCCTATGATTAGCATCCATTTTTTCTTACTTTTTTGTAACTAGAGCCCATTTTTTGCACTATTTTTGTCCATTTATCAAATATGGTACAAAACTTGATGAAAACTTTGCACTGAGTTTTGCACCAAGTTTAGCACCAGGTATTGTAATAGGTTTTTGACCAGATTTTACACCAGGTTTTATGCCAAGTTTTGTCGCATCCTTTGCACCATGTTTTGCATCAAGTTTGGAACCTAATTTTGTTTCACCAACTTTTGCATCCTCTATTGCATCCATTTTTCCCTTACACTTGCATCAACTTTTGCTTCATCTCTTGCATCCTCTTTTGCATCATTTTTAAATCACCTTTTGCGTCCATTTTTCCATCAGATTTTGCATTCCCTTTGCACCAAGTTTTTCATTGAGGTTTGTGTCTAGTTTGGCATAATATTTTGGATCTACTTTTGTTACATCCACTTTTACATCTTGTTTTGAATCCATATTTTTATCCTCTTTTTCCTCTGTTATTGTGTCCACTATTGCATCCAATTTTCTTGTGCCATAATTTGCACCTAGTTTGGAACCTCCCTTTGCACCCATTTTTGCTTATAAATTTGAATCCATGATTGCATCCTCATATACATCTAGGTTTTCATCAAATTTTACATCTATTTTTGCATCCCTTTTTGTATCCACCCTTGCATCAAGATTTGCATCAGCTTTTGTGTCTCACATTGCATCTACTTCTGCATCGAATTTTGTTGCATCAACTTTTGCATCCTATTTTTCATCCATTGTTACACCCATGTTTATGTCCACTTTTGCATCTTATTCTACATCCTCATTTGCTTATTTTTTCACATCTATCGTTACATCCACTTTTTCTGTGAGACAATTTGTGCCAAGATTTGTACTTACAATTGTATGCACATTTGCTTCCAATTTTGCATCCATCTTCACATCCTCTTTTGCATCAAATATTGCATCTATTTTTTCATCCACTTTTGTGTTGGGTTTTGCATCTCATTTTATATCTTCTTTTGCATCTACTTCCATGGCATCCATATTTTTCATCCAATTTTGTTTATCTTGTTTCACCCATGTTTTGCATCCACTTTTACATCCCTTATTTCATCTTGTCTTGCATCCTTTTCTTCTTTGTTATTACATCCACATTCTCATCTACTTTTGTTGTGCCATATATTGTGCCTATCATTGCAACCCACATTTTCTTCCACTTTTTTGTCCACATTTGCATCCTCTTTTGTGTCCAAGTTTGCATCAAATATTTTTTATGCTTTTTGCATCCCATTTTGCATCTGCTTTTACATCCACTTCTGATGCATCCAATTTTTCATCTAATTTTGTGTTCACTATTGCACCCATGTTTGGTCGAAGTTTACATCCCTTTTTGCATTCAAGTTTTCCTTCTTTTTTCATCCATGTTTGTGTCTTTTTTGCGTTCATTGTTGTATCCACATTTGTTTCAACACAATTCATGATAATTTTTATGCCTACTATTACACCCATGTTTTCTTCCACTTTTTCATCCATGTTTTCATCCTATTTTGTGTCCAAGTTTGCATCAACTATTGCATCTAGTTTTTTTGTCTTGTTTTTCATCTACTTATGGTGTGTCCATTATTCATCCAATTTTACGTCAATTATTTCCCCCATTTTTTTTGTTCACTTTTGCATCCCTATTCCAACGCTCACCATATTTTTTGCATTGATGATATTTCTTATGAAATTGACAATTATGAACAAATGAACACAATGTCAATAATTATGATGATGATGATAATGAAGATGATGTTGATGACATGAATTGTGATTATTATGATAATGGCGATGATGAGCAAGAGGATGGGGGTTACAATCAGGATGATGATGATGACGATGCTAATGACCTTGGCCAATCTTCCAAATTTATAAATGTTGTCATGGTAATAATCATAAAGATTATCTTTGGCGTCATCTTCCAAGTCATCGTCATCTGATCATCATTATCATTATTTTCATCTTGGTCATCATGAACAACAATAATGGCATGAATGATCATTATGATGCTCATGACGAATATGATAACAATGATGATAGAAATTACATTAATTATGATGACATGGATGATTGAAATTATAATGACGATGATAATGGTAGTGATGATGATGATCATTGATTGTTAGGGTCCCATCCTAACCCCCTTATTTATGTAATAGGATCGAGTCATAGTTATAGTTAAGTAAAGAGTCAATAAAGCCCATATTAATAATTGTAAGTGCTTAACCTACATTTAATCATGGGACCACAGTTAGTTGCAAATGGGCCATGGTATTAGATAGATGGTATTAATAAGAACCATGGTATTGCTCCATGGTATTACAAGTATGAGTCATATATAAAGGATAGAGACTCCTTGCAAGGAGCATCATGTCTTATTTTGTAATCGAGCTCTACTCTATTGGAGGTTTCCCCCTCGAAGAGGCAAGTGAACATTACTTTCTGAATAATAAAATACATGTTGTTTTTTCTCATTGTTCTATGTTCGGGGTATATCTCTGAGCATATTTGGTATTCTTGTATCATCTTGTAGGTTAAGATCATAACAAGTCGTATCAGAGCGCTTTCCAGGGTCGGTGGGATCTCCATTTTTAGCAATTTTTTTTTTGGCTAGCGACGTGTTCGGCGTCTTTAAACCATGGGATCTGTCATTGAGCACATAAACCTATGGATTTGGGGAGGAATGCACGCAAGAAATACAAGAAGTTGTCACACTTGTTGGACTCCATTGTAACCCCTATGGGTACCCCTTCGAGTAGTAGTGCATTAGACAGAACCGCGCATAGACTGTCTTCTAAGTATCGTCTGGTATATCGGAAGCCCCCTAGCTCCCTTGAAACCCTGCCATAGATAAAATGTTGGCCGTCTAGCTGCTATAGTACACCTAGAATAGCACTCGTAGAGATTACTCGCCCGGACGATAGTGTAGTTCGGTTGTACGACTAAGGGTACGGTTGATGCCCTGAAAAATTGGGCCGAGTACAGCTGTCAAACCATTATGTATATTGCGATTTGTAGCACCTGGCACTCCTCGAGACCATAGTTCCATTTTCTATCTCTGGAGCATGCATAATCTCTACCAGATCAAATCTCACAACTGGGGTTTGTAGCAGCAGCAGAAATCAGTCCCCCATCTCAGATCCATCAGATCCGCAGCAACAATCTGTTCCGCCACTTAGATTTATCTGATCAGCCATTCAGATCTCTCAGATCCACTACAGCCGCCATCCAGATCTGAGTAGTTGTGTGGGTTCCTATACCGAGGCGTGATTTTCGCAGGACTTTTGGCAGTATTGACATTTTGGGGATTTGGCTACTGCAATATTCCTAAGCAAGGAGTAAAACTTCGTTAGGAGTTTTTAGAAAAAGAAAAAAAATAGTTTGAGACCCCCCGGGGCGCTTATTGGTGATCTAGCCCATAAGAATCAGGACAACGAGCTGAGCAAGGTGGTACCATTCAATTGTTAGTACAAAAAAAAAATTGGGCGGTCCCAAATTTCAAGTACATCAGATCGGTGCATGTTAGAAACTAGAGCTAAAGCTATGGCCAATGAGAAGATCAAAAAACTTGACCAATCCTTGAAATAACTCCAAGAGCAGCTGACGCCACTAACTAATGCACTCTCAAAGGGCAAGGCAGAAGCCCGCGAGGAGGCGTATATTGGCAATGAACACAATGAGGGTGAGTCTAGCCACTCTCTTCACCTCTGGGGCACCCGCCAACAATCCCGTCTACATCCACCCAAGTTGGATATGCATAAATTTGATGCTTCTCACCCGGAAGCATGGGTAGCACACATGGAGCAGTATTTCAATCTGAATTACATCTTAGATAATGAGACTCAGCTTATGGTGGGGAGCATGTACTTAGACAATGAAAGATGGCAATGGTGGCAAAGGCATCAACGTTGTAATGGAAGGTTCTTGACTTGGGACACCTTCAAAAAATCTCTTATAGAGCGCTTTGATCATGATTCTGCTTTTTTGGGCTGTCTCACTAAGCTCCGACAGACTAGCACAGTGGATGAATATATTTTGGCCTTTGAAGCCTTAGCTTTTCGCACTACGGGTCTCCAAGATGCGTTCTACACAGAATTTTTTATCAGTGCTCTTAAGGAGGGCATACAAGCTCATGTATGACTGCACCACCCTCCCACAAGGTGGGAGGCTTGCAGGGTAGCTCATGAAGTTGAACATGCATTAGGGGCCCAGTCCAATCGCCTAAATTTCACCGCCAAGGGTCACCCTCCACAAGCTCACAACACTACTGAAACACTTAAAGTTCAAAAGGTGTCACCTGCAGAAATGGCAGAAAGAAGAAAGCATGGATTATGTTACTACTGTGATGAAAAATACTCCCCAAGTCATAAATGCAAGGAGCCCAAATTTTTTCAAATTGATGCTACTGATTAAAGCTCATTGGAGGAATCCCCACCACTTGAGGAACCTGAGGAGGATGAAGAAGACAACCAGAAGGACAATGTCCTTGATGAACCAGTTATTTCACTACATGCTTCGGTAGGGATTTCTTCACCTCAAACTCTCAAAATCAGAGGTTTTATTAAGCACTGCCCAGTAGTAGTCTTTATTGATAGTGGAAGCACACATAATTTTATCCATCAAAGAGTCGTGGAAGCAGTGCATTGTTTCGTATGAGCCGTTTCTAACTTCCAAGTCTAAATTGCGGATGGGGGAACAACGAAATGTGAAGGTCGCTGTGAAAATGTCAAACTTCAAATGGGGGATTATTAGTTGAAGACCCACATGTTTGCCATACAAATGGGAGGGTGCGACATTTTCGTCGGTGCTGAATGGCTTCACACGTTTGGGCCAATAAAAATGGATTTCCAGGAATTATATATGAGCTTTAAGTAGAACAACTCCACACATACCCTCCGCGGACTCCAGGCGGGAGCTCCCTCTATCATCAACTCACATAGGATGGAAAACTTGTTAAAAAAGGGTCATCATGGAGTTATAGCTCAATTTAAAGCCATCCAGGCCATCGAGCCCAATTCGCTTCCGATTCATCCTGAGATGCAACAGATTTTAAATAACCATCTGCCACTCTTTAACAAGCCTCATGAGCTTCCACCCTCAAGAGGGGAACATGATCATAGCATCACTTTGGTCCCAGGGCCAAACCACCAAATGTGTGCCCATATCGATATACATTCACCCAAAGGAATGAAATAGAAAAAATAATCAAGGAACTTTTGGAAGTAGGAGTCATTCGTCCCAGCATTAGTCCTTATTCATCATCGATGGTCATGGTGCTCAAGAAAGATGGGGAATGGTGTATGTGTCCACACTTTAGGGCCCTCAATAAGTTGACCGTGAAAGATAAATTTCCCATCCTAGTTGTTGATGATTTTCTAGATGAACTAAATGGGGCTCAATTCTTCACTAAGCTGGATCTTCGCTCAGGCTACCACCAAATTCGCATGAAAAAAGTCGACATTCCAAAGACTGCATTCAGAACTCGTGGAGGCCATTATGAGTTCCTGGTCATGCCATTCGGTCTTTGTAACACCCCATCTACTTTTCAGAGCCTTATGAAGCACTTCCTCAAACCATATCTCAGGAAATTTGCCTTGTTTCCTTCGATGACATCCTCATCTATAATTGCACTTGGGCTGCACATCTTCAGCATGTAGATCTGCTCTTGCAACTGCTCTGCAAGCATAAATTATTTGTTAAGATGTCCAAGTGTTCTTTTGGCATGGAAGAAGTTGAGTATTTGGGCCACATTGTGGGGCGTAAAGGTGTTAGGGTGGACCCCAAAAAGATCCAGGCAATGCAGGATTGGCCTCAACCTAAGACCCTGAAGAGCCTGAGAGGATTTTTGGGTCTCACGGGCTACTATCACAAATTTGTCCACAATTATGGTCGCATTGCGAAACCCCTCACTCAAATCCTCAAGAAAAGTTCATTCCTCTGGAATGATGAAGCACAACAAGACTTTACAGCTCTCAAAAATTCCATGTGTTCCACTCCAGTCTTAGCACTACCCAACTTCACCAAATCTTTTGTCATTGAATGTGATGCTTTAGGTACGAGTATTGGGGCGGTCATAATGTAGGAAGGTCGACCCTTGGCCTTCACAAGCCAGCAACTAAGTGGGAATAATTTGGGACAATCTACCTATGAGAAGGAAATGATGGCCATCTTACATGCAGTAGATACCTCGCGACCTTACTTATTGGGGCGACCTTTCCAAATCTGAACAGACCATCATAATCTTAAATACTTTTTGGAGCAATGCCTATCCTCACCACAACAAAATAAATGGCTCGCCAAAATGCTGGTATATGATTATGAGATTAATTATAAGAAAGGGCGCGAAAATATTGTAGCAGATGCATTATCTTGCTAATTTGAGGAGGAAAGTACCCTGCTCACAATTTCCCTTCCCATTCCATAATGGATTGAAGAGGCTCGCAGGAAATGGTTTTCACATCCTTGGCTCTCCCAACTCATTACTCAATTACAGGTGGATCCAAATTCCACCAAGAGCTACTCGTGGTAGGATGAGATTCTTCACTACAAGGACAGAGTCGTAATATCACCAACATCCACCCTCAAAAGCCATATTTTGGTGGAGTTACACTCATCCCCCACTGCAGAACATTCATGCTTTCAGAAGATGTAAGCTCGCACTAGAAGATCATTTTCTTGGACACGCATGAAAGAGGACATTCTTACTTTTGTAGTGGAATGTGATGTCTGTCAGTGCCACAAAGGGGAGACAGTCAAAGCACCAGGCACATTACAACCATTGCCCATCCCGACATCAATATGGAAAGAGGTTTCTATGGATTTCATTATAGGTCTTCCAAAGTTAGGGAACAAGTCAATCATCATGGTGGTCATGGACCGACTTTCTAAGTATGCTCATTTTTGCACCCTTCCCCGCCTTTTTACACCAACTTTGGTCACTCAACCTTTCATGGATCAGATCTTCAAATTGCATGGCATGCCCACTTCTATTGTCTCTGATCGTGACCCGATCTTCATCACCAGTAATTTTTGGCAGGGACTCTTCAGGCTACAAGGTACCCAACTAAAACTCAGTAGTTCCTATTATCCACAAACAGATCGTCAAAAAGAAGCAGTCAACAAATGTCTGGAAACCTACCTTAGGTGTTTCACTTCAGAAAAGAAACATCTTTCGGTACATTGGTTACCTCTAGCTGAATGGTGGTATAACACCAACTATCATGCCACCAACAAAGTGACTCCCTATGAAGCAGTTTCTGGTCAGCTCCCTCCTTCCCTACTTCTTATATCAAGGGGTGCTCAAAGGTACAAGCAATGGATCAACTCCTACAGAACTGCACAACCATGCTCGCCCATCTTAGAGAGAATCTTCATCAAGCTCAAAACCGCATGAAGTAACAGGTAGATCAACATCACTCAGAACGCCAATTTCAAGAAGGGGATCAGTTATTTTCGAGGCTGCAACCATATAAGCAAACATCACTCAAAGACAAGGGTTGTCAGAAACTATCTCCAAAATTCTACGGACCATATCGAGTACTTCAGTGCATTGGAGAAGTGGCCTACAAGCTAGCTTTGCCACCCACTGCAAAAATCCATCCAGTTTTCCATGTCTCATGCCTCAAGAAAGTTATTGGAAACAATTGCAGAATTCAAACTAGTCTACCTGAATTGGATGATGAAGGGTAAATCCGGCTCCAACCTGAATAGGTCCTCAACACACGAGAACGACACCTGCGTGGCCGCATGATCAAGGAAGTCCTCGTCAAGTGGAAAGACACCTCTTCGAAAGATGCAACCTGGGAACCAACCACTATTCTTCAGCAGTTTCTGTAGCTTCAGCCTTGAGGACAAGGCTATTCTTAAGGGGGAGGGCATGTTAGGGTCCCACCCTAACCCCCTTATTTATGTAATACGATCGAGTCATAGTTATAGTTAAGTAGAGAGTCAATAAAGCCCATATTAATAATTGTAAGTGGTTAACCCGCATTTAATGATGGGACCACAGTTAGTTGCAAATGGGCCATTGTATTAGATAGATGGTATTAATAAGAAACATGGTATTGCTCCATGGTATTACATGTATGAGTCATATATAAAGGATAGAGACTCCCTGCGAGGAGCATCATGTCTTATTTTGTAATCGAGCTCTGCTCTATTCGAGGTTGGCCCCTCAAAGAGGCAAGTGAACATTACTTTCTGAATAATAAAATACCTCCTGTTATTTCTCACTGTTCTATGTTCTGGGTATATCTTTGCACATATTTGGTATTCTTGTATCATCTTGCAGGTTAAGAGCATAACATTCATCATCTCTCAAAAGCAATTTTTTTAATTTCTCTTGCATATATCATGAGTCCTAAGAACCCTTTTGGAGCACTCGTAGCATTTTTTGGGTTGGTGATATTTCTTAAAACACTTATAATTATGAACAACTGACGAAAATGTTCATAATGATGATGATAATGATGATGATGATGATAATGAAGATGATGACACTCCCTCAAAAATAGGGAGGTACACATAATGAGATAAAAAAGTAATTTCAATTTGAAATATTCATATAAGAATAAATCTGGATTGATAAGCATCAACGATGATTCACATCATCATAACCAACATTGTCAAAATAGCAAGGCCTTGAATAACAAGTTTTATCTCTCCATTAGATAAGAGCACAATATTAGGAGGCATAAATTTGGACACCACTATCTCTCTAGGCACTTACCCCACCAAGATGTTCACCAAGTATGTCCTCACATGATAATTTCCTAATCCATTGTCATAATATTTGACACCAATAAATTTTGATCCTCATGACTATTCTTATCTTTGATTAATGTACTTCATTCATGGTAGTTAGTCTTAGTCAAAGTACATATTCTCAAAGAATATTGTTCCCATATGTTTATCCAATCCACCATTCTCCCTACTGGTCCCTTTACTAGCCTTACGACTATTAGTCCTAGACATAGTACATGACACATGGATAATATTGTGTCCACCCTCACTCCCTATCAACTAGGGAAGACACATCCACAAGCATAAGAGTTTCTCTAGAATGCCCATCATTCTCATAGAGAATAACATAATTAATTTGTTTCCATTGCATGACACCTTTATGATTAAGAACTCATAGAGTTGTGGCAAAATATTTCCCCTTTTTCCATTGGTGATGAAATAAAATCAAAAAGTG
Organism: Pinus tabuliformis; assembly: GCA_031772625.1. Lineage (NCBI taxonomy): Eukaryota > Viridiplantae > Streptophyta > Pinopsida > Pinales > Pinaceae > Pinus > Pinus tabuliformis. Next base: position 423,272,107 of record CM062811.1, read on the forward strand.
AATACGAAAATCATTAAAGATACACTATATTGATTTCTCTATGTCTAAACTTTATGCTTGAAGTGAAAATTCATGTGAATGTTATATCTATGAGTTGTGCCAAACTTATGAAAACCTTATTCCCTAAATCTTATATATATGAAAAATAAAAAGAAAGAAAAATAAGGACGAATCAATGGTAACTCATGTATTCACTCCCTCTTCAGAAAACATATGAATATATGCACTCCTAGTCACACTTGATCACATGTTTGCGATGGTTAAATCATCAAATCCTCCTTTCCCTTGCATTTTCACTTCATCATTTAAGCACCTAATTGAGGATCTAGGTAATGTTTGTTGCCTAAGGGTTTCGTGTCTACTCTTAGTTTATTTATGTCACAGTACGATCAATTTATGTGATAGAGTGAAATACTTAAGTTTGTGGAGTTATTAGAACAACGTATTAAGTTAGTCACCACACACACATGTATTACATCTCACTGATCCACATCTATGGGTTGGAGAATCATCTCTTGACAAATTTAATTGAGAATACTTTAGGGATTTGATGGTATAGCTTACAAAATATCTTTCTAAACATTGTGATTCATCCTTTCTTTTCCTTGATGCACTTGATAATATTGAAGTCACTCCTAATAATCCATGTAGATGGGGATTATAAGTTACTTTTGTAGGAAATAGAATTGAAAAATAGAGTTTTTCCATTTGTGATATTGGAGTCATATACATTGAATACATGGTAGTAGTCCTCGATGTCAATTAACTAAAGTTGTATTGTCAGAATACGAAAAGAGGTAAACATATTTATAACCTTGATGTCCTGATCATTCCAAATAATAGTCATTCCACCCAAGTATCTCTAAGCATCATCAATACTACTTGGCAATTCCTCCCCCATTTGCTAATTATGTGAGGTAGAACCTCGCTTCATAATTTTGTTTCTCATATCAACATTATTGATGAGTGCTTTGTGTACCATTTTTCTTTTATGAGTCTTTGTTTTCCTTTACTATTAAGGCCCCTCATCTTCCATGAGACTATTTTCATGGAGAATTTACATAGAAAGGAAGTATATTGTGACTAAAAAAAAGCCATGTTTCAAGATTTAAGTGCTTGGACAATGCTACTTCATGACTCCTATATTTCCTTAACCTGGGACAAAATGGTGAACTTGATGGCCTTCAGGGAAATTGACCAGTGAAAATCTCAAAAAGAGGTGATTTTTTACATTATCACATACAAGTTAAAATATTAAAAAAATATCCATAACAATTTCATCAATCAATGAATAATTGAAAAAAAATATATTCAAAGCAATTTCATCAAGAAATGAATCATTTCATTATAAACTACAATCTATAAAGCTTTTGTGAACTTTTTTCCAAATGATGCTCAAAAACAGCGTATTTAATATTAATATTTAACAGTAATATGGAAAATAACACATTTTCATAAATTAAATAACATGTTCTCAAGCCTAAGAAATGTCAATAACATAAAACTAAAAAGCATGCAACTGATGGGAGTGACCACTCATGGCCACCATAAGACAATTATTCTATTAAGACCAAGATTAATGAGGACAAATATCTAGAAAGGACAAAGGAAAACATATCTTAACTTTATTGTTTTATTAGGTTGAAGTTGAACATATCAAGATATAATGGAGAGCAGAATTAATTTTATTGCATTAAGAAAACCCAAGCACAATCTATAACTTTGCAAGGAAGAGATGTATAATACCCATCTCAGCGACACAACACATAGGATTAAGTTAATTTTTTATGTATATAATTAAAACTTCTATCACAAAATCACAAACATAGAATGAAAGGAATGTTTCAAATCCATTTTTATAAAAACAAAATATAATTTTTGTTATTAAAAAAATGACCAAAAACTAAATATTTTTTTTAGCAAAATAAAAAAATTACTAAAACTAAATTTATATATAAAAAAAAAGAATAAAACATAAACAAATATATATTTTTTTAATTTAAAATAATTTTTAGAATTTTCTTTTAACACTTCCATCCATTCTAAGAAGAAAAAATAATAATAGAAATAAGGATGGACTAAAAATATTCCTTTCTCGAGTAAGTGTTTCCCACAATTCATTCCACTCATTCGAGTTATTTCATAAAACATAAATTAGTGTTGTTTCACACTCTTTTTGCAACGTCGATTGAGCTTCGCCTATGATATACCTTTTCCTTAATGGATTACTTGATATATTGATCAAGTTTTGATTCCTTGGAGATTAACTAGAGAAAATAAAACATGAGCACTCTTAAATCCAAGTTCAATGCCTTTAATGGTGGACACGAGGCAAGGGAGTGGTTGCTATCGTGGTCATAGCTCCAAGTTCATTATCTCTTATGCTGGACAAGGCAAGGGAGGGGGTTGCAGTCATGGTCATGGTCATGGAGTTTTCTCTTTTACATTATATTTAGGGAGTTCGAAGCAATTTTAATGGAATCATTTTCATCACAAGGTATAATGGATTAAGTGTGATAATGGATAAAATGAAGTAATTTTTTGTGAGAATTTGTTCTTGAACGAACATTAGGATCCATTTTATCATAGAGAAAAGTACATGAATTAAAACCAACTCAAAATTTCATGTGACATTCAAATTGTATCTGACTTACTTTTCATTAAAAATAATTTACTTTTTCATGTGACATTCTTTTTTTGTTAAATTTTCTTCTATTTCTAATATGAATTAGAATTGTAATTTGAAATAAAGCTTCCAGTAACTCTTAATTTACCAATCGTGCATGGACATCATAAGAAACATTCACAATATTATATGAAAAACAAATGGGTACCTACTTCATATGCATTAAAAAATGCTTCTACTACTTAATGTGAATTACAAGTGTAATCTTAATTGGATCTCCAATATATCTTAAACCATATTTTCATTTTATTTTTTAGTACTATTAAATGTTATTATGTCCTACCTCATTTTATGGTTAGCATTGTACTAAAAATATGCATTATGCTATAGATTTAGCACTAACATGTAATATTGATTTTGTTTACATAACACTACGTAATGATCATGAAGATGATGATACATACTATGTTTAGATTACTTAATATATTAGAGACAATGAAGATGAGGATGGTTATGGCATTGGTGATGATTATGTGGATGATATTATCAAGATGGTTAGGATGATGATCATGGAAATGATCATGAGGATGATCTTGACTATGATTTTCGTGGTGCTACCTAGCCATGGGTTATTATTTATATTTAGTTGGAATGTCTTAATATCGTAATCAGACATTAGAATTTTAGTTGATTCGAATATTGATGATGATACTATTAGTACTATCTTGCTACCTTATGAATATGTTGAAAATTATTTACATTTTTTTATGAAGAACTATTGTATATGATGAGATTGCTATTTTTTTATGGATGTTGTGAATTTACCTTAGAATAATGATATTTATGAAACATTTTTATTTTGTAATCATACATTGAAGTTCAATTTATTTGATTAAATATGATGATGATATTATCATTTTTATCATGTTATTTTATGTGTATATTGAAAATTATCAACATTATTTTGATGGAGAATTATTGTGTATGATGATATTACTATCTTTTGATGGATGTTGTGAATTTACCTTAGAATAATGGTGTTCACGAAATATTTTGATCTGATAATCATATATTTGAGTCTTAGTTGCTTTAATTAAAGATGATGAGGATATTATTAGTATTATCTTGCTACTTTATATATGTGTTGAAAATTGTCAATGCTTTTTGATGGAGAATTTTTATGTATGACGATATTACTATTTTTGGATGTAATGTTGTGAATTTACCTTGGAATAATGATATATGTGATAACTTTTGGTTCAGCAGTCATATATGTATATTGAAAATTGTCAATTATTTTTTGAAGTAGAATTGTTATATATGAGGATACTGGTATCATTTTTATCAATGTTGTTAATTACACTTAAATTTGTTTACAAATATTAAGTTATCAATTTGAATTGTGATATATCCTTAAATTTTTTATACATGAAGATACCTCCTCGTCATCATGGAGGAGAATACTATGTTGTTGGTTGAAATAACCCTTTCTCCTAGACCACATAAGATTATAATACATGTTATGTACCATGAGGACCACATTATCCTTGTATATAACAAGTTCCCTTCATCTAAATTTGATTAGAAAAATTCTCACTCAGTCATGAAGAAAAAATCTCGAGTTAACTTGAATCTGACTCTCTTGTTCTATTGTAGTAGCTACAAGCACCCTCCAAAATTTTTCCTTAGCTTCATTTTGGAGCCTGCCTACAAGCCATCCTCAACAGCATGTTTTGTACTATCAAGCACACCAGCTTCAATTTTTTCATAGAGTCTTGTCAGCCTATGCATGGAAGTTTGTTCCACCTCCTTCATAGGATGATTTCCAGACTTAGTGTCAGTTGCTCGTTGAGGAGCTCCCATTGGGAATTGCATAATTCTAGAGGGGAACCAGCCTTCCCTCCAGAAATTGCGCAAACCTACCTGGACTCTAGAATTGCGCAATTCTTCCTGACAGTCTTCCAATCAAAATTGTGCAGTTCATCCTAGGGCAACTTCTCAGGCCAAAAATTGCACAATTTTTGGCAACAGTCACCGTTGCTCTGAGAAATTGTGTAATCCCTCTAGAACAACCAGCTCTACTCAACCCAGGAACAATGCAAATTTTCATCCCATGCTCGTAGACCAATGTATGTGCATTCAGGTCTGGCTCCCTTCGGGACTGAGAAAATTTGATTTGCATGCATGGAATGCTTTCCCCAAGGCAGCATGCAAAGGCATCACTAGATTTAGTGATCTATTTTTAGCAGCTAGAGGTTACATGCAAGGATCACTCCAGAAACCTCCCACCATGTGTCGCTTTTCCTAGATTTCTGGCATGCTCATCATAACCTCAATTTTATCAAAACTTATGAACCAAATACTATAGAGCTCATTCCTCGCATCGATCTTACAGCTTGGACATCCCACATCACATGTAGGAGTCGTTGGCACATTTAGCTCACCTGTTTCGGGGTAAGCCCGCTACGCATGTATTGCCCTGGGTTTCTGTCGCTTTTTTTGTTTCGGCTTGTGTGAATGTTGTATTCTTGATTTCTATGAATGCTTGTTGTCATTTGCATGCATGTTAGCCTCTACAAGCATCGTTTCATTTTTCATTTACTTCTCAATGTTGTTGCGTGAATGACAATATTTTTGCACCAACGGTCACTGTCATGGTGACCCGCTTCACTCACATGCATTTTGTCCCGTTTTCTGAATCCTACACTTACTCTTTGCATGCATAATCGTTCACTCTTGTTTGCACTCATCCCATCATGCATTCAGACTTCTCATGTTTTCAGTCACCCATCGGTCGATCTGGGATGCCTTGGCTTGGACCATGCCTTGCCCGACTAGCACTGCCCATTTCCGGAAGTGAAGGCTCTACCTTCCCTCCAAGAATTGTGCAATTTTGGCACAGCACTGACTCTAGGCTTATGTTATGCAATTCTTGGAGGTAGTGACTTGCTAGCCCCAGAAACTGCACAATGCAGTTTGCTAGTTGCATGTCACTGCTGAATGAAATTGCACATTGCACAGTTTCAGTCCCCATCAGGCCAAGATGGATTATCCATTACATATTTCTAGTAATCAATCATCCTCCTAACAACCTAGACTATGACTCATGCTATTTTAGTAGTGAGTCTCCCAGCCTCCCTGTGAAAATTGTGCAATCTTCACAAACAAGCACACAAGTATGTTACATGTCAGTCCTCTAGTTTGTTTTGGTTTTTGACTGACAGATTTCTTGTCATGAGTGTTGCTATGTCTCTAGGTATCACAGGTGTTTATCTACCTCTCATCAAGATAGGTGCAATGGCTTCCAAGGGAGCAAAGTCGAAGACATCGTTCAAAGCACACTTGGGGATATAGTCGAACAAGTGTCTATGAACTTTCCTATCCACGAAGACATCAAGTTGTTTATGGAAAAGGATATCAAGATGAATGGAAATGACATCACAATGAGCAGTACCATCAGCAACAATAGAAGGTAACACACCTGCATTTGATGAATGTAAGAGGAAGGTTGTTGACAACATAGTGGTGGAGCAAAGCTGCAAGTTCAAAGCAGATCCACTCATGACAAAAACAAATTTATAGATTGAGGCTATGAGGTGATGGTATGACACGAATATCACACTAAGGCAGAGAGAGAAACATATAAGGAGTTTCATGCGCTGAAGCGGAAACTCAAGTAAGAACATGAGTTGCACAGATGAGAGAATGAGTTGCAGTAGGAACAGGTATAGCAAGGGGCGCAACATTCCTAGATGGATGAAACTAGGCCCGTACAAGTTATATATCCATCCTAGAAGCTGGCATGGAGCAAACAACGTGAGCAGTGCGGTTGATCACATGTAAGGGAATTCAACAGCATGCATGTCATTGTGCACACGCATGCGATCCCACCCATTTGACACACTCATAAAGGCGAAGAAGAGAAGCAAGTCTGACTAGAATTGAATATGTATTCTGAGAAGTTTATGTGCATGGCCATCAACACATCCTTGGAGATCAACACAGACACTATGCAACAACATGTTGTCATTCTGGTCGCACCCAGCATGACCATGTGCATGCTATCAGACGAGTTGAATGGAGGAGCCATATCATTGTACCCTAATGGAATGGTGGCAAGAGTTCGCTTTCAGTGGGATGTCACCATTAAGTGCATAGACACCATCACAAAAACCAATCTTGGCATCAGTTCACCACCGTTGATCATCACAAGGGTGTCAAAGAGTTTGCCTTACCACAACAGTCCGAGTGTTAGTGATATCTTGCATCGCTTGCTCAAGCCTATTTTTTGTGACATGGGTACATGTACATATTGTATGTAATATCTTGTCAAGTGGAAGTTCAAGCATCGATAGTTGAATGTAACGATCATAGAGTAGTTGAAGAGTGATGAGGATAGACATACGATCACAAAGGCAAATGTCAAGGGTCACCCCACCCTTTGCTATAAATAGTCCCTCATAACTCATTGTAGAGGCTTTTGATCAACCAAGCTTCTGATAGGAGTATCTTAGAGAAATCTTGGACAGTATTGTATTGAGCCTTGGCTTCTCCATTGTGGGGAGCTAGTATATCTCTTTGGAAGAGCAGGCAGCAATGACTGTAACATTCCGTTGTCAGAAGTACTGGTTGGTCATGGTTGTATTTCATGACTGGAACTTTTACATCTTAATATAATAGAGCCAACACGTTTCATGCATATATCATATTGTATTTCAGCTATCTTGTTTAATATAAATTATATATGTATTTGTTTTATTACGCATGCATGTGTAACTACTTTCTGTATATGTATCTATGAATCTTACTAAAATGTGTTGTTGGTTTATCCATTGCTTTGGATTGCTAGGTTACTTGCCTTCAATATTATGATCCCTCTTTTATCGTGTGTTCCATTCTTAACTCTGTGCTTTCACAGGTTTCCAAGGGGTGCACTCACCTCACCCTCTCTGTGTTAGAACTGTTCATGCAATTCCCTTGAATTGTTGCATATGTCACACCCTTGCTACCAACAGGGACATCTTACTTACCTCTGCAGGCACCCGTGGTTAAGGCGATACTGCATGACCCACTGTTGGGACTCCTACACCAAACAATTTGAGGTCTAGTTGGGACTTCTTATCAACGAGATCCTGTCACATGTTGGTGGGTCCTGCAACTCCAACATTTTGGTGCTAGAAGGAGGGCCAGATGACAAGTTGAGTCCTCACATATATTTTGAATCTTTGCATATCTATCATGACTAACTACAGAGTTTCTCTTAGGGAGTGTATTTCTTATGGAAACAACTTCATTATCTCGGAAAAGCTCTCGGATAACTTGTCACATAAAACATACGATGCTGGAGGCTACGTAGCCTTGGTTAGGCATGCGGTCAATGTTGTAGGTTCATGTGAAACACATGGAATCTTTGAAGAATACATGACCTATGCGTTGTTCATCTACACACTTCGACGGCACCCAATGCAATGGTTTGCCACGCTTCTTGAAAAATCTATTCATTCTTTTTGTCATCTAGTCACAGAGATAGACCGTGCTTTCAATCACCTTAACCGTAAAGCACTTAACAAAGAAATTATGGAATTACGAAAAACACCCGACGAATCTGTTGAACAATTTCACACACAGTTTTGTAATCTTGCATACTAATTTCCTGAAGATGAAATTGATTGGGAATTTCTCGATGTAATATTTGAGTATCTCCTTTACATATCTGAAAATCCACAATTCTTGAAATCATTTGAATATTTCTTAGCACACTTTGATAATTGAGCTGGGCAATCATAGGTAGGCACAGTTGTTGTCAGAAGTGACTATCCGTCTTCACCTCATCAAACAACTCCACCACCATAGAGTGATGTGGGAGAACATGCAAACACATTTGTTGAAATGTCACATCCTCCCACCCTGCCTTCTCTTGATATATGCGGAGATTTGTCTTGCAAGCCTGTTGGTTGTCACATGGATTCATTCCCTCAATCTCCATCCCTGTGTTCTGTTGATCCTCTAGATTGTACTATCTTGTGTTCTTCCATTCTGGACTCCTCACCTATTGTGAATGAGGATCAAGCTATTGACAAAGTTAGTGTTGTGTAGCTAACCGAAGCCATCATTCATGATGAGGATGTGCGGTAATCTAAAGAAGAACCCATTGTGAGGGATGACTCCCTTACATCTCCGCCTCACCCACTCTATCCTGACATCCATTGTGATTTTTATACTATTGATTTACCCTGTGAAAACTCATTTCCTGAGGTTTCTACCTCCGATCGTTTACAGGACACGTTGGATGTCAATATGTCATTACATTGTGGAGAGGACACATATTCCTCTAAAAATCAATCCAATTTTTCATCTGTCATTTTTTAAAACAGAGAGGTTGAACATCCTTGCTTCGAATCTACCCATCTGCATGATTCATCAAGTCATGAGGATGTCGATGAACATCCTAGATTTTCTGATCATGGTTGTCATGATCTCTCTACTTGTTCATTCAATCACGATGTTCATTCACTCATTGTTGATTCGTCGAAGCCACTGGTCTACGATGATCTATCTTTCGACGAAGTTGAAACCCCACAGATTGTCAAGGGACTTCAGTCCAAATTGATGGTTATTTCGGTCCCTCGTTGTCCTAAGGTTGGTTTCGCTTTTCATCACGAAATTGTTGAAATATGCAAGGCTCCTCATCACTCTTTGCTTTGCATTCAATATCAATCTAACACTTAGATTTCACTTCCTCCACTCAAACTACATGATCCCATCGCTCATGCATTAGAGGAATATTACACACAAGCACACTTGCACAACATAAGTGGTCTACCTTTCTCATGTTTTCTTGCATGTCACAATCAAGAGAATTCATACACTCAACATCTGCACGTAGTGTAGCATAGCACCCAAAGTGCATGTCATGCGCTTTCACTCATTCTTGTTCTTTGGATGCTTGTAAGCTCGAAGTGTGTACGTCTTCATCATTATATCTTTCATGCTTGCTGGTTTGCGCAACTGTGATGCTTGTGAACCATGCCTTCACCAACATGGGTCGACCAATGCACCGGTGGCCACACTGGAAGTATCACTTCACGTGAGATGACCCATGCACTGTTAGCTTAGGAGTAAGAGTAGTTTTGGCTTTGATTTGTTGTTGGCATGCATGTTTGCTTCTTTATTTGTGTGTTTTCTTGCTTTCTTGATTGTTTTCTTACTCTCTTTGCATATGCATTTGCTTCTGCTTCTTGTTTTTCATTTTGTTTTGTTTAATTATTTTTGTTCGTAGGTTAGTTTTGCATGGACCATGTGTGACTCTTGAAACAAGCCTGGCTAAAGTACAAAAGGACTAGTACAACTATTAACATTTTTTTATCTATTGTCCACTCTCTGATGAAGAACTTGTTACTTTCACTCCATGATAAATCAATGGAAAATACATATTTTTCAAAGTGAACCTTGGTGAAAACACAACTCTTGCACGCAAACTAGTATCACCTACTATTGTCAATTGTTTTTAGGTTAATCCTTGTCATCTTAGTCAAGTAGAGTAAGGTGACGGGAAAAACCTTGACAAGCACATATTAGGTATATATAAACTAATTCTCTGAAGGAACAACCACTTATGCTCTCAATAAGTTGAGATCCGTCATCCACCTTTGAAATGAATAAGTGCTATGCATAGTTATGAAAAATGAAAAAATGAAAATGTAAAGAAAGTTTGAAAAAAATGAAAAATGAATAAGGCGAAAGAAGAGAAAGGATTCCTACACAGAGAGGTGATACAAGTAACTTTGTTGGGTTACTGACCAGGATTGCTGGTAGCAGATCAATGCTTGTGTTCCTGTGTGACTTTGTCGGGGTACTATCCAGGCCTACTCACAGTGGAGAAACACAAGAGATGAAACTTAAACTTTAATGACCAATACTGATATGCACCAATATACCCCTAATCCCCAATCGAAACACCTATGTTGGCATGGCTTCAAATCTATGTCGAATGACCAAGAGGTTGGCATATGCTACATCTTACAATTAACCATGTGTCGAAACCAAGACGAATATAGAATTGAACAATACTTGCTGAGGTGTTAGACTTGCTTTTCATAAACAAAGTCCATTCAGAGAACTGAAGTTTTACCAATGTGTTGCCAAGTGTTGTAGCAGCTACAAGCACCCTCCAAAATTTTTCCTTAGCTTTATTTTGGAGCCTCCCTATAACCCATCCTTAGCAACATGTCTTACACTATCAAGCACATTAACATCATCTATTTCACAGAGTCGTGTGGGCCTGTGCATGAAATTCTGTTCCTCCTCCTTCATAGGCTGATTTTCGGACTTAGTGTTAGCTGCTGGTTGAGCAGCTCCCTCTTAGAATTGTGCAATTCTGGAGGGGAACTAGCCTTCCCTCCAAAAATTGTGCAAACCTAGCAGGACACCCAACTGGGCTCTAGAATTACGCAATTCTTCATAAAAGTGTTCCTCTAAAAAATTGTACAGTTCATCTTAGGATAGCTGCTTAGCCCAAAAATTGTGTAATTCTAGGCCACAGTAACCTACTACTCCCAGAAATTGTGCAATCTCTTTGAGACATCCAGCTCTGCTCAACCCAGGAACAACACGTATTTTCATCCCAGGCTCACAGATCGATGAATATGCCTTCAGGTTGAGTGGTTCCCTCTGGGACCCAGCAAAACTGATTTGCATGCATGGACTACTTTTCCCAAGGTAGCATGGAAAGGAATCCCTAGATTTAGGGATATATTTTTAGCATATAGAGGTTACATCCAAGGATCATTTCAGAAGCCTCCCATCAATGGTCACTTTTCCTAGATTTGTGGCATGCACTTCATAACCTCAATTTGATCAAAACTTATGAACAGGACACTATAGATCCCATTCTTCACATCGATCTTGCAGCTCTAACATCCCACATCGCATCTAGGAGTCGTGCGCATATTCAGCTCAATTGTTTCAAGGTAAGCATGATTCACATGTCTTGCATTGTGTTTCTATCGATTTTTGTGTTTAGGCTTGTGTGAAAGTTGTCCGATTGATTTTTGTGAATGGTTGCCATCATTTGCATGAATCTTAGCTTGTAAAATCCTCATTTCAGTTTTCATTTCAATCACATTGTTGTCACATGCATGACACTATTTTTGCACTAACGGTTGCCTTCGCAACAACCCTCTTCACTTGCATGCATGTTGTCCCTTTTTTTGAATCTTACACTTACTATTTGTAGGCCTAATCATTCACTCTTGTTTGCACCCATCTCATCATGCATTTAGACTTCTCATGTTTTCAGTCACCCATTGGCCAGTCTAGGCTACCTTGGCCTGGACCGTGCATTTACCTAGCAAGCAGTGCACATTTCTGAAAGAGAAGGTAATTCCTTCCCTCCAAAAATTGTGCAATTCTGGCCCAACAATGACCTTCAGGGTTACATTGCATAATTCTTGAAGGTAGCGACTTGCTGGCCCCAAAAACTACGCAATGCAGTTTGTTATTTTCATGTCACTACTAACTGAAATTGTGCATTGTGCAGTTTCAATACTCAACAGGCCAGGCTTGACTGTCCTTTGTGTAGTTCCATAAGTCAATCATCCTCCTAAAAACCCAAATTGTGCCTCATGCTATTTTGGCAATTAGTCTCCCAGCCTCCCTATGAAAATTGTGAAATATTCATAGACAATCAAACAGGTATGTTGCATGTCAGTTCTCTATTTTTTTTTGGTTTTCAACTAACATATTTCTTGTCATGAGTGTTTCTATGTCTCTAGGTATCATAGGCATTCATCTACCTCTTAGAAGAATAGGTACAATGGCTTCTAGGAGAGTAGATTCGAAGACACTATTTATTGCACACTTGGGGATACAGTCTAGCAAGTGCCTATGAACTTTCCTATCCACGAAGACATCAAGCTAATCATTGACAAGGATATCAAGATTAATGGTAATGACATCACAACAAGTAGCACCATCGACAGCTATAGAAGGTATCACACCTGCATGTGACAAATGTAAGAGGAAGGTTGTTGACAACATAGAGGCAGAGCAAAGATGCAAGTTCAAAGCGGATCCACTCATGACAAAATTATCTTTGGAGATTGAGACAATGAGGTGATAGAATGACACAAAGATCGCATGAAGGTAGAAAGAGAAACATAGAATGATTTGCATGTGCTAAAGCAACAACTCAAGGAAGAACAAGAGCTGCGTAGATGAGAGAATGAGTTGTAGCAGGAATAGGTACAACAGAGTGGGAAACACTTACAGGAAGATGAAATTGCAGTTGTACAAGTTATAGATCTCAACAGTTGGGATGAAGTACAAAAGGTGAATAGTGTTATTTATTACATTCAAGGGAATTCGGTAGCATGCATGTCAATGTGCAGATGCATGTGATCCCACCAATTTGACACACTCACCGAGGCAAAGACAAGAAGCAAGTCTGACTGGAGCTGAATATGTATTATGACAAGTTGATGTGCATGACCACTACCATATGCTTGGATATCAACACAGACACTATGGATGACCAAGTGCATGCTATCAGATGAGTTGGATGGAGGAGCCATATCAGTGTACTAGGATTCAATGGAGGCAAGAGTTCACTTTTAGTAGGATGTCACCATTGAGCACACGAACACCATCAAAGAAAACCAAGCTTGGCATCAATTCGCTATTGTTGATCATCGCAAGGGTGTCAAAGAGTTGGTATTACCATAACAGTCCAAGTGTTAGTGATGACTTGCATGGCTTGCTTAATCATATTTTGTCCCACATGGGCACATGTGCAGATTGTATGTAACATCACGTTGAGTGGAAGTTCAAATGTCGATAGTTGAATGTAACAATCATAGAGTAGTTGAAGATTCATGAGGATAGACAAACAGTTACAAAAGGGAATGTTAATGGTCACCCCACCCTTTTCTATAAATAGTCCCTCATAACTCATTGTAGAGGCTTGTAGTCAGCCAAGCTTCCAATAGGAGTATCTTACAGAAAGCTTGGATAATATTGTAATGAGCCTCAACTTCTCCACTGTGCAGAGCTAGTATATCTCTTTGGAGGAGTAGGTGATAGTGACTGTAACATTCCACTGTTGGAACTACTGATTGGTCATTGTTGTACTGTATGACTGGAACCTTCACTTCTTAATATAGAAGAGCCAACATGTTTCATGCATATGTCATACTGTATTTCAACTATCTTTTTTACTCTAAACGATATAGGTATTTGATTACTTACACATGCATGTGTAGCTATTTTCTATGTATATATGTATGAAGCTTACTGAAATGTGTTGTTGCTTTAACCATCACTTTGGATTCCTAGTTTTCTTCCCTTCCATGTTGTGATGCATCTTTTCTTGTGTGTTCCCTTCTTAACTCTGTGCTTTCACAGGTTTCCAAGGGGCACACTCACCTCACCCTCCATGTTAGAACCGTTCATACACCTCCCTTGACTCGCTACATATGTCACACCCTTGCTACCAACAGGTACATCTAACTTACCTCCGCTTGCAACCACGGTCAAGGCGATACTGCATGACACACTTGTTCAATCAATTTAGTGTCCTAAATTGATACATAAATTATCAATCTGGGTATCGTAAACTAATGAAGTGTAGTGCACTATATGTGCTAGATGACCCTTTCTTATCTCAATATATTTGAGTTTATGTTTGTTTTTTGGTTTTGTTCTTTTGATTCCTAATGCTCTGCAATGTAAACAAAATCTTAATCTATTACTGCTAAGAACCTAGAGAAATGAAATGAAAGTTAAAAGTGCTTTTAGGCCAATTTTGGAAGTAAAGTTTTTTAAACAAGAAAGTGAAAAACTGAGCTTATATTCTTGCTTTTATAATTGTTTCCAAAACGTGAACTGAAAGGACCTTAAAACTACTATATACTTAATTACAAAAGAACAGTTTTAAGTGAGAAAATAAAATGGAAACTATCTATGATAAATCAAAAATGAAATGAGATTGCAGCTATCTATGATAAACCAAAAATGGAATACTATAAATAACAATAGTTCTACTTTCGAATCTATTTGCAGAATTAAAGCTTAATAAACAATTGAAGAAAGAACTACAGCTAAACTACGCGAAGAACTAAAAATGAAATTGAGATTATTCTATTATGAAAGCAAGGCTAAATGAAGTATTGTTTTCATTCTACTACATAACTTGGGGAGAACTATCTCCTTATGATAGCAATCTTGATAGATTTCATTCTTCATCATTCTAATAAAAGTAAACATGAAAATGCAAAGAAAATCTCACTCATAAATAAAACATTTCACCACTTAGTTTTAGGATTAACCTTCAACTGAAAGTGTTCTCGGAAATATCCATTTATATCATGAGTTACTAAACTGATAAGAAAATGACATTGAACTACTTAACTCAAAAACTAATGAACAACAATTGTAATGAAAGACTCATTCATAAATACAACATTTCACCATTTAGTTTGAGGATTAACCATCAACGAAAGGCTTTTGGAAACATTCATTTATATCATGAGTGACTACACTAATAAGAAAAAGGCATTGAACAACTTAATTTAAAATCTAGAAACTAAGGAACAACAGATGAAATAAATCGAATTATGCTACTGACATCAATTTCAAAACTACAGTTAAGAGACTAGAAAGCAATGAAAATTTAAAGGACTATTCTACACTATAATGCAACTAATCTGAGTTAGTGAAAACAAATGGCACAAGCTGCAATATATACAGTGTTAGAAAATGATTATGAACATGATGAAAACATAGTAAATGTACAATTAAACTAATAAATACAAACATATATAAAATGTACAAAAATACAATGTATCCTTGACCATGCAAGGGCCCTCTACAAGGTCTGAGATTATCAACATGAAATCAACACTTCACACACTTTAGGTATCCATTGAAAATATAGTTGTTATATTAAAAGAAAGCACTGAGTTTCTCACACTACAAAGTGGAAATATGAACTATTACATAAGAAAAAACTTGAACTTCTTTTTCGTTCTAAACATTGGTATTTATAGGAAAAATATACAACTATTTGAAGAGAGAAGTCATCTACAACAAAACACATAGATAGGTAATGTATCTGGAATTCTTGTTTTCGGTTGCCTTGAAACATAAATCTTCTAATAGTGGTTGTTGGATTCTATTTATGCAGGTGGTGGATGACGTACTTGGCTTCAGGAGACTGCCTTGCATCCAACACTAAGAATCGTGCAAAAACAGAGTTCTATTAGCCATAGGTTTCTTCCGTTGACTTCCCTTTGACTGGGGTCCTTCTCATCGATCTTGGCCAAACGCATAGGACACCATCCATGTTCTAATTTTTTCCAAGGTACCCAAGTGGTCTGTTTCCTCTCTTGACACATGTAACCTACAAAAGTGTGGAGATGGCTGTGGAATAGCCGGTAGCTATGGAATGTGGTTGTGTTCCATAGCTGAAAAACAAAAACCTATTCAAATAACGAACATAACAATATAACTTATAAATCACTGAAATATACTCATTGGGGCAATTTGTAATGTCTTATAATGAATAAGGATGCATTTTTCATAGAAAAGCAAAGGCAGGGGGATGAGAAAGTTGCTTAAGGAAGAGGCAGTTTTGGAACTCAACATACCCCCACTGTGAGACTATTGCATGTCCCCATGCAGTCAAAATTGTAAACACCCTCCTTCTACTGTATATGCTCTGAGACTTCATCCAAAACATCCAACCTTGTCTTGCTTCTCTTTGTCGCAACTGCCATCCTAGGCTTCCTCATGAGGAATCTATATTTGAGGTTAATGAGAGCCTGGTTTAGCTTCCTTTTTTCTCTCTTTAATTTTCTATTCTTCCTATACCACAAACCCAAATGAAGCATGGTGTTATCATGAATGATCTTATCTAGATTGTTTTTTTCTTTTAAATCTTCATTTTCTTTTTGAATATGCCTATTTAAGACCTGTAGCTCATAGATTTCCTGCTTAAGTGAGCTAGTCAAAGCCTCTTGTGATGTAGCTGGCTGCTTAGGGTTGGATGAAGTCCCTTGATCTACTGATGTATTCTTTTGCTCCAGTGACTCAATATAATCATAAATCTGTTGTTGGATTGGGTCAATCCCTGGATAGACTCTCTTTAGGTTGCTTTCAAAGTCTTGTTGAGGAGAGTGTTGTGGGCTCTACTCAAATGAGATGTTATCTTGGGATTGAGTTGGAGTTTCTTCTCCCAAGCCTATGAACTAAGCCTCTATTGATTTTTCCTTCTTCATTCTGCACTTAAGTATGGAACTTCTCCTCAACCTTTGTGAGCCTATGTTTTCTTCGTCTATAACCTGTCTTCTTTTCTGCTTCTCCTTCTCTGTCTTGGATTGTTCCCTGATGTTGACTAATTTCTCAGAAAGTAATTGCTCATCCTATAATGAAGGTTTAGGAAAGCTTTTATGGATTTTCTCAACTTTTCCTTTCATCTTTATCGTTCGTTTTGTCTGCTTTATGATCTTTGTTAAAGTTTCAGAGAGAGGCTCTTCCTCACTGTTTTCTTTTGCTGAAGTTGTAGGAGTGTTTTTAATTAAAAGACTAGTTTTATTTCTCCTACTCTTTTTCACTAAGCTTCCTTCAGGTAATTCTAGTGGATCTTGGAAAAAATTTTTAATCAAAAATTTCTCCCATGTGTCTCCTACATTCTTTAAGTGATATTCAACTAGAATTTTTATGCAACCATGGTGATAAAGATGAGGCTCTATGTCTTCTATTTTCTTTTGAACAGTAGTGAACATTCTCCTTAAGCTATTCAAGAGAAGGAATGGGACATTGATGGTTCCATTTTCAAGGAAATTCATCAACAATCTTATGTGATATAAATACATGGAACCAAATCTACCCTCGCATGTGATAATTTTTTGCAAAATCAATAGCATGCTACTCCATTTACCCTTTAGTGCAAATATGGGAATTCCTCTCTTAAAAATTAAAGTGTCCATACCTGGGTTTTGGAGAATGACTTTCCAAGTTTCATCATGGAATTATTTATTCTTGAACCACCTATCCCCAACTTTTGGTAGCTCAGTTGTTGCTGTAGTGAAAGACTTGGTCACTGTAAACTTTATGTCACCAATCTCCACATCCATCGCATCAAATGATCTAGCAAATGACTTAGTGATTTCTTTATGACTTCCATAAAAAATTTTAATGAAGCTCAACCAACCATCTTTCTTCAACATCCCTTTCAACTGAGGATATCATTCCATATATTTCACTCCTATAGGTTATGTTCTTACAATGGGACCCATCACTCTTTTTCTCTGTTTTTCTTCAAATTTCCTTCACTGTCTGCATGTAGAAGACTGTGTATATGAAAGTGGTATATGGAAGTGAAGAAAGTTATAGATACAGGGATGAAATAACAAATTATGTGGAAGGAAAACAATAGATGTGGGAATGAAACATATATGGTATATGAAACAGGGAAATTGTATGTGGGAAATAGTGCAGAAAACGTATGGAATAGAGTGGTTGCACACGTATACTGTGTGGAGAATGGAGTTCTACTATACATAGAGAGAGAACCGAAAACAAAATTAATGATTGTGTGCTCACTATATCTGAGTGCTTGCATACATAAGAAGGCTGCAGAAGTAAAATCGAGGAACTCAGTGTAATAAAGGAACAATAGGGTTGTGAAGAGCCATAACCAACTAGGTTAAGTCATGTAATTAGCCATTAAATAGGTGTACTGGAGAAGTACAGTGAAGTATGAGTTAAAATTGGAGAACAAATCATGACACCATTAGGCATTAAAGTTGGAAGGCATGGTGGAATAATCATGGCAATCAAATCACATGATGACAAGTCAAAGAGTAGTATGATGATACAAATTATACAACTTATGTTTTATATTTCTATTTGAAATAGGTTTTTATTCCCACCTCTAGAACCATACCTTTCCACTTGCTAACATTTTATTTACTTTCTCAAGTGCTTAGATGTTGATGTGTCTTCAAAATTTGTTTTCTCCTCCCCCAATACTTGTATATGAAATTTATTATGAATTGGCCTTTTTATTTTTTTGAGCTAGTGATCAAACTATTATTGCAAAGTCAGATTGGCTGTAGAATAGGATTAGCTGCAGAACTAGAACAGTCACAGAACATGAGAACAACTGCGTAATGTAAAACAAAGAATAAAATGTGACTTTATGAATGTATGAAATGGAGATAACTGTGTGGATGAAAATATGACAGAATGAAAATGAGAAATGGATATGGAAGAAATGTTGAAGAAGAGAAATTTATTGGTGGAATGTCGTGGAGGAGTGGAGTGAAACTTGCAGAAATGAAACAGAATGAAAATGATGTAAAACAATGAATTTTCAGATTGGAAAATGAGTCACCATTTTTTGGAAAATATAGGGTGTCAGAATCTTTTGATTTTCACCCTGTATTTTATGTATAATCATTCCAATAAGTTGGTTTTCAACCTTATACAATATATATATATATATATATATATATATATATATATATATATATATATATATATATATATATATATATATATATATATATATATCCCATGATGAAAGGAACAAAGACCAAATTAGTGGAGAAGAAGGATTCCTCTTCACCAACTTCATTTCAGAATTATTTTGAAAGATCTTGATGAACTCCTCCTTGAGATTGGCTTTTGATAAATTTTCAACCTATGACCATTAATAAGGAGAGGAATTTGATGCTCATCTATTGTTCAGATTCTTACTGCTCCATTACTGAAAACTTTTCAATCTCATATGGCCTAAGCCAATGAGTTTGAAATTTTCCTTGAAAATCCTTAAACTTTGAATCAAATAACAATTCCCAATCTCCCTCTTGAAACCTTTTGTCCTTAATGTACTTGTCATGCCACGTATCCCTCTATTACTGAACTAGACCAGTCCTTTGAACAACTTCTTGTATGATTTCATTGAGCTCATTTAACTGCTCCAGTCTATGCTTTTGAGCTTCCAATAAATCCATCCCCAACTTGACCACCATCTTGGAAGTTTTAACTTGGAACTCTATGGGGAATATGACTTGCTTTCCATAAAAAATTTCATAAGGTGTATATCATGTTGTGTTCCTCCATGTAGTTCTATAGGCCCACAAGGCTTCGGGAAGCCTATTTCCCAATCTCTTCTATGTAGATGCACAATCTTGGTGAGGATTCCTTCAATCACTTTATTTGTAAACTCCACTTGACCATTTGCTTGTGGATGATAGGGAGTGGATTTCCTATGATGGATATTGTACTCTTCAATAAGCCTCTCCATCATTTTGGATGTGAATTGAGTTCCTTGATCTGTCACAATTTCTCTTGGAACACCAAAGTGAGTAAAAATATCCTCAAAAAGAAAACTAACTACAGATTTTTCGTTAGCAAAAGTAATTCTTTGGCTTCTACCCATTTGGTGACATAATCAGTGCATACCAATATATACTTTTTCTACTTGAATGGAGTATTAATAGGTCCAATAAAGTCTAAAGCCCATTTTTCAAAGGGTTCGATAAGTACCTGAGGTTGTAATGACATTTCATTTGAGAGGGCAAGTTTCCCTACCCTTTGGCAGTTGTCGCACCTTCTGACATATTCTTTAGCATCTCCGAAGATGGATGGCCAATAATATCCTAGATAAAGGATTTTATAGGCTATCCTCTTGTTAGCAAAGTTTCCACCACACGGCTCGTCATGACATGCTTTGAGAATATCAGGCATTTCATCTTCCCTGACACACCTTCTGATCATAAGATCTGGCCCTGTTTTATACAATTAGTTAGTGATCCATGAATATCTTGCACTATTCTAAATAGTCTATCTTTTCTCTCTAGGAAATAAATGTGAACGTAACTTCCCTGTAACCAAGTAGTTAACAACATCTGCAAACCAAGGAGTTTGATTACTTACTGCAAATAGATGTTCATTAGGAAACTTATCCTCAATCGGAGAGTCTTCTTTGATATTCTAAATCCTAGACAAGAAATCAGCAACTGTGTTTTGTTTTCAAGGTCTGTCAAGCACAACAGTGTTGAATTATTGCAAAAGTAAAAGCCATGTTGTAACTCTGCCATTAGTAATAGGTTTATTTATCAAATATCTAATTGTAGAGTGATTTGTATGAACAAAAGTTTCATAGCATGTTATGTAGTGTCTAAAATTGTTAATTACATGAAAAACATCTAAGAACTCTTTTTCAATCACAGTATAATTCAACTTAGTGGGAGTCAAATTTTAAATTTTGTAGTAAATGGTATAAGGAATCAAATCTTTTTGTCCCAATACAGCCCCTAGAGCTGTATCTAAAGCATCTGTAGAAATATGCAAAGGAAGTTTCCAATTTGGTCCTCTTAAGATAGGTGCTTCAGATAGTTTTTCTATCAAGGTTTCAAATGCTAGTTGGCAATCAAGATTCCACTTGAACTCAAAATCTTTTGTAAGCAATTTGAAGAGTGGAGATGCTACTTTGGTAAAGTTTTCTATTTGGTAAAGACTAGAAAACTTTTAACATCTTTTTGGAAATTTTGAATTGGCAACTTAGAGATGACTTCAACTTTTGATTTGTATACTTTAATCCCATCTCCTGAAATGTGATGTCCTAAAACAATACCTTCTGTAAACATCATAAATCATTTTTCATGGCTTATTGAAATGTTTATTTCTTTACATCTTTTAAGGACATTTTCCAAATTTTCCAAGGCTTCTTCAAATGTGTTACCATAGACTGTAAAATCATCCTTATATACCTCTACACAATCATGTATTAGATCAGAAAAAATTCCTAGTACTACTCTTTGGAATGTTATTGGTGCATTACATTACCCAAAAGGAAGCACTCGGTAAGCAAGTACCCCATGGACAAGTAAATTTGGTACTATCATGATCTTCAAGTGCAACATGAATTTGATTATAACCACTAAAACCATCCAAAAATGAGAAATACTTTTTACCTGGTAATGTATCTAATACCTGATCTATAAAGGGAAAATGAAAGTGATCTTTCAAGGTTGCTTTATTCTATTCTCTGTAACCAATGCACACCCTCCATTTACCATTCTTTTTAGGCACAATGACTAAAGTAGAAACCCATTGGCTATCTGAGATTGGGTAAATGAAGTTTTACAATGAGTGGTTTTTGGAGTTCTTCTTTCACAATCTCCCTAAGATTTGGATTCATTCTTCTTAGAGGTTGTATGTTTGTTCTATTGTTTTCCTCAATATAAATATGATGGATACAAGTCTTAGGATCAATACCTTTCATATCAGTATACTGCCATGAAAATATAGCAGAATGTTTTTGTAATATCTTGGCTAGCTCTTCTTGGTGTACTTTCTCCAAGTTTTTGTTTATGTTCAATGTTCTACCCCGAAAACTTTCAATTGTAGAGCTACCAAACTCTTCCATAGAATAGAGAGACATCTACCTAGATGACAGGTATTCAACATTATATTTTTCCTGGAATTGTGCATGATCATATTCTGAAGATGTTTCAAACTTTTCCAATGTGTTCAAAATTTGACTATCTTCACTAATTTCTGCTATAGTTAAGATGAGCTGAGTAACATCTTCATCATCGATGCACTCCTTGCCATCTATTTCTGTGATTGCTTTTGCTGGAGGATACAAAGTAAATTTGTTTGTTGAATTACCATCAGAAATGTACATGTCACCAGATCTACAACTAACAAAATCATCAGCTATGGCTAGCCAAGGTCTTCCTAAGATGAGTGGGTTTCCTCCTAAATTATTCTTGGGAGTTAAAATTATGAAATCAGCATAATATACCCAAGAATATAAGGAGACTGAAATGTCTTCTAGCACACAATCTGGTCTGATTATTAATCTATCTGCAATTTGTAGTAAGGTAGCTATGTAAAGAAGGTTAGGAAGTTTAAGCCGCTCCACAGTTCGTCTACTCATCATGTTTATTGTTGCCCCTAAGTCAATCAATGTTTTTGGAATTTCAATTCGATTTATGTGTGTCTTGACAATTGGAATTCCTAGATCTACATATTTCTACATGCAAATCTTTCCCGTCATGATATCTGCTATTTTTCCTACCAGGTGAATTCTTTTTGTTTCTCTTGGTTTTCTTCTTGGTCTTTTGATGCTCAACTTCTTTATAGTCTTACCTAGAATAGGAATTTCTCTAATGGCTTAAAACAAAGGAATCTTGATACAAACATTCTTCAATTCATCTGGGAAGTTATAATTGGGCAACAATATATGTTTTTCTACTACTCTATCAATTTGTAATCTCTAGGGAAAAGGAGGTGTAGAAGTATATGTTGGTTGCTCAATTATAGGAGTCATGTTTTTTGACTCTTTTTGTTTTTCTTTTTCAATGTTTTGGTTTTGGAGGGATGTTCCCTCAAAACTTGTATTTACTTTCAGAGAATCCTCCTCAGAAGCATTGTGTTCTTGAATATCTATAGAAGTTTTTTCCTTTTCTAATATCCTACCACATCTAAGTTGAACATCGTTAAGATCTAGAGGAGCAAGCATGTAAGTAGGAAATTGTTGTCCTTCTACCATATAAGAATTATAAGGGTTTTTATTATTGGGGTTTGACAATGGTTGGGATGGTAGTTTATTTTGTTTTTGTTGAAATGCGAGTAATATTTGAGGATTTTGACTTTGTTGTGGAGGTTGTTGTAGAAATGGCAATGAAAGGTGAGGGCATTGATTTGGAAGTTGTGGTTGCTAATTTTTCTGCTGATTTTGTGTGGGAGGATAGCTCTGATAAGATGGGGGATATTGATAATATTGAGCAAATCTCTCATAAGGATTTTGTACCCCTTGTGCCCATGGTTGAGATTGATATTATTTTTGAGGTTGAGGCCGAGGTTGTTGCCAAGAATTCTAGTTTGGTGGGGGATGAAAATACATTAGATTGTTAAATCCTTGATTTTCTTGCCCCTGCCAAGGTCTTCTTGCAACAAAAAAAATGATGTCCTACAGAATTTGGGACTGTTTCTTCTTGAAAGACAACCTTAAGACCCGGGATTGAAGGACAACCCTTGGTCTCATGACTCTCTAAACAAATCATAAAAGTTTCTACAATTTTTTCATCTAAAGGTATTCCCTTAGAGCATGTTTCTTTCTGCATTTTGGACAAAAGATGGCTAAGGCATCAGCCTCTATTTTCTGTTTGTTTTGGATTTTGAGGGTGTCTAGCTGTTCATTAAGGCTCCCTAAAATGTCAGTTTTAAACTCATCAAGCATATTGCCAATTTCTGCCCTACATACAGATCTGGTTGCAAATTTGTTTGCTCTAACAAGAGAAGGATCTCTTGGTCCTTCCCCATTATAGATTTCCCTCTAGAGAGATGAAAACATAGTTCTGCTATGTCACTCATTGGAAGTTGAGAAATTTCTCCCATTCCCATAATGTTAAGGATATCTATCCATTCATCTCTAATGGACTTTAACAAAAGATCTTTCAAAGTTTCTTCATCTAAATTGTTCATTTTTGCTTTTTTCAAATTGTAGTGGAATCTCTCAAGCAAATCCTCTAAGTTTTCATCTTCCTTTTGCATCATTTTGAATACCTCATCCTTATGATTAGTAGGCATACAATAATCCTAATATTTGTCTAAAAATGTCTGTTTCATGTCATTCTAAGTTTTAATGGATTGAGTGACTAACCCCATAAACTATTTCAAAGCAGCCCTTTTAGTGTTGAAGGGAACAATTTGAGTTTTTGAGAGTCTTCTAGATAGTCATAAGTTCTACACAAGACTCCAAACTCAAACAAAAACGTTTCAGGGTCCTCACTTCTCAACCCATAAAAGTTTGTGAGGACAGATGGTGACATGCTTTTCATTATGGTATGTGTTTCCTCATCTACTAAAGGGAATCCAAATGAGTTATCTATTTACCTATTTCCTCTGCTTCCTCCATTGTTACCTCTACCTCCTCCATTGTTTCCTCTACCTCTTCCTCTACCCCCTCCTCTAAACAGTGAGAATTCTCCATCTTGTTCTTCTTCTTCCATTATAGTTTCTTCAAAGTCCTTCGGTTCTTCTATTAATGGATTATGGGTGAGAGTTTCTACTTCTTCATCTTGACTAGGTATTCCTACTTCCTCAACTACAATAGTCTCCCCTATAGAAGTGAAAAAGGTCTTCTCTCGTAGATATGTTTTACTAGATGAAGTGGAAGAATATTCTAACTCAGTTGTTTCCCCTTGAATTTCAGGAACTCTAAGGCTGGGAGTATGAGTATGGGATGGAGGTGTATCTTTCCTAACCCTTGGTGGAGTAGGTGGAGTTGTGAAATTCGAACTTCTGCCCCTAGCTATAAATCTACCGCTAGAATCTCTTTCTCTATGCATGTCATTGTTTTATTTTATTGTTTTTTATTTTTTTATTTTTTTTATGAATGTATGAGAGAACGCTACCTAGTTACACTTCCCTGGCAATGGAACCAAAATGTTCGGTCATTTTAGTGTCCTAAATTGCTACATAAATTATCAATCCGGGTATAGTAAACTAATGAAGTGTAGTGCACTATGTGTGCTAGATGACCCTTTCTTACCTCACTAATTTTGAGTTTATGTTTGTTTTGGGGTTTCGTTCTTTTGATTCCTAATGTTCTGCAATGTAAGCAAAATCTTAATCTAGTACTGCTAAGAACCTAGAGAAATGAAATGAAATTTAAAAGTGCTTTTAGGCTAATTTTGGAAGTAAAGTTTTTTAAACAAGAAAGTGAAAAACAGAGCTTCTCTTCGTGCTTTTATAATTGTTTCCAAAACATGAACTGAAATGACTTTAAAACTACTATCTACTTAATTACAAAACAACAGTTTTAAGTGAGAAAATAAAATGGTAGCTATCTATGATAAATAAAAAATGAAATGAGATTGCAGCTATCTATGATAAACCAAAAATGGAATACTGAAAATAATAATACTTCTATTATCGAATCTATTTGCAGAATTAAAGATTAATAAACAACTGAAGATGGAACTATAGCTAAACTAAGTGAAGAACAAAAAAGTAAATTACAATTATTCTATTATGAAAGCAAGGCTAAATGAAGTATTGTTGTCACTCTGCTACATAACTTAGGGAGAACTACCTCCTTATGATAGTAATATTGAGAGATTTCATTCTTCATCATTCCAAGAAAAGTAAACATGAAAATGCAAAGAAAGTCTAACTCATAAATAAAACATTTCACCACTTAGTTTTAGGATTAACCTTCAACTGAAAGGGTTCTTTGATCCATTTATATCATGAGCTACTAAACTGATAAGAAAATGACATTGAACTACTTAACTCAAAAACTAATGAACAACAATTTTAATGAAACAATCATTCATAAATACAAAATTTCACCATTTAGTTTGAGGATTAACCATCAATGAAAGTCTTTTGGAAACATTCATTTATATCATCAGTGACTACACTAATAAGAAAAAGGCATTGAACAACTTATTTAAAATCTAGAAACTAAGGAACAGTAGATGAAATAAATTGAATTATGCTACTGACATCAATTTTAAAACTATAGTTAAGAGACTAGAAAGAAATGAAAATTTAAAGGACTATTCTATGCTGGAATGCAACTACTCTGAGTTAGTGAAAACAAATGACACAAGCTGCAATATACACAGTGTTAGAAAGTTATTATGAACATGATGAAAAACAAAGTAAATGTACAATTAAACTAAGAAAGACAAACATAAATAAAATTTACGGAAATACAATGTACCCTTGACCATGCAGGAGCCCTCTACAAGGTCTCGGATTACCAACACAAGATCAACATTTCACACACTTCAGGTATCCATTGAAAATAGAGTTGTTATATTAAAACAGAGCACTAAGGTTATCACACTACAAAGAATAAATATGCACTATTACATAAGAAAAAAATTGAACTTCTTTTGCATTCTAAATGTTGGTATTTATAGGAAAAATATACAACTATTTGAAGAGCGAAGTCATCTACAGCAAAACACATAGACAGGTAATGTATCCATAATTCTTATCTTTGGTTGCCTTGAAACATAAATATTCTAATAGTGGTTGTTGGATTCTATTTATGAAGGTGGTGGATGAGGTCCTTGGCTTCAGGAGACTGCCTCGCATCCAACACTAAGAATCGTGCAAAAACAGAGTTCTACTAGCCATAGGTTTATTTCGTTGACTTCCCTTTGATCGAGGTCCTTCTCATTGATCTTGGCCAAATGATAGGATATCATCCATGTTCTGACTCTTTTCAAGGTATCCATGTGGTTTGTTTCCTCTCTTGACCCTTGTAACTTACAAAAGCGTGGATATGGCTGCAGAACAACCAATTAGCTGTGGAATGTGGCTATGTTCTGTAGGTGAAAAATAAAAACCTATTCAAATAACAAACATAACAATATAACTTGTAAATCACTGAAATATACTCCTTCAGTCAATGTGTAATGGCTTATGATGATTAAGGATGCATTTTTCATGGAAAAACAAAGGAGTAAGGATGAGAAAGTTACTTAAGAAAGAGACAGTTTTGGAACTCAACAACACTACTAGGACTCCTAGACCAAATGGTTTGAGGTCTAGTTGGGACTTCTTACCCGGGAGATCCCCTGACATGTTGGCCTGTCCAACACCATGAAAAAGTTCACTTTCAGAAACTCATATGGTGGAATGTGATCTCTTTATCCTCATATTTAGCTTTTTCCTAAAAAGAAAAGCTTACAAAAGCAGAAAAGAGCCAAAAAGCATGGGGAAGATTTTTCCTAAGCACAAAAGCATCTAAAAAGTGTAAAAGGTCATTTCTATATGAGGAAAGCTTACTCAGCGAAAATATTTTTCCCAAATTGAACTAATGTGGAATTTGGCATATCTACGTAGCGGTCACTTTCCTATATATTGGAGGCTTGGCCATTGAGAAATGGATGGGAATTCTCGTATTTTCATGCTGCTGAAATCTATCTTGAGAGGGAGAGTTTTGAATCTAGGAGTTGGGGGAGGTGTTGCTACAACTGCATCCGATGCTTGTAACTTTCCTCCAACTCCTTTATCAATATAGATTAGTTGTTCTTCCTTCCATATGTTTCTATTCATTCTTTACCTATTCTATTTATAAAGTGAATGTATGGGATTTTGCTTTACTTTTATTTATTCAGTAATATTGATATGCTTATGATAGTTTCAATTATCAAGGTAGTATGCGATGAAGGTTTCTTTTTTCTCTCTGTTATGTGTAGGACCAAGCTTTGGAGCTAGCTAGGAGTGCTTGCCAGCTACCCTAGAAACTCCAACAAGACCTGCATGCGAGGACTCACAGGAGTTCCTTCTCTTTTTCTTAATCTATATCCTACATATTGATCTAGTAAAAATCCTAAGCCTTAGAACAACCTTTCCCTTAATTTGTATGTCTTATGTTTCCAGGATAAACTGAGAGGGTTTTATTTTCATCTAAGAATGCAGTAAATCCTACAACAAAATGATATTTAGAAACTGTAATATATTTCACTACGTAACTTAAATTAGTAAAATGAACCCATAAAGGGGGTCATAAATGGAAATAAAAGTAAAACTCTAAACAAGAAGCCAAAAGTGTATGTAACCATGGATGCAAAATTGGGAGTACAATTGGATGTTAAACTAGCCATGAAAGGAATATGCAAACAATGACATAAAAAGGGTTTTAAATTAGAATTTAAAAATGGTGCAACATTAGACACAAAGAAGGGAACAAAATAGGGCATACAAAAGGACACCAATTTCAGTGCAAACAAGGATGAAAAAATGGACAGAAAAATGAGGGTGCAAAGAATGGTGTAATATTATGATGAAAAACTGGGTGCAAAAATTATGTAAGAAAAGAAACAAAACAAGATGCAAAATGGGACTAAAGGGTGAAACCAAGGATGCCAAAAATGATGCATAACTCGATTCAAATTAAAACTAAAATGTAGGTGCAAATTTAGATGCAAATGTGGACACAAAATTTTGTAGAAAAAAGGATGAAAATTTGGATACGAAGACGGATGCAAAATTAGACACCAAAAATGATGCAAAATTGGACATAAAAAATGTGCAAAATTGGAAACAAAATTTGAAAAAATGGTGCAAAAATGGGTATAAACATGGCTCAAATTTGGATGCAAATTGAGATGTAACATTGGATGCAAAATGAGGTGCAACAAATGACTCAAAGCTTGGAGCAAAAGCAAATGCAAAAGTAGACAAAAAAAAATGGGTCAAAATGGAATGTAACATTAGACACAAAATGGGATGCAAAGGTGGATGCAACAGAGGGTTCAACATAGGATGAAAATTTAAATGCTCAAAAGGATACAAAATTGGATGCAAGAAATGGTGTTAAAAATGATGCTAAATTGGATGCAACAAATGATGCAAAATATGGTGGAAAATAGGATGCAAAAAGGTAGAGAAATAAAACGCAAAAATGGATGAAAAATTTGGCACTAAATTAGATTCAACATATGGTGCAAAATTGGATGCAAAAACTAGTGTAAAAAAAGGTAGAAAAAATGCGTCAAAAATAGATGTAAAAATAAGTACAAAATTAGAATAAAAGAATGGAATAAGACTAGATGCAAAAACTGTCACAAACTAGATGCAAAAACTAGCACAAACTAGATGTAAAAAAAGGAACTAAATCAGATGAAAAAGATGGTGTAAAACTCGATGAAAATTATGATGCAAAACTAGAAACAAAGAATAGCACAAAGCAAGAAGCAAAAAATTATGCAAAAACAGACGCAAAAAGTGGCACAAGATTGGTGGCAAAACCTATTGCAAATCTTGGTGCAAAATATGATGCAAAAAATTATGCAAAATTTGGCATCAAAAAAGATGCAAAATTTGGTGCAAAAAGGTACGCTTTAAAAATTGTACCATAGAGCTAGATTTAGTGCCAGGCTTCTCATTCCAATTGAGAAAAAAATGCACTAAACTCTGGTGTTAAATCTAACAAAAATTGCCTTCTTTGTTGTAGTAATATTTGTATCCTTTACTTGCTTGTAATTATTATTCCATGGCCTCCTTGTGAGGACTGGAGGTAAATAGTAAAGGGTTCCAAATATTTGGGAATGAATGGAAGTAATGGAAGAACGAAGCAAATAATGTGAAAAAATGACTTTCCTAGAATGATGATTTATTTGTTAGAGGGAGTAGGCATATCAATGAGTTTGAAGTATAATATAATTTTGTTACAATATCTACCATGAAATAATTGGAAGTATAGAAAAGTACAAAGAGAAAGATGAGAATATAAGGTTCTCCCAGTAAGAGGTAGAGGATCATGGCAGAATGTTTGCTCCTGTTGTGAAGTACACTTATGTTAGAACTATTATCATTGCTTTGAAAATGCACCAAGTGGATGTAAAGATTGTTTTTCTCAATGGAGAGGAAGAAGTGTACATAGAAGGCTTTGAAATACATGAGAATAATTCTCATGTTAGTATAAGGCTTTGAATAATCACAAGAAGGCACGTTGGCTTGATAATATTGGATTGATGAATTTTAGATGAGTCCTGGTTAATATTATTTTTATATGATTTCGGTCTAATAAAAGAAGAAGGAATCATGTGTTAGAGGGAGAAGTTGTGGAAGAAATAAACGCTTTTATAACATATGAGTATTCAAAGAGCCTTGGTTTAGTCTAAGTGGGAGTATGGAATGTCATTGACATTTCAAGATAGATAGATGATGTGCTACAAAGATGCAGTGGTAGACAAAGTAGTTGGGATTGTCGACGAAAAATTTGTTTAAAAAAGAAAACCATTAGAGAAATTTTGATGTCTAAAATGGAACTCCTAAGGAATATTATAAAATAATAGTGGAAATAATAAAATAAGATTAGATTACATCATCAAATTTTATATGGAAAAAGAAAAAACTATTTTTTCAACTCATATTTTCAACTAATCTCCCCATACGTTTACTCAAATTTCGAGAAACAACACTCTTTGGATGTGAAATTTAATTCCTTATCCAAGGAGTAGCCATTTAGCATAATTTCAATGGATCGTGCTACATGAAAAATGAGAAATGCATGAAAAAATTGTAATTGCAATAATGTTTTTCATGTATTTCTCATTTTTCTTATAGAAGGGTCCATCTAAACTATGCAACATGGGTAACCCTTGGATGAGGAATTAAATTTTTCATCCAATGACTGTTGTCACTCTGAATTTGAGTAAAATAGTAGGGAGATAAGTTGGAAATATGAGTTGAAAAAATAGCTTTTATATTTTTTATATTTTTTAGCGTTTTGATTTTTTTATTCCAAAAATGGTGAATCGTCCCCCATGGTTAATATCATCATATTGAATCCTATTAGTTCTTATAAAGATGACTTTGGTTACATATTTTTGTTTTGATTTCCTTTTTTTACCTCAAAATTTCTCTAATGCTGGTTAGTGAAACCGAAAAGTAGCCTTAGTGAAGGAAGTCGATTGGTCTATGGTTGAGCCAAGATATAGTGATTCACAAGATTCAGATTGGGAAGAGAGTGTATAGGAAAGAAATATTTCATCAAGATATTGCCTCAGTTTGGGATCCGTTATCATTTTTTGAATGAATGGGAAGAAGTCACCTACCGCATTTACTATTGCAGAGGCTGAGTATATTACAGTTGGGTGGGAAAGTTGGGAAGCAATATGTCTTCAAAGAGTACTTGAAGGATTGACTTGATCAGGTACAAGTGACAACCATAATGATTGGTCGAATCACATCAAGATCAACTATCGCTTCATCCATGACATGGTGCAGAAGGGAGTAGTGAAGCTCTAGTATATCTCTACTATTTAAAAGATAGTTGATATTATTACAAATCCTCTCGCAAGAATGAATTCTGTATACTTCAGGGAAAATCTTGGACTTGTTGAGAATGCCTCTCTCAGTGAGAGGAAGTGTTCATACCATAGCATCATAGGTTGAAATTATCCATTTTTCATGTATATTGACCTCAATTAGGCAAAATGGTCTTTCACATGAAAATCATTCTTCTGGTGTCAAAAATGTTAACCCAAATTAGGAAGAATGGTCTTAGAGCATCAAGCCCCGAATTACATAGATAGAGTGTGGCCTTTATATATTCACCATGTTTCAAATATATTGATCAAAATGATGGTGAACCAACACTATTCTATATAACATGAGTCAGATAGACAAAAATTATGGTGACTAGATGATGTTAAACGATGCACAATGTGTCAAGAGTACTGACTAGGATTATGTTGAGAATATACCATAGGCCATAGGTACCAACCAAAATTATGGTAACTTGATGATGTTGACTTACCATGTGTTAATTTCGTTTGATCATATTATGGCAATTAGTTGATGCTATTGCTTTACCATATGTCCTAGTTACTAATGAGATAATGGTAACTTGTTTTACCATATCTCATAATTGCTGACCAGGTTATGTTAATTGGACTTGTTATAAACATTTCTTAAATAAATTTGTCAAAATGAGAAAATATAAATAGTCATTAAGAAGACCTCTATATCTAAGAGGGAGTGTTGAATTTTTTAGTTATGGTTGATCTTCATAATTTATATTTTAGCCCTTTGAACATATATTGAAAATGTAAGACATGTTCGTCATGTAATTATTATTTATTATCCCTTGAAAATATTAATGTAAGACATGTACTCCATTTCAATATCAAAAGTGAAATTTGATTTTGAATTTAGAATATTTGGAACCAATAAATTCAATTCAGCCCTCCTCCTAGTCATGGACGCAACCATTCATCCAACCAAACTATTATAAATATGACTCATTTTACCTCCTTCCAATGTGAGAATTAGAATCATATGAATTAGAAGAAAAGGGGTGTATGTAAGGCAAGGAACATGAAAAATGTATGATTAATTTAAAGATGAACGTAAAGCTCAAATGGAGGACTAAATTTCTAATATGGAAACTAGTAGGATGAATCTTTGTGGAAGGTATTAGGCTAAAGTTCTATGTGAGGAAGGAGGGTGAATTTTAGCTTAAGGAAATCAAATCAAAAAGAGTTTTTTTGGCACACTTATCACTTGACTAGGGGGAAGCTAGACCAGGTTTGAACATGTTGTTGACTAGATGATCTAGGTGTGTCTCTTGTTGAAATGAATAATTTCTATAAGGAAAAGGTTGTTGGGTTTTCCCTCATGTGGGTTTTACTACGGTAAATTCTCATGTTCTTGATTTGGTTGTCTCTTTATGATCATGACGTCCATTTTTGAAGATATTCTATGTAATAGCTTAATGAATAAATGTGAATATGAAAGAATATAAGTAAAGATCAATAGAAGTAACTATCAGTAGAATACCTATGAAAAATCAAATCCCAAAAGGGGTGTTGCTGAGTGGGTTTGCTGGCCAACACTGCATGCCAAATATGTTTTTTTTTTAACACACACTAACAAATGGTTTCATTGCTAGGACTAGGATCATTACATGATGAGATTTCTCTATATAAAAATATGGATACCATGGAATGTGACGAAAGAAGAAATCACCTAGTGGTTTAAGCAGAACCAACAAGAGTTTTCCACTGGTGAGATCAAATATCAAAAGATTAGCATTGAATATTGCATTAAAATGTATATGTTCACTAAGTTCCATGAGATATTCTTTAAAAATTTCCCAGTCATCTTGATACAGTGGAATCAATGTTGGTGGATAAATACCTTGTTTATCACTATGGTTAACCATGAAATTGGACTCTAGAGTAAGTGAGTCAACTATAGGTGATAAGTAATAAATTTTCTCATGATGTGGATTTTTAGTTTGAAAGTGTATTGGAATTATATACTCTCAATTTTATGGTAGAATCTATAATATTTCACATTACATTGTAGAGGAAATCCTTATGGGGTCCATGAAGGATATCATTTGGTTACTTCCCTTATCAATCAAGATGTATTTGAGTGACCATTTAACCCTTCCTATAGAGTCTAATACTATGAGAAAATATCCTGGATGTGGGTGAAAATAACGGAGGATGAGGTGGCTGCCAACTAGTTTGGCATGTGGAGAGATCACATGGCCTCCCACAAGGCAGCACAGAGAGCCAAACATGGCATTAAACATTGCCATAAATGTGCCTCGAGTGAATATTGCCACGACTCTAATAACCAACTTCAACCTTGGCTCACAGTAGTGATGGGCTCTTTGGAAAACACCACCTCTGTTCCTGTCATTCCTCCTCTGCAACCTCCTGCCATTCCTCCACTGTAGCCTTAGCCCCTGCAATGCCTCTGCCCTCACACAGTGGTAGTGCCCAGCTCCCACACCACCACTGGACGGCATTGTAGTCTTTATTGCTGCATCAATTTTGGCTTTGGAATCCATTTCACCCATAGCTTGAATTTACAAATCCTCATCCCCTTGGCCCTAGTAGCTCATCCCTCTGCAGAATTTCCTGGTAGCTCCCCTGCAACACAACAGCCCACTACACCTAATTCAAACCAAAACTCACCTCTAATTGTGGAAATCAGGTGTGCCATATGATGTGCAGCCGAAGAGGTGGGAACCGAGGGAGCCTGAGTCACTCCAAGCACTCTTTTGCTTCGGAGACCACCTCGTCTTTGGCTGAGCAGAACACTAGGTGCTACCCTGATACATGTAGTGGCAGAGGACGTTTCCACTTAGGAGCTTCTGCTATGCCTCCCTCCACTTCCGGCCCTTCTCCTAGAAGCACTCCGCCTGCTCCTCAGCCTCAGTTCCAGAATGCTCAATTTACCTTTCACTCAACCTTGAACTAACCCCTCATCACTGCCACAATTAACATAATCTTTCATGAGGAGAAGTAGAATCTAGTGGCACAAGACTCAGAGGTTGGTGGTTGACTCATGGCAGCTGAGAAAAACAAAGCAATGGATGAAGGTCGCACTGAAGCAATGAGGCTCTCAGGCATTGATGCGAGAAGATGAATCACTGCGAGAAGCAGTCAACACAAATCCAAAATTGAACTGGCACAATCAAGTCTTCAAGGTGTAGGGGAGTGAAGCATAGAGTTGCCAACCAGACGCGCAGGGAAGGAAGTGGAAACAGCTCAGCAGAGGAGTTGGGTATTTGATGAATATTTTGCATCATTGAGGAAGAGAAATCGGAGCTACAGACGGGCGACACGGAGGCTGCGCCACTGGCAAGTTGTGCCATGGATGAGTATAGATGCTTCATCATGGAGGAGCACCCTCCGTCACCGCCACATCCCTAGTGCCACCTCGATGCCATGTGTTTGCCGCCGGGTCTGCCACCCTACTGTCATTGAACATGCCATGTGCCTGCCTAGTCGACTGCCACTCAGCTGCTCCATGCCTCAGATTCATTGGATTTTTATTCATTTAGTTTCTGGTTTTCACTATTTTTTCTTGGGGAATACTAAAATATTAGGCTCTTCTATTGGCTCTATTTTTATTCTCCTCAAATACAATGTTGCAAAACTTGTTAATTTACTGGTTTCCCCTGCGTGGGTAGCAAGACAATATTTTTGAAAAACCTCGGTTAAGAACTAGTTTCCCTTTTGGGCAGTTCAATTTTTTTTTTTTTGCGAGTTGAGCCTTTCCTCTGGCATAGCTAAGTACAAGCTTCAGCCTCTATGTATGATATTTTTCTTACCTTAATAGAATTAGCATAACTTAGAAAAAGAAATAACTATGAAAAGATAAACCACTCTTGTGCTAAGGGATTGTTGGGGGAGAATAAATAGGTGGCCTAAGGGGAAGGGAGCGGAGAAATCGTGTGAAAATTTGTGGTGGATACAAGAAATAATTAAGAAACTACAAACATTAAGATAAAGAGATAGAATTGAGAAACTGAATTTGGAGGGTGTGGGATTGAGTGGATAGAGGTTTCGATAGAATGATGTGGGAGGAGGTTGGTCTCTATCAATTCCTGCCACAAGAAAAATCTTGGCAATAGGAGAAATAAATGGTCACTATAGGACGAAAAGAAGTACAAGTGACTAGAGTCTTTAGGGAATGGAATTAATCACATTGTGCATTGAATGAGAGGAGAGAGAATACCAACAGTGTGCCAAGAGCATAGCCCGCGAAGTACAAAGTTCATGAATATGGTTAAGCCAAGTTAGACCATACATGATATTAAGCCCATAACCCCACATTCTTCTATGAATATTGAAGCAAGAACTAACCATACTATGATGAATACTATAGAGGGTAATCATCGTTATCACGGTGGATGCAACAGTGGTAGTTGAATTAGTTAGGAAGTATTAGGTGTTAGTGTCGGTATCTTCATCCCTCTGTTAGAGATCAAATTCTCTTGTTGCATTGCATATTTGGTGTCTCACTTAGTCAGTTGCATTCCATTAGGAGCATGGATCATCTGACGATAGTGGTTTTTTGTACATTTTCCCTCATGTCCTTTACCTACTAGCTTATTTCCATTCATCAAGATCATCTGCAGTCACTTTTTGTCTTTAAATTTTCAAGAGTCATTTCTAGGGTTTC
Source organism: Pinus tabuliformis (assembly GCA_031772625.1). Taxonomy (NCBI): domain Eukaryota; kingdom Viridiplantae; phylum Streptophyta; class Pinopsida; order Pinales; family Pinaceae; genus Pinus; species Pinus tabuliformis. The sequence continues at coordinate 423,308,210 of CM062811.1, forward strand.
AGTTTCATTATGTCTAGGGTTTCATCAAAAATGTATTCAAAATATCCAATAACAGTCAGCAGGAACATGAGGAGGTTGAATAAAGTTTCAGTACAAATAAAAATCATAATCTTATCCTCGGAAATGTATTTTTCCTCAAAACCCTGTTTTGAGGAAAAACAGAGTATTTTAGGTTTTTATTATGAATTGATGTAATTTCAGTTCTTCCATATGTAAATAACTTCAGTGGCAACCTTGCTCGCCTTTCCAAGCTTCAGTTGCTCCATCCCCTGCAAGAAAAACAAAAAATCAAGTCATTCAGTTCATCAAAGGCACAAATAAAGTAAACTTCCCAAAAATAGAGTTGAAAAAGTAGGTCACATTGCAAACATTGTAAAAGTGGGTTTCATGAAGGAAAAATCAAAAGATCTTGTATATAAATCATCTTTACAATTCATAAATCTCATTGGCACTCAAAGAAGAAATATTGAGCAAAGCGAAGGTCGTGTTGGAGAAAGGAAGCGAAATCGCAGCAAAGAGTTCCAGTTTTGGAGGCGCGGTGCATTGGGTGAGAGGCACGGCACATACAAGTGGCACGGTGCATTGGGCCACCCTCCATAGTGTTAAATTTATACTGGTGTCGTGCGAATTTCCAAAATTGCCAAAATTACTCAAATCTTCTAGTGTGCAAGTAAGTCAAGCCCTTCTCCTTACTAGTGAAAGAGTTTTTCTTAAAAATTTATGGTGGTTGTGTGAAAAAACTCAAAACCTACTTCATTGCAATTTCTCAAAAAACGATTGCCTAGGGTTTGTATTTGTCATTTTACTACCAAGTCCACTCCACCTTTCCCTTACTCTTTGACTCCTCCATTTATTTTCCCAACTCCTCCATTCATTCCCTAACTGTCATATTCCTAAAAAACAAGTCATTCACCCCTATCCCCAATTCCCATTCTCCCAAATCCTAACTACAAAATCCCCAAACCCTAATTGTTGTCCCTAAGCTTACATATTATTCCCTAAACCCCCTATTTCCCAAAAAACTTGTCATAATATTCCCAAAACCCCTCATACCTTCTCCCTCCGCAGTCCCTCATACATTCTTACCCTTGGTGGCAGAAAACTAAAATCACCATAAATCTCTTCATACTCATCAAGAAAACTCACACATTAGCAAGCATGGAATCTGATCCTTCATATGACCAAGATGAAGACACACACAATGACTCTCCTATAGAAATGCATGCACCAAGGAGACCTCACAAGGGTGGCAAACATATACAAGAGGAGCCTACTTCACTTACCGAGCTGCAGGCCTGCCCTCTTGCTATCACATGCTTCCAACACAAATCCTATTATCAGTTTTGTGAGATGGCTTCTAGAGTCCAGTACCATCATGAGTTGGCCAGGTTGTTTGTGCTTCATCTACATAATGGCCAAACCACTCTAGCTGGTGTGGCATTCACCTTGACACCGGAGTCTATTTCTTTAGAAGCCGGCATTCCTAATTTCGGAGAGCAGTGGAATAAAAGGCAACAGATTGATAGGGAACATTATGAACCATACATCAAGCCTAGTTATTTGAGACAACTCAACAGATTTTTTCCTTTTCGGTACCTGAAAGACTCATATGCTCCCTTAATGAAACTCATAATGAAGTATTTCAGCTGTGAGGGCTAATTTTATTACCTATATGCTTATCATATCAGATTTTTATGCACTTGACCAGGGTGAGAATGATGAATCTCCCCAACTTCACGTGCCGAAATATTGAGAAGATGACCACCCTATTACAACAAAAGACTCCTCAACAGTAGTTTAATAGTATATATCATTTTTCACTCATCAAAATCGTGGTCATGCATAAGCTTGATTTGCAAGACATCTCATGGGAGGATTTCATTTCTCATGAGTTCTTCACAGCTCCTCAGGTACCTCTAGAAGCTTTTCATGAGATAGGTGGACCTTCACATCAGCAGCAAGGTCATGAGACAAGGACCACTAGTGTGTCTGTGCTTGTCACCTACCGAAAGGGCACTAGAAGGTTGTTTGCAGCAGCAAAGTGAGTATTATCTCCACCCGGGGTGGAAGGGGTCTCGCTTCCTTCATCAGCACAACAGGTTCATGACAAGGGAGAGGTCATTACATGATGAGGGGCCTTCAGGTGAGTAGGAGACTGATTTCATTCTCATTTAGGACGATGACACTGATTTGGGCCCACAAAGCTCAAAGCTCAAGGAGGTCATCCAAGAGCAATAGACGAACATCAGTGCTTTGTCCCTCAACTTGTAAAGATCTAAGTGGATAATAAAGTACCAGGATCAGCAAACCATAATGGATCTAAGAAACATAAGAGAAAAACGGCAAGCTACCAAAAGGAGGAAAGTCAAGTTGACAACACTTGAGCAAGAAATCAATGCTGATCATGAGTCCTGGTTGGAGAGGACTAATATCCACTTGGAGAGGATGCTGGAGAATTCCATTAATGAGAAAAATATGTTGAGAAACATGGCATATCACTATTTGTCAAAGAATATGGTGTGCCAAGCTAGAATCGAGAACTTGAAGGCCAAGTTGAAGAAGAGATCGAGGAGGTAAAAAACACAATATAAACTTCAGATCTTGGCTGATACTTCCTTGGCCCAAAACAACACTTGATGGAGAACAGTCAACCCAAATTTCAAAAAATTTGGGACACTTTTTGCATTTTTGAAAATTTTGGGCCAAAACACAGGTTTTTCGGCACAATTCACTGTGACACCCGGTGCTCCCTTTTGATGGATGCCTCCAAATGATGAAAACTCAACATTTTTGGATTTGGCTTGGAAAAATATGCATGCCTAGCAATGGCCAAGAAATTTTGACAGGTTTTGAGCCCCCAAAATGGTCAAAAACCTCCAAACATTTACCTTACTACCCCTATTTTGACACACAGGAAGCAATGTTAGGAGAACTTAGTTTTGGAGGGGCAAATGGAAGCCAAATTCAAAAATCCACTTGTTCTGGAAAGTAGACAGGTATACCTTTCGAAAAAAGCACACTTGGAGAAAATTTAGCTACCGGGAAGGCCTCCAAAAGTGGCTTCAAACATGCGCTATGCATAGAGAAATTAGCACGGCGCATTGGGGAAATTTTATTCAGTTTGACCAAGAATATTCTGTTTTTCACCTAGTTTCTTGACAGTTTGACTTTTCTCCTTCTTAGTGTCAAAATTATGTTGTAATTTAATGTAAATTGATGGATCTTGATGTAATTATGTCAAATTTTCACTCATGGAGGTAGATTCATCTATAAAAACGTAGTTTGCAATTGAATGAATCAGTTCCCTAGTTTCTAGAAGCAAGTTGTTCCATTGCCTACTTTTTATTTCTCAGTTTAGAATTTGTTGAAACAACTCCTAAACTCATGAGCTCAACCCCTAGAGGCTAGGATGAGTTTTTTTTGCATATATCTTTTTTTTTTTCAGTCATTAGCATGGTTGGACTTTTGAGAAAGCTTGGAGCTTCATTGTATACTCATCTTAGAAATTTTGGCTAAGGAACAGACCAGGGTTTACAACACTTTATGGGATTCATGTCGAATCTTACTTTGGTACTGTGTTTCCTTCAGTAAATTGTAAGTTTATAAGTGTTTTATGTATGCCATTATCTCTCTTGCTTCTTCTTAACTAAGAAAAACAAGGATAAAGGTAGAATCCATTGAAATTGCAGTGCTCTACCTAGGGTTTGCTTAGTTATTGATGTTTTCAGCTGTTTGGAGAGGATCGTTGAGGTTTTCTTGCCCTCTTCAACTCCTCACATGTCTAAATCACTCCATTTCATTCAATTTGAAGTGCCAAATCAGTTTCCTACCTTGCCCCATAGAGATCTCTGCAAAACTGAGCCTCATTCCCCAAACCCAAATTTGCCTTTCCATTTGAGCCAACAAAACATCATTATATTCAAACAAGCTCTTTTGCACACATACCTAGCCTAAGATCAGTATTCACATCAGTCATCTCAAGCCCTCATTGATCATATTTTTCTGAGATTGACAAGGAGAGAGCCCTCTCTTGACTGCTAGGGCTAGCTACCAGGTTAAGCATGGTTTGATGTTATCCTAGATCCTATCTTTCTTAGCCTGATGTAGATTTAGGCTCTAACATTAGGAGTGTCAACAAGTATTTGAGTTTAGTCTATTGTGAAGAAAAATTCACATTGATATGGTGGCATACCAAGTTCACCTTAGAGCACTTCTCCGAGAATCATTGTGGAAAACAAAAGGGTAGGTGTTATCACCCAAAAATGTTCACCTATCCATTTCTTACTAGGTGCATCAAAATACACCATATAGGATGAGTTTACCATGGTAAAATCCACTTTCGCCAAAGGAAATAATTTCGTGAACCATCTTTCCAAAATTATTTCTTATTAAAATCCAAAAATCCATGAAGATAATTAAATAGATCATTATTTACATAATATTATATAGAAATAATTATTAAATCATTATTTGATGATTGTTTCTTATCACTTTTGACTTAATTGCCTTGGAATAATTAAATAAATAAATATTTATCTATTATTCGTTATTTATTCCCCATTTCCCTTTTGAGACAATTGTTAAATCATTATTTAATAATTATTTCAAATTCATGTCTTCCGTAATTCTCACAAATTGATTAATAAATCATTTTTATTTGTTAATTACTTCAACCGCTTTATAAATAAATATATTTGACCATTTTGAATACCTTTTCCATATCAATAACTATAATAAAATATTCAAAATGACTAGATTTTGATTTAGTCAATAATATTCTATTATTTTGTAATTCTCAATCTATTCCAATATTTCATTATTAATATAGAGTTTTGTCTCCATTCCTTACCATGACAATTTCCATTGTCTCCATTATAGTCTCACAGTGTTTGAGCTGCCACTTGAGTTCAACCATCCTTTAGTTTCTTTTTCTCCCATTGCATATCACATACTGAGAGAGAGAGAAGCACAAGGTCAACAAGGACATATCACATGGACAGAGATATACATGCCCAATTTTGTAATCACTCCTCACTAGGTGTTATATTTTCATCATTAATAAAATTGATCTTTCACATTCTCCACTGGGTTATTGCACTTATGTTTTTGCTATTATATGTTTCCATTTGCAAATTATATTTTTATATAGGGTTTTTCTAACATTTTTTTTGTAGATTTGTTGCATAGACATAACCATCTTTTGTTGTTAGGGTTACAAGTCACCTATAACTTAGGTAACAGATTTTGGTACACTTCTCCAAAAAAAGTACACTGGAAAATAGCAAATCCACTGGTGTAGTGATTTATAACCTTCATGGCTATTGTTTCAACTATTTCTAGTTTTTTCCAGCTATTGTATTTCTCTTAATTTATATTTTCAAATTTCTTCTATTTTCTAGGAAAATTTCTAATTTTGTTGGGTTTTTGCATCTTTCCACAGGTCACAGGTACCACCCAAGTTAATGACAACACAATCTAGAACAAATCCATTGAGAAGGAGAATAAGGAACAAAACATACTTTTTTCCTTCTTTTCTTCACTCCCCAACGAACTTTTCATCCCAAAATATGCGCCTTGACATATTTTCTAGGTCAGAAACCATGTTTTGTATTTTTTACAAAAGAAAATCCAGTTCCTCCATTTTTTTCTGAGACTATGGCGTGTGTGTTGGGAAGGGATTTTATTGTTTTTTAGTCAACTTTAGGCCTATATCCACTTAGTATTCCTCTCATTAAGGAAGGAAAAATCCCCTAGAGTTTTTAGTACACCTCTATCATACAGGAAGAGAATTGTTGAGTTGAGTCTAGTGTGCAACATTTTCAGCCATTATCTTTCAGTGATTTTCCCACTATTTTCATCCTTTTTAAACAAGTTTTTACAGCACTTTATTGCCTTTATAATATTTTTTCTGGCTTCCCTCCTTAGGACCCCCTCGTGTATCCTTGCTTTTGCATCTTGTTGCCTATATTTTTCCAACATTTTTACTTGTTTTTTTCGGTGGTTTTTCTACATCACTTTCAATAGATTTACGCCTCTAAATCCTAGTCCCTTATTGAATAAATACTTCTTCGTTTTTTTTTTTGTCTTTGAGTTTCCTTTTTTCCATATTATTTCTGCTTGAATACCTTCTTGGGTTTGGGATTGTGTGCTTTAGTTTCTTGTACATTTTGTTGTTCATTTTTAGTACAATTTACAGTTTATGTAGTTTAGTTTCAACATCATTGGCATCATCAAAACATGATTAGTTAACTCATCCATGGGACACATATTTCATACATGTGCACCCTAAGAGAACGTGTTCTTGGTTACAACTACCAAGCCAAGACTTGAAACACTCCACATTAATAATAACATAACTCACATAAATTAAGCCCACTTAGGCATCAAGGCCAAATAAATATTTGTAGTTATTTATAACCTTAGTGGGATGGGCTTCCAATAATACCCATTGATCACTTACATTAAGACATATAAATTTAACACTTTAGGGAGATCAAAATCCTTCACCATCCCACCGTCAAAAATTGGGTTTTAGGCTAGGTCACGGTGTGAGAGCTCCTCCATGAGGCTACTCAACTCATGGTAGGGAATCTCATGTCGTGGCTGATCACCAAGAATATGAAGACTTAATATCCCCCATGGGCGAAGATAATAATAGTAGCCAATCATAGGAAAGCACCCTATAGGGCTAGTTGTGGGCAAGAAGTTGCTCCTTTATCCCACCTTTCTCTAGATAGCTTTTCTTGTGGGGATTAGATTCTCAAATAAGAAGTCTCTTGGAAGGCCATCTAAAATAGTAGAACTAAGACTTATTTGAGCATCTAGATTACCTTTAGGTTAGAGGTCATATTTTCCTTGATATGATGTGTTTTCTTGAATTGGAGTAGCATAGCATTATATTTAGTTTACACTTTGCAAAAGATCACTACGTGTTTGATTTTTTTTTGTTACTCTTTTCTCCTATCATCCCCCCTTATATTTTTTAGTCATATTTATATTCACACCATTGTGCCTCCTAGTCAATTATCACAGATAGTTCATGGTATTTGCCCTTAGTTTCCTATAGGATATCCTCTCACCCATGTTCAACGAGTAAGGGTCGATATACAAAATCGTTCATTGAGTATGCATATAGACTCTAGTTCTTCTGATTCTTCGAAACCTTCCTCTGAATTTGTATCTTCCTAATCCCACATTTCCACCATGTGAGGTGCTAATATGGTTGGTGGTAACCAAGGTCCTAACCAAGGTAACCCTAAAGGTAGAACCTCTTCAGGTATGGCCACTAATCCCCTGTTTCTTTGTTATATGGATAGTTTGAGCCTCCTTGACTTATGCTAGCTCATTAATGATCCCCTTCTCCATGACCTAAGTTGTCCTCCCATGCCCACCAAACTCCACTCAAACATTCCCAAGTTTGAAGGTAATCCTGCAAAATACCTCACAAATCCTGCTCACTCTTTTCACATGTGGTGTTCATCAAATTACATTACACATGAATCCATTCATCTCCATCTCTTCCAATGCACCCTAACTAGAGCTACTACCAAATGGTATGTGGACCAACCACATGCCTCTCATTCCACCATTGCGACTAACACCAAATACTTCCTTTCATATTTCCATTTACGTCTTTGATATGACATAGGTACTGAACTTTTGACTACATCCTGTCAAACTTCTGCCACCTGGCATTTTGACTATGTGCAAGAACGGCATAGATGGAAGAACCATTTTAAAATCCCCGAGTTTGCGAATTATGTCTATATGGATTGGTTTTTTAGAACCATTTTGGCCCCCATAGGTAATTACGTTGCCTCTAAATTCCCTTGGACTGAATAATAAGCTTTTCAAATAACCTTGAAATATGATCTAACATATGTGCTATCAGGTTATGTTTATATTTTCCTTCTCGATATGCCTTGGCTTAATGGTGCTAATGTGATGGGGGAATCTCATGTCATTAAGAGTATCGTTGGATATCTTTCCCATCCCCACCCATCACCATATCGTCAAACTCATATGAGTTATGGTCAACCCTATGGGGGGACAAGTTCTGCTTATACCCATTGCCCTCATGATCCTTTGTGTGTTAACATTTACCAAGGTAAAAGCACATCATATGCATTTTATCATTCACATCAACTTATGCCAGGGATAGCTATTTCTCAACTTTGTTACCAAAATGTTGTTTTGAATCCTTATTATTCTTATGCACCACCTGGCTCTCCAGCCCCACCATCACTAGCACCTCAACCTTCCATGCCTCCTCCTCCTCTGCCACAAAAAAAACCACCTCCATAGAATCAAATGTATGCTCAAGAGAGTGCTACCAATACCCCTAATCTAAAGAGAGGGAATAGGAGAATGGTAACCAGAGCCAACAACCGCAGGGTACTTAAGGAAACTAAGGTAGGCAACCTACTTCCCATAAGGGTGACTAGCCTAATTCCACAACCGAGTAAGAGAGTGGAAAACCCAATAAAACAAGGCTCTTAGAACTATTAAACCTTGTGCTTATTGTGGGAATTTTTGCCATATGCTCATGAATGTCCCCTCTCACCTCAGGTGTGTCAGGCATGGGTAGATCAATGAACAATGTCTAGACAACCATAGCCCATGCTTCCACCTCCTCCTCCCTCTTCTTCGCAGCTGATAGTGTTTACCAATCCACTACCTCATCCAGGATATATAGCTACCCAACACACCCAGAATCCCTCACCTCCTCAAACTTCACAATATGAAAATAGTAAGTACCAAATTCTTATGATGAATTCCGAAGACATCAACCTCCAAAATCAATCATGCCAATATGATATTCCTCATCAAAATTCAATCGTTTATTCCCAACCCAATAGTTCCACTAAGCCACTATCATCCTTAAACGATACCTTATAGATCCCTTTACCTGAGGTAGAGGTTCATCCTAATATCACAAAATGTCCATTGCATTGAAACGTCTGCTTCTTCTAAAACTACCCATAATTACAGTATAGTAGATGACTTAATGTAGTCTACTGCTGCCATGTCAATATTGGAAGTTCTCCAATCTTGTCCATCACAATGAAAAACTATACTATATTATCTAGGTGCTTTGGATCCTTCTAAAGATCACTTTATTTTCTTTGACATTGATAAAGTGGAATGTCCCCCCTTACATTCATTTTCTTCCTTTCAGATACTAGTCTCCATAAAAAATGTCATTGTTCAATGGTGTATAATAGATGAAGGCACCACCGCTTGCATGATGGACTCTAGTGTCAAGAAGAAACTTAGTTCCCCTGACCTATCACCATCCACTGTTGCTCTTCTTACCTAGGACAGTCACCCCTCGTAGCCCCTTAGTTTATATTGAAATTTCCCAATAATTATTGTCAAAAAGATGGTCTGGATTGATATCGAAGACATTAATTCCCCTTCAAATTATAACATCTTTCTCATTCATAGTTACACATACACAATGTTAGATACCACATCATCTATCTTTTGCAAGATGTGCTTCCCTCATAATGAAAAGATATTCACTATCAATCAATTGACTTACTATGACCCTCAACTTTACAACTCTCCCTAGACCATTATTTCTACAATGACCAGGAATAACACTTCTCCCCCTCTTACTGATGTTTCCTTGGGAGTGTATAAAGATTGCATGCTACTTGGGGCTTATTTTGGCTGACCACCTACTCCTTCTAAGACTAGATCTTCGAGCATTTTCATGCTTCAAGTATCACAGGACATTCTTAAGTGGTCTAGTACATATTCCTAATAACCATATCCTCAGTATAACCCTACTCTAGACTCAACTCATCCTTCAAGAAAAAATCCTTCAAGAAAATTCCCTTTAACTGGTTCCCCCCCAACTATTTTCCAATTATGAACAATTCTCTCAATTCATTAACCCTTTGGTTAGATACATTTCTTATTCCTACCACTAGGAATATTTTGCATTGTTGTAATGGACATGTGGAGTCTTCCTAATATCATCTTGGGGATCCCACTCTACTACATTGATCGTCCCATAAACACTCCCCCAAACCAACTTAAGCCTTACAAAACTTTGACTCTGGTTTAACTTGTTCCTACCACCCTTCCCTTTACTTTAGTTCCATAACAACCTTAGTAGGAAGCCACTCCTATTGCGAGAGCATCTAGTGAGGGGATATTGTAGTGGCTACAACCATCCTCCAAAATTTTCCCTTCTTCGTTTTGTAACCTTACTCCTTGAAATCATCGCAGACATCCTACAATGATAAGGCACTTGTGCTTATTTGAAGTTCTTTTGTCATTTAACAACTTGTGTTCAACTCAGTTGTCTTGTTGGTTAACCCCAAGCCAAATGAGCACTTGGTCCACATCCAGTCAACCGACTGTCGAGCAAAACTGTGCAAACCTGGAGGGAAGCTTATCTTCCCCTTAGCAATTTCACAGAGTAGCCCAGTAGCTACTATGCACTCAGAAATTGCATAGAGAAAGTCAACCATACTTGCTCTAGAAATTGCACAGAGTAGGCCATCTGACACTACTCAAAAGAAATGTGCAGTTTCAACTAGTTGTATTGCCATCCAGTAATGCATAGAACTTTCCCACCTTCACTGCTCTCCAGAAATGCATAGAGCATCCCAGGCCAGCTAGACTGTTCTATGGAATTGTGAAAAACTAGCTAGTTGCACTACTCTATGGAAATATTCAAAGCATCCCAACATCACTGCTCTCGAAAATTACACAGAGTTGACCATCCAGTCAAGGCCTCTCAATCCAAAAATAGTGCAGAAGTTTTCCCTCACTGACTGTCTGTTGAATGTGCCGATAGGTTGTATGTTTCCCTCCAGAATTGCACAATTCTTCCTTGCATTTCAAGTAGCTTTTCCGGAAAAATAAAAAGGAAAAAAGTGAAAAAGCATCCCTAGATTTTAAGGATCTATTTTTAGCAGCAAGAGTTACATGCAAAACCATTTTTAGAAACTTCTCTCCAAGTGTCACTTTTTCCTAGATTTGCAACATGCCCATCATAAACCCTAATTTGGCCAAATATATTTAAACAACACCTGATAGCTCATTCTTCACATTCAATATTGGAGCTATGGAATTCCTAAGGCATCTAGGAACATTCAGCACAAACGTTTCTGGTAAGTTTTGATTTTCATGTCTTTTGTTGCTTTTTCTATTACTTTTTAGTTCTCAACTTGTACGAGTATTATTTCCTTGGTTTTATTGAATAACCATTGACATTTCAATGCATTTTAGCTTGTAGAAGTGTTTTTTCAAGTTTTGCATTATCTTTCCTTAGTTTTGCATGGATGACATTATTTCTTCTCTCACAGTCATCGTTTCGGCAACTCACTTCATGAGCTTCTTGGTTTTATCATTTAACTAATTCATGCACTTGCTTAAACTGCAAGAATATTTATTTCACTCATATTTGCACCAGCTTCACACATACACTCACTTCTTCATGTTTTTAGGTTTCCATTGGGTATATCTGAGCCAGTTTGGTCTTGATCTTGTCTCTCTCGGCAAGCTCTACGCATTCCTAGCAGTCAAGGCTCTGCCTTGCCTCCAAAAATTATGCAAAGGTTGCTCAAAGTATTTCCAAGTTGTTTTCTATGAAATCCTGGGAGGTAATGTCCAGTCCTGCCCACTGGAACTATGCAATGGGTAGTTTTGGCCAACAACCTAGCCTCATTGTTCTGCACATTATGTACTTTTATTCAGTAGTCACCTTCTTTGTACTGCACATTACGCATATCTAGATAACATTCAACCTCAATGGAAGCTAGAAATTTGCAATGAATTGTTCCAACTAACAGTCTCCCAACTTCTCGAAGTCAGTGTTGTGCAATCTTGCCCAGCAGTCACCAGTTTGTTGCTTGAATGTTTCCCGAACTTGCTTGATGTTTTTAGCTGACATTGTCTTGCCATGAGTGTCTTCTTTCTCTCAGGTACCGCAAGTTTGGAGCATCTCCACAAAAATATAGGTATCATGGCCTCCAAGAGAGTTGGATCAAAATGCACAGTTGAAAGCAGTACTGGGGACATGGTTGAACAAGGTTCTATGAGCTTACCGGTGTACACAAATACAATCATATTCATCAACAAGGACATTAATACCACATGGAAAGATATCAAAACCATATTCTCAGGAATCTTTGAGGATAATATAAGGGATCGATAGGTCGATGTGAACATCCATAAGTGAGGACTATACAAGGTTGGATGAAGTTTTCTCATGTTCCCTTGTGAATATGTGACCCATTCAATTATTTCACACACTAACCCTGAGACAATGATAATGAACAATGTTAATGGAGCAAGGCTTGCTTCCTTTAGGATGGAGGATTTAGGAGACATATCATTTTCCATTCCTAGTGAGAAAGACGGATGCATCGTTCTACACTCCCAACGAAAACACAGAGATAAGAGACATATTGAAGTGTCGGGTAAAGAAGTGAGAAAAGTTTAGGATGACACCCAACCAGATATACACGGCGAACACACTGAGGAAGGCATACCAGCTCTTGATCATCTTCACATACTACTTGTATCGCCAAGGGAGTACAAATACCTTGTCGCAGAGTTGGGTTTCTATGTTCGATGAACTGGGAAATGAAGGAAAATCATTTAGCTAGTCTAACATGTTGGATCTCTAGTTGAAAGTGCATCTATCCAATGCTTAGAGTCTGCCTAAGGATCAACAAGCAAAATTATTCATGTTTTCCTACTTTCTCGATGCAATCTATGCCCGTCAATAGTTTCCTCGCATGGTTTGGGCATGGACACCTTCAGAGAGTGTTGTGAACATATATTGCAAGTTTCTCTCAAATTGCATCTACCGAGGAGTCATGGCTAGAATATGTGACCATTTCATCGCCCCTCTATACACTATTATCTTTAAATAAGATCCATCCTACTTGTCCCAGACAACAATGGAGGCATTTCTGAACATTTCATATTGGTACGCCTCACTTGAGGGAACCCTCATCACGATGTATAGCATGGATAAATATCTGCATGTGTTACTAAGCATTTCCATGGTGCTGACGATGTTGTACAAACCAACATTAAGGGCTCTCCCCGGTATAAATTCCCAGCAAGACCTCACACTGTTTTGTGTATGAATCTGATCTGTTATGATGGCCCACTTAGCATTATCTTAAAGATATGCCTTAGCTCTTTCTTGTCAGCATGTGAGAGTAGCCTGCTTTGTCTTCGAAGAACTACATTTGTGTATCCAGTGATTGATAGTGTTACTTTTATCAAGGTTCTTTCGCTACAGAGACAAAGAGTGTGAGTGAGTCCCAAGTCGGTTGGGAGGAAACCAAACTCTGTTAGGAACACATAACTCACTAGGACTTGCGTAGCTTCCAGAGGAGGAATCCACATGGATGTGGCAGTCACAACACACAAGGGAGGATAGCACGTACAACACTTAGCTAGAAATCCACATGAGTGTGACAGTCTTTATATCAGGTTTACGTGAAAGGTTTTGTCTGATGTTTGTGAGGTGACCAAGAGAGGCAGGACTATGTTAACAACTTATACAACACATTTTGATTAGTATATATGTATTAGAATAGTTGGATGAATCAAAGTGTTAAACATGTGTTAAAGCAACATGCATTGTAAGTGTTAAAGAAGAATCTTACAAATAGTTACAACACATGTGAAAATGTGATGGTCTGTTACCAGGCTTCTGAATTAAGTGAATGTTCTAAGACACATCGACACGCCATATATCACTAACCCCATGGGTGGAACATTGAAGCCACTACTTACTCCTCAAAGAAAATATTAAAAACTCTCAAGGCTATGTGGGAGGAGCCAAGGTGAAAAGACCTTGCATGTACACATGAGGGCTATTTATAGCAAACGTTAAAGCTGACCCTTATAATTGTTCGACTTCCCTCATGACTATTTGACTTCCATGACATTTCAACTTTACATGACTCTTCATGTGATAAGTGGATCTCTTGGGCTTCCATGTTACATTACATTGATCGACAATATGGCCCACAGTAAGGATGTGGACTACATGACTCATGACAAGACTCGACATGGCAGTGATGGTACACTCGTGCTATTGTTGTTGTGCATGTCGAGCTACAGTGATGTTGGGTGATGGATGTCCTCATGGTGTGGCAAGATGCGGGGAGTCTTCGATGGTAGTTGGGTTCACTTACTGTTTCATTAACACATTTCTCCTTGCTTGCATGTTGGCATGGTTGAGAGGTTTGTCTGTTTGCAAAAAGTGTATTCTCATTCATCCATCCATCCACAAACACATCTTCGCATGTTCGTTCATCCGTTTATCCATGAACACATCTTTGCATGATCGTCCATTTGTGAGAACGTGCTTTTGCACGTACTCCCCTTGTTCATCCCATCCATTGTCGTGCCATGTTTGTTTGAGTAGTTGTATCTATAGTCGCTCATGATGAGATGGCATCAAATCCATAAACCTCCTAGTCTACCATGGTTCATGACCATTTTAGATGTAGGTGACCAAGAGAGAAGACAAGGTTACGAAACTATACGAGGCAAATTTTGAGGTGGGATGCGAGCTCCGAGCATTGTTCATGAAAATTGTACAGAAGTCACTGGGAGACATGATGGGAAATCTGGATCGGTAGTGACTATCTTTGGAATCTGGCTCGGCTGGAGGAAAAATCTGCACAATTTTTGGGATGAGCAGTCTGGGTTGCAAGAAGGCTGAGTAGACAAAATCTATGCAATTCCTCGACGGAGCATAAAGTGGGAGCTTGGCAGTAAAAAATGTGTAGTCCTTGGAGGGAGCTAGCAGTGGGTTGCGGGAGCTTGGTAGATAAAACTGTGCAATTCCTAGAGGGAGCTTGTAATGGGCTATTGGGAGCTACTAGCGAGAAAAATTACGTTGATGCTAAGGCTAACCTTTTGACCACCACTACGCAATCTTTGATCTAAGCAGACTATTGGAAAATAGAGGGCTTTCTCATGGAATTTGTACAATTTTTTGGGTGAGCAACCTTTTGGTTGATTGGTGGGTTGGTTGGGAAAACTATGCAATTTTCTGAGGGAGACAGGGACGGGCATTGGGTGTCTATCTGACTTATCTACACAGTTTTCTTAGTCAACAGAGTGGGCATGGTTTGCATCTTCCACACAGCTTTTTAGGGCAGTCAGTCCTAGGGGATTGATCAGTCAAACTCTCTGGTTGACGAGCAAGAGGGATGATCGATGAGCTTGCAAGCAATGCAGTGTGAAATGGCTTGTTGCATACTTTTGTGCTATTATGGGTGACATTTGGTCGAGTCGATGGGGGCCTGAAGGCCTGACTGTTAGAGCATGATTGAAATGACTAAGTGTGTGAGCAAGTGGAAATGCGCATATGTGACCTTGCAAACACGCTCACATCAATTGACGATAGGACTTCTCAAACCATCAAGATGCACATGTTCAACATGATTGACTGATAGTGTGAATGACAAGCATGATGCTTGTCATAGATTGTTGAATGACCACAACAATGCTTGCGTAATAGTGCATACAACTTTGTGTGTGTGTGCAAAGGATGCTTTCGTAGAGAACAAAACATGTACACATGAATAAAAGACCTTGTGCATGACCAAAATATGGTCACAAGCATGACATGGCAATCAATATGTAGAAGATGACATTTGCTCAAACAAGAGAAAAAGAAGCATGACAAGTAGAAGCAACACATAAAGTGACTTTTCATGTTTGTGCACTTGCATGTTACCAAGGACAGGATGATATGATAATGATATACAGTCCTACAAACTCAACTAAGAGGTGTACTTCCAAAGAGGTTCCGTACTTACCATACTTACCCTCAAGATGATTGTGCATCTAGCAGAGTTTACATGTGGTCCTGATCTTTTCCATTACTCGGTTCCTTGGTCCTTCTCCTCAACTCCTTGGAAGCAATTTCAACATGTCACCCTTTCATGTAGTCACTAAGAGGTAGGTCTACGCAATTTCAGTGGATAGTGGTTCTTGCCATGATAAGGCTCTAGGAGGCCTGTCTGTGCAATTTCTACATGCAAGGCTGAGAAGACAACTTGGACAACACTGTGAAGTTTTAAGGCTCAAAGCATTGCTACAGGACAGGGGTCCTGGGAGGAAACCTCTATGCAATTCTTTAGTGCAATTTTTTTGGACTGCTCTGCACATTTCTAGAGAGCAGTGCTAGCTGGGGCCTCTGCAGGCTACAGTGTTTCAGCATGCAAGGGATGTTGGTGTCTCTGAGCACTATAATGTTTCAGTAGGTAAGGGAGGAAGCTTGATTATTTCAAAAACAAAGCGCATAGTTTTGGGAAGCTAGATGAGGTTAGGTTTCTAGGGAAAATGGGTAAGTTTGAGATTAGTGAAATATATGCAAACACTGATAGGACCCGACTTTGATTGCACACGGAGACGTAGACCATCCAAAATACGTAATGCATACTTTTCTTGATGTAACAACCTTTGTGACATGAGTGTGTGAGGTGAGTCTAAGACATTTCTATGTGATGACAACCACTCATATGCACAAAATCCCCTTGACGCAAGACAACATTACCTTTGTATGATGGACAACAACTGCTATGCCCATAAATGACATATACTACAAAAATATGACAATGTAGACAACTCTTTAAGATCAAGGACAAGAGCTTGAAATCATCAGCTTACCAATAAACGACCAAGGATCATCAATCGCAGAATCCAAAGTAGGCTCTAAAATCTGCATGCGAGCCAAAATTTTGGAGGGTGGTTGTATCTACTAAAACAATTGGTGACACACTAGTAGAACTCCAACTTATCTGTTTTGGTTCATTGACAATGCAGGGCCTTGGCCTTTATGGGAGTTTTGAATCACTGTGTGGGTTACTTCGGCTTCACCACTTACCCCATGGACAGACATGTTCACCTTTTTCCAACTTAGTCAAACACAACAAAAGATCAACTTGATCACAATGTTTTGAAATCGGGAAGGTAAGTTTGGCTCATGAGTTGAATATTTTTAGAGTATAAGTTTTCATCTCTGGTGTTGCTCCACTTCTAGTAGGTCTAGAGAGTAACCCAAAGGAGTCACACAGGAAGACACACATTGGTCCACTCCCAGCAAGCCTAGTTAGCACCCCAGTGGAGTTGCATGCTTCACCTCTCTGTGTGGGAATCCTTTCTCTTCTTTCGCCTTTGTATTTTTTAAGAGGACTATACATAGCCACTTATTTATTTTTGGGGCGGAATAAGGATCTTGACTTACTGAGATCAGAGGAGGTTGTTCATTCAGAGAATCATGTAAGACATCTGACATGGGCTTGCTCATTTATAATTTCCCCTTCTCAATTTCTACTAGTTGGATGAGCTTGAACACACATAGCAGAAGGCTTAGTATAGGCATGGGTCTTCCTAGTGTGGACACAGGTTCATGGTTTGAATAAAGCTCGCCTTGTAGATGACTTGTATTTTTCATTAAGACTTCATCGGCTGAAGGATATAAAAAAGAACAAAGAGGATGGACATAAAACTAACCAAGTGCTGTAGTGTCACAAGGCTCTTCAAATCCCAGCCACATACTCATTCAAAATCCATAAATCAGTAGATGGCAGCACTTGTTCGTAGAAAAAAATAGAAAGGTACCAAGAAAACCAAACAAAACTAAAACAAAAGTAACAATGAAAAGAAAAAAATGAAAACAACCAACAAGCAAACAAACCAGACCAAGTTAGGCAAACAAACACACAAACTAGAAAGAAAACACAAGGGAGAAAGAAAACACTACTCCTACTCCTACGCTAAACAGTCGGGGTTAAGTGAAATGAAATTTCCAGTGAAGCCACCATAGGGGTACATGACCTACAATCACAAAGATACAAGCTATTAAAACAGATAAAAAATAGTGTGCAATAAAATATGCAAAAACTTGAGAAACATGCACATGAGAGAGAAGGTCTCACTTGTGAGTGGAAGAATGTGTGACAACCACCCAACACACATTCTTACCTCTTTCGTGACTACCATTTTTCAAAAATCCTCGGGGGCCTTTTTCGAGTGTGTGTTGTTTTGGACCAGGTTTCTTAGAAAGTGCGAGGAAGGACTAAAGCTTGTTACCTACAACACAACTCACCAAGTAAGATTGTTCCAGCCATTTAGTGATTGTATCATAAAATTTGTGATGGCTATTTTGAAAGATTTGTGATCTTTGAGAATATGGATTCTTGATTCAAGATAGCAGATCACGACATGAATCTGATATGGATAGATAGATCTGGTAATTCTCGTTAGTCATTTCAAGAGAGTGAGGGTTTGCCATAGCCATCAGCGTAAGCCGCAGTGCCTCACTTGATTGACACAGGTCTAAGAATAAAGATGTTACACGGTGAAGATCATAGTGCACGAACTGACTATCATTGGATGTACTATTGGGAAAATGAGAAACTGCATGACACCCACCTAAGATAGAAGAAAAATCAGAGCAGTCAGTTAAGATGCTGGATTCCCAGTTTGACATGAATAAAGAAAATTTTTGAACAATTGTGCGAATGCTCTGAATGAGGGAACCAAGTTCATTGTCCACTAGGCATGATAGAACATCCACCTACAACTGGTGAGAAATTGTGCAAGCATCATGGTCATCACAGAAATGTAGAATGGATCCCAGCACTGTGAATGTGTGAAACTAGATGGGGTATGGTGAAGTGAGAGTAACTTGATTTGCATGATAGGTTGTGTGCTCGTCATCACACACGAAGATTTCTAGTGTGATGAGTGGGCAGATTTGATGTGAAAATTTTGGAGAAAGACCAAGGAGTTGATTATGAGAGAGAACATCTGATAAGTATGATTCTTGATAAATATTTGAGATGATCAACTTCGATGTACCATGATAGCATGAGGTACGAACACTCCCAATCTGAAATGGATGTAAGAGAGGTGCATGAAAATGGACATGTTGTAATTGACTCGTGGATTCAATCATTAGTGAAAATATGAAAATTTTAAAATATCACACCAACTAGTAAATATTCTTTAAATGAGGATCCACATCAAGTGCAACCATTTAGATAGATGGACTATGTGTGAGAAATGAGATCTAATTTGGTTTGATGGGCTTACCAGAGTTGCGAGGTCCTAACATAACCATCAAAGTTCGTTGAAGTGCGTCGACTACCTGGCACATCCCGAAACTTTCCAAAATTGAAAAATTGGATTCTAAGATGTGAATCAAATCATGCATGGCTTGAGGATGACTTTTGTTACTAATTTCAAATCTACTCTTAAGATTACAACCATCTCTGTCACAGGCTTCATAAAAATTTTTAGCAAGATGACTTGACGAGCTATCTTCATGCAAGACACAAGATGATGACGAGTGGGAAGAGTCCTATGTGTTGAGACTATTTTCATCATGGAAAGCCTCATTTACTTGTGTTGATCGAGGAGATAACTCATAAGATGAAGAAGCAAGAGAACGACGAGTATCTCTAACACATGTTGATGTGTTGTGAATGATAGGACACAAGGGTAAGTGAGGTGTAGAGGAAGCTTCGATATGGATGTCTTGTTTGACCAGTGCACATTCTAGACCTGAGTTAGAATGTACATGAGATGATAGTAGATCATATGATGTACTTGGGCATTCATCACAACATACAGAAGTGTGGCAATGATGACAACCCATTTCTAGGGGTTGATCAAAAGAATTGATTATGCATGATGTTTCAACAAGATTCACAAATCGAGAATCGATCAAGAATGGAAGCTCGTTTTTTTAGAGGAATTGATTATGTCTTAACCATCCTGCTCCTTCGCTCGTATGATGAGACTGCCTTTCACATGGTGCAAGTTCATCTAGTAGCTTGAGAATCAAGAGAGTGCACACAGCTAGCTTCTGAAGCAGATCGTGCAAGCATGTCATGGTGTAAGCAGTCATGGCTTATAGATGAAGGAGGATGGTAGAGATGTAGAGTAGACTCCAGAATTGTGTTATGAATGGTGATGTCATTTTTTGGAATGGTGGGATGATTTTTCACCATAGGCATTTTGAGCCATTCTAAAATTTTGTTCGTTGGAGTGGGGAATGGCTGAGAAGATGGATTGGGAGCATGTTGTGTAGATTTCTTAGCTTTGAAACTGCTACAAGTGGTTACCAAATTTGCAGATTTATTGGTTTTGTGGTCACTGTGATGGGGCACCCCCTTCAAGACATGAGGTGTCACGTGATCCACAAGAGTTGAGGAAGAAGGGAGATCGAAAGGTTCACTATTTCGAGAGACATGAACCAAGAATTTCAGCTCTTGACTCATGAATTCAAGGTCCACAAAGCGTTCAGGAATTTCATGATAGAGGTGAAGGAAGTGAATAGAAAATACCTCAACTAATTTTCTAGGTTTCATTCTTAAATGAGAGATTCTTTCATAGAAATCTTGGTGGTCACACTCATTGAAGGCTTGATGGAGCTCCTTGAGCAATGTGAGAATGAATGGACGGAAGTAGGTGACAGGGTATGATGCCACCGATTAGCATGACCTTCAAGTGAGAGGAAGAAGAGTACATAAACAATCTCATCACTATCAATTTCATGAGATTCACAAAAAATAAGAAAATCATAAATGTGTTTGGTTACAAACGTTTTTTCCTCACCATCAAACTTTAACAAGGATAAGTTATTGAGAAGCTCATCGGGGATGGATAGTTGATTAAGGGAGAAATGAGAGAAACACGCCAGGAGCATGAATTAGATATGACTCATTGGGTAAGAGATTCAATCCAAATGTACGGGCTCAACTTGTCATCTAGCCCTCTCTCTAGCGCCAAAATGTTGACGATGTTGGACCCGACAACATTAGGGGATCTCCCTAGTCTGAAGTCCCAAATAGACCTAACATGGTTTGGTGTAGGAGTCCCATCTGGTACAATGAACATGTTTCCATTATCTTAAAGATACGTCTTAGCTCTTGCTCATGAGAGTAGTCTGCTTTCTCTTCGAACAACTAGGTTCGTGCACCTAGTGATTGATATTGTTACTTGTATCAAGGTTATTTCACCACAAATAGAGAGTGTGGGAGTGAGTCCCAAATCGGATGGGAGGAAACCAAACTTTCTTAGGAACACACAACTCAACAGGACATGTGCAGCTTCCAGAGGAGGAATCCACACGGATGCAATAGTCATAACACATAAGGGAGGATAGCGCATACAACACTCAGAGGGAAATCTGCGTGAGTGCGATGGTATTTATAGAAAGTTTACGTGAAAGGTTTTGTATGATGTCCCCGAGGTGAACAACATGTGTGGGACAATGTCAATGTTAACAACTTATACAACACATTTTCATTAGTATGTAGATATTAGAATAGTTGGATGAATCCAAGTGTTAAAAATAGGTTAAAGAAACATGCATTACAAGTGTTCAAGATGAATCTAACAAAGAGTTACAACACATGTGTGAAAATGTGTTGGCCTGTTAGTGGGCTTCTAAATTAAGTGAAAGTTCCAAGACACATTGATACACCATACATCACTAACCCTGTGGGCAGGGTGTTGGAGCCACTACTTACTCCTCAAAGAAAAGATTACAGACTCTCAAGGCTATGTGGGAGGAGCCAAGGTCAAAAGTCCTTTGCATGTACAAATGAGGGCTATTTATAGCCAAGGGTAAAACTAACCCTTGTGACTGTTGGACTTCCATCATGACTATTTTACTTCCACGACCTTTCAACTTTACATGACCCTTCATATGACAAGTGGGTTTCTTGGACTTCCACATTACATTACATTGATCAACAATACAGCCCACAATAGAGATGTGGATGACGTGACTCATGACAAGACTCAACATGATAGTGCAGGTACATTCATTTTGTCGATGGTGTGCATGTCGAGCTATAGTGTTGTTGGGTGATGGATGTCCTCATGGTGTGTCATATCTTCACCTCCGCATGGCAAGATGCATGGATTCTTTGATGGTCGTTAGGTTCACTTGATGTTGCATTCGCACATTGATCCTTGCTTGTATGTTGGCATGCTTAACAAGTTCGTTTGTTTGGTAAAATTTTATGTTCATTTGTCCATCGATCTGTGAACACATCTTCACATGTTCTTCCATTCGTCTATCCATCTATGAACACATCTTTGCATGATCCTCTATTTTCAAACATGTCCCTTTTCATGTACTCCCCTTATTCATCCCATCTGTCATTGCACCATGTTTGTCCATGTACCTGTATTTGCAGTCACTCACAATGAGATGACATCAAATCCATAAACCTCCTAGTCTACCATGATGCATGATCATTTTAGATGCAGGTGATTAAGGAGAGAAGACAAGGTTAAGAAACTTCACGAGGAAAGTTTCTAGCTGGGATGTGGGGTCTGTGCACTTCTGGTGAAAGCTGCGCAGAAGTCAGTGGGAGACCGTGACAAGAAATATGGATTAGTAGTGACCTCAGCTGGAGGACAAATCTGTGAAATTTATGGGAGGAGTAGTTTGGGCTACAAGAAGGTTGGGCAGAAAAAATATATGCAATTTATGGAGGGAGCTGATAGTGTGAGCCTCGTGGCAAAAAATGTGGAGATCCTAGAGGGAGCTAGCAACGGGCTACGGGAGCTTGGTAGCAAAAACTGCGCAATTCCTGGAGGGATCTAAGAGCGGCTACAGGGAGCTCCTGGTGAGAAAAAGTGTGTTGATGCTGGGAGGCTCACTGCTGACCATCTATGAGCAGTTTTTGAGCCGAGTGGACTGTTAGGCAGTGTAGGGCTTGCTGTTGAAATCTACACAGTTTTTCGAGTGAGCAGTGGGTCGGCTAATTGGTGGGCTGGCTAGGAAAACTGCATCATTTTCTGAGGGGGACCAGGATGGGAAATGGCTATCTGTCGAGCTCATCTGCGTAATTTTATCAATCATCGAAGTGGACATGGTCTACAGCCTCTGTGCAATTTTTGAGGGGAGTTAGTCCTAGGGGACTACTAGGTCAAAGTCTTTGGTTGGCCAACAATAGGACTAATTGATCAGCTTGTGAGCAATGCAACTTGAAATGGCTTGCTGGGTACTTCTACGTTGTTTTGGGTGACAATCGGTCCAGTCGATGGTGGGGTACATATCTGAATGTTAGAGGGTGATTTGGTTGTCAAAACTTTATCAAAATGACTAAGTGTGTGAGTGAGTGAAAATGTGCATATGCCACCTTGCAAACACACTCAGATGACTTGATTACAAGATGCCTCAAACCATCAAGATACACATGTTCAACATGACTGACTAATGGTGCAACCGAAAAGAATGACAGTTATGATAGTTCATTGAATGAACGCAATGACGCTTGCACAACAATTCATACAACTTCATGTGTGAGCGCGACAAATGCTTTCGTATCAAAAAAAACATGTACGCACGAAGAGAAGACCTTATGCATGACTAGAGTATGGTCGCAGGCATGACATAGCAATAAACATGTAGATGACGACGGTTGGTTGAACAAGTGAAAAAGAAGAACAACATGTAGAAGAAACACATAAAGTGACTTTTGCATCTGGGCACATGGATGTTATTGAGGACAGGATGATATGATAATGACACGAAGTCTTGCAAACTCAACTAAGAGGTGTACTTCCAAATATGTTTCGTACTTACCATACTTACCCTCAAGATGGCCATGCATCCAACGAAGTTTGCATGCGGTCTTGATCTTTTCCATTACTCGGTTCCTTGGTCTTTCTCCTCAAATCCTTCAAAGTGTTTTCAACATGTCACCATTTCCTATAGTCACTAAGAGGTAGGTCTACATAATTTCAATGGACAGTGGCTACTGCTGGGATGAGGCCCTGGGAGGCCCGTCTGTGCAATTTCTGCATGCAATGCCAATAGGACAACTTGAACAACACTGCGTAGTTTCTAGGCTCAACAAACTGCTACAAGATAGGGCTCCCAGGAGGACACCTCTATGCAATTTTTGAGTGCACTATTGTTGGGCTGCTCTGTGCATTTCTAGAGAGCAGTGTCAGTTGGGGCCTTTGCAAGCTGTGGGACTTTAGTAGGCAAGGGAGGTTGGTGTCTCTACACACTATGAGATCTCAGTAGGTAAGGGAGGAATCTTGAGGGCTACAAAAACAAAGTGCATAGTTTCGGGAAGCTAGATGAGGCTAGGTTTCTTGGGAAAATGGCTAAGTGTGAGATCAGTGAAACATATGCAAACATTTATAGAACTCAATTGTGATCACACATAGACATGTACACCATCCAAGACATAATACATAGTTTTCTTGATGAAACAACCTTCGTTACATGAGTGTGTGAGGTGAGTGTGAAACATTTCTATGTGATGAGTCGGATGACAACCACTCATATGCACACAAGTCCCTTGAATCAAGACAACATTCCCTTTGCATGACAGATAACAACCACTATGCTTCAAAATGACATATGCTAATAAAATATGAGAACGCAAATACACTCTTTAGGATCAAGGAGAGGAGATTGAAATCATCATCCTACAAACAACCAAGGATGATCGATCACAGGATCCAAAGTAAGTTCCAAAATTTTCATGCGAGCCAAAATTTTGGAGGGTTGTAGCCACTACAATACATAGACAAGTTGGTCATGTAGGAGGTTGCATACCACATCTCAACAAGGTTGTTAGTTGGATTTCACAAGAAGAAGAAGGAACCATGGCCCATGATTCTTATGTGAATAGGGTTTTACGCTTTCAGAGGGAGATTGAAATCATCATCCTACAAACAACCAAGGATGATCGATCACATGATCCAAAGTAAGTTTGAAAATTTGCTTGCAAGCCAAAATTTTTGAGGGTGGTTGTAGCCACTACAATACATAGACAAGTTGGTCATGTAGGAGGTTGCATACCACATCTCAACAAGGTTGTTAGTTGGATTTCATAAGAAGAATAAGAAACCATGGCCCATGATTCCTATGCGAATAGGGTTTTACGTGATCAGGAGTTTGAAAGAAGTGGATGCCTAGGTGGAATAATTCTAGAATTTTATGTTCGGCACTGGGAGTTTCAACCCATATGACCCAAATAATTTATGCGAGGACCACTCTATGAGAGTGTACTATCCTTGGATGCACGGGGCATGTCATTAGCTAGAGGAAGTCCCTTGGGGATATCATTACAACTCTTCTAGGCTCAATGAAATGGTTAGCATTGTAGTGGAGTGGCTGGCAGCACCCAAGGAAGTAGCAATAACACCAATAGCAAGCGACAAACCTGTGCAAGACAAAGGCAAGTGTAAGATTATCGAAAGCATAGAGAAGGAGCAAAGCTATAAGTTAAAGGAAGACCCAATTGTGGAAAAGGTATCTTTGGAGATATATACAAAGAGGCAATGACACGATAGGAGAATAGTGCAAAGAAAGGCAGAGAAGAAAAAACTAGAAGATGTAGAGAGGATGTTGGAGGAAGTCGAGCAAAAGCTCAAACAAGAACAAGAGCTGCACAGAAGGGAGAATGAAGCATATCATGAGCATGAACAGGAACAACAACAAGAACAGGGGGAATTGCAAGCTACATAGACCATGCAAACTACACCAATACAGGTTGAAGACTCTAAACCAATAGAAGATGAGGAATAGGGTGAGTAGCCATAGGAATAGGAACTTGCTTGATAGAATGAACAGATAGTGGAACAGATTGACATGGAGATGGACAAGGCGGAATAGGATTAGGATACCAACCTCATGCCAAATCAATTGAGGTCACTCCATAGGCTTCACTAACTCCATCAATAGAGTAAGGTTCAGGTGAACAAGGGGATAACATTCTCCTTGAGGACCGTCTGGGAATAGAGGTGTACAACATAGCCTTTGATGAGTCACAACATAGAGTTCTACAAGAACATAGAGCACGCATCCAAGGTGAGCATGCATCACTTGTGCACCTGGAAGAATGGGTGATTCTGTCAGATGTACAGAGACATCCAACTACCTTGGTGTATGCTACAAAGGCTTATGCTAAAGCCATGAGCTCGAGAGTTAACTCATTGATAGAAGAAGACGAGCGAATGTCTAAGCAATTACAAGCATCCAAGAAGAGATAGGAATGATCAATAGGATCTGCCAAAGCAGAGATGAATATGGACATACTTGCTGAAGTATTGAATCTTGAGACAGTCACGTGGAGACTGTGTGACAGGTTCGTCACCATGCACAAGGAAGTTGTCAACCTACATGGTCATCAACAAGGTTGCACCAAGATAGCATGAACACTTGCATACATACATGGCACAATTGATCATGTATAGACATCTACAATGAGGTAAAAGGGAACCCCGCTTCAATTGCACAAGATGATGAAGGTGCATGTGCAGTTGGACAAAGCACGCATCTAGAGTCAAATCCGGAACTATGAGGAACTCCCACCTCTCATTACTAGTATTGGGGCTTCGTATGCATGGTTGTAGAGGAGTTTAGATGTCATGGTGTGGAAGTACAACACCTCGTTAATTGGTACGCTCACCAAGGCCAAAGAGAATAACCAAGTCAGACTGGAGATCGATGCATACTTTAATCAATTGATGCTCATGACCCCTAGAGAAGATTTGCAAGTCAATGCAAATAACATGTGGATGTACATTGACAGTCTAGCCTTGCTAAAGATTAATTTGTGCATGTTACATGATGAGTTAGATAGAGGTTCCATATTAGTATACTCAAAAGCAATGGAGGCAAGAGTTCATTTCCACAATGACATCATCAAAGAGTACGTGGACAACATTTTGCACTATCAAACATGGCATCAGTTCGTCACCGAGGATCTGGAAAATGTATCATTTTGTAAACATGGTGTAAATTGAAATTCCAAGCGTCATTAGTGGAATACAAATAGTCATATGTAATGTAAAGAATTGTGATGGTAGTCCAAGATTCACAAAGGGTAATGTCAAGGGTTACCCTAACCTTTGTTATAAATAGAACCTCATAACTCATATAAGAGGATTTTGGGAGCCAAGCTTTTGTGAGGCATTTCTTAGAGGGGGTTTGGAGGGTATCTTGATGAGCCTTAGCTTCCCCATAGTGCGAAGCAAGCACATCTCTTTGGAGGAGCAGGTGGTGTTGATTGTAACATTCCACTATTGGGGCTAGTAGCTATCATAGTTGTATGTATAGATGGAAGTTTTAATTTATATATTGTAATAGAGCAAGCACATTTCATGCCTATGTTGAATTTGTAGTTCGACTATTCTATTTAATTTAGCAATGTATGCAGTTTTACTTCTGCATTGATATATGCAATATTCCGTATGCGATTTTATGAATCTTATCGAATCATGTTGTTGGTTTAACTCATCACTTTGGATTTTCAACTATTCTGCTTTCCAATTTGTGATGTCATTCAGCTTGTGTGTTTCTTTCAGGCTATGTACTATTACATGCTTCTAAGAGATACACTTATTTTCCCCCTCCATGTGTTAGAACCTCCCCATGCATCTCTTCAGACTTACTGCAAGGTCACACACTTGCTTCTGACATATATATCCTGCTTACGTATATGTGTTATCGCAGTCAAGGCATAGATTTAATACCCACTATTGGGACTCCTACTTTAAATGATCTAACATCTAGTTGGGACTTCTTAATGGGGAAATCTCATGACATGTTGGTAGGTCTAGCATTTTTAAAATTTATGGCACTAGAAGGAGGGCCAAATGACAAGGTGAGTCCTTAAAATATGTTTTGAATCTTCACACATCTATCATGTCTTATGTTATGCTTCATCCTCTAAGATGTTTTTCTTACAAAGATGACTTTGAAATCTTGAAGGAGTTCTGGAATCTCTCGTCATAGAACACATATGAAACTAAAGGTGGAATAACTTGCGAGAGACATAGTCTTTCATTTTTCAATCTATGTCGAAACCTCAAATCCTATGATGATTATGTGATCTACATGTTGTTCGGATTCATGCTTTAGGAGAATCCATTGCAATGGCTTATCACACTGCCAAAAAAATCTATTCCCTCATTTGGTCACTTTTGTTTAGAGTTATTTCATGCTTTTCATAACTTTGATCTTTAAGAACTTAACAAAAAAGTTCTTAGATTATAGAAATCCTCTGATGAATTTGTGGCTCAATTCCGACATTTATTTCGTAACTGTTAGCTCTGCTACAGGTTGTTGATATTCAACGAAGTAGAAATGAGCTCAGTCCTTGGTTTTGCTAAAAATAGGCCTCAACCAGCCATTCTCATCTTCCCCATTACCTCTTGCACTCTCTTTTCATCCCCATACCCTACACCCTTTCATTAAAAAACAAACACATAAAACCCCATTTTCATAAACCCTGAGCACTTAAACATATGAACCCACACCCACACGACCACCCACCTTCACAAACCCTCTGCCATAATCATAATTGTCAATCAATGTACCCCAATCCAATGGTCCCTGCTGCATTCAATGAAAAACCGTGCGATCAAATCCACACCGTCTGATCATCTCCACCACGATCGGACGCGATCGCTTCCCCCACACCTATGAAGTGGTAGCACGATAAACCGCGATAAAAAGTGGTTTTCAGCCATTCCCTGCCGCCACATGTCATGCGTTGAATGGGATCACTTCCCGTCATACGATTACCACCCGACCCTCAATAGCGGTGCGAGCAATACCACTTACCGCTAAAGCCTGCTCTTCTCGCCTGATAAGCTCCGTGCATCTTTGGTGCCTGACGACTGTTGGATCTGCCCACCTAAGATCCAATGGCCTGCAATCATTTTCTGCTTCGCCTTCCCAATAGTCCCCACCAAGTCCTATATGTCATCCATCCATTCAATCCAACAGCCAATGTTGTTCCTCCATCCAGTTCATCAAATCTACTATGTAGTTTGCGTCCCTGAACTATCCCATGCACCCGATGGACGAAGGTGACTAGTCACCTGTACTTGGCACAATATCTCCTCAACAACCGCATTCATCAAGGAGGATAGCCGAGAAGGAAAAGGACAAGCCTCAAGCAGATAAATGCATTAAACAGTTATGGAATTTCATCCATACAACACTCCACCTGCCCGAGAAGGACAACAGAGCACCCAAGAAGATCAAATTCATTCACTGAAGTGGGGAGACTGCACTAAAGACTCCATCAGGCGATTAAAGTGGTTGGTGGTCAATTATGACCTCCTCAGACTTAGAATGGCTGAGTGCCTTTGTATTTAAACTCTATAAATACCCAGAAAACAAACATAATTAGGGTTGATGGTTGTTGTTTTGATGTAAGGTTCAACTTCTGGAGATTGTAACTGCTTTGATACTTGCAGCGTCTCATCTTCATTTTCAGCTAATACAAGCTTATTTTGCTGTTAATTGCTCACTTTCCATTATTCTTCTGTTCTACGCTATGCCTGATATGCAGTTTCCTAAACTCTTAATGTATAGCATTAGAGGAGCTGTCATCCTACCTCTATGTTTGGATCTTGCATGTGCCAGTGAATGTTTTAATCAGATTTCTTTTCACTTAGTGACAGAGAGTTGTCATCTTTTCTATGCGCTAGGGAATTATATTTGCAGACCTCTTTACTAGTTGCAGCCGGCCATCACAGGGTCCTGTGCATCTACTAATGTGGTCAGTATTCTCCATATTCACCCAATCATTAAACTGTGAGTAATTGGTGGTCTAAAGCCTTGTGGTCTAGGGGTGTCCACGCATGTCTAGGGTCAAGCAAAGTAGAAGTAGTTATATGGATTGAACAAGCATCATTCCTTCCACTCATCCATTTCCAACATTAAGTTGTGTTTGTAATGTTCTCAAGCATCTCTGAGCTACAACCTAGCACCGTTGCTGGGGAGAGGAGATTGAAGCTCAGCTTCCCTAGGAGAATGACACAGTTCCATGCTTTGACGATAGACAATGTCTGGACACGTTTCTGGTTGTAATCATCTATCTCGAAACTCTACTGGAGGATCTGGACACATTTCTAGTTGTAATCATCTATCTGGCTCAGTTTATGAGACATACCAGGAGAAATCCTCATAAATCACCAGCTGACCCAGTGCTTGACCCTGAGAAGATTTCTAAACATGAGAAAACTTCACAGAAAGGAGCATCAGGATCAAGTAAGTTTAATAAAACTTATGCATCTCTGAAAGAGAATATTATCGCTGAGGATATACAGTTTGAATATATAGAGCCTGGCATTGTTAGTAAAGAAATACCTTCAGGGATTCATAAAGCTCCTTGTTCAGTCAGTTCCCATTTGGATCTCAGTCCAAAGAAAGCCTCTCATACAGTCCATCATATTCCTTTGTGTCTGCCATCTATTTCATTTCTTCCTACTATTCAATTTGCTGCTATCCTTCCATCTATCCCAGTCATGGCAAGCCAGCAAGCTCCCACAAAGATGGAAAGAATCATAGCCGCTAGGTATGGACCCCTAGTCTTGCCTGTTCCTTTGAATGCCATGCCTGCAGGAGAATATCATAAATATATGCCCAAATTCACTGGTACAGAGGGAGTAATAGCTGGAACACACCTTGAATCTTTCTATAGTTATGCTCATAACCTTGATATCAGTGAGGATGATGTGTGGATGAGAGTGTTTGTCCAGAGCCTTGTTGGAGAGGCTAGAAAGTGGTTCAGAGAACTGCCCCATAGGTCCATAGCAGACATTCAAGCTTTGGATGATGCATTTCTAAAGAAATCGGGGGATAGGAAAGATCTGCTCTGTTACCATACAGAGTTTGGAAACCTAAAGAGGGAGAATGGGGAATCATTGCCTGATTTTAATAAAATATTTTACCATATGTATAGTAAGATACCAGCTGAAGTAAAGCCTACACCCACCTCTACCAAACTCACTTATGCTAATGATTTTGACTTTGATTTCTGCTTGCTTTTGAGGGAAAGAAGATGTGCCAATCTAGCTGATATGCAAGATGCAGCACTAGAGGTGGAATCAAATATTATGGCTGTAGAAAAGCTTAAAATTCATGGTGATAGAAGAAGGCAGAGAGGTGAGGCTTCTTCTTCCTCTGCTTCATCTTCAAAACCTAAACTAGATAAGATGACTAAAATGATAGAGTCATTAGTTGCTGAGATATCTAAGCTGAAAGTTGAGCAGAGTTCTAGAAAGACAAGGTTTCAAAACACATTTGCTCCGAGAAACCCAAATCCATTCAGAAGAGCAAATGAACAGTTGCAAATAATTCAAAGTGGCAAAGAAGAAAATGAAGAATAGAGAGTTAAGGCTCCTTTCCAAAATGTAGTCATGGAGGAGGAGCAGTTCCAAGAAGAGGATGAAATTCATTGCATGGAAGATAAAGGTAGCACTGCCTTTTTGACATTGGCTGCATATTAAGAATCATTACTATAGGACCAAACCAGTCAAGAGTGGGACAAAGAGGTTGTTCTGTAGACTGGTGAACAGAAAAGATACAACCTGAGGTCAAAAGCTAACAATGTCAAGAAGAACCCTGCCCAAAGAGCTGTTGTCCAAACATAGCAACAAAATATCGGATAGAAGAAGCCAACAGCTGATCCAGTCATCCTAAAAGCACCAGCAAAAGAGGCGAGAGGTCCTGATAAGTCCCCTTCCCCTTTTAGTTTTGAATCAGAAGTACATAAGCTAAAAATATCTATACCTCTGATAAAACTAGTGAAGAGTGAAGTTTTTAGAAAGCCTATCCTTGAGGCTCTTGAGTTGAAAGCCTCACAAACCCCCACTGATTATGTCAATTTGCAAGATGATAAGCCTGCAGTTGTGCTTAGCCCCATGATCGAACCTGCTGATGTTAATTCCCCATCATTTTATGTCTCCTTGACCATTCATGACAAAATCCTCCACAATTGCCTGCTAAACACAAGGGCTAGCCACAATTGGATGCCAGAAGTTGTCATGGAAGAGTTAGGCCTTGATATCACTAGACCTTATCATGACTTATTCTCATTTGGTTCAAGAAAGGTAAAATGCCTAGGATTAATCAA
The DNA here is from genome assembly GCA_031772625.1 of Pinus tabuliformis. Classification (NCBI taxonomy): domain Eukaryota; kingdom Viridiplantae; phylum Streptophyta; class Pinopsida; order Pinales; family Pinaceae; genus Pinus; species Pinus tabuliformis. Next base: position 423,340,135 of record CM062811.1, read on the forward strand.
AGACCTGGCCATTACCCTGACTCAACTGCCCATGAAAAGTATGATGATGGATATTGTGGTAGCAGATGTCCCTCCTAAGTTTGGCATGATGCTATCTGGAGGATGGATTAAGAGACTAGGTGGGACACTACAGAATGATCTATCTTATGCCACTGTCCAAGTTTTTGGAGGAGAAAGTAGGAGATTGTACAGAGAAACACATCTTGCCTACATCATCAGTGATGAGAAGAATCCTTCTAGTCATCCCATATATGCCATGGACACTAACTTTGGAGCTTGTGTTCTCCAAATTGAAGAATCCTAGAAGGCCTCAATGCAGACCAAGAAACCACTCAATCAGGATGAGGGAGAGAAAGGAAGTCAGGTTTGGGATATGTTCTTTGATGGAGCATGCTCCAGGGAGACTGCAGGGGCAGCGCTGGTGCTGATATCTCTAGAACAAGAAAGCACATGTTTGTCTTTTAAGCTGGCTTTTCAGGTTCCCAACAATATAACAGAGTATGAGGCTCTGATCTTGGGTCTCAATGTAGCTAAAGACAGAGGGATCAAGAATATAGAAGTGTTTGGAGATGCTAATCTTATCATTCAACAAGTAAACAGAACATTTCAAGCAAAGCACCCAAGGCTAAAAGCATACATAGATGAGGTATGGAGACTTAAAGATTCGTTTGATAACTTTTGTATCTCATATATCCCTAGAGTAAAAAATCAACTTGCCAATTCCCTTGCAGTGTCTGCTAGCATTATCCCTCCCATGCCTCCCATACTAGTTTATGAATTTCAAATGTAATATAGACCATCCTTGCCTGATAATGTCCAGCATTGGAAATTTTTTGAAGATGATGATGAAGTGAATATTTTTTTGCAAGTCATTGATGAATTTTTCAAAATTCAAATTGACCAAGAGAATGAAGCCTTGTAAGAAAGTCCCCAATCCCAGCTTAGAAACAAAATTGGTAAAGATAACATTGTCCAATTGCCCAACAATCGTATACCTAAGGGTTTGGTTCCATTAGAAAAGGTGTTTGACCAAAATGATGTGCCTTATAAGGCTGCCCAAAAAGAAGACCAATCTGCAGTCTGTAAGCATAATATAGGAAGTCCAAATCAGCCAAGATACATCAATCTATCCACTCATCTGTCTGCTGCCCATAGTGCCAAATACTGCAATTTAATGAAGCAATTTGCTGATGTCTTTGACTAGGAATATAGTGACCTGAAAATATATGACAAAAAGATCATCTAGCATAAAATCCCTTTAGAGAAAGACACCATCCCTTTCAAGCAGAAACCGAGACCAATAAATCCTTTGCTCCTCCCTTTGATCTAAAAAGAAATTAAAAAGTTACTAGCTGCCAAAATCATAGTCCCTCTCAGATATTCAAAATGGGTAGCCTACTTAGTGGTAGTGAGGAAGAAAAGTGGAGAAATCAGACTCTGTGTTGATTTTAGAAACTTGAACAAATGCTCCAAGAAAGACAATTATCCTCTGCCTAAGATGGAGCATTTACTGCAGAAGGTCTCAAGAGCCAAAGTAATGTCTTTCTTGGATGGATTTTCAGGATATAACCAGGTTGATGTACATCCAGATGACCAAGAAAAGACTGCATTCACCACTCCTTGGGGCACTTTTATGTATTATAAGATGCCTTTTGGATTGATGAATGCTGGAGCCACCTTTCAGAGAGCTATGGATATAGCATTTGTGGGAGAGAAGGACAAGTTTGTCCTTATCTACTTAGATGATATAACAGTGTACTCTAGCAGCCATCAAGACCATTTACAACATTTGAAGAAAGTGTTCCTGAAGTGCAGAAGGTTTGGGATTTCAGTCAATCCTAAAAAGTCACAGTTTGGTTTGGAAGAGGGCAAGATGTTAGGACATGTTGTTTCTACTTCAGGTGTCCATATTGACCTAGAAAGAGTAAGAGCAATTCAGACTTTGTCTATCCCAAGATCAAAGAAAAATATCCAGTCCTTTCTAGGCAAGATAAATTTTGTGAGGTTTATCCCAAATTTTGCAGAGCTGGTAAATCACATTACCTCCATGTTGAGAAAGGGGTACGAAGTCAAATGGACTGAGGCAACAAGAAGATCCTTTGAGTCCATTAAGAAATCTATCATGGAAGCTCCCACTTTAAGAATTCCATATTATAGCAAGGAGTTCCATATATTTTCATTTGCCTCTGAAGACACCCTTGCAGTAGTTTTATTGCAAGCAGATGAAGAAGGCTCAAAGCATCCCGTAGATTTTTTCAGAAAAACATTAAGGGATGTGTTATTGTTAGTCTTTGCCTTCCTCCAGTGATCAAACATGCTCTTACAAAGAGATTTTAAGGTGTCAAGGTCAAATTTCGTCATTTCAAAGAGTCTTCAAGCAAAATTTGGTCACTAGGCATTAGGTCTAGGGTTTGTTTTCACTCTTTTCAAAGTTGCCCAAATGTCAGTCTATGTCACTATTCAGCTGCGTCTATCCTCATTCAGAGGGTTGTCATCATCATGTTAAGTTCCATTGGGTCATTTTACAGCTTATTCATGCTTCAGTTGTGCCTTGGTAAGGTCCATTTCCCTCTCCTAGGGTTTTGGAGGTAATTTCTCTTGGATGGTCAAATGATTAGCAAAACTTGTACCCAGATGTTCATACACCTTCCCCTATCCTTCATGTACCTTATTAAACACTTCCCATCACTAAGATTCCCCAAATTCCTCATTTTTCTGCAAACCCTAGTTTCTTGCTACAACCTGGCAATTTTCTAGGTTGGGCCTGTGTTTTGCCCTTTTGGACCCCTTCCCCTCACTTGATCTCTGAGATTCCACTTTCCCCTACTTCCTAGCATCCCTCCCTACTTCCAAAAATTTTCCCAAGAATTCAGAAGCCCCTTATCCCCTTAATTTCGCTCCATTTCGACAAAATCCTTTGTTTCACACATCAGGATAGGTTTTACTCAAATGATGTTTTTGAGCAATCAGAGATGAATTTAGGAAAACTGAGAGAGGTTTTTGTTCAAAACAGGCCATGGAAGAAAAAAAATTTCACTTTTTACACAGGTATAATGGTTTTGGATAAATGTCAAAAATACAATCGCCTCGGGAGAATTGATGCACCTCTGGAGTGACCTTGGGAAAATCAATTTTTCTCCTAGCTTGGTTGGCCAAATAACTTCCTTGATAAGTCAAAGGATAACTAGACAAAAATATATTTCCAATGAGATATCCTGAGCTCAATTTTGAGTTGAGGAAGGCATTCAAATGTTGACTGCAACAGCACTCTGCCTTGAGGCAGCCTCATTTGGCACATTTTGACCAATCTTGGGAGATTTGATTTTTGGCAAGGAAATTGAACTCCAAATTGAAAAATTCTAATTATAATGGAAATTAGACTTAGAGACCTTTCCAACAAGATATCATGAGCTCAATTTGGATGTCAGGAAGTGCCCCAAAAATAGGCTGAAAGGTGCGCTATGCATAGAGATCAGGGCGCTATGCATAGAGGTTTTTGGTCAATTTTTCACTTTCCAGCTCAGAATTTCGGCCAGTCATGACCAGTTTCACTTCTTGATGTGATTTTTGACCCAGATTGATGTAATTTAATGTACATGATGTAAATTTGGTACTTATTTACCTATTCTAGATTATTCATCCACAAAATAGCAAAAATTTAATGTAATGAATCAGTTTCGTAGCATATAGGGGTTAGTTGTTTGACTACCTATATTTCAATTCCTTGTTTAGAATTGGTTGAAACTACTCCTAGAAGGAGGCACTCGACCCCTAGAGGTTATGGAATGGTTTATCTTGGTCTATATTATGTAAATTTTCAGTCAGTAGCAAGGGTTGGACTCTTGGGAAGATTTTGGCACACTATTGTACATATTTTTCATATTTTGGCTAAGGGAAGATCAGAGATTTTGCAGCACCTGTTGGGATCCTTGCGGCTTTCACTTCTTGATGATGTTTTTTCTCAGTTATTGTAAGTTTATTCATGTTTACATGTATGCCATTCCTTCTTATGCTTCTGAAACTAAATGAATGAGTAAATGAGCTTGAATTCATTGTTCACAGTGCTCTTCCTTTAAATTTGTTTAGTTTTACATGTTTTCTCCAGTTTGGAGAGGATCCATGTTCTCCTTTGCCCTCTTCATCTCCTTGTCATTTTGATCCATCCGTACACCTGATCAAAGGCATCAAGACTATTGCCTACCTCGCCCCAACTCGAATTCTGCAAAGATCTGACCTTAATCCCCGGACCCAAAGTTGGTTTTCCCGTTTCTCCAACAAAAAACCCAAAAATCTAAATCAAACTTTCCTATCTCTTTATAAGCCTAAAATCAGTATTAATTTTGAGTCATCTTAGCCCCTTTGAAGACCTTTTGCCGAGATAGACCCGGAGAGAGCCCTTCCTCTCCTCGTAGGGCTAGCTACGAGGCTGAGCTTGGTTTGATGTGGCCTTGAGTTTTGCCTTCCTTAGCCCGAGGCAGATTTGAGCACTAACAGGATGCTGAGCTAAAGCGTGATATCATTGAAAAACAAGCATATGCTCTTATCAAATCTTTGAAAGCTTTCAGGATTTACATTTTTCTTTCCAAGGTAATTTGATATGTGCCCTCTTCTTCATTAAACGATGTCCTAACATAGCCTGATGCTGATGGAAAAAGGACTAAATGGATTACGAAGTTAATTGAATTTAATATAGAACTGAAGCCTACTAAACTGGTCAGAGGTCAGGGCCTTGCTAGACTAATGGCAGAAGAAAATTGCAGAATGTTGGACATAAATCTCATAAGCACAAATGCAGAAAATGGTCAAACAGAAGAAGAAATAGCTGAATAGGGGAAAAAATAGTCATTGGCAGAAAATCTAGCTTCTTGTGAATGGTACTATGCAATAGCCCAATTCTTGATGAAGTTAGAAATCCCTTCAGGTCTTAGTGCAAGACAAGCCAGAATTGTTAAGCTCAGGGTAGCAAAATATTGCATCTATGAAAATCTGCTCTATTGGAGGGACCCCTCTGGAATTCTACTAAGGTTTCTGGATAAAGAACAATCCATTGAAGTCATGCAATAGTTTCATTCCAGCATATGTGGAGGGCATCATTATTGGAAAACTACAGCACACAAAATCCTTAGAGCTGGGTATTATTGGCCCACCTTGTTTTCTAGTGTCTTTTCATTTGTTAGATCTTGTGACAGGTGCCAAAGATTTGAAGGAAAGAAAAAATTAAAATCCCTGCCCTTGAAACCAATACTTGCAAATGGCCCTTTTCAGCAATGGGGTTTAGAATTCAGTGGAGAAATCAATCCCCACTCCAGTGGCCAACACAGATGGATATTAGTAGCCACATATTACATCACTAGATGGATTGAGGCCATCCCTACCAGAAAGGTTGATCATCATGTGGTCATGAGGTTCTTGACAGAGAACATCTTCACCAGATTTGGTTGTCCATGTAAAATAATCACAAATAATGCAGTAGCCTTCAGGAAAAAAGAATTGGTGGACATGTGTGACTCAATGGGCATTAAGCTGGTTCATTCCACCTCATATTACCCTCAAGGCAATAGTATAGCACAATCTTACAACAAAAGCCTGATAAGGATAATTAAAAAGTTGTTGGAAGACAGTAAGAGAAACTGGGATTCTAAACTCAAGTATGCACTGTGGGCTGACAGAGTAACCACCAAAAAATCCACAGGGAATTCTCCTTTCAAGGTGGTATATGGAACTGAGGCTATATTCCCAATTCAGTTAACCCTCCCTATGGCAAAATTCCTGCAAGAAGACCAGAATGAGGAAGAAGATATGGAAAAAAGGATCACTGATTTAGCAGAGGTACATCAAATTAGAGAACAGCTGGTTGAAAGGTCAGCAGCACATCAGCAGAGAATCAAGAAAGTTTTTTACAGAAGAGCCAAAACAGATAATTTCCAGGTTGGAGATTTGGTTCTGAAGTGGGATGCACTAAAAGAGAAGAAAGGCAACCATGGGAAGTTTGATGCTTTTTGGACAGGGCCTTTTATCATTTCTCAGACCCAAGGTAACAATACCTTCATACTACAAAGTATGGAAGGGGAGCCAGTTTTTGATGGCCCAGTTAATGGGCATTTTCTGAAAACTTGTGCCATTTAAGTTCCTTTGGCCTTAAGGTTGTAAATATGTTATTTTATCAATTTTTAGTGTAAGCTCAGTTAGACTCCATGCCTAATGGAACACTAAGAAATTTTGCTGATTGGTTTTCATAGGAAAGGCATTGATCTACAAGTGCTTGAGACGTTACAAGGAGGATCTCATCCCCAGAAGGAGCCAGTGTTAGATCTGCTATAGGTTGTTGATATTCAAGGAAGCAGGAATGAGCTCAGTCCTTGGTTTTTCTAAAAAGAGGCCTCAACAAAGTAGTAGTGGTTATCTAGCTTGAACAAGCATCGTTCGTTCCATTCATCCATTTCCAACATTAAGTTCTATTTGTAATGTTCCTGAGCATCTCCGAGCTACAACCTAGCAGAGTTTCTTGGGGTGATAATAGTAACCTCACATTTTAATTCCAAGAGGATGAAATTGATTGGAAAATTCTCAATGAAAGATTTTAGTATCTTCTTTACATATCAGAGAATCTACATATCTTGGAATCATTCAAATCAACCCCATCATACCTTGATATTAGAGATGATAAATCCAAGGCATACATAATGACTATCACAAGTGCTTGTTCGTCCTCATCAAATCAAACATCTTTGGCCCCATAGTGTGAGGCGGGAGAAGGTGCGCATCTATCTGTTGAATAGTGACATCCTCCCATCCCACCTACCCTTGATCTCTATGAAGATTTAGTTGAAAAGACTATTGGTTTTCATGTGGACAACCTTTGTCCCTATGCTCTATCCATCCTATGGATTGTACTGTGTTGTATTTTCCCATTCCAGACTCTAGACTTATTGTTCACAAGGATCAAGTTGTCGACAAAGTTGGTGTTGAGCATCCAACTTGCACTATCATTTATGATGAGTATGTGAGGGAATCTGAGGAGGAACCGCGGTGAAGGATGACCTCTTTCTGTCTGCACATCATCAACTTTTTGTTGACATCTTTGGTAACTATACCATTTTTTATTTTCCACGTCAAAATACATTACCAGATGCATCTCCTTTTGATCACTCACCGAATACACCGGATGCCAGTCTGTCATTGCATAGTGGAGAGGACACGTCTGTGTTTGAAAATCCACTCAATATTTCATTTGTCATTTCTGAAAATGTAGAGGGTGAACATTCTCACTTCTCTTCAACCCATCTATATGATTCATCACACCATGAGGATGCCAATGAATATATCAAATTTTATCATCGTGGTTGTCGTGATATTTTTTCTACTTCATTTGATAACGATGTTGATTCATTTATTACTGAGCTCTCTAAGCCACACGTCTACGATGATATACATGTTGATGAGGTGGAAATCCCCCAAGTTGTCAAGGCACTTCAACTCGAGCTAATGGTTATGTTAGGTCCTCATTGTCTTCGGGTCGATTCAACTCCAGATCACAAATCTATTGAAACACCCAATGGTCCTCATCACTCACGTGTTTGCATTGAAGATCAATCTAGTTCATAGAATTCACATCCTCTAGTTGAATCACATGATCCCATCATTGATTCATTGGAGGAATCATACACAAAGAGCACTCTTTCTAAGCATAATCTCTCTTTATTTCTCATGTTTTCTCATTTTTCACAATCAATAGAGTGTTCATGTTTGTCGTCTACATGTAGTGTGAAGCATGACCATGAAATGTCTATAAAATGCTTGACTTGAGCATTTATTCTTTTATTTTTTGTGGATATTATTAAACTCAACGCGTGTTGGTCTTCACTATTATATCTTTCTTTTTTGATGGTTTACATGTTTATCTTTCTTGTAAACCACATATTCACCAACATGGGTCAACCAATGCACCGATGGATGCATTGGAAATACACTTCACATGAAAAGGCCCATGCATTGTTTATCTTAGGAGTAGGAGTATTCTTTTCTTTCTTGTTTTTCTTTGTTTGTATGCTTGCTTCGTTTTCTTGCTTTTCATTCATTTACTTATGCCATTTTCTTTCTGTTTGTTTTCTTTTTTTCAACCATAGGTTTAGCTTCACATGAAACAATATGTGGATCTCAAGACAAGAAAGGTAAAGTACAAGAGGACTTGTACCTCTATCAACACTTCATTATATATTGTCCTCTCTCTTTATGAAAGAACTTGTTGTCTTCATTTGACGATACCCTGATGTAAAATACTTCCTTTTCAAAGTGAGTCTTGGTGAAAACACAATTCTTGCACTTTAACTAGTACCAGCTGTTATCACTCAGGTTGTCCTTAAAGCTCCTTAAAGGATACGGTCGAGGTAACCACAAACCAATCTTTGGACTGCAAGTCCTAGCCTACCTGCAATCAGAGAGGGCTCTCTCTTTATAATTGAGCTTTGTTGAAGATGATATTAGGCTAGCTAACGAGTTCAAGGGGGTTTTGTTTATGTTTGGTGGGAAGGAGGATGATTTCAAGTAGAGAGGCAATGCATAGTATGATAAGTTCAAACCATTGGGCATGGAGTCATGGAGTGAGACTGCTGGTGAATTTTCTTGGTCACAAGAGGAATGAGGAGCAAGGTAGCTGCTCATGAAACAATATTCAAGCTAAAAGAGATGGATTGGAGGCTAAGGAATGAGAGGCAACAAAGAGTCTCTCAATCAGTTTAGCAGAGGGGAGATGAATGAACTCTATCTAGGAGCAGCTAAGAATTCTTAGACAACAGTCATTCATATGTGAAATAGGTCCAACATGAGCCTGAAAGGAATTCATATTTATACCTAAATCAAGAAGAAAACATTAAGAAGCCACAGAAACTGAGCATAGAGTGCAGTCAAGCAAATTCTAAGCCAACCTTTTGTTCTTTGACTTAAGCATGTATGAAATTGAGATAACAGAGGTGAGAGACACTTATTGATCCATATAGCAACACATGAATTCCATCATCCACTCTTCAACCATTAACAACACATCAAACAGTCCATCCTTCAAGCTTTTAGCAGTCTTTGATTAAAGAAATTATATCAGATACAGAGCGAGTCTCTAGAGGAGTCATACAACCAACCAACACTTAAAATAGTGTTGAGGGTGGTATATATAGAGGAAGTGTCTACAAAATATCTATCAAAATAGATCAAAAAAGATCTGTGCAATAACTGCTTCTAATGCTAAGTTCTGTTGGAAATGAATGCATAAAATAATTTAAAACAGCTGCACATGAGGGAGCAGCCTTATCAAAATGGCTCTTTAGAGCTGCACAGGGTCCTGCAGCTTCAAAAATGGACTGAAAGAGTGCCTTGAACCATGCACTGTCCTCTGTGTGATAACTGCACAATTAAGGAAGCAGCGCTGCTCCAAAATGTGACTGGGACCATTGCACTTGTCATAAATCTGCATTGAAATCCTTTAATCTACCTTCAAGTGGTCTTGTTGCCTTAAATGACCAAAATCTATGAGTTGGTGAGCTATACGGCTCAATGATGGCTTGCTAGATCTGTTGGGGCCATTTTGAATTCATCTTCTTTGAACTGCAATACTGATACTCTGCCGCTTTCCTGATACTCTTTGGCATGCACCTGGTCCTTTCTTGACCTCCGAATTCCTTTGAACTGTCCAATCACCCATTTATGGCCGTTGCTCGGCCTTCTGCCGCCTTTGGAGTCGTTATCAGTCTTTGCTAATCAGAAAATATTCTTTAAAATGATAAAATGTTACAAAGTGATGAAAAAGGGATCGCCCACAGACCACCGAAGAGCAACCCTTCATTTGGATGTATTATGGGCCTCAAGTGATTTCAAAATAGCAAAGGAACGCATCGTTCCTTTGCAACTGGGCGGGCACGGGCACCGCATATAAAAATGGCCCTTTTTCTTCAAAGTAGGCAAAAATGCCTTTAAACGTAAGAAATCCTCGAAATTGGTCGCAGGCAGAAAACTGTTCATCTCTTTAAATTGTGGTCGTTGGATCTGGCGCGGGCCGATCCAACGGCACAAATTTCATCGCTATATCGCATCAGGGCGGACCACGGGGTGGCACATAAACAATCGCCGAAACTGCGCGGACCCGATATCCTTTACAGACCCTCTTTATCTCTTTTCGGGTCCGACCCATCGGGACCCTCATATCGGCGGATTTACAATTGAAACGGGTCCACGGACCTGAAACCCTTAACACTGTATTTACATACCATTTCGGCTCCAGCTCGTCGGGAGCCTTCCTTTCGCTGCATAAGGGGCCCTTACGGACCCAAAAACCTCATAAGCTGCGCCTTTATAATATTTCGGCTCCGCTAGTCGGAGCCATATACAAGGGGTGATCGCCGATTAAATATGGGCCGTTGATCAGGGCAGGGCGATGGACGGTTGAGATTGAGGTGGCATTTCGCATCGGCAGGGAGCATGGGGATGGCCACATAAAATCGTCGAAACGCCACCGGACCCAAAATGCTTTATTGGCCCTTTCTTTATTTGAAATCGGGACCGGCCCGGGGCCATATGTGATATGTAATTCACGAGGCCCAATCATCGATCGCCGACATGCGATCGGCGATAAACAATCGAAGGCTTATATTTATGATGTTTAACATGTCACTGCCCCATCCCGACAGCGATATCACATCGGAGGGGGACTAAAAGGGAGCTTTTTGCATCGGAGCAAGGCTTTTTGATAAAAGAGAAGCTTTGGTGAAATCAGAGGGGTCTCCTTTGGCATTTCAAATGGTTTGTGAGCCATCGGAAGGGGTCCAATGGCCCAAAAAGGAAGAATTTTATGCCATTTGAGGGATTTTCATGGTTTTTTGCATGTTAAATGGCCCAAAAAAGGGGTTTATGCCTCTGAAAAGGCAAAACAAGGCAAAAAGATGGTTTTATATACATATGAATGGAATTTTATGCTTTGTGAAGGAGTCAAAAAGCTTTTGGGAGGTTTTATGGAGTGATGAAGGGCTTTATGCATTGCAGGGAGTCCAAAATGCATGAGAAGATGCTTTGAGGGGGGTAATGAGGGTTCTTGCTAAGTTTCAGATAAACTTACCAATTCCCGAGGATGCATATGGTTATTTTTCAACCAGGGGAGGGGATAAGTATATAGGGGAGTTACATACATAGTTTTCGTAGGGGAAGGGGAAATAGATAGGGAGCTACATAGTAGTGTTAGTAGTTAACATGACAAGTGATAAGAAAGCACTAAGTATGTGAATCTTAGGCTATTAAGAGGGAAAATGACTTATAGAAGAAGTGTGAACATTCCTTTAGTGAAGCAGATCTTCACCGAGGCATATGATATGGAGAATGATGAAATTAAGAGGTATCAAGCAGATATTGACCTCTTTTAGGGGAAGTTAATGAGTGATTTGGGGAAAGAGGAAGAAGGGGAAGTTAGACATGCATTTCTTGAAGTCCTTCAACTGAACAACTACCTTCAACTTGTGATATGATAGATATAACACTTGACAATATGAAATGGATCACAAGCCATGATTCTGCAACCACAAAGCTACCTACCCGACCTACTCACCTAGCATTTTCTCTTCTTTTGGTTTGGGTGCACTTGAACTAGCATACCCAGCTTTTCATTCTTTCTTGTTGCTTGTGTTCATATCTACTTCTACACTTATTTCAGCCAGGGGCTCAAATTAAGTTGTTGAGCACTCTTGTTTCTCTACCTAACTACAAATCTGCCAAGATTAAGCTGTTTGGACAGATGTTCATTCTCTATATTCTACAACATGAAATTGAAACCCAGGGAAGCCAAGATTAAGCTGTTTGGCCTTCCCATACTTGAAAATTGATCAAAATGGATTACTCATCAAGACTGGAACAAAGTAGTGGCATTTAGATTAGCTCACTTTCACGGATACTTCTCTGGTCATCTGTAGCAAATATGGAGCATTGCAGCAAGCAAAGTATGACATATTTGGCATGTAAAAATGTCGATCATGAAAGATGATTAACCTGCCGCAGCAGGAGGCTAACAGTGGCTCCACTTGGGGATGGCTTTTCCTTGTGACAAGCCAAGAACAGCAGGTCAGAATGCCTTGATCCTCTGTAGTTGTTGTTAATTGAAAATTTCTTCTATGCTAACTGCTAAATGACTAAAACCTTAACTTCTGAATGCAACACTCCTCCTTAACTGAAACACTGTGAAAAATAAAGTATCGCTTGCTTTATTCTGTGTGCTTGATATTGCATCCACTTTTGCTTGAGAACTACATTTTTGAAGTAAACACAAAAAGGGAACCAACTGGAGCAACTCCTCTTAATTTTGTCTTTAAACAGGCTGTAGATGTAACACTAAAAGCAAACATTCCTCTGTTTTGATACTACTGACTGAAGAGCTGGAAGCATGAATGCAGCATTTTTATTTGAGCCCGCTGTTATAAATAACAGTGCTGCCCCTTTTACCATTGAGAGCATTTAAAGTATATCAAAAACTGCCTTGTGCACCCTTTGAAGTAAGTTCATAGCCGGGGGCAAAAATTGATGTGCTTCTCTTCGAACTTCACTTCAAAAGAACAGAGGCTTCGAATGTCATGTTCCTTTGGGTCTTTTCTTTAGGACTGCGCTCTTTTCCCAAAATCAATGCAAAGAGAGAGCTTTGAAATGGGGGACTTGCGCTGCTCTGCTTCCATAACTTCGCTGCTTGGTTCCAAGCAATCAGATTGCTTATAAAAACATAAAAGAAAATGCTTATATGTACACGCATTAATATACACATATATACATCAGAACCCTGTATCCCTTAAATCACTGGATCAAGGTAATGCTTCAGCATGCAGCCATTCACAGGGCCCTCTTCAGCTGCGCAGGCATCTAGAGTTTTGAGAAAATATGTATTGTTTCCTTGAATAGCGCTGATGACAAATGGGCCTTTCCACAGAAAGTCAAACTTTGCATGCTTTCCCTTGTCTTCTCTTCATGAGTCCCACTTTAGAACCTTGTCACCAATAAAGAAATCCTCAGCTTTAGCCCTCTGGTCAAATGCCTTCTTTAGCCTTTCTTGTAACATTTGAGCTCTGTCATACACCTGCTCTCTGGTTTGCTGAAGATGAATGGTCTGATTGATCCTTCGTTGAATATCATTTGGTTCAGCTTGAACCTCTTGCAGTAGCTTGATAATAGGAATGCCTAAATAAGACGGAAATCTGGCTTCCATGCCATATACTAGCTCATAAGGGCTCATTCCAATGGATCTCTTTGTTGAAAGTCTGTCTGCCCATAGGGCATTGGTGAGCTTTTTATGCCAGTTCTTCTTGTTTTATTCTAAGGTCTTCTTGATAATACTAATCAAGCTTTTGTTGGACGACTCGGCTAAGCCATTACCTTGAGGGTAATAGGTTGTGGAATGGCCTAAAGTGATATGGAATTTATGGCAAAAATTGATCATCTTTTTGGATTTGAAAGCAGTGGCATTGTCAGTGATGATCTTCTCAGGGCAGCCAAATCTAGAAAGGATATTGCACTTAAGGAATTGGATAATGGTGGTGTCATTGGCTTGCCTACATGGGATGGCCTCAATCCATTTAGTGAAATAGTCGGTAGCTGTTAAGATCCACTTATGCTGGCCTGAGGAAGAGGGATGGATTTCTTCGATGAAGTCAAGACCCCATTGTTGAAAAGGCTTCTCGGTTGAGATGGGTTTAAGAGGCAAAGGGAGCAGCTTTCTCTTGCCCTCAAAGATTTGGCAATTGTGGCATGAGGGGGCAAACTTCTTTACATCTACAAACAAAGTGGGCCAATAGAAACCAGCCCTTAAAATTTTATCAGCAGTGGACTTCCAATATAGATGTCCTCTACAGTCCCCTGCTTGGAATTCTTTCATGACATTGTTAGTTTCATTCACAATCAAGCAGTTAAGCAATATACCTTCGTGATTTTTCCAAAATAATGCACCATCTAAGACACAAAATTTCAAAGCCTTCATTCTTAAAAATCTCTTCTTGGTCCTGGACAATCCTAGGGGAGCACACAGGTTTAACAATACGAAGCAAATATCAGCATACCATGGGGATTTCAAAAAGGTGTCACTGATCTGTGGAGTCGCCAGCTCATGTTCATTGTCCAGTTGGTTGATGTCTAAGGCTTGAAAGTTTGTTTCGGACATCAGTTTAGCTAAACATTGTCCCTTTATCAGCTTGGTTGGTTTTATCTCTATGTCATACTCAAGAATGTTAGCAATCCACTTGCCTCTTTTGCCTTCTAACCCCTCTTGGGTTAATATGTCTTTTACAATAGCATTCGGCACATAAGCAATCACATGTGAATATAAAATATAAATTCAGAATTCCTTGATTGCTTTAACAAGGGCATAGGCTTGCTTCTCCATGATTGGGTATTTCAGGGTGCATCTCTTAAGGCTCGGCTGAAAAATGCAATTGGCTTTTCAGTTCCTTGATCCTCCTTTTGCAAAAGGACAGCAACTATAGTATTATCAGATGCAAATGAAAATATCATAAAGTCCCAATCAAATTTTGGACTTGTGAGGACTGGGGCTTGAGTTAAGGCTGATTTAATGCCCTCAAATGCTTGCTTGGCCTCTAGAGACCACTTTACCTTGGCGTCTTTCTTGAGCATGTTGTTTATGTTGGAAATAATACTGAGAGGGGGGGGTGAATCAGTATTATCAGATCAATAAAACTTTTTCAATGCTCAGAAACATATACGCTACTTCAGTTAAGTGAACTAGCGTGTACATGCTACTGTGTCTAAAGAAAACAGCGTATAACCAGAAAACTTATAATTCAGTTAGTTTATCTTCAGTTAAGTGCATCAGGTCATTATTCACCATATTAAGAGTAAACAGATGCAGTATAACAGAAGAGATCATCACACAAAAGCCACACACATGAACACCATGATATAAGGTGGAAACCAAATGTGGGTGAAAACCACCTGCTGCAAGTCGTCTCTATCTTTCTTTAATAAGAACTTCAGTTTACAATCTTTTGTACTGGTGCAGCCTTATACCAGTACGCAGGCTACAACCTGCAGAAGGCTTCAACCTTCTCTCGTTCTCCAAACTTCCTTGGAAGGGAGCTCCAACCCCCTTTGCTCTTGTACTAGCTAAGATACTAGTACGTAGGTGCTGGCCTACAATCTTCTTTCCTTCAGGTACCACTTTTCATACATTTTCAGACTAGATATTCCTGAAGCACAACATTACAATCTGAAGACTATGATTCATTCACAAATCATTGAAGCATAAAACAACCAATACTTGCATCATCAATCTTTGAATCACTGAACCACTGAAACCCTGTCAACACCTGTCACCAGAACACAGAGCAGACTACAGAACTCTCTAATATCAGTCAGACCCAACTGCAAACCCAAAAATCATGCTTCAAAAGATATACGCTACTTCAATGAAGGCAACCCGCGTATACATGCAGTTTTACCGAAGACAACCTGCGTACAGATCTAAAAATAACTTTTCATAACTTGCAGTTGTACCAGATATCAGTTATACCCAGAATATAACATTGCGTCAGTATGCAGATCTAGAAACACGCATAATCAACCATATAAAGATAGTTCATTTCAAACCATTTGATCCCGATCTCTCCTTAGATCTTGTTCTCCATCAACCGATGAGATCTCTCCTTAGCTCAGATCAAGCAATACATCATCAACCAATAACCTGCATACTGGATCTAATACTTCATCAGATATTCAAGACTTTTCGGATACACTTTCCTAATGATTTCCTTCTCCTTATATAGCCTTAGGCCTTTTTCAATACCAAGAGCCAAAACCATAGAAATCCAATACCATCATCCTCAAAACAAGGGATCGACACGTCCGTCGAGACACCATGGTCCGAAACCATAGGCACAACTTCCAAGGAATAACCGCCACGGACCAAAAATAAGTTTTCCACACACACGCGCTTTTACTGAAGCCAACCAGCGTGTACACGCGACTTGGGCTCGATGAACCTGCGTATATGAATTTTCTCTTCTTCTTATAGTCTGATCATCAATTCCTTGCTGCTGACCTTCTGGACTATGATTTGTCATCAATGAGGTTTGCCATCAAGGACAACACTTGTCTCATAATGCCAACAATCTCCCCCTTTGGACTTGATGGCAACCCCAAGATCCTTAGAATCATTCTCCCCCTTTGTCATCAAGGGCAAAGGGCTGTGCTCCCCCTGAGTACATGCTGATTTCTCTGCTCTGCTGTGCTGAACATGCTCCCCCTGACTGTAGGCAAGATCTGCAAAAGATGTTCTTCAAACGAACCAAGACTTATACATCATAAAGGACCTTCCTATCACCAAAAGACTCAATACATACATCCATACTCCCAACCAAGAGGGGATACATTAGAACCAACCAATTATATTACATCATTCATCCCAGGCATAGTGGGGAAACCAACATAGACCGTTACATGACCTTGACACCATAAAAGAGATATCACAGAAGAGATACATGACATAGAGACAACAAATCTAGACCAAGACTTATGAAAGTCACAAGCAACATCTGATACACATCTTTTAGATCAGCAACCAAGATTTCCTTCTGAGCTCCTTCTCCTGAAACCAACAACAGTTGTGTACTAGAACCAAAAGCATCTAAATGCCAACAATGCTTTATGAGACTTTAAGCTGCTCCCCCTGAACCTGTGCCTGCTGCACCCCCTGAAACTATGCCTGAAGAATTCTGGGATACCCATCTCAGATCTTCTCCAACCGGAGTCTACCCTTGCTGTTCAGAACTCCATATACGCGACTTTTCCTGTATAAAACAGCGTATGCACGCGGATATGCTTCCTGCAGCACGCGTACACCATACACGTGACTTTCCCAGCATAAATCGGCGTATATACGTGGATTTCCCTTACGTAACTTGCGTATACCAACTTTTTTGTAGAACAGACAAGCTTCAACAGCAGGATGAAGCATCAACTACTCCCAGATTTTGTCTGAGATATTCAAAAGTTTCCCTGGGCAGTGGTTTTGTGAGAATATCAGCAACTTGTTCCTTAGAAGGAACATACTCCAGCTTGACCTTCTGCTCAAGCACTTGTTCCCGAAGAAAATGGTACTTGATTGGTATGTGCTTGGTCTTTGAGTGCATGACTGGATTCTTTGAAATGCTGATTGCACTTGTATTATCACATAAGATAGAGACTGGTGGCGTGCAAGTGATTTGAAAATCCTGCAAGGTCTACATCATCCAAAGAAGTTGTGTGCAACAAGATGCCGCAGCCACATATTCTGCTTCAGCTGTAGATAAAGCAATCGAACTCTGTTTCTTGCTGAACCAAGATACTAATCTGGAACCCATGAAGAAAGCACCACCACTTGTGCTTTTCCTATCATCCACACTTCCCGCCCAATCTGCATCTGTGTAAGCATGAAGAGTGAGATCTGTATCTCTAGGATACCATAAGCCATAGATTTGGGTCCCTTGAAGATACTTGAAGATTCTTTTGACTGCCTAAAGATGAGTTTCCTTTGGGTTGGCTTGAAATCTTCCAACAATTCCTACTGCATGCATAATATCTGGCCAGGTACCTGTCAAATAAAGCAAACTCCCAATCATGGATCTATAAGTGGGTTGGTGAACTGCTGCTGATTCGTCATTTGCACTGAGGCTACATCCTGTAACCATGGGGGTACAAACTGGCTTTGAATCTTCCATGCCATACTTCTTCAAGATCTGCTTGAGGTACTTGGTTTTAGACAAGAAAATACCTCCTTCATTTTGTTGGATTTGCAATCCAAGAAAGTATGTCAATTCTCCAAGTAATGACATTTCAAATTCTTTCTGCATAACCAAGGCAAAGTTCTGACTCATAGCCTCTTCATTGCTACCAAAGATAATATCATCTACATACACAACAAGTATTAGCAATTTGTTATTTTCAACTTTCGTATAGAGATTGCTATCTGCTGATCCTTTTGAAAAACCTTGTTGGTGAAGATATTTGTCCAACCGATAATACCAAGCCCTTGGAGCTTGTTTAAGACCATAAAGAGCCTTTTTCAATCTGCATACAAGGTTTGGATCATTCCCAAGAATAAAACCATCTGGCTGCTCAACATATACTTCTTCTTCTAAGTCTCCATTTAGAAAGGCTGATTTCACGTCCATTTGAAATACCTTGAAGTCTTGAAAGCTTGAGAGAGCAAGGAACATTCGGATGGCCTCAAGTCTTGCTATAGGAGCAAAGGTCTCCTCAAAATCTATCCCTTCTTGCTGTGCATACCCTTTACAAACAAGTCTGGCCTTGTTTCTAATTACTTCTCCATTTTCATTCAATTTATTCTTGAAGACCCTTTTTGTCCCTATGACATTCTTATCTTTTGGTCTAGGAACCAGTTTCCAAGTGTTGTTCTTTTCGATCTGCTCAAGTTCTTCATCCATTGCTTTAACCCAACATTCATCTTTACATGCCTCTTTCACATTTTGTGGTTCAGTGGAAGAGAGTAATGCCAAATAGCTTGAGGCTTCTGCAATTCTTCTTCTTGTTTGTATTCCTGCTTCTTTCTACCCCACAATCTGAGATTCTGGATGATTCTTTTGAACATATCTGGATGGAGTCTTCTCTTCTATTCTTGTCTGCTCCTCTGGTTCTTCTTGAGGTTCTTCTTCTTCTTCAAGTTCTTCTTGAGGTTCTTCTTCTTCATCATTCTTCCTTTGGGGGTAGCCTTCATCTTCTTCAATGTCTTCATGATGAACTTGCCTAGGAATATATCCCTTCTCATCAACCACTACATCAATGCTGTCAACAATTCTGCCAAGTCTTTTATTGTAGCACTTGTATGCTTTGCTATATGGAGAATAACCAAGAAGAATGCCTTCATCTGCTCTTGGTTCAAGTTTGCCAAGTTGCTGATCAGTATTCTTAATATAACATTTGCTCCCAAATATTTTGAAGTGCTTCACCAAAGGAGTCTCACCACTCCAGAGCTCATGAGGTGTTTGAGTGTTGTTTACTCGGACATTTGTTTTGTTAAGAATAATAACTGTAGCATGTGCAACTTCACCCCAGAAAGTTGCGGGAGTACCTGATTCATCAAGCATAGCACAAGCCATTTGTTGAATAGTTCTATTCATTCTTTCCACAACCCCATTTTGCTGAGGAGTTCTAGCTGTAGAGAATTCTCTTCTTATCCCATGTTCTTCACAGAAATCGAAAAATTCGTTTGAGGTAAACTCCCCACCTCTGTCAGATCTGAGGCACTTAATTTTGTGTCCTGATTCATTTTCAACCAAGGCTTTGAAGGATTTGAATTTTTCGAATGCTTCATCTTTGTGCTTCATAAGTCCTAACCAGACAAACCTGGAGAAATCGTCAATGAATAAAATCAAGTATTCTTCTCCTCGAGGTGTTCTTTTTCTGAATGGACCACATGTATCTGTATGTGCTAGCTCAAGAGGCATGCTAGCTGATCCTTCCTTCTCTGGAAAGTTAGTTCTGGTTTGCTTTCCAAACTGACAAGATTTGCATATAGTGTTGTCTGGAATTTTGATATCTGGAAGACCACGAACTGCCTGATATTTGCATGCTTTCCTTATTTGTGAAAAGCTTAGATGCCCCAACCTTCGATGCCATAGCCAGTGTTCATCATCCTTGCTCAAATAGCATTGTTGTGGTCCTTCTTCAAATATGTATAGATTATTTGGAGTCCTTCTTCCTTTGATCATTGTTTTACCTGTATCAAGATCACGAACACAACATCCATTTGATCTAAATATTACCTCTGTTCCTCGATCGCACATCTGACTGAAACTCAGAAGATTATGCTTCAATCCATCAACATACAAAACATTTCCAGCTTTGACCTTCTCCTTCAATGGAGCCACACCTTTTCCTTTTATGGCTGCAGAGATATCGTTTCCAAAAGAAACTTTCTTCCCTTTTTCTAATGCGGTATATGACTCAAGCTTTTCTTTGTCCCCTGTCATATGCTTCGAACATCGGCTGTCAATGTACCATAGACTTTCTTGACCTTCTGCATAAAAGGCTATCCCACATCTTTCTGGTTGTGGTTCCTTTATTCTCCATGTTCTGACATTAGAGTTTTGCTCCTTCTGAATTGTCTTCCGGAACCTGCTCCTGCATTCAGAGTCTTCATGACCAAAGTTATTACAAATAGAGCATTCAATTTCATTTTCAAGAACCGAAAAGTTGTTATAAGTCCTTTTCATGGTTTCAGTCATTCTCCCTTGCTTTTGAGCTTCTCTAGTCATGATTGTCTTGTATGCAACACATTGAGCTGCTTTGTGACCGAAGTTATGGCAAGAAAAGCATTGGCCATTAAAGAAAATTTTGCGATAACCAGATCTATCATCCAACCGATTGTATCTTCTATTTATTCTTGGAGCAAATTGAGAAGATTTTACCTGTGGCTGATTGTAGCTTCTATTTGTCCTTAAGGCAGTTTGTCCCCAAATTTCTTGATGGTCTTTATTTGTTCTTGAGGTAAACTGTCCCTGATTTACCTGATTACTTTTATTTGGCCTTTGCTCGCTTCTTCTTGCTGCATCAAGATAACTTTTAGAGGTAGAGGCTTGAGATGTTTCTCCATTATATCCAAGCCCTGTCTTGATCAGAGGAGATCGCTGCACATTGATAATCTCATCCAAGGTTTCAGATCCTTTAACAAATTTAAGATTAATAGCTTTTGTTTTCTCAATCTCTTTTCTAAGACCAACAATTTCACCTTCTAGTTTTCCAAGATGTTTTTCCTTTTCATCAATTTGGAATTGCAGAGTATCAATGATTATATTCTTTTCTTCTATACATCTCTTGAGTCTAGTAATTTCATCATAAAGGTTATCCACATCTATAGCATCCATATAATCATCATCTTCAAATGCCATTAACAACTTATATTCATTACCTCGTTCATCTTCATCACTATTCGATAGACCATCACTATCTTCATGAGTGTAGTAACTTTTCTTATTTGCACTCTGTTTCTTGTTCCATCTAGCAGGTTCCTTTCCTTTATCGTTATAAGGACATTTTGCAGCATAATGACCTACTCTTCCACAAGCGAAGCATTTAAAAGGTAACTTACCTCTGAACCTTCCAAAACCCCTTTGAAGATTTCTGACAAAATTTGATTCTTCTTCCTCTTGTTCTGGGACGTGGCTTGCTTCATAATAATCTTCTTTGCCTGATGCCTTGAAAGTAGCTTCTCTTCTGTCTGATGGACCTCCCTTTCTCATTTCATAAGCAGTTAGAATTCCATGTAGCTGAGACATAGTAAGAATTCGTAGATTTTCCTTTTCTTCTATTGCAGATACTTTAGATTCAAACTTGGGGGACAATGATCTTAGAACCTTTTCAACCACTATAGCCTCTTTTATTTCTTCACCCAAATTTTTCATACAATTAACGATCTCATCTACCCGAAGAAAATAGTTAGCCACACTTTCATCATTATACATCTTGAGAGTCTCATACTGAATCCTGAGAGTTTGAAGTTTAGCACGCTTTACCTGTTCATCACCTTCATAGCTCGTGACAATTTTGTCCCATATCTCTTTTGCGGATTTGTAGTGCATTACCTTCATGAATTCCGTTTGGGATATACATCCTAATAGGGTACTGACTGCTTTCGCATTTGTTTCATACTTCTTTTTCTCGGCTGCATCTGTAGGAGTAGCTGAAGGAAAAGCGTAGCCTGTTTCTACAATGTCCCAAACTTCTGTACCAAGAGATTGAAGATAGGCAGTAACTCTTACCTTCCAATAATTGAAGTTTGTCCCATCAAAAACCGGTGGCCTGATTGATGCTTCTCTCTCGTAGTTGCTCATGATGAACGATCTACCTTCAAGCGATCAAGCTTCTCTGAAGGACTTGCTCTGATACCAACTGTTGGAAATAACACTGAGAGGGGGGGTGAATCAGTATTATCAGATCAATAAAACTTTTTCAATGCTCAGAAACATATACGCTACTTCAGTTAAGTGAACCAGCGTGTACACGCTACTGTGTCTAAAGAAAACAGCGTATAACCAAAAAACTTATAATTCAGTTAGTTTATCTTCAGTTAAGTGCATCAGGTCATTATTCACCATATTAAGAGTAAACAGATGCAGTATAACAGAACAGATCATCACACAAAAGCCACACACATGAACACCATGATATAAGGTGGAAACCCAATGTGGGTGAAAACCACCTGCTGCAAGTCGTCTCTATCTTTCTTTAATAAGAACTTCAGTTTACAATCTTTTGTACTGGTGCAGCCTTATACCAGTACGCAGGCTACAACCTGCAGAAGGCTTCAACCTTCTCTCGTTCTCCAAACTTCCTTGGAAGGGAGCTCCAACCCCCTTTACTCTTGTACTAGCTAAGATACTAGTACGTAGGTGCTGGCCTACAATCTTCTTTCCTTCAGGTACCACTTTTCATACATTTTCAGACTGGATATTCCTGAAGCACAACATTACAATCTGAAGACTATGATTCATTCACAAATCATTGAAGCATAAAACAACCAATACTTGCATCATCAATCTTTGAATCACTGAACCACTGAAACCCTGTCAACACCTGTCACCAAAACACAGAGCAGACTACAGAACTCTGTAATATCAGTCAGACCCAACTGCAAACCCAAAAATAATGCTTCAAAAGATATACGCTACTTCAATGAAGGCAACCCGCGTATACACGCGGTTTTACCGAAGACAACCTGCGTACAGATCTAAAAATAACTTTTCATAACTTGCAGCTGTACCAGATATCAGTTATACCCAGAATATAACATTGCGTCAGTATGCAGATCTAGAAACACGCATAATCAACCATATAAAGATAGTTCATTTCAAACCATTTTATCCCCATCTCTCCTTAGATCTTGTTGTCCATCAGCCGATGAGATCTCTCCTTAGCTCAGACCAAGCAATACATCATCAACCAATAACCTGCATACTGGATCTAATACTTCATCAGATATTCAAGACTTTTTGGATACACTTGCCTAATGATTTCCTTCTCCTTATATAGCCTTAGGCCTTGTTCAATACCAAGAGCCAAAACCATAGAAATCCAATACCATCATCCTCAAAACTAGGGATTGACACGTCCGTCGAGACACCATGGTCCGAAACCATAGGCACAACTTCCAAGGAATAACCGCCACGGACCAAAAATAAGTTTTCCACACACACGCGCTTTTACTGAAGCCAACCGGCGTGTACACGCGACTTGGGCTTGATGAACCTGCGTATATGAATTTTCTCTTCTTCTTATAGTCTGATCATCAATTCCTTGCTGCTGACCTTCTGCACTATGATTTGTCATCAGTGAGGTTTGCCATCAAGGACAACACTTGTCTCATAATGCCAACAGTTTAGCATTCTTATAAGCTTAGCCAAGTTTGGAATAAACCTCCTTAGGAAATTGATTTTCCCAAGGAATGCTTGCAATTCTTTTATATTTCTAGGATATGGGATTTGCAATATGGCTTGGATCCTTTCCGGATCAACTCTAATACCATCCTTTGAGATGATATGTCCAAGTAATTTGCCTTCTTCAAGGCCAAAGAGAGACTTCTTGGGATTCAAGGAAATGCCATATTTCCTACTTGTGATGAATATTTGCCTTAGGTGTTTGAGGTGCTCTTTATCAGATTTGGAGAAAGGGGTTAAGTCATCAAGGTAGACAACTAGGAAATCATGGATTTCCTTGGCGAATGCAATTTCCATTGCCCTTTGAAAGGTGGCACCAGCGTTCTTTAGGCCGAAAGGCATTTTAACATACTTGAATGTTCCCCACGGTGTGGTAAATGCTGTCTTGTCTTGGTCATCCGGGTGAACAAGTATTTGGTTGAAACCTGAAAAGCCATCAAGAAGGGAAATTCGTGATGACCCCACTACTCTCTGTAGAATGTGATCCATTTTGGGCAAAGGATAGTGGTCCTTTAGGGAGACTTGATTTAGATTTATGAGATCTACACAAAGTCTAATCTCATTTGTTTTCTTTCTTGTGGAAACTAAGTTTGACACCCATTCTGAAAATTTGATTGGTGCTATGATTCCTACCTCATACATCCTCTTTACCTCCTTCTCAACCAAGGGAAGGAGCACGGGGTTGATTCTTCTAAGTTTTTGTTTGAAAGGCTTTTGATTTGGTTTTAAGGGAATGGTGTGTTGGATTACTGAGGTATCATAGGACTTCAAGTCCTCATAACACCAAGCAAAGACATCTTGGAATTCTTTGAAAAAATCCACATACTTTGGTTTTTGATCAGGAGGAAAAGAGTTAGACAGTTTGATCATTTTGGGCTTCTCTTCTATTCCAATGTTGTATTCTTCTATGGCAGTGTTTATAGGCTGCATTTTTGGCTTTTTGGGCACATCATTTGCATCAAACATGTCTTCTAGCGGAGTGAGGCCAACCGGGAGAAAATTGTCTTTTAGATCAATAATCTCGGCCTCTGTTTTACCTATTTCCTCCAAATGCATTTGTTTCAGCTCTTCAATGTTTGCATTGTCAAAGACTGTTGGGCTTAGGATCTGTCTGGCTATTACAGCTGTTACAGCTTGCTGATTTTCATTTAATGCTTGTTGTTGTGGGTCCTCCATGGTATCCTCATCAATGTTTAGGCCTGCAAATTCATGCTATAAGGTAAGAAATTTGTTTATTCGAGCATCATCCTCGAACACTTGCCAGTCTTTAATGTTATTTGGGACAACAGGCCTATGTTTTATTTCAGCAGTGAAATGGTGATTTGGCTCAAAGGGAAGCTTGCATGTACTAGCGAAAGTGGCTAGGCTGTGAGCATGAATGTTATGATTTCTTGAAATCTTGGCAAGCTTGGATTTAGTGAATGTATCAAGTATTGCAGTGGCAGCAGTCCTATAAGCTCTTAGCCTTCTATCATTGGTAAACAAGTTGCCTTTCATTTGTTGGATTACTAGGTCTGAATCACCTAGAATGGAAACTTTGGCAGCTCCTAAAGCTTTGAGCAACTTAAGGCCTAAGAGGAGTGCCTCATACTCAGCCATGTTGTTGGTGCATTTGAAATTCAGTCTATAAGCATGACCCTCTGCATGGTTGTTATGTGTATTGTGAATCCATATTCCTGCCCCTGCTCCTAACTTGTTAACAGAGCCATCAAACTCTAAATACCATGTGATTTCTTGCTTGTGGTTAGTATTAAGAGTTTCAGTCATTTTAGGATTGGGCAGACCTGAGTCTTGTGTTTCGGGAGGTTTTTCTTGTGTGCTGGTTGCATTGGCTGTTGTAACAGTCTCATGGGTATGTGCAACCAATTCTTCATTGATGTGCGCTTGTTGTACTAAAGCCATAGGCTTATCATCAGTTGGAGGACTTGTTTCATCATTAAACAAAATAAAAGAATCCATATCAGAATGGATTGAATAGATAGGGAAGTTCTGGGGCTTTTCCTCACTACTTACCACATACTTCATCAGTGTTTCTCTATACAGTCTCTTTGGTTTCCCAAAGACTGAAATAGTGGCATAGGAGAGGTCTAATTGGAGAGATCCTTGGAGTTTTACCCCCCAAGATCTTGACAAGAGCATGCCATACTTTGGTGGGATGTCAGCAACCACCACGTCCATTAGGATTGTCTTGTTGGGAAATTGGACTAAGGAGACACATAAGTCTTTGATTAAGCCTAAACACTTGACCTGACTTGAGTCAAAGGAGAATAGATCTTTGTAGGGTCTTGTGACATCAAGGTTTAGTTTCTCCATTACAGCTTTGGGCATAAGATTGTGTGAGGCACTTGAGTCAAACATAGCATTGTGCAAGACTTTGTCATGAATGTGCAAACTAACATAAAAGGGTG
Source organism: Pinus tabuliformis (assembly GCA_031772625.1). Classification (NCBI taxonomy): domain Eukaryota; kingdom Viridiplantae; phylum Streptophyta; class Pinopsida; order Pinales; family Pinaceae; genus Pinus; species Pinus tabuliformis. The sequence goes on from CM062811.1 coordinate 423,365,996, forward strand.
GAAAAGATCCATATGTTGATTTTCCATTAACTTTAGGACCGAACAGCAGCTCAGGGGTATCATCTAACACATTTACATCATCCTTGACATCTGGCATTTGAAGTGATCTTTGAATTTTTTGCCTATACACATCATGTTTGGCAAGTTCTAAGAGGGGGATGTATATTTTAAGTTTTCCAATCTCTGCCTGTAAATTAAATGGCTTTTCCAATGGAGTCTTGGTGTTGATGACGACAGTTTTTTCTTTTTCATTTGAATTATCAGCGATTTGCTCTTGTATATCAACATTATGGGAATTGATTGCTTGCGGTTTTTCGGTTTTAAGAGGGACTTTTTGGAACGTTGTTCAAGTTCTCTTTCGAGGAAGAAGGTGCCAAAGGCTGATCAACAGAAGGTTGTATGTCTGTTATGTCCTCTACAGTCACTTGGTGCGGGTTTTGGACAGTTATATCAACTGTTTCTGTTATAATAGCCTTGCCTCTAATCTGGTTGGGCTGTTTGCCCTCCTTTGGTTTAACTTTTTCAGGCACATCTATTGTTCTTGTCCTTAGCTTATACTGTTTGTGGACTTCATAAACAGCTGAATCATAACCTTGTTTAAAGTCAAAAGACTCACCAGAGTTAGTCTGAAATTGATTTATCTCATGGTCATCTTTGTCTTCTTGGGTTAGAAAAATTTGTTGCTCACCCTTCAAATCCATTAAGTTCATGTGAGTGTCTTCTATGGGTTCATTAGAAGTGGATGCCTCTGCGTAGTTTTCTTGAAAAGGAGGTCTTATATCATGGTATGGGCTAGACCTACCAGTGTTTGGATTTTGATTTTTCCTGAAATTTGGGTTCCTGACAGTGTTAGCTTGCTGCCCATCCCATGATGATTTCCTCTCAACACTCTCTACTCTATCTCCCAGCCTGTGCATGCCATTGATAATAGCATCTAGCTTTTGATATCAGGCTGAGGGCTCTTCCTTGAAGGTGGTTCTTCTCTCAGTTCTAGCTCTGTTTCTTTTCGCAATTAAATTTGCCTCCACAGTGACAACCACGTTTTGCATGTCTACAAGGCTGTTAGGGGCTCTTTCTTTTAACTGGTAGGCCATATCTGGGTCGAATCCATCAGGGAATTTATATAAGGCAAGGTCAGGTGGGGGCCTTAAGTTTTGTGGGATAGCATTATAAACGATATTGAACCTTGCACAATAGTCCAAGACTGTTTCTTGTGGACCTTTTTTGACTGTATCATATTCAGCTAGTATGTGCAAGGGGTCTTTCTTGTTCTCCCATCTGTTGATAAATGACTGGTATAAGGCTTTTGGGTCTACTATGGAATTAGCTGGGAGTGCTCTAAACCAAGTCCTGACATCGCCTGTCAAACTTTGGACAAAAATCTTCATTCTCACACTATCATCGTCAATCTCATAGCTTTCAAAGTAATCCTGCATTTTCTTTGTATGCTGAAGGGCTGTGCAGGCACTTGTGCCATCAAAATATGTGATTTTAGTTTGGTAATCCTGAGGCATAGCTCCAGGATTAGCAGGTAATTGCAAAGGTGCATATCTGTTAGCCATATTCACAGGGATAAGAGGGACAATAGGAACAACTGGGATAATAGGAGTAGTAGTGGTAGTATGTGCAGTGAATGGAGGTGTGGAAGGAGTGCTTTGAGAGGTGGATGAAGAACAAGGGGAACTAGGGGTTGAACGAAATAAAACTTTGACAGGGGTTGGGCCACAGCGTGGGTGAACTGCTTCAGGAATATTATCAGCAAAATCCTCTCTTCGCTCTAGCTTCCTGAGGTTCCTTGGGATTATATTGGGATTTTCAAAAGCTGCTGGGGGATTTGGGTCTGGATTTGACCTTGTATAACGTGAATTCTTTTTGGGAGCCATCTTCTAGCTTGTTTTTTGGGGATTTTTCTAAGAATATAAGGGTTAGAAAGAAACTTTTGAAGGTCTGGCTCCTTCCCAGTGGAGCTTTCCACCTTGATTTGTGAAATTATCTGAGGATACTCCCCAGTGGAGTCGCCATTATGTTATCACTCAGGTTGTCCTTAAAGCTCCTTAAAGGATACGGCCGAGGTAACCACAAACCAATCTTTGAACTGTAGGTCCTAGCCTACCTGCAATCAGAGAGGGCTCTCTCTTTATAATTTAGCTTTGTTGAAGATGATATTAGGCTAGCTAATGAGTTCAAGGGGGTTTTGTTTATGTTTGGTGGGAAGGAGGATGCTTTCAAGTAGAGAGGCAATGCATAGTATGATAAGTTCAAACCATTGGGCATGGAGTTATGGAGTGAGACTGCTGGTGCATTTTCTTGGTCACAAGAGGAATGAGGAGCAAGGTAGCTGCTCATGAAACAATATTCAAGCTAAAAGAGATGGATTGGAGGCTAAGGAATGAGAGGCAACAAAGAGTCTCTCAATCAGGTTAGCAGAGGGGAGATGAATGAACTCTATCTAGGAGCAGCTAAGAATTCTTAGACAACAGTCATTCATATGTGAAATAGGTCCAACATGAGCCTGAAAGGAATTCATATTTATACCTAAATCAAGAAGAAAACATTAAGAAGCCACAGAAACTGAGCATAGAGTGCAGTCAAGCAAATTCTAAGCCAATCTTTTGTTCTGTGACTTAAGCATGTATGAAATTGAGATAACAGAGGTGAGAGACACTTATTGATCCATATAGCAGCACATGAATTCCATCATCCACTCTTCAACCATTAACAACACATCAAACAGTCCATCCTTCAAGATTTTAGCAGTCTTTGATTAAAGAAATTATATCAGATACAGAGCGAGTCTCTAAAGGAGTCATACAACCAACCAACACTTAAAACAGTGTTGAGGGTGGTATATATAGAGGAAATGTCTACAAAATATCTATCAAAATAGATCAAAAAAGATTTGTGCAATAACTACTTCTAATGCTAAGTTCTGCTGGAAATGAATGCATAAAATAGTTTAAACAGCTGCACATGAGGGAGCAACCTTATCAAAATGGCTCTTTAGAGCTGCACAGGGTCCTGCAGCTTCAAAAATGGACTGAAAGAGTGCCTTGAGCCACGCGCTGTCCTCTGTGTGATAACTGCACAATTAAGGAAGCAGCGCTGCTCCAATATGTGACTGGGACCATTGAACTTGTCATAAATCTGCATTGAAATCCTTTAATCTATCTTCAAGTGGTCTTGTTGCCTTAAATGGCCAAAATCTGTGAGTTGGTGAGCTATACAGCTCAATGACGGCTTGCTAGATCTATTGGGGCCATTTTGAATTCATCTGCTTTGAACCGCAATACTGATACTCTCTGCCGCTTTCCTGATACTCTTTGGCATGCACCTGGTCCTTTCTTGACCTCCAAATGCCTTTGAACTGTCCAATCACCCATTTATGGCTGCTGCTCAGCCTTCTGCCGCCTTTGGAGTCGTTATCAGTCTTTGGCAATTAGAAAATATTCTTTAAAATGATAAAATGTTACAAAGTGATGAAAAAGGGATCGCCCACAGACCACCGAAGGGCAACCCTTCATTGGATGTATTATGGGCCTCAAGTGATTTCAAAATAGCAAAGGAACGCATCGTTCCTTTGCAACTGGGCGGGCACGGGCACCGCATATAAAAATGGCCCTTTTTCTTCAAAGTAGGCAAAAATGCCTTTAAACGTAAGAAATCCTCGAAATTGGGCGCAGGCCGAAAACTGTTCATCTCTTTAAATTGTGGTCGTTGGATCTGGTGCAGGCCGATCCAACGGCCCAAATTTCATCACTATGTCACATCAGGGCGGACCAGGGGGTGGCACATAAACAATCGCCGAAACTGCGTAGACCCGATATCCTTTACAGACCCTCTTTATCTCTTTTCGGGTACGACCCATTGGGACCCTCATATCAGCGGATTTACAATTGAAACGGGTCCACGGACCCAAAACCCTTAACACTGTATTTACATACCATTTCGGCTCCGTCTCGTCGGGAGCCTTCCTTTCGCTGCATAAGGGGCCCTTACAGACTCGAAAAGCTCATAAGTTGTGCCTTTATAATATTTTGGCTCCACTGGTCGGAGCCATATACAAGTGGTGATTGTCGATTAAATATGGGCCGTTGATCAGGGCAGGGCGATGGACGGCTAAGATTGAGTTGGCATTTCGCGTCGGCGGGGAGCATGGGGATGGCCACATAAAATCGCCGAAACACCACCGGACCCGAAATGCTTTATTGGCCCTTTCTTTATTTGAAATCGGGACCGGCCCGGGGCCATATGTCATATGTAATGCGCGAGGCCCAATCGTCGATCGCCGACATGCGATCGGCGATAAACAATCAGAGGCTTATATTTATGATGTTTAACATGTGACTTCCCCCTCCCGACAATGATATCACATCGGAGGGGGACCAAAATGGAGCTTTTTGCATTGGAGAAAGTCTTTTTGATAAAAGAGAAGCTTTGGTGAAACGGAGGGGTCTCCTTTGGCATTTCAAATGGTTTGTGAGCCATCGGAAGGGGTCCAACGGCCCAAAAAGGAAGAATTTTATGCCATTTGAGGGATTTTCATGGTTTTTTGCATGTTAAATGGGCCAAAAAAGGGGTTTATGCCTATGAAAAGGCAAAACAAGGCAAAAATATGGTTTTATATACATATGAATGGAATTTTATGCTTTGTGAAGGAGTCAAAAAGCTTTTGGGATGTTTTATGGAGTGATGAAGGGCTTTATCCATTGGAGGGAGTCAAAAATGCATGAGAATATGCTTTGAGGGGGGTAATGAGGGTTCTTGCTAAGTTTCAGATAAACTTAGCAATTCCCGAGGATGCATATGGTTATTTTTCAACCAGGGGGAGGGGATAAGTATATAGGGGAGTTATATACACAGTTTTAGTAGGGGAAGGGGAAATAGATAGGGAGATACATAGTAGTGTTAGTAGTTAACATGACAAGTGATAAGAAAGCACTAAGTATGTGAATCTTAAGCTATTAAGAGGGAAAATGACTTATAGAAGAAGTGTGAACATTCCTTTAGTGAAGCAGATCTTCACCAAGGCATATGATATGGAGAATGATGAAATTAAGAGGTATCAAGCAGATCTTGACCTCTTTTAGGGGAAGTTAATGAGTGATTTAGGGAAAGAGGAAGAAGGGTAAGTTAGACATGCATTTATTGAAGTCCTTCAACTGAACAACTACCTTCAACTTGTGATATGATAGATATAACACTTGACAATATGAAATGGATCACAAGCCATGATTCTGCAACCACAAACCTACCTACCCGACCTACTCACCTAGCATTTTCTCTTCTTTTGGTTTGGGTGCACTTGAACTAACATACCCAGCTTTTCATTCTTTCTTGTTGCTTGTGCTCGTATCTACTTCTACACTTATTTCAGCCAGGGCTCAGATTAAGCTGTTGAGCACCCTTGTTTCTCTACCTAACTACAAATCTGCCAAGATTAAGCTGTTTGGACAGATGTTCATTCTCTATATTCTACAACATGAAATTGAAACCCAGGGAAGCCAAGATTAAGCTGTTTGGCCTTCCCATACTTGAAAATTGATCAAAATGGATTACTCATCAAGACTGGAACAAAGCAGTGGCATTTAGATTAGCTCACTTTCACGGATACTTCTCTGGTCATCTATACCAAATATGGAGCATTGCAGCAAGCAAGGTATGACATATTTGGCATGTAAAAATGTCAATCATGAAAGATGATTAACCTGCCGCAGCAGGAGGCTAACACCAGCTACTCTAATCAGTTATTTTGGGTTAACCCTTGTCAACTCAGTCAAGTAGAGTAAGGTGAGGGGGAAAACCTTAACAAGTAGTGTGAGAGATATATATGAAATAGTTCTCTCAAGAGACAACCTCTTCTTCTCTCAGCAAGTCGGTATTCCTCTTACACCGTTAAAGGAAATAAGTGCCTATGCATAGTTCTTTGAAAAATGAAAATGAAAAATAAATAAGGAGAAAGAAGAGAAAGGCTTCCTGTGCAGAGAGGTGATGCAAGAAACTTCGTTGGTGTACTAAATAGGCTCACTGGAAGTAGAGTGAGGCTTGTGTCCCTGTTTGACTCCGTTAGTGTATTTTCCAAGTCTATTGGCAGCAGAACAACACCAAAGATGAAACTAAGACTTTGACATCTTTATTACTTGTGTACCAGTATACCCATCATCCCCAATTGAAACAACTGGCTTAACTTGGCATGGAATATGTGTTGAATGATGAAGAGAATGGTAAGGGACTATATCTTATTATTGAAGCAATGATGATCGAAGTATCGAATAATGCTTCCAGAGGTGTTAGAATTTCTTTTCGTGAACAAGGTGCATACAGAGAGCTAGAGTTCTATTACCGTGTCGACAATGTTGTAGCAGCTATAACCATCCTCCAAAACTTTAACTTTGCCTCATTTTGGAACCTCCCTCCATGAAATCATCATAGCTATCCTACACTGATTAGCTACTTGTGATTATTTCAATTTCAACTATCATTTAATATCTTCTTCAAAACTCCATTTTCATGTCGGTCAACCATAACGACACCCAACACTTAGTTCACATCTGATCAACCGGCCATCAGGAAAAATTGTGCAAACCTAAAGGGTAGCTTGTCTTCCCATCAAGAATTATGTAGAGCTTCCCACCAGCTTCCCTACACTAAAAAATTGTGCAAAGCAGGCCAGATAACCTTACTATAGAATTTGCGTAGAGTGGGCTTCTCGAGAGCAGTGCAACTGGGCCAGTTCTGCACATTTCAAGATGGCAATACAACTGGCTAAAACTATGAATTTCTGGAGAGCATTGTCAGTTGGCCTGATTTACATAATTTCTAGATCAAGGCTAGCTGATAGTACTCTCCAGAAATACGCAATTTTAGCCAGCTGTACTGCCATCCTGAAATGCACAAAACTGGCCCAATTGCACTACTCCCCAGAAATGCACAGAGCAGCCCAGCATAATTGCAGAATTGCACAAAAATAACTAGCTACTTTCTCTATAGAAATGCATAGAGTAGCCAAGCATCGCTACTCTGGAAATTGCATAGAGTTCGGCAGCTAGCCAAGGCCTCTCAGTCCATAAATAACACAATTTTTTTCCCTCATTCATTGTACATTACATGTGCTGACAAGTTGTTCGGTTCACTCCAGAACCGCACAATAATTCCTTGCATGTCAAGAATCTTTTCTCCAAAAAGAAACAACAAAAATATGAAAAAGAATCCCTATATTTTAGGTATTTATTTTTAGCTACAGGAGTTACATGAAAAATCGTTTTTAGAATTTTCTTGCCAAGTGTCGATTTTTCCTAGATTTATGGCATGCGTGTCATAAACCCTAATTTCACCAAATCTTTTTAAACAACACCTAATAGCTCATTCTTCACATTCAATCTTAGAGCTCTCACATTCCTGAGGTATCTAGGAACCTTCAACATAGTCGACATAACGTTTTTAGGTAAGTTTTTCTTTTCATGCCTTTAGCCACTTTTTCTATCACTTTTTAGTTTTCATATTATATGACTATTATTTCATTGGTTTCATTGAATGACCATTGGTGTTTCAATGCATTTTACCTTGTAGAAGTGTTGTTGCAAGTTTTTCATTACCTTTCCTTAGTGTCACATACATAACACTGTTTCTACACTCAAATTCGTTGTTTCGACGACTCATTTCATCAGCTTCTTGATTTTTTCATTTAACTTGTTTTTGCACTCGCTTGAATCACATGCATGTTTATTTCACTTATATCTCCACCAGCTTCACACACTTCTTGTTTTTAGGTTGTCATTGGGAATATCAGGGCCATTTTTGTAAGGATCTTGTCTCTCCCAGCAAGCTCTATGTATTCCTCGAAGTCAAGGCTCTGCCTCGCCTCTAATAGTTATGCAAAGGTTTCTCACACTATCCCCATGATGTGATCTGCGTAATCTTGGTAAGCAATGTCCAGTCCTTCCCACCAGAACTGTGTAATGCGCAGTTTCAACCAGAAACCCAGCCTGACTATAATGTGCATTGTGCAATTTTAGTCAACAGTCACCCTCTGTGTATTGCACATTACACATATCCAGATATAATTTAGCCTCACTGGTACCTGGGACTGTGCAATGCACAATTCCTGCTGATAGTCTCATAGCTTCCCCAAGTCATTGCTGCGCAATCTTGCCTAATAGTCACGAGTTTGTTGCCTGAATGTTTCCCAAAGGTGTTTGATGCTTTTAGCTTACATTTTCTTTCAATGAGTGTCTTCTCTCTCTCCAAATGCCACAGGGATTTTAGCAGCTCCTAAGAAGTATAGGTATCATGTTCTCCAAAAGAGGTAGATAAAAATATAGTTTAATGGTGTATTAGGTAAGTGGTTGAATAGGGTCAATGAACTTACTTGTGTGCACATACAGACACCTTTTCATCAAGAAGGAAATTAAGATCACATGGAAAGACATCAAAACCATCTTCTTAGGTAGATTTGAGGAGAATCTGGAGGACTGACAGTTCTGCGTGAACATACATAAGTCAGGACTATACAACATTGCATGCACTTTTCTCGTGTTCCCTTGTGCAGATGTGTTCCGTTGGATTGTCTCACACACTAACCCTGAGATATCTGTCGTGTAGTAAAAAGGGTCTTTTTCACCTCTATTTACCCTACACTAATTATCAATCCAGGTATGATTTGTTATCTCAAAGAGTGTACTGAACTTGAGGCGGTCATTTGTTAGAGTAATGCTAGTAGTATAGTGCTTTAAATACAAGAGTAAATGGATGCTTGGAATAAAATCTACTTTCAAAAAGAAACTTAACACTCCGATACTTAAATCATTCACTCAAAAAAAACACAATTTATCAGTCAAGGGTGCAGTCATAATAACTCCTCCCTTTGTAAACTAATGTAATTGAGAAGCAATTTAAGGAAAAGATCATCAACCTGGGAATTGGACAACAATGATCAATGTTCACTATAGTTTCAGATCGTTATGTGCACATCAAAGCAATGATAATTCAAATAATAGGAAATGGAACAACGACTGAACTATTTAACTTGATTGAACAACAAAGCTTTAACCTATGAAAATGAAGCAGTAATTATAATCTTCACTCACAAATGATTTGAACAGCAAGTGGAAATGGGACAACAAACTAAAGGAAGCTATGAAATATTGAACATCAACCTGAATCAAATGTAAATGCACATCAAACTAAATCGAATATTAAACACAGTACTTCTCTGTTGAAGAAATAGTAATCTGAGTATCGGAATAACAATTATTAATCATGGTTGTGAAGAAACAACAATTGAAATCATGGTGGAATAACAGTCCCAATGAACAACAATCACACTTGGAGTAAACCATAGATAAATAGACAATAATACCTATTTATGAATACACAGCACTGTTACTCTGTAATTGAATAGTAACGGTAATTTGTAAGGAAAAACAATGTTATACAATAATATCAAGTTGTTAAAGGAACAACAATACGATACAACTTTAGAATGAGTATCATAACATACCTGTGTAGAGAATAACCTTACTATTCAAATCAGAACGAAATATAATAGAGCTAATACATGAAATAATAAGGAATAGTAGATTATTGAACAAAGCAGATAAAAGAAATCAAACCACACACGACTTGGAATCGAGAATTAATGGTACAAGAAGCAAGTGGTCCACGAGGACCGGGCCCTTAGCCTTTAGGGAGGCACTGCTTATGATTACTCCAGAATCAAAGATGGAATGGAAACAGAGTTTATATATTAAGCATCAGAACAAAGTTACAGTAATCACTCTTTCAAAGAGAGTCGATGATCGAAGTTTCAGCTACAATAGTGAATTTCGTAGAAACAACAATAGTTCGCCCCTTGGGCTAGTAATGTTGTCCCTTGTTATAGCATCCAAGTGGAGATATCAACGATATAGAGAATCACTAAGGTAGTGATCCCTCAGGATCCTTTAATCCTGAGGGATTCACCATATTGTTAGCTCTCAATTATCTTCTCGTTCTTTTCAGCCGATTTGGTATCTCCTCTTCCTTTTCCTGGCTTGTATGCTCCACTTTAGATTGCCTCATTTAGATGCGGTTCCCTGTTAAAGGGACAACAGTTGATTTCGTCTTGTTGTTTCCTTTGGAATGGTGATTTTCCATTTTCCTCTTTTTCTACATAGGAAAAGGGTAATTATCAGTCATTTTATGTTACACACAAATCTTCTAAACTTTATCATAATCTTTCACCATATACCTATTTCATAATATAAAGAAGTTATGAATTTAAGGAAAGGATGACAAAATAAGTGGTAATTACATACCTTCTCTAGTGCGCAACACACCCCACTACTTACCCTTTTTCATGCCCTCATGAAAACGTTGTAATTAACATGCAAGGCAGTTAGGGAATAGGCTGGAGAAGGGATCTCCTTAGGTGGTCGACATCTATGATGCCTAGATAGGAATTCAAAAATATGTCCTATCTGACCTTCAGGAATTTCATATAAGGCTTGATATCCTTGTGCAGGGTGCCAAATGACTGGACTTCGGAACCTACAGCTTAACCAAGACGGGCCTTCTCTCAAAATAAGGTCACCATAGATACCCAAGAGGTCAACAGCTAGCTTAAAGTTCTCATAATTGAATGGTTCCCTGTCTTGGATGTTTCGATTAGAAGTCTGGTATAGGAATTTGGTTGCTACTATGGCAAGGTCTTTGATGGTAAAGAAGTATTCTACCCCTTGCTGGATGACTATTGTGTGAATAGGCCCCAATGCTTCGATCCCTCCCTAAGTTCTCATTAGGCTCCTATTTTTATTCCATAACTGCAATGGGTCTCTAGGTTCACCCCTCACCCATAAATCTAATCCATTCTCTTGTCTTTGAAAGACGTTGTAGGCTTTAAGCCACTTTATTTGATTAACACCAAAAGAAATAAATGTGTTGGGTCCCTATAATACTAGTGATTACCCCATTACTATTGTAGTTATACCCCTTATTTATATTGTTGTGCCCCCATTACCCCCATGTTGTTATTAATGTGCCCATAGAATCCCTCTATTGTTATTTTTGTGGCTTTGTATTATTATTGTTAGGTCGGCTGGATTATATTGTGACTCCATAGACTCCTATATATAGAAAGGAGGTTTTGTCATTTGAATCATCCAAGAATTGTTCATTTATGTAATGTAAAAGAGGTTTCCCCCTCGAAGAGGCTGAATTCTAAGGCGTTGATCTATCTTTTCTATCTTTTCTTGAGCTAGTTTCATAACATTTGGTATGAGAGCTTTGGATTCTAGGGTTTCGTTGCTCCAAACAGGTCATCGTGGCATTTTCGCTATAACTTCTTTTCTGTGACGTTTCAGAAGTCGCAAAAAAATCGCATTTGAGAAGAAATCACGCTGAACCTTGGGTCCAAATTTCAGAGCTTTTTGCGTGATATTTTCGGAGATATGATCTCAGGAAGTTGGTCTTTTTGTAGACTCCTGAATTACACTCAAAACAAGTGACCTGGGGAAAATTGTCATAACTTTCTTTCTGAGCATCGGATTGAAATTTTGTAAGAAGGTACAGAAATAGGATGGACTGTAGTTTTCTTTTATATATTTTTCAGAGTCAAAGGTTGAAACAGTGACACGTGCCAAGTTCGCTCTACTAAACTAGTCTATAATCAGGTCACTGCGGGAGATTGTGAATAACTCTTTCTTGGAGAATCCAATTTGGTTCAGACTAGTGGCATTGGAAAGAGGACATAAAAGGCTACTACAGGTCACAATTTCAGAACTGGATGATTCGAAATTACAGAGATACATCAGATTCAATATCAGGCTTCTACAAAGTAAAAAAAGGTGTGTAGTTTTTATTTTTTATTTTTGCATAAGCTTGGTTTGAAGGAATTCAAAGGGCATAGTAAAGCATTATTATCGGTAATTGATGCCCCAAGGAAAGAAAATGCAAACACCTAGTAAGGAACCTGAAAGCTCTAGCATGACTCATGAAGAAGAGGAAGAAATGCTACATGATATATCAAAATTACAAGAACAAGTGCAACAAATGTCACACTCACAAAAGCTAACAGATGCTAAGATAAATGGCGTGGAATCTAAGATAAAGGGCATGGAAGCTAAGATGGATGATCTGAAGATAGATTTGAGGACAGATTTGAAGACAGACATGGCAGATTTGAAGACAGATTTGACAAATTTTCTACAAGAAATACTTACTAATGGTGAAAAGGTTGTAAAGGAAACTCATGATGCGAACAAAAGAAATGTTAATCATGATTCCATAGACTCTAATGTTGGATCGAAGACCCACCATATTCTAAAAATCGATATGAGGAAGTTTGATGGCAAGGATCCCGCCACATGGATATTACAGATGGAGCAGTTCTTCGATCTCAATAATGTGCAAAACACACAAAAGGTACGTATGGCAACTTTATATTTGGAACCAAATCAATTTGTATGGTATCAATGGCTTTGCTCTCGTAAACAATTTATCACTTGGGCAATTTTTACGGAAGAATTGATAGCAAATTATGAGGATACAAAAAGCAACATTTTTTTTAGCCAATTGATAAGTCTCAAACAAAAGGGTTCAATAATGGAGCACATTGAGGAGTTCCAAAAATTGAACATAAGGGTAAAAGATATTCCAGAGCAGCATAGGATTGATGTGTTCATAGGGTCTTTAAAGGATAATATCCAACATGTTGTTCGACTTTGGGAACCTGATTCATTAGAGAAGGCATTCAGGTTAGCAAGAAAAATGGAAAGAAAAATTATGGCAACCAGGAAGCATACCACTCACAACTATAAAGATGGAAGTGCAGTTGCCCCTAGTCTTCCACAACCTATAAGGTTGACACCACAACAATTGGAAGAAAAAAGAGCAAAAGGGCTTTGTTATAGTTGTGATATAAAATACACTAAAGGCCATAAGTGTGTTGAGAAGAAATTATTCTACATAGATTGTGAAGAGGAAGAAGAAAAGGAGCAAGAAAGGTCAAAAGAACAGGATATGCTCCAGGAACAAAGCCTAGATGAAGAACAAATAAATCCGACCATATCTTGTAATGCATTGGCGGGAATTACCACTCCTCAAACCATCAATATAGAAGGACAAATCAAGAAGAAAAAGGTGATAGTGTTGATTGATTCAGGAAGCACCCACAATTTTATTCATTGTAGGGTAGCAAAAGAATTGAATTGCTTCTTATATCCAGCACTAGAGTGTCAAGTGATGATTGCAAATGGAGGAACAATAAATTTCTCTGGAAAGTGCCATAATATCAATCTATCCATGGGAGAATATGTATTGACTAGCCCAATGCTTTCCATTCCAATGGGAGGTGCTGATGTTGTACTAGGAGTCCAATGGCTACAATCCTTGGGTACAATAGCTTTTAATTTTCAAGAAATTTTCATCAAATTTTCTGTGGAAGGAAAGGAAGTTGAATTAAGGGGTATTGCAGGGAAACCAGGAAAGATAATCAGCTCTAATGGTATGACAAAGCTTCTAAAAAAGGAGCAAAGGGGTGTAATTGCACAATTATGTTCGCTAGATGTTTCCACATTAGAATCATTTATTTCTCCAGATCTCCAAAAAGTCCTGGACAATCATTCCAAGGTATTTGAGACTCCCAAAGGTCTCCCACCTATGCGTGATCATGATCATGCTATTCATCTGATTCCAGGAAGTGTTCCTCCAAACATCAGGCCGTACAGATATCCCTATGTCCAAAAAAGTGAAATTGAACATATGGTTGCAGAAATGCTAGAGGCTGGTATAATTCAATCGAGTCAAAGTTCTTTCTCTGCTCTAGTAGTATTGGTGCACAAGAAGGATGGATCATGGCGCATGTGTCCGGATTATAGGGAGATCAACAAGCTCACTACTAAAGATAAGTTCCCCATTCCTGTCATTGATGAATTACTGGATGAATTGCATGGATCAATTTACTTCACCAAGTTGGATCTTCGTTCAGGATATCATCAAATCAGAATGAAGATTGAAGACATTCCGAAAATGGCATTTAGAACTCATGAGGGTCATTATGAATTTTTGGTCATGCCTTTTGGCCTTACCAATGCACCTTCAACATTTCAAGGTTTGATGAATTCAAATTTCAAACCATTCCTTAGAAAAATTTTGTTAGTATTTTTTGATGATATACTTATCTACAGCAAGTCTTGGAAGGATCATGTTGAACATGTTGACAGGGTGCTACAACTATTGGAAGAGAAATAATTATATGCCAAAAGATATAAATGTTTCTTTGGAGTCCAGGAGGTGGAATATTTGGGTCATATTGTATCTCATGGAGGAGTTAAGGTAGACCCTACCAAAATTAAAGCCATTAGGGAATGGAAAATCCCCACATCCATAAAGCATTTGCGCGGATTTCTTGGGTTGACAGGGTATTATCACAAGTTTGTTAAGAATTATGGGACAATAGCAGCACCTCTAACAACATTATTGAAGAAAGATGCATTTTCATGGACTCCGGAAGCAACAAATGCCTTTGAACATCTTAAAGAGGCAATGTGCCAAGCACCGATCTTAGCTACACCGGACTTCACAAAAACCTTTATTGTTGAATGTGATGCTTTAGGAAATGGAATTGGTGCTGTTCTAATGCAAGATGAAAGACCCATTGCTTTTGAAAGTCGTCCAATCAAGGGAAAGCTTCTAAGAAAAGCTATTTATGAGAAGGAAATGTTGGCAATACTCCATGCACTTAAGAAATGGCGACCCTACCTAATGGGAAGACACTTCAAGGTAAAAACGGATCATGATAGCCTTAAATACTTTTTAGAACAAAGATTATCCTCTGAAGAGCAACAAAAGTGGGTCACAAAGATGTTGGGTTATGACTTTGAAATCATCTACAAAAAAGGGAAGCAAAATGTGGTGGCAGATGCACTCTCAAGGAAGGATGAGGATGTGGAAGCATTGTTGTGCGCTATTTCTATCATCCAACCAGATTGGATAAATGAAGCAAGGGAGGAATGGAAGAATGACGAAGAAGTGTGGGCACTTATTCGAAAGCTACAACAAGATTCCAGTACGTCTGATACATTTAGCTAGAAAAATGATTCGTTATGGTACAAAGATCGCTTATACCTCTGTAAGAATTCCCAGCTAAAACAAAAGATTCTTATGGAATTGCACACTTCTCCCTTAGGAGGGCACTCAGGATTTTTAAAAACTTACCACAGGGTTAAGAAGGAATTTTTTTGGGATGGCCTTAAATCAGATATTCAAAAGTTTGTGGCAGAATGTTTGGTTTGCCAACAAAATAAAGTTGAAACAATTAAGACACCGGGTCTATTACAACCTTTATCCATTCCAAGCCAACATTGGGAGGAGGTATCAATGGATTTTATCACAGGTTTACCCAAGTCTGAGGGAAAGAGTGTCATCATGGTGGTAGTTGACAGACTTACCAAGTATGCACACTTTTGTGCATTATCACATCCATTTAAAGCCAATACAATTTCTACTGCATTTATGGAAACAATTCAAAAGCTACATGGAAACCCAAAGATTATAGTAAGTGACAGAGATCCCATTTTCACTGGAAATTTTTGGACACAATTATGTTCTTGTCTTGGTACTCAGTTAGCTCATAGCTCATCTTATCATCCTCAATCTGATGGGCAAACTGAGATAGTAAACAAATGTTTGGAAGGATATCTTCGTTGCTTTGTATCTGATAAACAGACACAATGGGTCAAATGGTTGCCTCTGGCTGAATGGTGGTATAACACTTCCTTTCATACAACAACAAAAATGACCCCATTTATGGCACTTTATGGGTATCAACCACCATCCATCACATCATATTTAAGAGAAAATTCTAAGGTTCAGGCAGTGGAACATCACATCGAACATCAACAACAAGTCCTCCAACTCTTAAAGGATAACCTCGTGTTGGCACAGAATAGAATGAAACAACAAGCAGATCAACATCGCAGTGAAAGAAGTTTTGATGTAGGTGATTGGGTATTCCTACGGCTACAACCATATAAGCAAATATCCCTCAAGCAAGCTAAGAAGGATAATAAATTATCACCAAAGTATTATGATCCGTACAAGGTGTTACAAAAGATTGGTACTATGGCATACAAATTGGAGCTTCCTGCAGCTTCTCGATTGCACCCAGTTTTCCATGTTTCATGCTTAAAGAAGGTTATAGGCGACAAGCTCCCAGTTCAAACAATATTTCCAGAACTTGACGAGGAAGGAAAAATTATATTGGAACCTAAAGCAGTTATAGAAACAAGAACTTGACAGCTACGAAATCGATCAATTTCAGAGTACCTTATCAAGTGGAAGAACTTATCCGCTAAAGATTCCACATGGGAGGATGAGAATTTTATGCAGAAGTATCCTGAACTACTCAAGCGTTGAGGACAACACTTTTTTGAAGGAGATGGGCATGTTGGGTCCCTATAATACTAGTGATTACCCCATTACTATTGTAGCTATACCCCTTATTTATATTGTTGTGCCCCCATTACCCCCATATTGTTATTAATGTGCCCATAGAATCCCTCTATTGTTATTTTTGTGGCTTTATATTATTATTGTTATGTCAGCTAGATTATATTGTGACTCCATAGACTCCTATATATAGAAAGGAGGTTTTGTTATTTGAATCATCCAAGAATTGTTCATTTATGTAATGTAAAGGAGGTTGCCCCCTCGAAGAGGCTGAATTCTAAGGCGTTGATCTATCTTTTCTATCTTTTCTTGAGCTAGTTTCATAACAAAATGCCTACAGTTGGAAATCACCCACAAAAGGGCTAGGGTTTTGCTCTGTTTCTCCATCTAATACAAGATTGCGTAAATAAAATTTGCGTAAAAAGCGTTGAACTTTCACACTGTAATTATTACAACAGTTTATGAAGTCATCAATGGTTTATATCTCTATAGGTACTCCTACTTTAACAGCTTTAATTTTCAATTGTAAATATCTTTCCATTAAAAACAAAGCATAGTTCCTAGCAAGTGCCCTACATGCTAGCACGTCAGTATACAGAGAGCATAAGGTATCCATTTGTTTGATGACTATGTTTAGCCTATGGGTTACCTTTTTTACTCTTTCTTCTGCTTTTCGCCATCCTTCAAAGGTTTGGATTTCTGATGCGTTAATGTTATTCAGCTGCTATTGTAATTTCTCGTATTTTTCTCGAGCGACAGTCTACTCTGTAAGTTTCTCTATTGTTTGCTGGCATTGTGCCAAATCTTTTCGTTGAGTTACTGTCCTTGGATCATTATCCAATGTAATAGTTGTAGGCAGGAGATCTACTTGGATCTTCTTATCACACTGTCTCATATTTATGGTCCGAGTTTCCTTAGAGGATGTAGCCTCTATCTAAATTTGCTTATCATAGGCCGACACATTCTCTGTTTGTACTTCGACATGGGCAATAGTTAGATGTTATTCCTTTCGATTTTGAATGGCAGGTTGGACTTGAGTCCTCTTGATCTTTTTCTTAAGGGATTTTTCCTGAACAGTTGCATGCTTTACCACAGAGGTTCCTTTTGATTTCTTTCCCATTTTCAAAACCCATATCTGTCGTCAAAGTTGCTTGATCACGTTAAGCAGTCTCTATTGTTCCTTTCGTAATCTTTTAAATTCCTTTGTTTTCATGGAAGGAACAACCGTATTTTTACTCAGGCCTAGGATTTGTACCTCCAGTGTTGCACCTTCACGTTGGCCAATTTCCTTATTTTCTTCTTGGGGTGTTGCTTTAGTGTTCTACTGATCAGGTTGTTCAGGGGTAGAAACCCTGGCTTGCTCTGTTGTTTCTTGGGTAACTTCTTCTTCTACCCCTTCTTCATTGTGGAATTCTTCTGGTGTATTTTGACTAGGAACAGATTGTTCTTCTTCATTCTCGTCACTCTTCTCTCGAGATACACTCTCATCATGGGCAGAGTGATCGTCTTCTTCTTCTTCTTCTTCTTGATAACAGTTCTTAGAATGCACTTTTATCATGAGCAGAGTGCTCCTGCGGTCCTTCTTTAGTGTGGGGGTTAAGTGGGCTGTGAGGTTGGACATATTCACCCATATTGGCGAGAATTTGGGCCAATTCATCTTCTTGCAGTGGGTTTTGTAGTGTACTTCCACCGCGTTGCTATATTTCCTCTTCTTCTTCCTCACCAGATTGCTCAGTCTCTTCCTCTGGTTCTCCTTCATCGTTTTCCTCTAATTCTTTTCCATTTTCCCCTCCTTCCAATTGTGGGGGCTGCTCATCTCCTGAATCATGTATTTCCATCGATTGACTAATGTTACCCTGGGAATTTCCCAACATTCCTCTGATCCATGCTAATCCAATAGATTTTCTTTGTTTTAGTGGTCTGCTCAATGTACTAGCAACATGTTTTCGTTTTGGAGTTGGCAAAGCCAGTCCCCCATTTATCGTGAAAATCGGTTCTTCCCAAATTCTCTATTGTTGAGCAAGACTGTAGTAGATTATCAGTCGTATTAACCTATGGTGGCTTACTACTGACTCTACATGGTGAGATTTCTTCATGCTTCGGGCAAGATCGTGTAATACAAATTTAAAAAATGCAGGCAAATTTACGGCGCATTTTTGCTTTAACACGGCTAAAAGTTTAAGATGGCATGGTCTTACCACATCTTTCCTGCCATCACAAGTGATGTATCTCTGGATAATTCTTGCCAATTCCACCCATGGCTCTCCCAAGGTTGCTGGTAAAACTCCCTTCCCTTTTACAGTCAGGTTCTACCCTTCATCCTAGAAGATTTTCATGGCGTCTCACAGTCTCACCTTTTTCATAGTCCACACAAGTCTACTGGCTAGCAGTCTCAAAACCTCTACAATTATGTCATCAGTGACTGCTATCTGTCTCCCGCTCACCATGGAATGATGTTCTTGCAAGTTCTGTAAAAACTCAATTGCCACCGTCTCGTTGGATTGTTGTCGATGGTTAAGATAAACCATCCATCCTGCCCTCGCTAGGATCTCTCATGCAGCATCAGAGACCATCAACACCTATGGCTCACTGTGAATTGATCTTCCTCCCATGCTTAGCACACTGTAAAAAAAACAGAGAGACGACAATGGAATAACACGTTGTTCAATTTTTTAGCTCACTGTTAGCAAACACAAAGAAGATGATGGAACACCAATTTGTTTGAATTTCAAACTTACTGCTAATTTTTGTAGAGAAAAACATGAAAATAGCTTCGAAACATCAAGCCATGAATGTTGGGAAACAACATACCGTTAAGCTTTGCTATTCCCAAGTCATAATTCTTCGAATGATAAGCTGACATGTATGCCAACGAATTATGGGGATCACCTGCGCCCCCCTGCAATGTGATAGGCTGTCCTCAGCCGTCAAATGAAGGAGAACCATGTTGAACTACCGTAGTACAGAGTCATAAAGGAACAAAGTATACAGAAATGCCATGTTTACAACGACGAGCAGATTTCTAAAATCGAGGCATATAATAGGATCACTTAATAAATAAGGAAATTTCGTGATATGATGCGAAAATTGGACGATAGCATAGCTGACGTGCATAAAAGGTCTTATGCGATCATCATCGACTTTTACTGTGATAATTGATTTGTAATTGATTTTCATGTATCAAAGGTTCAAAATTTATATACATAATCTCATTTGAACCATTTATAAAGATATAAGAATAAGGGTTTTATAACTGTTATTGGTGTATAAGAAATATGACTTCAATACCATCAACAGAGCTCTGTTGCCCACAAGTGTCCATAACCTTGACAGAGTTGTTTGATTCACCCTTGGAACCATAATCATTTTTGTATGCCTAGGAAAGTGTTGTGAAATGTAGGAATGGAGGCCATCATGCTAGCTTAGTAACCAAATAAATCATAATTCCATTCACCAGGAAGGAGTGAAAGGTGGGTAGGTCAGCTTGTGATGAGACCTTCTGTTCCAAGGACTTTTTATTTTTTCTGAAGTGCCTATTAGATCATATCCCTAGTGTGGTGGCCATGGTGGGAATGCCACTTCACTTTCTTCCTTATGATCATGGTAGGATGGCTCTTCATGAGATCCCCTATCCTTCATCTGACCAACCATGTTAGCAATCATATAAATATCTTTTCCTCTTTTTTCTTTTATATAGCACTTTTCCTATTTATATACAGAGGGTGGTTAAACGCTCCTTAAGAGTAGGGATGTTGAAAGAAGTCTTAACATCTCAATATAAAAATATGTCGTTATTCTTATTCAATAATAATGATAAAAAAGAATTGTGGGGATTTAGGAAGAACCATCATGATAAAAATAATCAATCATATTGGTATTAGTAGAATAATGACAGCAAGGTGATCAACAATTGTGTCCTTTCCTCTTTTCTCTTATCAATTCAAAGAAATTTCTTCTAAAGATAATGATTTTTATGTAATTTGCTTATTTCAATATCCTCTAGTTTTTGTATTCATTGCATAAATGTATAGTTGTGCTTTAAATGACCATGAATCACAAAAATGATCTAAATGGTAAAACACACAAAGAAGAAAATGCACTCTAAAAAATGTTGTTCTCAAGATAGAACAACTATTGTACAAAAAGTGCAAACAAAAGGAAAAAAATGTTCGAAACTGTTGTTCATTGAGAGGAACAACAGCTATCCCTTAATTGGAACAGCAAAGAAAACAAGCACAAACAAAAACATGCGAAAATGTTGTTCCTTCAGAAAGGAATATCAAAAAAATGAAAGTGGTGTTCCTTCGGAAAGGAACAACAGTGAATGAAAGTGTTGTTCCTTCAGAAAGGAACAACAGAAAACGAAAGTGTTGTTCCTTTGGAAAGGAACAACAGAAAATGAAAGTGTTGTTCCTTCAGAAAGGAACAGAAGAAAATTAAAGCGTTGTTCCTTCAGAAAGGAACAACAGAAATGAAAGTGTTGTTCCTTCGGAAAGGAACAACAAAAATGCAAAAGTGTCGTTCCTTCGGAAAAGAACAACAAAATGTAAAAGTGATGTTCCTTCGGAAAGGAACAACAAAAAGGCGAAAGTGTTGTTCCTTCAGAAAGGAACAACAAGACATGAAAGTGATGTTCCTTCGAAAAGGAACAACAAAACGGAGGAAATGTTGTTCCTTCAGAAAGGAACAACAGAATGCAAAAATGATGTTCCTTCGGAAAGGAACAATAAATGGAAAAAATGTTGTTCCTTCAGAAATGAATAACAGAATGGAAAAGTGTTGTTCCTTCAAAAAGGAACAGAAAAGTAGTGAAAATGTTGTTCCTTCGGAAAGGAATAGAAAAATGCAGAAGTGTTGTTCCTTCGAAACGGAACAACATAATGGTGAAAATGTTGCTCCATCTGGAAGGAACAAAAAAATGCAAAAATTACATAAATGTAGAAATCTGTACATAAAATAATTTACACAAAAAAATAAAAGAATTATGTACAAAATTTAAAAGCAATCAAATCACTTAATGGACCAAAGGTGAGGAAGATTTCTCTTCCTCACCCAGAATTTGCATGTCGAAGTCTTCCCGATGTTGCTGGTAGAAGAATTCTTGAGTGAGTGGTTTGCGGTACAATCAAACTCGGTGGTTGTTTGACTTAAAGGTATGTCCAGATCCATCGATGGTGGTTAAAGTAATGGTGCCATTATCATGTACCTTCTCGATTTCGTATGATCCCAGCCAACGATTCTGAAGTTTCCCCACAAAATCCTGAAACCTCGAATCGTATAGGAGCATCTAATCTCCTTCGCGATTCATGCCATTTGGCTCTCTGTTGTTGGATTAATGTAATATGTTGAAGAGTGGAGAGCCTGATTTCATCCAGCTCGTTGATTTGCTTAGTCTATTAATCTGGGCCTCATTTAAATCCAGACTGACTTCTTGTGCTATTCTCAAGGTTTGTATTTCGAATTCTATTAGAAAGATGGGTTCCTTTCCAAATACTAGCTGATATGGTGAATAACCAGTAGTGCTTCTCCATGTTGTTCTGTATTCCCACAAGGCTTCTGGAAATCTTGTAGCCCAATCGCATCTGTGTGATGCAATGGTTTTTGTTAGTATTGTTTCTATTACCTTATTTGTGCTTTATACTTGGCCATTCGCCTATGGGTGGTATGGAGATGTAATTTTATGCTGGATATGATAGTTTTTTTAGTGTTGTAGCAATTTTATTACTAGCAAACTGTGGTCCTCCATCCATGATTATGTCTCTTGGGAGACCATATCACACAAATATGTGGAACATGAACTGAATGATGGAATCCTCTATAGCTTTTGGCAATGCCTCTGCTTCAACCCATTTGGTGACATATTCTGTTGCTACCAAAATATATGTTTTCTAGTTTGATAATGGATTGATCAGACCAACAAAATCGAGTTCCCAATATTCGAATGGTTCAATGACTAGTTGTGGCTTCAAAGGCATTTCGTCGGACTGTCCAGGGCATCCTGCTCTTTGGCAATTATCACAAGCTTGAACAAATTTCTTTGCATCTTTGAAGATTGTAGGCCAATAATACCCTATTTTCAGAACTTTGTGACCAGTTCTTCGATCTACAAAATGTCCGCCACATGGTCCATCGTGATGGGATTTCAAAATGTCAAAAATTTAATCTTCACAGACGCATCTTTTGATGTGCATATCTGCTCCTGTATGATATAGGTAGCCCCTAATCCAAGAAAATCGGGTACTACGCTGGACAATCTGCTTTTTTCATTAGGAGTCAAATGTTTTGGTAATTTTACTACTACTAAATGATTCACAACATCAACATACCAGGGTGTTTTGATAGTAACAGCGAACAAATATTTATCTAGAAATTGATCTTAGACTGCTGTTGCATCCACTGGTTTTTGCATTCGTGAGAGAAATTTAGCTACAGGACTTTGTTTTCCAAGTTGGTCTTTTATTGTGATGTCAAATTCCTGCAATAAAATCAACCATCTTGTTACTCTACCATCTGTGATTGGTTTATGTGCTAAATATTTTATGGCAGAGTGCTCTATATATAAAACAACAGGATATCCAGTGATATAATGCCTAAATTTATTTACAGCATGTATTACAGCTAAAAATTCTTTTTCAGTAACGGTATAGTTCAACTCAGCAGGAGACAAATTCTTGCTAATATAATAAATTGCATATGGTTTTTTGTCTTCTTCCTGCCCAAGGACTGCTCCAATAGCTGTGTCTGAAGCATCTGATGAAATTTGGAATGGCAGGTCCCCATTTGGACCTCTGAGTACTAGGGCTATTGACATAAGCTTTTTGAGATCCTCAAAAGAATGATGACATTTATCTGTCCAAACAAAGTCAACATTTCTTGTCAGTGCATATATAGGTGCAACAATGTGAGAAAAATGTTCTATAAATCTCCTATAATAATATAAATCTCCTATAATAACCAGAAAATCCAAGAAAACTGCGTACCTTTGTCTGTGTGGTAGGAGTAGGTATTAACAAAATTATTTGAATTTTGGCTAGATCTACCTGTATTCCAACTGCTGAGATATAATGACCTAGGATGAGTCCTTCAGTCATCATCATATAACATTTTTCATGACTCAGATAGAACCTGGTAGCGATACATCATTGCAGCACCTTTTCCAATGTGTTTAGTGCTAGGTCAAAATCATCTCTATATGGTGTGAAATCATACATGTATACTTCGAGCCCTTCATTTATTAAATCTAAAAAGATGCTTAGGATAGCCCTTTGAAATGTGGTAGGGGAATTCCATAGGCCAAACGGTCAAACTCTGTAGGCAAAAGTTCCCCAAGGACAGGTAAAAGTAGTTTTGTCTTGGTCTTCAAGAGCAATATGAATCTGATTGTATCCACTAAAGCCATCCAAGAAAGAAAATAATTTCTTTCCTACTAATGTATCTAATACTTGGTCAATGAATGGAAGAGGAAAGTGGTTTTTTTGTGTTGCTTTATTTAGTTCTCTATAATCTAAACAAATCCTCCACTTTCCATTCTTCTTTGGCACCACTACAAGTAGAGAGACCCATTCGCTATCAGAGATAGGATAAATAAAGTTTACATCTAAAAGTTCTTGTAGTTCAGCTTTTACAATGTCTTTTAGATGAAGGTTAAGTCTTCTTTAGGGTTGGCAAATAGGTCTTGCATCCTTTTCTGAGTAAATGTGGTGTGTACATAACTGGGGATCGATTCCCTTCATGTACGGATAATCCCATGCAAATGCTTCCTTGTATTTTCTCAATAGTTGTATCAGCTTCTCTTCTTGTTCAGGAGTCAGGTCACTATTAATGTTTAACGTTTTTCCTGGCTCAATCTCTACAGTTTTTCTATTTGAAATAGAGGTAGTAGGTATTTTTTGATCATGAGTGTCTTCGAGAGGATCTTCTTCTATTTCATTATCAAATGCTACCTCTATCATGTGACATTGTATGTGGGATCTAGATTCAGCTTAGTTAATAGAGTTTTTAATAACATCATCCTCTGTTTGAACTTTGAAATCGGGGGCATCGTCTATAGTTAATGGGGATATAATGTTTTTGGTAAGGTATGATACATGATGTTTGTTATTTTTTATTATTATCACACTTGGCTGGGCAGGAAGGTATAAGGCTAGATTCTTGATGTTACTCCCTCTAGTTATGGTTATAGTGCCTTGTCGGTAGCCAATGTAATCATCAACGGTTGTAAGCCTAGGTCTGCCTAAAACTAACGGATGTCCATCAAGTCAGTTTTTGGGGTTTATTATCAGAAAGTCAGTTGGATATTCCCAGGAATCAACGGATACAATGACATCATGTAGTGTGCCTTCTGGCCTAACCATTGATCGGTTAGCCAGTTCCAATAAAGTGGGAGTCGGTTCTACTGGTGTAATGCCCACTTTTTGACAAGTGGTGGTTGTTAAGATATTAATTGCAGCCCCTAAATCAACTAAGGCATTTGAAAAGGTTTGTCCATTGATTTGCACTGTCACTATTGGATTTCCTGGGTATTCATATTTGAAAGGTGCTTCTCTTCCTGCTAACAGGTCAGATAAGGTGCCAACTACTTGGACTATTGGGTTATTTGTTATTCTCCTCCTTGGTTTTTTTATACATAGCTCTTTGATGGTCTTTGCATTTATTTGGATATCTTGGATAGCTTGGAGGTGTGAGATTTTTATGTACAAATTCTTAAGTTCTCCCAGAATATCAAAGTCAAGATGTTCTATAAGACGTAGTATAATTAGTCATTCTAGGAATGGGGGAGAAGATGTGGTTCTTTGATTATGTGTCTATTGTCTGATCACATCTTCTCCTTGTGATGGTTGTTCTATAGGTAAATTATTTTCAACTTGAACAGTTTTATCTCCCTCGATTTCTACAATATGCCCAGATCTTAATTGAAGGTCATTGCACTCCCTTATATTGGTTTCTAGTTCTGGTGTTTCAATTATTTGAATAGATTGAACCAGTCTATTATTTGGGTTTGGGTTGGGTTGGGCTGGGAGTTGTACTCTTAAATTGGACTGGGGGTTTTGTTGTAGTGCTGGCAGTGTAGGTTGAGGGAGTGGAATGGTTCCTACTGGTTGATTCATTGGTCTTTCCTAGTTTGTTTGTCAGGCTTGACTCTGCGAGGTAGGAGGGGACCATTGCGCTAGATACACATTATTTTGCCAATATGGTGGAGCATAGGGAAAATTTGGCCAATTGGCTTGGCTTGTTTGATTTGGCCATGGTGATGATGAAGGAAATGGTTGTTGTGACCAACTTGAGAAGGGAGGTTGATTTTGCCACATTATATTATATTGTTGAGCATGATATTGTGGAGGTTAAAAAGAAGAATCTAGATGAGGGAACATACCCAATTATCGCGGTTGCCATTGACGGCGCTGATTAAGTAGGTAAACCGGTTCTGGTTCTTCTTCTGCTTCTTTTTATACCGCTTTCAAACTAGGAAGTGAGGGACAACTTTTTGTAGAGTGGTATTTTGTACAAATGGCATAAACTTGAATCGCATCTAATCGGCACTCTTTGTGCCTGTGTTTCTTTCTACATCTGGGACAGAATATTGCTAGATTTTGCTCTGCTTTTGCTTGTTTCTATTCGCCTTGCATGATATCGAGCTGCATTGTTAGAGTCCCCAATATAATGGTTTTGAAATTTTCTAATAAATTTCAAATTTCTATGCGAGTTACTCCTTCTGCAGAGATCTTATTGTCCCTTGTAAACCTGTCATGTTCTACTGGTTTTAGCCTTGTGCTTCCTCGTGAGCTGCTGATACATAAATCAATGATGTTAGCAAAATATTCTTCATAGATATCTCCTTTTCCCATAATATTCAGTGTTTCAATCCATTGTTCCTTCATACCTTTAATTAATGTTGTTTTTAATACATTATTAGGTAAGGGTAATGAAGCATAAGGAGATCTTTGAAGATTATACTGAAAACGTTCAACATATTCTTCTAATATTTAATTAGGTCTAGCTACCATCTGAAATATTTCATCTTTTAATTCTCTAGATCTACAATAATCCTAATATTTCTTCAAGAAAGCACCTTTCATTTGATCCCAGTCATTTATAACACCTCCACCCAACCCCATAAACCATCGTAAAGTAGCTCTTTTTAAGGTAGAGGGAAATAGTTTTAGCTTTTGGGGGTCGGTAGTTAGTCATATCCTCTACACATCACATCAAATTCAAACAAAAATGTATCTGGGTATTCCGATGTTACGCCATGAAATGTAGGGATACACTGAAGAGGAATTGCCTTCATAGGTACATTGACTGTAGTATCTACAATGGGATATTGCAGTGTGGAGGTTTGGGTGTTTGGCTGGTTCTGGGCCATTTGGTCAAATATGTGCCAATGGCCTTCCAGGATTTCTAGGAGGGAATTCCTAAGTTGGCTGGACAGAGCAGGGATGGTCTTAACAAGAATGGCCTTAACAGCAATCCCTTTTTCTAGGATGATGGGAGTTCCTAATGTCTAGGGGGATTTTCACTCTTGAGGTTCTTCAAATTTGCTATGAATGATTTTTGTAGCACTTCACTTATCTGGACTGCTTAATGGCTGAATTATTCCAAGAGGAGATCTTTGTTCTTAAGTTTCCCCTATTTCTCCTCTTCCTTTGCAGAGGTTGCTAAGGTTCCCTTCTTGCAATGATTTTGGGCTAGAATTCTCAATTTCTTGAAAATATTGCTCCTCAATTTGGCTATGCACCTCAGCGAAGGCTACAGATGGTGATCCTGTGGCCTGAAGGGAACTAGTAGGTTGTCTACAGACAACTTTTCTAGATCCTACTGAAGGCTGAGATTCTTCTTTCTTAAGGATTTCATCTATAAAGGTTGATCGACATAGGTTCATCGGTCCCTTAGCTTTATCAGCCTTTGGTAGTGGCTTCGAATTCTTTTCAAGCTTGTTCTGCTAAGTCATGCACACAAATAAAACACTGATTTCTACCCAAAACAACAACAAATCTGCAAGAAAGCGAGTAGGGGAGCAAGGCTGTTACATGCTCTGTATGCAGGTTCTTACCTTCCATTTTTGAAAATCAATTCTCTCCTAGCAGGTACTTACACTACTCTGAAAATAAACAAATGGCTACACTCTTCCACGGCAACGGTGCCAAAATGTCGAGTAGTAAAAAGGGTCTTTTTCACCTCTATTTACCCTACATTAATTATCAATTTAGGTATGATTTGTTATCTCAAAGAGTCTACTCAGTTTGAGGCGATCATTTGTAAAATTAATGCTAGCAGTATAGTTATTTAAATATAAGAGTAAATGGATTCCTAGAATAAAATGTACTTTCAAAAAGAAACTTAACACTGTGAGACTTGAATCATTCACTCAGAAAACTACAACAATTTATCAGCAAAGGGTGTAGTAATAATAAATCCTCCCTTTGTAAAATAATGTAATTGAGAAGCTATTTAAGGAAAAGATCATCAACCTGGGAATTGGACAACAACTGTCAATGCTCACTACAGTTTCAGATCATTTTGTGAACATCAAAGCAATGATAATTCAAATAACGGGAAATGGAATAGGGTCTGATCTATTTCAATCGAATATTACACACTACACTTCTCTGTTGAAGAAACAGTAATCTGAGTTTCAGCATAACCATTATTAGTCATGGTTGTGAAGAAATAGCAATTGCAATCGCAGTGGAACAACAATCCCAATGAACAACAATCGCACTTGGGAGTAAACCGTAGATAAATAGACAATAATACCAATTTATGAATACATAACATTGTTACTCTGTAATCGAACAGTAACAGTAATCTATAAGGAACAACAATGTTACACAATAATATCAAGTTGTTAAAGGAACAACAATACAATACAACTTTAGAATGAGTAGTATAACATTCCTGTGTAAAGAATAACCTTACTATTCAAATAGGAACGAAATATAATAGAGCTAATACATGAAATAATAAGGAACAACAGATTACTGAACAAATTAGATAAAAGAAATCAAACCACACACGACTTGGAATCGAATATTAATGGTACAGGAAGCAAGTGATCCACCAGGGTCAGGCCCTTAGCCTCCAGGGATGCACTGCTTATGATTACTCTAGAATCAAAGATGGAATGGCAACAAAGTTTATATATTAAGCATCAAAACAAAGTTACAATAATTGCTCTTTTAAAGAGTGTCGATGATCAAAGTTTCAGCTACAATAGCGAAATTCATAAAAACAATAATAGTCCACCCCTTGGGCTAGCAATGTCGTGCCTTCTTATAGCAGCTGAGCGGAGATAAGTGGCATGTGAAGATGAACAAGAACTAGCATGCCTTCCTGAGTGTCTTCATCCTATATATATGGTTTGGTGTCATCCTAAACCTTGTTGGCTCCTTTACCCAATACTTCAAGATGTCTCTTGTGTTTGCATTGTCATTGGGAGTGTATAACGGTGCATCCATCCTCCTCACTGGAAATGGAAAATGATGTATATCTTGATAATCCTCTATCCAAAAGGAAGTAAGGCCTACCACAATGACACTTCTCATTATCGATGTTGTTGAACACTAGAGAGGGTATGCAATTACCACTTATTTTGTCATCGTTTCCTTAAATTCATAACTGCTTTACATTATGAAATAGCTATATTGTGAAAGACTATGATAAAGTTTAGAAGATTTGTGTGCAACATAAAATGACTAATAATTACCCTTTTCCTATGTAGAAAAAGAGGAAAATGGAAAATCGCCATTCCAAAGGATACGAAAAGATGAAATCAACTGTTGTCCCTTTGACAGGGAATTGCATCCAAACAAGGCAATCTAGATTGGAGCGTACAAGCTAGGAAAAGGAAGAGGAGATACCAAATAGACGCAAAAAGAATGAGAAGATAACTGAGAGTTAAAAATATGGTGAATCGGATCACTAATTTAATGATTCTCTGTATCATTGATGGCCAAGGGAGTAAAGAGACATTCCCACATTGTTAGGTTGCTATGTTGGCTTAGATGGAAAATGAAGGAAAATAATTCAACTAGTGTGACATGTTGTCTCTCTAGTTGAAAGTGCATCTATCCAATGCTTGGAATTTGCCCAAGGATTAGAAGGAAAAAAAATTCATGTCTGTTGTTCCCTATGACTCCCAAGGGAATACGGCCGGGGTAACCACTAACCAATCTTTGGATTACAGTTTCTAGCCAAACTGTAATCAGAGAGGGCTCTCTCTTTATGATTTTTCTCTGTGTGGATAGTATTTTAGGCTAGCTGTGATGTTCAGGTTTTGGTTTTATGTTTTTGTTGAGGGATGTCTTCTGTACCTAAGGTGCAAACCTTTAGATAATTTTAGTCCATTGGGCAAAGGAGTCTTTGGTTACTGGTTGTTTGAGAAGTAGATTATGATTGCTGAAACTGCAGGGCCTTTTGAATATCTCATGAAACAAACTTAATATTGTAGTGATGAAATGTGTGCAACCAGTGAAAATCAATTAAGAATTTTCCACTAAGCTGGGTTGTGAGAAGGAGATGTATTGTAGAGGAGCAGACTTGAATTCCTAAACAATAATTCCTGTGAAAGATACAGTGTAGAGGTGTAGCAATTAAGAATCACACCTTTATAACCATAACTAAAGAAAACATTTGTAATAGCATAGATTGAATTCAGGGTATTCTATGAATAAATCCTGGAATTAGTCTTTTTCTCTGCCATTAATTTTGAAATCTAGAACATGGATGAGTTATGAGAAAATAACAGAAAGAAACATAACGAAAGTTTAAAGGAAACTTATTGAGCCATGACAACATGCAGGAATCCTGTAGCACTCAACAAATCGCATCACAATCCCTCAGACAACACAGACTTTGGAAATTCCATCGGCCTTTGTATTAAACTCTGAAAATTTACAGCAAAAGAACTCTTGAAGAGTAATCAACAACAACCCCTGCAAGCTTGTGCGAGGGGGAAATATATACAAACGGTAATACAAAATATCTAAGGCGTTGAGTCATCTGAGAAATAATTGTTTTCACCAACTTTGTACAGAATAGCAGATAAGAAGTTATTGATGCTTCTAATACAACATAAATGCTCTTTCTGTCTGTCAGAAGATATTTTGCGTTTGGAGGCCACCGAGTCGGTTGGAATGATCTGCTTTAAATGCTGGAAAATGCGCTCATGTGGCTGCTCTGCTGTAAATTTTTGGCTCTGTCACCTGTAGCTCTCCATCTTGACTTGCTGGCCGAAAGCTCTGCTGAGTTGGCTCAGCCTTCACCTTTTATGCATGCTGATTTTATTAACTTTTCCTGTGCATGCCACCTTGTATTTTTGATGAAAAAACTTAGTGAATGGCTTCCTGGTCTATAAGATCATCTGTATTGCCTTAGTCCACCATTCCTGTGTGGGCAGTTGATGCCTAAGGATTGCATCCATAGTCTCATCTACCTCTGTGTATTTATAGAAGTTAGGAGGCACTTCAAACAGGTGTTTAATTTCATTCATTATAAAGAATAAATTCTCTACTCTGTTGTAGAGACTTTGTCCTGTAGCTGGCCCTGTTTCCTCTAAGGTGCTGGGCCTTTCAATGATCTCACTTGTGGCGAGTGTATTGACCCTCTTGGCATACTGCTCATGGGTAAGCAGTCTTCCTGCATTGTTCAGTAAGCCAGGGAGACCTCTGTTCTGTAATACCACAAATTTGTCCATAAATCTGTTCACCTCGATCTGCATGTCTTGGGTCCTTCTCTCTAATGTCTGCACTAAGCTTCTCAGTGTAAGGACCCTCTTTATCAACAAAATAGTCTCAGTCCTGTTAGAAATTCCCATAGTTGCTAACTGAGAACTTGTTCTATTATTGAGCACATTGATCATCCTGGTGGCAACTTCAGGCATATTGCCTAGAGCTGCCCTTGATCTCTGAATTTCCTTCTGTGCTTTTACAATGAGCTCCAACTGCTCATGGATTGTGTCAATATACTACCATTGGTTAGTAATAGACTGGCCAATATTGGCCCATAGCACTGTCTTGATCTCAGCCACTACTTTATCCAGTTGGAGCTCCTTCTCTAGCTCCTTTATCCTGTCTTTGAGGGCTTTTATTTCCCTGCCCTTTTCTGCCACAGTCTGCTTGGATTTGTCATATCTTTCATTTACCTTGGCTAATTTCTCCCTGGCCTGATTTAGTTCTGTCATTTGTGCTTCCAAGGCCTGAATCTCATTTCTCAGCTTTTGCATGTCCAGGCTTGGGGCCTGCTCTGTTGTTGGTGGTGGTGCTGAGGTGGATGGTGCTGCCTGTTCTGTTTTTTGAGGAGGAGGAACAGTAGTTGGAGCAGTTTCCTCAAGGTTAATTATTTCAGGAGGAGGCTGGGAGGTCTGACCTTCTTATTTTTGCTTCAAAGCTGCCTGTAATGCTGCCTGTGCAGCCTCTGATTCTCCCAGCTTTTCTGGAGTCTGGATTAGCTGCTTATATAGAGACACCAGCAAGGCTGTGGCATCTTGATCATGCCTCTGCTGGGAAACTTCATCTGTTTGAGGGTGAATTTTGGCTGGAATTTTGATCTTTCTCCTCAAAGCTGCCATGTCTACATCCCTCAACTTCAATATTTCCTGTATGCCCTTGATATCGTTGGGATCATGCCCAATCTCTATGATTATATCTTCTAAGGACCTGATTCTGTTGTCCTTTGCTTGAGAGGATGCCCTCTCCAACTCAAGTTGGGCAGCTGTATTATTAAGGCTATTTTCTAGCCTATAATTATCCAATGTCTTGTCTGCCAAGGAGGCATACACCATCTCACCCGTTTGCTTATGTAATTCAATTTTGTCCATTGTGTGGATGTCCTTGGCAAGGACCTCAAGACTGGTCCTTATATAATCTGCAGGGGACTGGGGCTGTGCTACAGCTGGCAAAAAATGCCTCATGATCATTTTGCCTTCACTAACATCATATGCAGACATCAGTCTTTGCTGGTTAGTGGGAGCCATTTTCAACAAATGATTGTATAGTTGTATCTTTATTGGCTCATTCCTCCTCTTTATGTCAATGAAATGCTGTTTGATGCTCAGTTCACCTTCTCTCTGCTGGCTTGAGGAGCTGACTTCTCCTCCCACTGTTCTGTCCTATTCCTCTTGAAAGGAACTTGCGGATGCTTCCCTGCTAGGTGAGCCCATGCCCAAAGTCTGTCCCATTGGCATTTCCTCCTCTGAGAAAGGATTCATTCTTTGTCTTTTCTCCCCATACGTTGTCGATGTTGTAAGGGGAGTCTCTCTGTCTCTTTTTCTTCTTATATCCTCCTTTTGTGGAGTTTGGAGGATTGATGCTTCAGCTGATGTTTCCTGCCTTGGAGGCACAGTTTGTTGTGGCTATTGCTCAGTGGATTTTGGGGCTTCCACTGTCTGCTCTTGCTGTACAGGCTACTCCTGTCTTTGTTCTTCTTGTTGTTGCTGCTGCTGTTGTTGATGTACTTCCTGCTGCTGCACTTCTTCTTGCTGTTCCACCTCTTTTTCTGTTTGCTCTTCAGTCATGGGAGGTGGCTGCTCCTGCTCCACCTACTTTTCTTTGCCTTTGCTGGATGTCTGTTGAGTGTCCATGGCAGCTTGCTGATGTGTTGTTGAAGAAGATGCAGCTGCTCCAAGTTGCCTTTGATAAGAGAAGGAAACCTGTCCACAAGTTTCCAAGTCAGCCTCTTTTTGCATATTCCTAGCCTCTCTTTCTAGCATCTGCTCTCTAGTAATTGGCTCTTCTAGAGTGCCCTCTTTCCAGCTCAAGGAATTGGCATACTGCTCAATATGAGGCTGCTTTAGATGTGCATAGTTACCCAATTTGTATTTTATCCTCCTGAGGGAAATAAAATGATTAGGGTCATAAGGTGTCCATTTAAAACTGGTTTGCAATTTGAGGCCCTCTAGGATCATATCTGCCTCCTTCCATCCCTCCTCTATTTTGTTGTATAGAAAAGGGCCTAGCTGGCTCCTTACCTTCAGCTGCACCTTCTTATTCTTACTTTGGAAATGGAAGCAGTCGGCATTTCCAAACTGCCTGAAGTATTCTAGGGCAAAAAGTCTCATAGGGACATACCTTGGCAGCCTATAAGGGTCCAACTCACAGCCATATACTCTGATTACTATGTGGTGTTGGTAAAAATACCAATCACCAATGCTGTAGGATTTGGAGAGATGGATAACTCTCTGCATGTCATCGGTCAACCTTGGAGGAGGGACACCATACAGCAATGTCATAGCTGGGTGAATGAACAGGTCTATGAATTCACAGTATGTGTATGGTGATTTAGAAATATCATGAAAAACTGAAGTCCAAAACACAACTGACCTTGGACTCCCCTGGGCATTAAGTTTCTTGAGGGGAATGGAGAAACTGTCTGGTTGATAAAATAAGAACAGATGGTAAATGTATGAGGTGTATCTGAACACCCTTTCCCTTTGTAGATTCATTAGCTGTTCATGGATCTTTTCTGCAATATATGTGGCATAGTCATAGTGTACTGCTGGAGGTTTTCCAGGAGAGAATATGGACAGCATTGCCATTATAGTGTCATCAACATCCTCAATTCCCCTGTACCCCAGGATGTAGCTGATCAAATCCACCAGCATTCTGCCCAAGTTATTCAGGTAGTGATATCCAATAGGAGGAGTTCTCATAGTTTCAGAGCTTGGCTGTATGAATAACTGATTAATTTTGATGATCTGGGCACTTGACAAATTACTCCCCTTCTTCACTAAGTCTAGCATGGAGAGAGGAGTCAATGGCCTTGCAGTGTGGAAATGCAGCATCTCATTTATGGTTTCTGGGGTGATATGGAACAAGATTGAGCTTGTAGGACTGAGAATAGCTCTTTGGCATGGATCATAGCATTCCTGGCATCTGTGGATCAAGTCTGGAAGGGCATTGACTTGAGGGAGGTTGTAAATGGGAAAATTTGAGTCCCAAATCCCTAAAATATCAGCTCCACCAAGGTGTTGGGCCTTCAATTCATTTAGCATGTGAATATTAAATTTAGAACCCGCTGGGAACTAGTCTATCATCTGATAATCTACATCTCCTAGGGCTTTCCATTCTAACTCCCTTTGAGGGGCATTCAGAGGCTGGATATTCAGGGCTATTGGTGTTTCCATGGCTAGTAAGGCTTCTGAGTTGTATGTAAACTGTTTTGAGTGAGCAAAACAACGCAGAGGAGTTTCTTCACAATGTAAATGTGAATTGTAGGGAACATAGGGCGAATTGAGCAAACAACAATTGAAATACCGTTTATAGGACTGATTAAAACAGTAGCAGGACTGACAAGAGTGTTTCTATGGTGAATTTGTGTAATTGAGGTTTCTAGTTCACGACTGCGCGAACTACTTGTGAATTCAGGTCAATTTTGTCAAATGCAGGCTTGGCAGAAGGTTTATTGCCTCGCCAGTTGGAAATGGGTGCAGGTCACTGGATGCTTGATGGTAATGTCAGTGCTTTACACTCTCTTAAACAGTTTGCTTGTAGAAATATGGATAAAACCAGGTGCAGGGAACGATTTTGAGAAATACCTTGCGAATTGCAGATAGCAGTTGCAAATGCAGGTACGACGGAGGCGCCCACAGTTTCAGAGTTGAGTTGTGTAGGTTGGCGCTGATTTGGTCGTGAAATGCATGCAGGAATAACAATAGTTGCTTTGGCAAAAAGTGGAAAAAACACGAGTTTTTGGCAAAAATATGGATTTTTGGCATATTGGCGCGTTTTTGGGATGACGTCAACATGACGTCATCAGGTGGGGTCAAGGTCGGATGACGTCAGCATGACGTCACCGGGTGATGTGGCAAGCTGTGATTTGTCCATGGGGATAATGAGGTGGCAGACATATCAGCGCAGGGGCGGACAAGAGTGCTGACGCGATGGTGGGGTGGCACTGATGTGGGTCTGACGTGGTGCTGACGTAGGCATAGTAGGACCGGCAGTAAACCAGAAGCGGTAATGGTTTTTCTCGGACCGCCTTAGATACGGTCGCGGTTTTGTCAGAGGGCGACCCGAGAAATTGTGAGGGCGACGCGTGGCAGAGGCCTGATGTCACCCTCTGACAGTTTCTCGGGTGCTAATCTTCGGACGTCGGGCCCAACCCGATATGTATATTAGCCGTCCGATCAAAGGCGCCCGATCGGACGGTTGACGGGTCGCTGAATAGTGCGGACGATACGGCAACGGGGAAGTAATAAAATATTATTTTCTTTTGAAAGGCGTGCCCAGCGGGACTTTGGGATGTGGCAGATTTTGATGGTTTTTCAATGTATTTTCAAATAAAAATAATATCGCGCCAATACTTTGGATAAAATGGAAAAAGTGGGTTTTTGTGTGCTTCTTTGCAAGTGAAGCGGGTTATGGGTAAAAGGGGCTTTTTCATAAGGTTTTTCTTAGCAAATAAAGGGTTTAATGGGTCAAATGGATTCAGAAGGGGGAAGGGGAAAAAGGCTTAGGTTTCTCAAACTGACCAGCTGTCAATTTGATCCCTGACAGAGAACATATGGCTATAATGCCAAGGGGAGGGATATTTATACAATGCTTGGGGGTTTATACACCATAGTGTTACAATAGTAGGGAAAGGGTAACATAGGGGAATTACATAAATAGATGTTAGGGGTTAATATAGATGAAAAGGGTGGATGGGGAGTGATATCACTAAGTTTATTTGAAAATCACTTAGCTTTAGGGAGTAGATCAAAATAAAAATAATTTTAGACAAGAAATGTGGCTTTTAAAGGACTAAGAACCACCATAAAACCACCAATTCTTCCATGAATCTCAACTGATGAGGGGATGTTAGTAATGAATGGAAAAGGGGAAAATTGGGAAGTTAGACATGCTTCTTTGCTTTGCTGCAAGCTGATAGAGAAGAAGACCTTCTCAATCCATTGATTTTGCTTTGTGAAATAGGTTAGCACACCTTCAATTGTAAGGAATGACACTTCTGCAACCCCATCTGCCTACCCATCTATTTGCCTAGCATTTTTTGTTTCTTCTTGGAGGGTGCACTTAGACTTGCAGACCCTTATTTGCCTTTTCTTTTCTCTGGCTTTTTCCTTTTGACTTTCTATCTAATGCTACCCTTATTGCTTCCAAGGTCCAAGATTAAGCAGTTGGGAGCCTTACTTCTCTACCTAAGCTACTTGTCTGCCAAGATTAAACAGTTTGGACAGACTTCTTTCTCTATTCTACCACTGAAAATTTAAAACATGGCATGATCCAAATTAGGCTGTTGGACCATCCGTCAAAATTGAGTCCCCCTCAAGCTATATACACACCTTGTCTCCCCATGGAAATATGGGATCTTTGCATCATCAAAGCAGATCATATTTGGACCTTTCTTTGCCAATCATGAAATATGAAACCTATTGGTATAGGTAGCTAACAGTGGCTCCACATGGGGATGGTTTTTCATTAGAAAGACCAAGAACAGCAGGTCAGAATGCCTTGGCCTTTGCCTGCTTTCACCAACATTTGAAGTATGCTGCTTTAAAATGCCAAATTTGTGTTCTTCCCATCTTGGTAGATCTCTGATTCTATTTGCCTTTTGCTGATAGTTAACAAAACTTAAGAAACTGCATTTTTACCTTTTGACAGAAAGTAATATATACACTTGAATATGTACAATGGAAACTCAGGCTGCACTTATGGGTAGTAGTCAAAATAGTGCTTCAGCATCCTGCCATTCACAGGACCTTCATCCAAATCAGTTTCATTAAGACTTTTAAGGAAATAAGTATTGTTTCCTTGTACTGCTTGGATAGCAAATGGTCCTCTCCAAAGGGAATCGAATTTTCCATGCTTTCCTTTATCTTCCCTTCTTGAATCCCACTTGAGGACCTTGTCACCAATGTTGAAATCTTCTGCCTTAGTCCTTCTGTCAAAGGCCTTCTTTAATTTTTCTTGTAAAACTTGAACTCTGCTGTAGACTTGATCTCTAGTTTGCTGCAAACATATTATTTGATTGATCCTTCTTTGCATATCATTTGATTCAGCTTGGCTTTCTTGAAGAAGTTTCATAACATGAATTCTTAGTGATGAAGGGAATTTGGCTTCTAATCCATAAACCAACTAATATGGGCTGACCCCAATTGATCTCTTCGTCGTTAGCCTATCTGCCCATAAGGCATTGACCAGCTTCTTATGCCAATTCTTCTTATTTTCTTCCAGCACCTTCTTTATGATGTTAACAAGGCTTTTATTTGATGATTCAGCAAGGCCATTTCCTTGGGGATAGTAAGCAGTAGAATGGCCCAAGGTAATGTGAAATTTGTGGCAGAAATTTACCATCTTCTTGGATCTGAAAGTAGCAGCATTGTCTGTTATTATTTTATCAGGGCAGCCAAATCTAGAAAGGATATTGGTCTCAAGGAACTGAATGATAGTGGAATCATTTGCTTGTCTGCATGGAACAGCTTCAGTCCACTTAGTAAAGTAGTCTGTAGCTGTTAGAATCCATCTATGCTGGCCTGAAGATGGAGGGTGAATCTCCCCAATGAAATCCAAGCCCCATTGTTGAAAAGGTCTCTCTGTTGCAATAGGCCTTAAGGGAAGTGGCAGCAACTGTCTCTTTCCCTCAAACACTTGACATTTGTGACAAGAGGTGGTGAATTTCTTGACATCAGAGAAAACAGTGGGCCAATAACAACCAACCCTCAGTATTTTATCTACAGTGGACTTCCAATACAAGTGTCCACCACAGTCCCCTGCATGAAATTCTTTCATGATATTGTTAGTTTCATTTTCAATCAAGCAGTTCAGTAATATCCCTTCATGGTTTTTCCAAAGCAAATTACCATCCATAACACAAAATCTTGAAGCTTTCATTTTTAAGAACCTACATTTAGTTCTGGACAATCCTGGGGGGAGCACACAGGTTTTGTAATACATAACATATATCAGAGTACCAAGGGGATTGTTCAAAGGCTACATTGATCTTTGGAGTCGCCAGCTCCGGTTCACTGTCTAGCTGGTTGATGTCTAAGGCTTGGAAGTTTGCCCCTATCATTAATTTAGCCAAACCTTGCCCTTTTATTAGTTTTGTAGGTTTTATCTCAATATCAAATTCCAAAATGTTGGCAATCCATTTTCCTCTTCTGCCCTCTAAGTTCTCTTGAGTGAGTATGTCTTTAACAATAGGACTTGGCACATAAGCTATGACATGGGAATAAAGGATGTAAATCCTAAAGTCCTTAATGGCCTTGACCAAGGCATAAGATTGTTTTTCCATGATTTGGTATTTTAGAGGTGCATCTCTGAGGGCTCTGCTAAAGAAAGCAATGGGCTTTTCATTTCCTTGGTCATCTTTCTGTAATAAAACAACAGCAATAGTATGTTGGGAGGCAAAGGAAAAAATGATGAATTCTTTATCAAATTGAGGATTTGTTAGGACTGGAGTTTGAGTAAGGGCCAATTTTATACCTTCAAAGGCTTGATTTGCTTCAACAGTCCATTTCACTTTTGAATCCTTCTTTAGCATGTTATTTAGCAATCTGATCAGTTCTGCTAAGTTTGGGATAAACCTTCTCAAGAAATTGATTTTTCCCAAGAATGCTTGCAATTCTTTGATATTTCTTGGGTGGGGCATTTGTAGGATAGCTTGTATCCTATCTGGGTCAATTCTAATGCCATCTTTTGAAATGATATGTCCCAATAGCTTACCTTCCTCCAAACCAAATAAGGATTTCTTGGGATTCAAGGAGATTCCATATTTCCTACATGTTAGGAAGATCTGTCTCAAATGTTTCAAATGTTCTTGGTCTGATTTTGAGAAAGGTGTGAGATCATCCAAATAAATGACAAGGAAGTCATGAATCTCTTTGGAAAAAGCAATATCCATTGCTCTTTGAAATGTTGCCCCTGCATTTTTCAATCCAAAAGGCATTTTTACATATTTGAAAGTTCCCCATGGGGTTGTAAATGCAGTTTTGTCTTGATCATCAGGGTGTACCAGGATTTGATTAAAGCCTGAGAATCCATCAAGTAGTGAGATCCTTGAGGCACCTACCACTCTTTGGAGGATGTGATCCATCTTGGGTAAGGGATAATTATCTTTGAGTGATACTTGATTCAGATTTCTTAGATCTACACAAAGCCTTATTTCACCAGTTTTCTTTCTCGTAGGGACCAAATTTGAAATCCAATCAGAAAACCTGATTGGTGCTATGATGCCTGCTTTAAACATTTTTTGCAATTCCTTTTCAATTGAAGGGAGGAGCATGGGATTAATCCTTCTCAATTTTTGTTTGAATGGCTTCTGATTAGGCTTGAGAGGGATAGTATGCTGGATAACAGAGGTGTCATAGGATTTTAAATCCTCATAACCCCATGCAAAGACATCTTGGAACTCTTTGAAAAGGTCAACGTATTTGGGTTTTTTATCAGGAGGCAGAGATGCAGATAGCTTTATTATCTTGGGCTTATCAACCGTGCCAATGTTGCACTCTTCAATGGCTGCCTTTAGGGGCTGCATTTTTGGTTTTCTAGGGATTTCGTTTGAGTCAAAGATGTCTTCTAATGGAGTTAGGCCTGTTGGGAGAAAATTGTCTTTCAGCTCTATGATTTCAGCCTCTACTACAGCTTCTTCCTCATGATTGGTTTGTTGAATTTGTTGTATGTTCTCCTTGTTGAAAATAGTTGGATGTAGCATTTGTTTTTCTGTCCTGGGTGATATTGGGTGGTTATTCTGTTCAAACTGTATTTGTGATTGACTTTCTCTTTCAAGTATTTGTGATTGACTTGCTCTTTCAGGTATTTGTGATTGACTTGCTCTTTCAGTGTCAATATTTAATCCTACAAATTCTTGTTGTAAGGTCAAGAAATTATTTATTTGTGCATCATCTTCAAATACCTGCCAGTCCTTGACATTGTTTGGGACAGAAGGTCTGTGTTTTACCTCAGCTGTAAAACAGTGGTGGGGCTCAAAAGGTAGCTTGCAGGTACTTGCAAATGTGGCTAAACTGTGGGCATGCAAGTTATGGGTTCTGGGAATCTTGGTAATTTGAAATTCAGTGAAGGACTGTAGTAGTTCAGCAGCAGCAGATCTATAAGATCTCAGTCTTTTGTCATTGGTGACAAAATTTCCCTTCACTTGTTGGATGACTAGATCTGAATCCCCATAATTGAGACTTTTGTGGCTTGTAAGAACTTTACTAGCTTGAGGCCTAGTAAAAGAGCTTCATATTCTGCCATATTATTAGTACACTTGAAATTTAGTCTATAGGCTCGGCCTTCTACATGACTGTCTTGTTTATTATGTATCCAAACTCCAGCTCCTACCCCTAGTTTGTTGACTGACCCATCAAATTCAAGGAACCATAGGATCTCTTGTTCCGGGGAGAACTTAAAGACCTCCTTGTGTGCTGGAATTGTAAGTTGAAGCTGTGGTTTGCCATCTGGTTTGTTTTCTAGGGCAGTCTGCTCACTTGATGGCACATGTTCACTTTCTTGAGCAGCAGCTGTGTTTAATGTTTGCTTAATCATTGTTTTTTGGGTAGCAGTTTGCTCATTTGTGTCTTCCTCTTGTATGAGTGTCTTGGGTTCAAGCTCATTATCTGAGAGAGTTGTATTATCATTGAAGAGAATGTATGAGTCTATGTCTGAATGGACAACATATATGGGAAAGTTTTGAGGCTTTTCTTCACTGCTGACCATCTATTTCATTAATGTTTCTCTGTATAATCTCTTTGGTTGCCCAAAAACAGTGATGGTGGCATATGACATATCTAACTGCAGGGAACCTTGAAGTTTAGCCCCCCATGACCTTGATAACAGCATCCCATACTTGGGTGGGATGTCAGCAACTACAACATCCATTAGAATTGTTTTGTTTGGGTATTGAACAAGAGACACACATAGATCTTTTATTAGGCCTAAGCACTTAACTTGGCTGGAATCAAAGGAGAACAGGTCCTTGTATGGTCTTGTAATATCCAGGTTTAGTCTCTCCATGACTGATTTGGGCATTAGGTTGTGAGAGGCACCCGAGTCAAACATTGCATTGTGT
Organism: Pinus tabuliformis; assembly: GCA_031772625.1. Taxonomy (NCBI): domain Eukaryota; kingdom Viridiplantae; phylum Streptophyta; class Pinopsida; order Pinales; family Pinaceae; genus Pinus; species Pinus tabuliformis. Next base: position 423,407,420 of record CM062811.1, read on the forward strand.
AATATCTTGTCATGAACATGCAGGTTGACATAGAAAGGTAAAATGCCTGCACCTGTTGTCTTTCCATCCACTTCTGGGCCGAAAAGTAATTCTGGGGTATCATCCAGCACATTGACATTATCTTTGTTATTAGTAAGTTGAAGGGACTTCTTGATTTGTTGCCTATAAATGTCATGTTTGGCCAGTTCTGAGAGAGGAATAACTACCTTCAATTTACTAATTTCAGTTTCTAGGTCAAAGGGTTTTTCAGATTGGATCTTTTGGCTGTGGATGATAGTTCTTTCCTTCTTCACTAACTCTTCTTCTTGATTCTTATCTTGATCTTGAGGCTTGCCCTTCTTGCTCATCTCTTGAGAGGTGTTACTTAGGTTGGGCTTCAAGGGTGAGGGATCTACTGGCTGCTATTTTGAGGAAAAGGTTTCAGCTATTTCCTCGACGGTTACCTCATCTGTATTTGGACCGGTTTTGTTACTTGGTTCTGTGACAATGGTTCTTTTGGGCTGCTGGCTGTCCTTTGTCTTTTCAGGCTGAGTTACATTTACAGTTCTGCTCCTTAGCTTGTATTTCTTATGGACTTCATAAACAGCTGTGTCATAACCTTGTTTGAAATCAAATGACTCACCTGATTTGGTTGGGAACAGCTTGATTACATCATCCTCATGGTCTTCTTGTGTCAAAAAGACTTGACTTTCACCATCTAGACCCATTAAATTAATCTGAGAATCTTCATTGGGTTCACTTGATGTGGAAGTTTCAGCATAGTTTTCTTGGAAAGGGGGTCTTATGTCTTGGTCAGCACTGGCCTTGCCAACGTTTGGGTTTTGAGTTCTTCTAAAATTTAGATTCCTAGGAGGGTTGTTTTGTGGTGCTTCCCATGATGATTTTCTCTCAACCGATTCCACTCTATCCCCTAATCTCTTCATACCAGTGAGTATTGCATCCAGTTTTTGATCAAAGGCTAAGGGTTCCTCTTTGAAAGTGGTTCTCTTTTCCAACCTTGCTCTGTTCTTTTGGCAATCAGGTTAGCTTCCACTGTGACAACAACCTTTTGGGCATCTGCAAGGGTTTGAGGGTCTCTCTCCTTCAACTGATAGGCCATATCAGGGTCAAAACCATCAGGAAATTTGTACAAGGCCAAATCAGGGGGAGGTCTTAAATTTTGCGGGATTGCGTTATAAACATTGTTAAATCTTGCACAATACTCCAAAACAGTCTCTTGGGGACCTCTTTTGATAGTGTCATATTCACCAAGTATGTGCAGAGGATCTTTCTTTTTCTCCCATCTGTTAGTAAAGGCTTGATAAAGTTCATCAAGAGTTGTGATGGAGTTTGCATTCAGGGATCTAAACCAAGTTCTTACATCCCCAGTCAGACTTTGAACAAACATCCTCATTCTCACACTGTCATCATCTATTTCATAGGTCTCAAAATGGTCTTGCATCCTTTTGGCATGCTGAATAGCTGTAAGATGGCCAGTGGAGTCAAAATATGAGATTTTAGTTTGGTAGTCTTGGGGTAGAGCTGCAGCATTAGCTGGTAACTGCAAGGGTGCATATCTGTTAGCCATATTCACAAGGTTTGGGGGATTTACAGGAGCAACTGGGATAAAAGGAACGATGTATACCATAGGGGTAACAGGTGTGGCAGCACCTAGAGTGCTGGTCAAGGGGATATGTGCAGTGGGTGAAGATGTAGAAGGAGGGCTTTGAGATGTAGATGGTGAATTGGGGGAAACAGGAGTAGACCGAAATAGAACCTTGATAGGAGTTGGAACTGGTTCAGGCTGAGCTGTCTCAGGACTCAAATCACTAGGGTTTTCCTGCCTTTGCTGTTTCCTAATTATTTTGGGAATTGTATTTGGACTTTCAAAAAATGCTGGTGGATTTGGGTCAGGGTTTGACCTAGTGTGCCTGGCTTCCCTTTTAGAAGCCAACTTCTGAACTTCTTTTTGGTATTTTTTTTTTTTTTTTAGATATTTTTAGGACTATTTTAAGGGACTGCTCAAGCTTTTGAAACCACCGTCTTGGTAGACATTAGTTGAAAAACAATATGCTCAGTTCCCCAGTGGAGTCGCCATTTATGTTAACACCCAGGTTGTTCCCTATGACTCCCAAGGGAATACGGTCGGGGTAACCACTAACCAATCTTTGGATTACAATTTCTAGCCAAACTGTAATCAGAGAGGGCTCTCTCTTTATGATTTGTCTCTGTGTGGATAGTATTTTAGGCTAGCTGTGATGTTCAGGTTTTGGTTTTATGTTTTGGTTGAGGGATGTCTTCTGTACCTAAGGTGCAAACCTTTAGATAATTTTAGTCCATTGGGCAATGGAGTCTTTGGTTACAGGTTGTTTGAGAAGTAGATTATGATTGCTGAAACTGCAGGGCCTTTTGAATATCTCATGAAACAAACTTAATATCGTAGTGATGAAATGTGTGCAACCAGTGAAAAGCAATTAAGAATTTTCCACTAAGCTGGGTTGTGAGAAGGAGATGTATTGTAGAGGAGCAGACTTGAATTCCTAAACAATAATTCCTGTGAAAGATACAGTGTAGAGGTGAAGCAATTAAGAATCACACCTTTATAACCATAACTGAAGAAAACATTTGTAATAGCATAGATTGAATTCAGGGTATTCTATGAATAAATCCTGGAATTAGTCTTTTTCTCTGCCATTAATTGTGAAATCTAAAACATGGATGAGTTATGAGAAAATAACAGAAAGAAACATAACGAAAGTTTAAATGAAACTTATTGAGCCATGACAACATGCAGGAATCCTGTAGCACTCAGCAAATCGCATCACAATCCCTCAGACAACACAGACTTTGGAAATTCCATCGGCCTTTGTATTAAAGTCTGAAAATTTACAGCAAAAGAACTCTTGAAGAGTAATCAACAACAACCCCTGCAAGCTTGTGCGAGGGGGAAATATATACAAACGGTAATACAAAATATCTAAGGCATTGAGTCATCTGAGAAATAAATCTTTTCACCAACTTTGTACAGAATAACAGATAAGAAGTTATTGCTGCTTCTAATACAACATAAATGCTCTTTCTGTCTGTGAGAAGATATTTTGGCCTTTGGAGGCCACCGAGTCGGTTGGAATGATCTGCTTTAAATGCTGGAAAATGCGCTCATGTGGCTGCTCTGCTGTAACTTTTCGGCTCTATCACCTGTAGCTCTCCATCTTGACTTGCTGGCCGAAAGCTCTGCTGAGTTGACTCAGCCTTCACCTTTTATGCATGCTGATTTTATTAACTTTTCCTGTGCATGCCACCTTGTATTTTTGATGAAAAAACTTAGTGAATGGCTTCCTGGTCTATAAGATCATCTGTATTGCCTTAGTCCACCATTCCTGTGTGGGCAGTTGATGCCTAAGAATTGCATCCATAGTCTCATCTGCCTCTGTGTATTTATAGAAGTTAGGAGGCACTTCAAACAGGTGTTTAATTTCATTCATTATAAAGAATAAATTCTCTACTCTGTTGTAGAGACTTTGTCCTGTAGCTGGCCCTGTTTCCTCTGAGGTGCTGGGTCTTTCAGTGATCTGACTTGTGGCAAATGTATTGACCCTCTTGGCATACTGCTCATGGGTAAGCAGTCTTCCTACACTGTTCAGTAAGCCAGGGAGACCTCTGTTCTGTAATACCACAAATTTGTCCATAAATCTGTTCACCTCGGTCTGCATGTCTTGGGTCCTTCTCTCTAATGTCTGCACTAAGCTTCTCAGTGTAAGGACCCTCTTTATCAACAAAATAGTCTCAGTCCTGTTAGAAATTCCCATAGTTGCTAACTGAGAACTTGTTCTATTATTGAGCACATTGATCATCCTGGTGGCAACTTCAGGCATATTGCCTAGAGCTGCCCTTGATCTCTGAATTTCCTTCTATGCTTTTGCAATGAGCTCCAACTGCTCATGGATTGTGTCAATATACTGCCATTCGTCAGTAATAGACTAGCCAATATTGGCCCATAGCACTGTCTTGATCTCAGCCACTACTTTATCCAGTTGGAGCTCCTTCTCTAGCTCCTTTATCCTGTATTTGAGGGCTTTTATTTCCCTGCCCTTTTCTGCCACAGTCTGCTTGGATTTGTCATATCTTTCATTTACCTTGGCTAATTTCTCCCTGGCCTCATTTAGTTCTGTCATTTGTGCTTCCAAGGCCTGAATCTCATTTCTCAGCTTTTGCATGTCCAGGCTTGGGGCCTGCTCTGTTGTTGGTGGTGGTGCTGAGGTGGATGGTGCTGCCTGTTCTGTTTGTTGAGGAGGAGGAACAGTAGTTGGAGCAGTTTCCTCAAGGTTAATTATTTCAGGAGGAGGCTGGGAGGTCTGACCTTCTTCTTTTTGCTTCAAAGCTGCCTGTAATGCTGCCTGTGCAGCCTCTGATTCTCCCAACTTTTCTTGAGTCTGGATTAGCTGCTTATATAGAGACACCAGCAAGGCTGTGGCATCTTGATCATGCCTCTGCTGGGCAACTTCATCTGTTTGAGGGTGAATTGTGGCTGGAATTTCGATCTTTCTCCTCAAAGCTGCCATGTCTGCATCCCTCAACTTCAATATTTCCTGTATGCCCTTGATATCCTTGGGATCATGCCCAATCTCTATGATTATATCTTCTAAGGACCTGATTCTGTTGTCCTTTGCTTGAGAGGATGCTCTCTCCAACTCAAGTTGGGCAGCCGTATTATTAAGGCTATTTTCTAGCCTATAATTATCCAATGTCTTGTCTGCCAAGGAGGCATACACCATCTCACCCGTTTGCTTATGTAATTCAATTTTGTCCATCAGGTGGATGTCCTTGGCAAGGACCTCAAGATTGGTCCTTATATAATCTGCAGGGGACTGGGGCTGTGCTATGGCTGGCAAAAAATGGCTCATGATCATTTTGCCTTCACTAACATCATATGAAGACATCAGTCTTTGCTGGTTAGTGGGAGCCATTTTCAACAAATGATTGTATAGTTGTATCTTTATTGGCTCATTCCTCCTCTTTATGTCAATGAACTGCTATTTGATGCTCAGTTCACCTTCTCTCTGCTGGCTTGAGGAGCTGACTTCTCCTCCCACTGTTCTGTCCTGTTCCTATTGAAAGGAACTTGCGGATGCTTCCCTGCTAGGTGGGCCCATGCCCAAAGTCTGTCCCATTGGCATTTCCTCCTCTGAGAAAGGATTCATTCTTTGTCTTTTCTCCCCATACGTTGTCGATGTTGTAAGGGGAGTCTCTCTGTCTCTTTTTCTACTTATATCCTCCTTTTGTGGAGTTTGGAGGATTGATGCTTCAGCTGATGTTTCCTACCTTGGAGGCACAGTTTGTTGTGGCTGTTGCTCAGTGGATTTTGGGGCTTCCACTGTCTGCTCTTGCTGTACAGGCTACTCCTATCTTTGTTCTTCTTGTTGTTGCTGCTGCTGTTGTTGATGTACTTCCTGCTGCTGCACTTCTTCTTGCTGTTCCACCTCTTTTTCTGTTTGCTCTTCAGTCATGGGAGGTGGCTGCTCCTGCTCCACCTGCTTTTCTTTGCCTTTGCTGGATGTCTGTTGAGTGTCCATGGCAGCTTGCTGATGTGTTGTTGAAGAAGAGGCAGCTGCTCCAAGTTGCCTTTGATAAGAGAAGGAAACCTGTCCACAAGTTTCCAAGTCAGCCTCTTTTTGCATATTGCTAGCCTCTGTTTCTAGCATCTGCTCTCTAGTAATTGGCTCTTCTAGAGTGCCCTCTTTCCAGCTCAAGGAATTGGCATACTGCTCAATATGAGGCTGCTTTAGATGTGCATAGTTACCCAATTTGTATTTTATCCTCCTGAGGGAAATAAAATGATTAGGGTCATAAGGTGTCAATTTAAAACTGGTTTGCAATTTGAGGCCCTCTAGGATCATATCTGCCTCCTTCCATCCCTCCTCTCTTTTTTTGTATAGAAAAGGGCCTAGCTGGCTCCTTACCTTCAGCTACACCTTCTTGTTCTTACTTTGGAAATGGAAGCAGTCGGCATTTCCAAACTGCCTGAAGTATTCTAGGGCAAAAAGTCTCATAGGGACATACCTTGGCAGCCTATAAGGGTCCAACTCACAGCCATATACTCTGATTACTGTGTGGTGTTGGTAAAAATACCAATCACCAATGCTGTAGGATTTGGAGAGATGGAGAACTCTCTGCATGTCATCGGTCAACCTTGGAGGAGGGACACCATACAGCAATGTCATAGCTGGGTGAATGAACAGGTCTATGAATTCACAGTATGTGTATGGTGATTTAGAAATATCATGAAAAACTGAAGTCCAAAACACAACTGACCTTGGACTCCCCTGGGCATTAAGTTTCTTGAGGGGAATGGAGAAACTGTCTGGTTGATAAAATAAGAACAGATGGTAAATGTATGAGGTGTATCTGAACACCCTTTCCCTTTGTAGATTCATTAGCTGTTCATGGATCTTTTCTGCAATATATGTGGCATAGTCATAGTGTACAGCTGGAGGTTTCCAGGAGAGAATATGGACATCATTGCCATTATAGTGTCATCAACATCCTCAATTCCCCTGTACGCCAGGATGTTGCTGATCAAATCCACCAGCATTCTGCCCAAGTCATTCAGGTAGTGATATCCAATAGGAGGAGTTCTCATAGTTTCAGAGCTTGGCTGTATGAATAACTGATTAATTTTGATGATCTGGGCACTTGACAAATTACTCCCCTTCTTCACTAAGTCCAGCATAGAGAGAGGAGTCAATGGCCTTGCAGTGTGGAAATGCAGCATCTCATTTATGGTTTCTGGGGTGATATGGAACAAGATTGAGCCTGTAGGACTGAAAATAGCTCTTTGGCATGGATCATAGCATTCCTGGCATCTGTGGATCAAGTCTGGAAGGGCATTGACTTGAGGGAGGTTGTAAATGGGCAAATTTGAGTCCCAAATCCCTAAAATATCAGCTCCACCAAGGTGTTGGGCCTTCAATTCATTTAGCATGTGAATATTAAATTTAGAAACCATTGGGAACCAGTCTATCATCTGATAATCTACATCTCCCAGGGCTTTCCATTCTAACTCCCTTTGAGGGGCATTCAGAGGCTGGATATTCAGGGCTATTGGTGTTTCCATGGCTAGTAAGGCTTCTGAATTGTATGTAAACTGTTTTGAGTGAGCAAAACAACGCAGAGGAGTTTCTTTACAATGTAAATGTGAATTGTAGGGAACAGAGGGCGAATTGAGCAAACAACAATTGAAATACCGTTTATAGGACTGATTAAAACAGTAGCAGGACTGACAAGAGTGTTTCTATGGTGAATTTGTGTAATTGAGGTTTCTAGTTCACGACTGCGCGAACTACCTGTGAATTCAGGTCAATTTTGTCAAATGCAGGCTTGGCAGAAGGTTTATTGCCTCGCCAGTTGGAAATGGGTGCAGGTCACTGGATGCTTGATGGTAATTTCAGTGCTTTACACTCTCTTAAACAATTTGCTTGTAGAAATATGGATAAAACCAGGTGCAGGGAACGATTTAGAGAAATACCTTGCGAATTGCCGATAACAGTTGCAAATGCAGGTACGACGGAGGCACCCACGGTTTCAGAGTTGAGTTGTGCAGGTTGGCGCTGATTTGGTCGTGAAATGCATGTAGGAATAACAATAGTTGCTTTTGCAAAAAGTGGAAAAAACACGAGTTTTTGGCAAAAATATGGATTTTTGGCATATTGGCGCATTTTTGGGATGACATCAGCATGATGTCATCAGGTGGGGTCAAGGTCGGATGACGTCAGCATGATGTCACCGGGTGATGTGGCAAGCTGTGATTGGTCCATAGGGATAATGAGGTGGCAAACATATCAGCGCAGGGGCGGACAAGAGTACTGACGCGACGGCGGGGTGGCACTGACGTGGGTGTTGGTATCATCCTAAGACCCTTTTTCCTTCCCAATTTCACATCATTTATCCATACATTTTCATCATTTATCCCTCAAAATCCTTGAATATTGATTATTAATTGTTCTATAGTTATTAAATTGCATAAGAATTAATTTAGGGGTTTTATGTTCCAGAATTAGAGGTTTTTGATGACTTGACTACAGGAAGTACCCACAACCTGTAATGAGTTTACCGTTTGACATGTGGCGCAGCAGAGGAGCGAGAACGAAAAGCATGGGCGAAAAGTGGAATGTCCAAGGATGGACAAACACCTATCTTCCATCCAAATCGAGCCTCCTATGCATGCGGTCAACTTCAGTCAAAGCAGGGTACTCTGGCGCATAAAAGCAGCAACAACATTGTTCTATTTTCATTTTGATTTTTGAAACTTATGGTATGGAAACATTTTCCAAAAAGCTATGTAAAAACGCGGCAACAGCACTATGTACATTCACTGCATCGATGACATGGCTGTATGTACGCATGTGTAAATACAGTTAGTTCAATGTTTTGAAGGTTAATTAATCAGTTGTTGAAACATTTGCTCAGAACAGAGTTTAGTTAATACACAGAACCGGTTACAGTCCCAACGTGTGTTCACTCTTTTGCATTGGTTGATTGCTGAACGGTGGTAGTCAGTATACCCTTAGGCGCGGACGGGCCCTGCGTCCTTTGTTTGGTATTCTGCTCTTCGTTTTGTTACATTTCATTTCAGTTTCTATATATATATGTTCGCACAACGTTGTATTAGTTTCAATCTATATGCTTACACGGCGTTGTATTGGTTTCGATTTATGTATCACACAGGTTGCATCATAGTTTCGATTTACATAACTATTGATTCCCATAGCATATACGCTGCAGTCATCTGAGCTTTTGATTCCTTTATGTTTTGAGTTTCATTACATGTATATGGTGTGCGCATCCGAAGGGTTTATTGTTATGTTGAACGGTCAGCACTAGGATCTGGAACGAGAATCTTGTAAGGGATTTGGTCCTTGTGTGATTTACAGATGCATGCTCATAAACTCTACCTTATTTCACAGTCTATTCATGTTCTTTTTATATAGTTTCATAGTGTAAATATCTTGCATGCTGTGTGTGTTTACTAAGCAAAGGTTTTCTGAGTGATACCTCTGTAAGGGGGTTAGAATCATTGCCCCAATCATACACAGTCTTTAGATTCACAGTTTGCTTTGATAGATGCATGTCATAACCAGCATTGTAGTCAGATACATCAGTAGGGTAATCTAGGTGTGTGAAGGATAGGCTGCATATCACGGTCTTCCGTAAAGAAGCCTTGCAATTTACCTCATAATCACCTGGGCGGTAATTCTTTATGTCTATATATTTTAGACCACGCCTCTAAGCTTACGCACCTCGGTCGATATTAAATATAGAGTCTAGTCTAGCACCCTAGCTGGAACCACTACATTTTGGCGCCGTTGCCGGGGAGGCGTACGTGAAGAATTCAAACAAAAAGAAAAAAATTTCAATACACAAAAACAACCAAAAACACAGTTAGAATCATGTTCATATATGCCTAGACTTAGGGACAATCAAGGGAGATTTGTGAAAACCCCCCACCATCTAAACACTAATCCATCATCATCAGGAGCAGACTCAACACCAACTCAGGAGGATATTCAAACATTAGCTGAGAAATTTTATTCAGGACAGCACATTACTCTTGCTGAGAGAGAAATTCTATTTGCACATAAATCACAGCAGCAACCTTTTCCTAAATCCTCTACCCAAGGGAAAAGTAGCACCATTACCAAAAAATATTCCTTTCTCTCTTTTCCACCAAGAGACACTAAGAGACCAAGCAAAATGGCTGAGGAGGGATCTGGATCAGTTCCCCATCAAGAGGAAGAGGAATCCACTTTTAAATTCCCTATACAAGAACCACAGGAGGATGAGGAAATTAAAATGAAAAATATACCCCCATCCGTGTTACCCAATTTCTATGGTATGGCATCAGAGGATCCGGACTCATTCTTATTTGAGTTTGACATTGTGTGTCGCACTTATGGTTATACAGATGATGCTCACAGACTGAGATTGTTTCAAGCCACATTAAAGGCAGCAGCCTTGAAATGGTTTATGGGGCTAGGGGAACATGCCATAGTAGATTGGGATGGCATGAGGAGGATATTTCTGAGGAAATATCAGCCTTATTGCAGATCCAAAGACTCTAAAGATGACATCTTTAGAATGAGTCTGCAGGAGGATGAAACCTTAGAAGAATATCTAGAACGGTTTGTTTATAACTTGCAAAAATCTAAACACCGAACAATGCCTCCTGATCTAGTTCGCACAATCTTTTTGAAAGGTATTAGGGAAGAATACATGGATGATCTCAACTTAATGGGCAAAGGTGATATCTCTGCCCTACCCTTTGAAGAAATAGCTGAACTGTGTGAAAAATATTCAAGAAGTAAAGCCAAAATGGGAAAGAGGACCTTGTCATCTAGGGTCATAAAAACGGCCTCTGTCAGTGTCACTCGGGCTGAAATTGGTAATCTTTTAGAAGAGTTCAAAACAGATTTGTTGAGTACTCTAGGAAACCAAATTGATACCTTAAAAGCCAAAAAGAAACAAGAGGAAGAAGACAATATAATGGCTATTTTCTGCCCCAAGTGTCGTAAGAAGCATGCATTAAAAGACTGTCCTCTAGACAATATACAAGTATGTGCTTTCTGTACTGAGCATCATGATATATTTAACTGTCCTAAAGTTAAAATTGTGCAGAACTGTAACATGGCAGCCAGCACAGAGATGGAGAACGTGTACTACATGGGTGCAAAGCGACCATGGAAGCCAAGGCAAGCACCCCAAGGTATGTTTCCTAATCAAAATATGCAATTTCCTATCAATGATCAGATGTATGCACAAAACTCATGGAATATACCTATGCCATGGTAGCATGGAAACCAGTCACAAAATCAATGGAGACCATCTCAACAGTATCCCCAATCCTACCATCAGTATCCTCAATCATACCCACCTTACTCACAGCCATATCAGCAGTACCAACAGCCATATCCATCACATTTACAGCCATATCAGCAACACCCTCAGCCAGTTGTTTATCAGCCCCAACCTTCTCAACAAACTCTGCCTGCTCCTCCACAAATAAATGTCCCACAACTTCAATTTCCAACTAATTCACCACCTCCCAGACCCACACAAATACCTGCTCAAACTGTCCCAAATCCGAACAATAGATCAGAGAGGCCAGCTTATAATGTAGAGGAAGGAACTTCCTACTCCACACTGCCTTTACAAAACATTAACCTGAGGTCTGGTAGGGTCCTCCAAAAGGATTCTCCAATAACAGATCAGCAAGGAGAAAACTTAGAAAAAGAAAATGAAATGACAACTCAAATACAACCAAGCAGTGAAATCAGAGACAAACAAATGCAGTCACTGCAACCACCTTTTCCGGACTGTTTGGTCCAAGTCAAACCACCATTGCCTCCACCACAATTTGATGTCTTGGATGAACTTAAAAATGTCTACATAAAAATCCCTTTGCTGCAAGCTATAAAGGACATTCCTATTTACACCAAAGCCATCAAAGATATGTGTCTAAAGAAACCTGCTAGGAAGAGGATTGATCCTCAGACCATTCATGTTCTAGGAAATTTAGCAGGCCTTATGACCAATACCATCTCCATGGAGAAGTATGTTGATCCGGGCATTCCAAAAGTGACCACCATCATTAACAACATACGGATCCCAAACACTTTGATAGATCTTGGAGCTGCAATTAATGTCATGACCCTTGAAACTATGAGAACACTCCAGCTTGTGAATTTGCAACATACCACAATTGTTCTTGAACTAGCTGATAGGTCCAAAGTCATTCCTGAGGGGATTTTGGAAGATATCATTGTTTCACTGGACTCTTGGGAGTATCCGGTGGATTTCCTAGTCCTTCAACCCAAATCCAATCTAGGAGGACATCCTATCATTCTAGGCAGACCATGGTTAGCGACTGCTGATGCATTTATTGGATGCCGATCATGTAACATGATTATCTCTAGAGGGACCGAAAGGAAACAACTCACCCTCTATCCATCGGCACAATCACCTGCAGTCACACATAACTTGTGGCTTGATGACAAATTTAATGACAAAGAGGAGGTACAATCTGTTTTTAGCATTGACCAGATCTATGATTTCCATGAAGATAATACTGATTTGGTAGAATTATTTCTCTCACAGCCTGATATATCTGAAAACTTGAGAAATGAACAGTATAACGCTGCAGATGTACTTCTAGCTCAAAACTTTCAAGAAACATGCACTATCCACTCCTTGCAATCTACATTTCATGACATCTTTCCTGTTCAATCCATCACCAATACTCAGAGTCAAGTCATAGAGATCAGTCCAGGCAAAACTTTAAACATAGGCAACCACCTTGACTCATCTCAACAAGACAAATTGATTAGACTCTTGACAAAGTACCAAAAAGCCTTTGCATGGGATTACACTGACATGCATGGGATTCACCCCGACACATGCACTCACCACATTTACACTGATAGCACCATTAAACCGGTGAGGAAACCACAACGAAGAATGAACCCCATGCTCCAAGACATTGTCAGAGAAGAGTTGCAAAAACTCTTGAGAGTCAACTTTATATATCCTATTTCTGACAGTCAGTGGGTATCCCCATTGGTTATTGTGCCTAAGAATAATGGCAAGTGGCGTATCTGTGTTGACTACAGACAGCTGAACAAAGCCACACTCAAGGACTACTTCCCACTGCCATTCATTGACCAAGTGTTATACACTCTAGCCGGCAAATCATCCTTTTCCTTTCTTGACGGTTTCAGTGGCTACAACCAGATCCGGATTGCCTCTGAAGACCAGGACAAAACCACCTTCACCTGTCCTTGGGGCACCTATGCCTACAATGTTTTGCCATTTGGACTTTGTAATGCTCCAGCTACATTTCAGCGAGCTGTGTTAGCTATCTTTGCTGATTCGATTCATGATTGTGTTGAAGTGTATATGGATGATTTTTCAGTATATGGCAATTCTTTTGAACATGCATTAGAAAATCTAGAAAGAGTTTTGAAAAGGTGTATTGAAGCTAACCTGTCCCTCAGCAACGAAAAGTGCTTCATGATGCTAAATGAAGGGATAGTGTTGGGCCATTATATCTCTTTTCAAGGCATCCAGGTTGACCCAGCCAAGATACAAATTATTGCCGATTTGCCTATTCCACAGAACCAGAGAGAGGTAAGAATTTTTCTTGGGTATGCTAGCTATTACCGCAGATTCATTGAACATTTTAGCAAGATAGCCTTACCTTTGTTTAAACTTCTTGCCAAAGATGTACTTTTTAATTGGACTGAGAACTGCCAACATGCATTTGAACAACTTAAGAAGAAGCTATCTATTGCACCAGTCCTGAGAGGGCCTAATTGGAGTTTACCATTTCATATTTTTACCGATGCATCTGACACTGCCATAGGTGCATGCTTAGGCCAAAAAGAAGAATCTTGTACATATGCAATTTATTTCATTAGTAAAAATCTCACACCTGCCGAGCTTAACTATACAGTTACAGAAAAGGAAACACTTGCCATCATTTATGCTGTGAACAAATTTCGCCATTACATAACTGGTTATGAAGTCTTTGTACATACTGATCACTCTGCCATTCGACATCTCATGAATAAACCAATAACTAGTGGCAGAGTTACCATATGGTTACTATTGTTGCAGGAATTTAACATCACAGTGCTAGATAGACCAGGCAAAGAAAACCAGGTGGCAGATTTCCTCTCTAGACTGCAAAATCCAGGTGAGATTGTTCCTGTTGAGGACTCTTTTCCGGATGAGCACTTATTCGCAATTTCCATAGTAACTCCTTGGTTTGCTGATTTAGCTAATTACTTGTCTACAGGTAGGACACCTCCACATTTCACTGCAAAGGAAAGGAAAAGACTGATCAAACAAAGTGTTAGATATTCATGGCTCAATGGCGATCTCTTTTACACTGGTTTTGATATGATCATTAGGAGATGTGTCCGAAATGATGAGGTAATTGACATTTTAAAATCTTGCCATGATGAACCGTGTGGTGGGCATTTTGCAGCGAAGCGGACAGCCTTCAAAGTTCTTACTCTTGGATACTATTGGCCATCCATTTTCAAGGATGCCAAGAAGTATGTAAAGAGTTGTGACAGCTGCCAAAGGATGGGCAGACCCACAACTACGGATCAGATGCCCCTTCAGCCCCAAGTTCACTTAGAACCATTTGATAAGTGGGCTCTGGACTTCATAGGACCAATCAACCCAGCCTCTAATGGTAAGAAGTACATCTTAGTGTGTACTGATTATGTCACAAAGTGGGTAGAAGCAAAAGCACTGGTAAGAGCAACCGAACACACAGTAGTCAATTTCCTTTTTGAGGAGATCTTTGTGAGGTATGGAGTGCCAAGAGAAATTGTCACTGATCAAGGTACCCAATTCACCTCCCAGCTCATGAAGGATATCACAGACAAGTACCAAATAAAGCATAGGAAAAGTACCCCCTACCATCCACAGGCCAATGGGCAGGTGGAATCAACCAACAAAACTCTGGAGGGGATCATTACCAAAACTGTTGCAATGAACCACAAAAACTGGGAGGAAAAGCTCAAGGAGGCACTCTGGGCTTACCGGATTACTTGGAAAGATACCACCGGATTTACACCATACCAGTTGGTGTACGGTAAGGATGTCATGCTTCCTATTGAATTCCAAATTCACACTTTTAAATTAGCTGCAGATTTACTAATTGATTTGGATCAAGCACAGAAAGAGAGAATCCAACAGTTGAACCAGCTGGATGAGATGAGGCAACAAGCAGAACAAACCACCACCCTCATGCAAAAGCACAGGAAGCAATGGCATGATTCACACATTAAGAAGAAGCACTTCAAAGAAGGTGACTGGGCTCTGCTTTTTGATTCAAAATTCAAGGATCATAAAGCTAAGTTCACCACCCATTGGATGGGCCCTTATGAAATCGTTCAGGCTTATGACAATGGTTCAGTAAAACTCTAAACTATTGATGGCAAAGGTCATTATTTCACAGTCAATGGTCATCGCCTGAAGTTGTACAACAAGCCCATCAGCAAGCAAGATTTTCTCAATACATTATCTCAGCAAGAAGAGGTTGAGGTACTGCAGCCCTCAGCTGCAGTATCACTGCCTTAGTTTCATTTTCTTTCAATTTCAAAATCAAGAAAAAAAATAAAAACAAAAAAAACAAAAATAATAAAAAAAAAAAAAAAAAAACAAAAAAAACAAAAAAAATTATTAAATAAAACAAAAACTCAAAACAAAATAATAATGGGTTAGATGTGAAAACCAGTATCTGGCACAATCTAACCCCGAATTCCTACCTGAAAACCAATTTATTGGCGGGTATGAATTCTATTTCTGTTGTTTATTGTTTCATTTCTCAATTGCATCATGACTTGAGGACAAGTCAAACTTTCAGTCGGGGAGAGGGAGACATCTGTTCAGTTACTTTTATCTCTCCCTTGTAAATTCTTCAGATTTCTTATTCTATATTTCACTGTAAATTTCCAACAGCAGCTTGTTACCAGCATTCTAGACTTTAACAAATAAGCTGTTCTGTCATGATTTTCAGAGGGACCTGGTTATAAATAGTTTGTAGGGGGACCTGTTTTGTTCAGACACCTATGCTATCATCACCATCAGTGCAATGGGACCTGTTTAAGATATTCAGAAGGGACCTGTTTTAAGCAATTGACATCTGTTTGAGACATTCCAGCCAGCAGTAGGGACCTGTTTAAAACATTCAGTTGGGACCTGTTAAAAAAATTCTGCCAAGGGCTACTTCAACAGACTTCCACCAAGCTTTTACAAGGACTTGGCACCAACACTTCAGCAAATTGCAAGCTCAGTGAACCTGTAATAATACAAAGAGCTGCATGAACATCTTCAGTTGTTCAAGGGACCTGTATCTTTAAATCTTCCTAAGGAACCTATTGCATCTTCAGTTTTCACAAGGGACCTATTACATTTTCAGTCTTCAAAAAGGGACCTGTACATTCAAATTTTTCAAAAGGGACCTGTTATATCTTCAAAAATTTTCTCAAAGGACTTGTGTATTCAACCTCCCCCAGAGGTTCTGTCAAAAAGAACAGTCAAAAGGATTAGCAACTCAGCATGTCAAATGATCAACAGAGTAATGTATTTCTATTCTTGGGCATTTAATTTCCTAGATTAGTTTTAATGTAATTTTGGTGACTATAAGCTGTTGTAATTAATTTCAAGGACACCTTCATACATCCACTTACCACCCTTTATCCCACCAAGTTTCATCATTCCCTACATCCACCTATCCCTAACACCCATCACCAACACATATACCCTCCAGGCATACCAACATTCTCTACATGATTGAATATAATTGAAAAGGGCACGTGGTGAGCTGTGTGTTTGTTTAAAAAAAAATACAAAGGATGAGATAGAAGCGGCCTATATATATTCTTTACTCCATACAGTCAAATTATAACAAACGGCCTATATGTTTTACACCACACACACACCCGAATTATAACCTCGCCATCCAACATTGCTACCCAGCATTATAGCGCAGCACTTTCGGTACGCTCTCAGCGTCCTTATGCTAATATGCATACAAGCGTACAGCCCTCTGTTTTTAAATTGTGTGATTACATTGTAAGGCGAGTACAGGGTATTTTACATCCTCGGTTCCCATAACTTACAAAGCGAAAGTTTGAAGCAAGGAACGCGAGGAGATTGTCATCATATGGGTAGAGTTACAACGTAAAGGAGTGAAGCAAGGAACGCCAAGGCGATTGTTACCATTTGAGCGGGGTTACAAAGTGAAAATTTGAACAAAAAGCGCAGAGGAAAGTATCACTGTTTGGGGTCGGTTTACACAGTGAAACCGGTGAGTGCCGAAAAGGGAAGCATCACCATTCTACTTCTAACACCCACAGCAGTCGTATCGACCAGCTAAGCAACATAATTGAAGATTGAAGGAAGCTACATATACCAGGTAACCGACTTGACATCTCTGTGTTTAAATTCTAAAAGTGTAGACAGAGAAGGGTTAGAGGTATAACCCTCTGCCATCACCATGACTAATAGAGTTGAACCTAGTACATTCGATAGCTCACAGTACCATGAAGACTGTATTGAGATTCTTAGAGAAGCACAGTGGCTACCTTTTCTAGAAAAATTCCATGGGAGTAATGAAGAAGTCACAAAACAATTTGCCTTTACTTTTAATGGGGAAAAGGCCCTAATAGGCAACTTCTCCTTCAGAATCTCAGAGGATACCATAGCTCAGGCAATTGGACTCAGCCCTGAGGGAGAAAAGTACTTTAAAACTAAACAATTCAAGGAGAAATCATGGACACAGTTCATGTCCAGCTCTAGAGTTTCCTCAGTAAACTGGAAAAAGGGAGTTCCAAGAAGCTGGTTAGTTCATCCTTGGGATGAAATGGTCTACATTATCCAAAAGTTTATAACATGTGAAGGTAGATACAACATTGTTTATCTCTATCACATCAAGCTACTCCTCCATCTAAAGAAACAATGTGTAATCAGTGTGCCATATTTTTTGTTGCAAAGTTTAACAAAGATGGCCAAAACTATCCAGAAACAAAAAGGGAATGAGGAAAAAAGTCTATACCATTTTGGCCTGATTAAAATCCTCATTGAACATGAGTTGCAGAAGCGAGGGAAGCCATGGAAAGAGTTCCTAGCTGTCAACCAGATCAGAGATGAGGAGGAAAAAGAAGAGCTGCAAGAAGATTCTGGGTTTATGAAGGATATAGATGAGGAAATTCCAATGTCCAAGGCCAGCAGAGCACCTCAGCCTGAGGGCAGCATAAGGACCAGAAACATGCAAAAAGAGGATGTCAAGAGAGTTGAGAAAGACAAAATCTTCACCACCTACTCCCGAAGATCAAGGAGGACATCAAAAACTCAGCTGCAAGAAGACCAATTTGAATCTCCTGCCCCTGCCCATTTGGATGTTGAAAGTGGTGGTCATTCACCACCAGCACCAGAAGTTGACATAGAGGTGGAAAGCCATAACCAGCAGGAGAAATGTTCACCACCTCCTACCAAGAGACAGAAGAAGTTAGAAAAGCAAATTGAGGAATTGAAAGAAGAGCTCATGGAAGCTAACATGTTGGAAAAGGTTATCAAAAGAGAAAATGAACTGCTCAGGGCACAAAGCAAAGAAGTACAGAAGACAAATGAAAAGCTAAAGGAAAGGATCAGTGAGTTAGAGACTGAGCAATCTGAGATTTCCAACTGGGCCACTAAGTGGTACAACCAGAAAAAGGCTCTTAAAGAGAAATATAAAAAGCTGAAGCAAGAGCTCAAGGGACAGAAGGATCAACGGGTGGAGAAGAATGTAGATACCCTGCTCAAGGCAGCAGAGATCCATGCAGGCACAGAGTTCAAAGGGAGTACCTCTGGGGTAGCATGAGGACATGCTAAGTCCTTAAGTCGGGGAGAGATGTTGGTATCATCCTAAGACCCTTTTTCCTTCCCAGTTTCACATCATTTATCCATACATTTTCATCATTTATCCCTCAAAATCCTTGAATATTGATTATTAATTGTTCTATAGTTATTAAATTGTATAAGAATTAATTTAGGGGTTTTATGTTCCAGAATTAGAGGTTTTTGATGACTTGACTACAGGAAGTACCCACAACCTGTAATGAGTTTACCGTTTGACATGTGGCGCAGCGGAGGAGCGAAAACGAAAAGCATGGGTGAAAAGTGGAATGTCCATGGATGGACAAACACCTATCTTCGATCCAAATCGAGCCTCCTATGCATGCGGTCAACTTCAGTCAAAGCAGGGTACTCTGGCGCATAAAAGCAGCAACAACATTGTTCTATTTTCATTTTGATTTTTGAAACTTATGGTATGGAAACATTTTGCAAAAAGCTATGTAAAAACGCGGCAACAGCACTATGTACATTCACTGCATCGATGACATGGCTGTATGTACGCATGTGTAAATACAGTTAGTTCAATGTTTTGAAGGTTAATTAATCGGTTGTTGAAACATTTGCTCAGAACAGAGTTTAGTTAATACACAGAACCGGTTACAGTCCCAACGTGTGTTCACTCTTTTGCATTGGTTGATTGCTGAACGGTGGTAGTCAGTATACCCTTAGGCGCGGACGGGCCCTGCGTCCTTTGTTTGGTATACTGCTCTTCGTTTTGTTACATTTCATTTCAGTTTCTATATATATATGTTCGCACAACGTTGTATTAGTTTCAATCTATATGCTTACACAGCGTTGTATTGGTTTCGATTTATGTATCACACAGGTTGCATCATAGTTTCGATTTACATAACTGTTGATTCACATAGCATATACGCTGCAGTCATCTGAGCTTTTGATTCCTTTATGTTTTGAGTTTCATTACATGTATATGGTTTGCGCATCCGAAGGGTTTATTGTTATGTTGAATGGTCAGCACTAGGATCTGGAACGAGAATCTTGTAAGGGATTTGGTCATTGTGTGATTTACAGATGCATGCTCATAAACTCTGCATTATTTCACAGTCTATTCATGTTCTTTTTATATAGTTTCATAGTGTAAATATCTTGCATGCTGTGTGTGTTTACTAAGCAAAGGTTTTCTGAGTGATACCTTTGTAAGGGGGTTAGAATCATTGCCCCAATCATACACAGTCTTTAGATTCACAGTTTGCTTTGATCGATGCATGTCATAACCAGCATTGTAGTCAGATACATCAGTAGGGTAATCTAGGTGTGTGAAGGATAGGCTGCATATCACGGTCTTCCATAAAGAAGCCTTGCAATTTACCTCATAATCACCTGGGCGGTAATTCTTTATGTCTATATATTTTAGACCACGCCTCTAAGCTTACGCACCTCGGTCGATATTAAATATAGAGTCCAGTCTAGCACCCTAGCTGGAACCACTATAGTGGATCTGACGTGGTGATGACGTAGGCGTAGTAGGACCGGTAGTAAACCAGAAGCGGTAATGGTTTTTCTCGGACCGCCTTAGATACAGTCGCGGTTTTGTCAGAGGGCGACCCGAGAAATTGTGAGGCTGACGCGTGGCAGAGGCCTGACATCACCCTCTGACAGTTTCTCGGGTGCTAATCTTCGGACGTCGGGCCCAACCCGATATGTATATTAGCCATCCGATCAAAGGCGCCTGATCGGACGGTTGACGGGTCGCTGAATAGTGCGGACGATACGACAACGGGGAAGTAATAAAATATTATTTTCTTTTGAAAGGCGTGCCCAACGGGACTTTGGGATGTGGCGGATTTTGATGGTTTTTCAATGTATTTTCAAATAAAAATAATATCGCACTGATACTTTGGATAAAATGGAAAAAGTGTGTTTTTGTGTGCTTCTTTGCAAGTGAAGCGGGTTATGGGTAAAAGGGGTTTTTTCATAAGGTTTTTCTTAGCAAATAAAGGGTTTAATGGGTCAAATGGATTCAGAAGGGGGAAGGGGAAAAAGGCTTAGGTTTCTCAAACTGACCAGCTGTCAATTTGATCCCTGACAGAGAACATATGGCTATAATGCCAAGGGGAGGGATATTTATACAATGCTTGGGGGTTTATACACCATAGTGTTATAATAGTAGGGAAAGGGTAACATAGGGGAATTACATAAATAGATGTTAGGGGTTAATATAGATGAAAAGGGTGGATGGGGAGTGATATCACTAAGTTTATTTGAAAATCACTTAGCTTTAGGGAGTAGATCAAAATAAAAAGAATTTTAGACAAGAAATGTGGCTTTTAAAGGACTAAGAACCACCATAAAACCACCAATTCTTCCATGAATCTCAACTGATGAGGGGATGTTAGTAATGAATGGAAAAGGGGAAAATTGGGAAGTTAGACATGCTTCTTTGCTTTGCTGCAAGCTGATAGAGAAGAAGACCTTCTCAATCCATTGATTTTGCTTTGTGAAATAGGTTAGCACACCTTCAATTGTAAGGAATGACACTTCTGCAACCCCGTCTGCCTACCCATCTATTTGCCTAGCATTTTTTGTTTCTTTTTGGAGGGTGCACTTAGACTTGCAGACCCTTATTTGCCTTTTCTTTTCTCTGGCTTTTTCCTTTTGACTTTCTATCTAATGCTACCCTTATTGCTTCCAAGGTCCCAGATTAAGCAGTTGGGAGCCTTACTTCTCTACCTAAGCTACTTGTCTGCCAAGATTAAACAGTTTGGACAGACTTCTTTCTCTATTCTACCACTGAAAATTTAAAACATGGCATGATCCAGATTAGGCTGTTGGACCATCCGTCAAAATTGAGTCCCCCTCAAGCTATATACACACCTTGTCTCCTCATGGAAATATGGGATCTTTGCATCATCAAAGCAGAGCATATTTGGACCTTTCTTTGCCAATCATGAAATATGAAACCTATTGGTATTGGTAGCTAACATCTATCTACGTACTTGCTGCAATATGTGCCTGTCAGCAGTTTCGTGGCATGTGTTCAACATGGATACCTTCAAAGACTATTGTGAACATATCTTGCAAGTTTCTCTTATATTACAGCTATCGAGGATTCATGGCTATAATATTTTACAATTTCATCACCCCTTTTTACACGATGACCATTGAACAATATCAACCCTACATGTCCCAGGCAGCAATGGAGGTGTTGTTGAACATTGCAGATTGGTACGCCTCACCTGAGGGAACCTTCATCAATATGTACAACGTGAAGAAAGCTCTACAAATATTGTATACCACATCTCGAAAAGGTTGTTAGCTAGATTGCACAGTGTTATCACTCAGGTTGTCCCTTGGTTCCTTAAGGGATACGACCGAGGTAAGCACAAACCAATCTTTGGGTTGTAGGTCCTAGCCTACCTGCAGTTAGAGAGGGCTCTCTCTTTATGATTTAACTTTGTTTTGGGTTGATTTTAGGCTAGTTATGGTGTACAAGGGTTTTGTTTTGATTTTGGTGGGAAGGAGATGTTTTCAAGTAGAGTTGGGATGCATAGTGTGAGAAGTTCAAACCATTGGGCATGGAGTCATGGATTAGGGATTGTTGTTGCGTTTTGTTGGTCACAAGAGGAATATAGAGCAGGATAGCTACACATAGAAAAATATCAGGCTGGAATAAAGATGGAATGAAGGTCAGCGATGAAAGTCAACTAAGAATCTTTCATTAGCTAACAGAGAGGGAAGGTGGATGAAAGTTTGTCTAGGAGCAGTCAAGAATTCCTAAAAGACAGTCATATGTGAAAGAAACAAGGTAAGCATGATCATTTAAGTATGCATATTCATAACCATTTCCGAAGAAAACATATAAAAATAACAAGAACTGAGCATAGGGTGCAGTCAAGCAAAACCTAAGCTAATCTTTTTTCTTGCTATTTAGATGGTAACACAATGGTGCATAAACATATGAAAACTGTAAACAGAGGTAGGAAAACTTATTGAGCCATGTAGTAGCACAGGAATTCCATAGTCACTCTTTAACCATTAATAACACAACAGTCAATTCTTCATCCAAAGCATTCCAGCAGTCTTTGATTACAGAGCTTCTCAAAAATACAGTACAACTCCAGAATGAGGAATATCAACCAACCAACCTGAAATACGTTCTATGGGGAGGTATATATACAAAAACAAGATACAAAATATCTAGGTGATGACTCCTCAAGCAATAAATTATATCACCAACTCCTGTCAGGGAGTAAATGAAGCATTAAACACTGCAATTAATATTGGCTTGCTAGCTACCCATTCTGTCAGAAAACTTTGACTTTTTGGACTGAATGAGTCAGCTGCCTGCTGCGCATTTAATTTTCTTTTTTTGGGCCTGCTGCTGGTACACTGCCTATTGCTGTCTGGGTCTTCATCCTGTGTGCTCGGCTTCTTAACATTTGATGAGTTGTAGCTATCATTTCAATTTTGCTTTATGCTGATTTACCTTTGACAGGTGCATCATGCCATCTGTATATGCTGAACTGTAGCTTGATCAAAAAAGAATTAATAAACAAAATCACCTGAGCAATGTCTCTGTCATCCCGTTCCACCAATCCTCTGTAGGTAGCTGATTCCTTTGTATCTTTATCAGTGTTTCCTCAGCTTCTGTGCATCTATGGAAAGTGGGCTGGAATTGGAACAGGTGGTTTATCTCATGAGCAATGTAGAATAGATTTTCCAATTTATCGAAGACACTCTATCTTGATGGAGGCCCTATATCTTCTGAAGTACTTAGGGAAGTTGTGATTTGGTTGGCAGCAAAAATATTCACTCTGTTGGCATAAAGGTCATGTGACAGCAGTCTTCCAGCACTGGTTAATAAACTTGGTAGCCCTCTGCTATGTAATGCCATGATCTTTGTCTGAAACTCATCCACCTCTGTTTGCATTTCTTGGCATTTTCTGTCCAATGCCTGCACAAAATTCCTGAGGGTTAACACCTTTTTCATTAGCAAAATAGTTTCAGTCCTGTTACTGATTCCTAATGTTGCCAGCTGCCCTTTGGTGCGAGTATTCAAAAATTGGATCATTCTATTTTCTTGCTCGGGCATATTTCTCAAAGATGCTCTAGCCTTTTGGTTTTCAAATTGAGCCAAGTTTATCAAATCCATTTGCTCATGAATGGTTTCAATGGATTGCCATTGGTCTGTAATCGATTGGCCAATTTTGGCCCACAAAATTTTCTTGATATTTGTTAGAGTCCTGTCAAAAGTGAGCTCTTTCTCCAGCTCCTTTATTCTTCCTTCCAAGGCTTTGAATTCTCTTGTCTTCTCAGCTACATCCTGGTTTGATTTGTCATATTTTCCCTCAATTGTAGCCAGCCTTTCCTTGGTTTCTCTCAGTTCTGTCATTTGCAATTCTAGAGCTTCTATTTCCTTCATCATATTGTCCATTTTCAAGCTAGTGCCTTGCTATGTAGGTGCTGAAGTAGTGGCTGAAATTGGTACTGAACATGAAGTGCCTGCTTCTGATGTTGTAACAGTGGGAGGGACTGTTGTGGTGGCTGTGGGAGGAGCAGCTGTAAGAATCTAAGCTGTTTGAATTGGCTGAGAGGCCAACTCTCCCTGTATTCCCTGTAATGATGCCTCCAAGGCACTCTCTGTCTCTATCAACCTTCTATGTAAGGTTGTAAGCAAAGCTACCACATCCTGCTTCTCTTTCTGTTGTGCCAGTTCTGTAGCTTGAGGATGCAATGTGGGTGAGAGTCTAATTTGTCTTCTTAGGGTAGCCATATCTTCATCCTTCTTTTTTATCAAAGCTTGTACCCCCTTCGAATCAGAGGGATCATGTCCCAATTCTATGATAATCTCCTCCAAGGACTTGATTCTATTGTCCTTGGCCTGTGACGAAGCTTTCTCCAACTCAAGTTGGGCAACAGTGTTGTGCAAAGAGTTTTGCAATCTATGGGCAAACAATGTCTTATCTGCTAGAGTAGCATATACCATCTCCCCAGTCTGCTTGTGCAATTCAATCTTGTCCATCGGATGGATATCCTTGGCGAACACTTCCAGATTAGTTCTAATATAATCAGCAGCTGATTAGGGTTGCTCAGTTGTAGGTCTGAAGTGACCGAGGGTCATTCTTCCTTCCTGGATGTCATAGGCCGTCATTAGCCTTTGCTGATTGGTAGGGGCCATCCTTATTAGCTGGTTGTAAAGTTGTAGTCTCACTGGTTCATTCCTGGCTTTGATATCAGTGAATGCTTTTTTGGTATTAGAGGGTTGTTTGCCATGTTGCCTTGTGGATGTTATTTCCATTCCCTGCTGTCTCTCTTGCTCCTGCTGAAAAGAGTTGGCCGATGTCTCCATGCCTGTGGGAATTTGCTGTTCTGTGGGCCCCCCTAGAATTTACTCCTTCGGAAAAGGATTTAACCTTTGTCTCTTTTCTGCTTGCTGATCTGTAGATGTCCCTGGAGGGGTCTCTTCTTGCCTATATCTCTTCTTCGCTCTTTCCTCATTTAGAGGTGTCTGCAATACTGGAATCTCTGTCACATTTGTTTGTGCGGAAGGGTCTTGTCCTTTGCTTTGTTCATCTGTAGAAACTGGTTGATCTGCCATTGTTTCATGCTATCCCAAATCGTGCACTTGTTCTTCTGAATGCTGCATCTCTTTGCCTTTATACGTTGCTGCAGGTGAGGTACTTTCTTGGGCCGGTTGCTGGTGGGATGTGCCCAAAGAGGTACCTTCTCCAATGTACCAAGGAGCTATAAAAAACACCTGTTCACAAGATTCCAAGTCAATAGATTTTTCCAAATTCTTGATTGCTTTTTCTGTTATTTCTTCTTCAGTGAATTCTTCAACTAGAGTGCCCTTTACCCACTCTTGTTGATTAGAAAATTGCTCAATTTGAGGGATAGTGCAGTGTTCATATGCTGCAAGCCTGTATTTGATTCTTCTAAGGCTTATAAAGTGATTGGGGTCATATGGTGCCCAATAAAAGCTTGTTTTTAGCTTGAGTTTCTCCCCTAGAATCTGGTCAGCATCCTTCCATGCTTCTTCCCTCTTATTGAAAATAAAGGGACCCAATTGATTTTTGACTTTTAGTTGTGCCTTTTTGCTTTTGCCAAAGAAATGCACCATATCTGCATTGCCAAATTGCCGAAAGTATTCTAAGGAAAATAGTCTCATGGGGACATATTTGGGCAGTCGATAGGGGGCTAATTCATAGCCATAGACCCTGATTATGGTGTGGTTTTGGTAGAAATACCAGTCACCAATGCTGTAGCTTTTGAAAAGCTATAGAATCTTCTGCATCTCATCAGTGAGTCTAGGGGGAGCATTTGTTGACAACAAGCAGATAGCTGGATAGATAAACAGGTCAATGAACTCACAGTATGTGTATGGGGAGTAATTAATATGATGGAATACTGATGACCAAAATATGACTGACCTCCTCTCCCCTCTTGCATCCAACTTTTTGAGGACAACTGGGAAACTCTCAGACTGATAATACAACAGCAAATGATAGATGTATGAGGTGTATTTGAATACCCTTTCCCTTTCTAGGCTCATGAATTGCTCATGAATCTTATCAGCAATGTAGGTGGCATAATCATACTGGACAACAGGGGGCTGTCCTGGAGTGAAGATAGACATCAAGGCAAAGCTAGTACTGTCTACAATCTCACTTGTTCTGAATCCCAGGATGTAGGAGATCATATCTATGATCATTTTTCCCTCCTCAGTAAATGCAACATGGAGATAAGGAATTGTAAATCTGGAGTAACAGTCTGGGGGCATAAACAACTTAGCAATTCGATCAATCTCTGCGGGCGGCAATTTTGGTGCTTGATCTATCAGATTCTTCAGGGAAAGGGGGACCAATGGCTGAGTTGGTTTGAATTGCAACATCTCATTGATAGACTGAGGAGTAATGTAGAAGAGGACTTTACCAGCAGGGCTCATCACTGCCCTATGAACAGGGTCATAATTAGAACAACAGTGATGGATGAGGTCAGGAAAAACATTTACTGAGGGCAAATAGTACATGGGCATGTTGGACTCCCATATTCTTAATGGATCAGTCTTGTTTCTGAACTTATTCCTTATCTCACAAAAGGCTTGAAGATGAGGCTTCACTCCTTCCATATCGTCGATTTGATAATCCCTATCTACCAGTGGAAGCCATTCTAGCTGTCTATGGGGTGCATTTAGTGGAGCAACGTTAAGGGCAACTGGGGCCTCCATGTTTCGACAAAGATTGCAGTTGGATTAGGCCTGTATTTGAGCAGAAAACAGAAATCCAATAATAGTCTTTTGGGCAGGGAACTCACAGTTTCAAGTTTTGTGCAAAGCTGTTTTTGAGGAGTAAAACTTAATAAAATGAAGACTGTGCAAGGCTTTGTAATTGGTACACTAGAAAGGGAAAAAATAAAGGGCTTTAGCAACCTGTTCTTAGTGATTCTGTGGGTAAACTGGAGCTAAAATTTGAGCTGGCGGTGGCAGTTTTATCGGGGGGGGAAGATGCCAGGTTTTGCGTGCAAATTAAGTTACGTGGGGCAGAGAGGAGAGGGCCGCAGATGCCAACATGTTTCAATGTGGATTTTTAGGTGTGTTTGGCTAATTTTGTAGAGAAATCATGAAAAACAAGGTTATAGGTGCTTTTCGGGTAAATACCTGTTCACTTGGAGAAATGTTGTGGCGAATTGCTGCGGGCGGAGGCCAAACAGGTTGAATTGCAAGTCGAATAGGCCTTGGTGACTGTCAGGCATGTTGAATGTGCACTGGTCGTAAGTGGCATGCAAAAGTTTGCAACGTTCGTTTGCATAAAAAGCAAATGAAAACGATGTTTTTTTACCCCTTTTCACACAAATTTGGCCTTTTGTGGCATTTTGGCGCTTTTTTGATATGACATCAGCATGACGTCATCGGCGGGTCCCGGGTATGGCAGGGTGACGTGGCAATTGACTGGGTCGACGACGTGGCACATGACACGCGGCGGCAGTGGGCTGAAGCAAGAGTGACGTAAGAGGCGACGTGGTGCTAACGTCGGGGGCAGAGAGACAGAAGGCAGTTTGTGGTTTCATCGGACCGCCTTCTGTACGGGAGCGGTATTTGTCAGAGGGGCTCCGATGCAATTGCAGGTGGACACCTGTCTTCTGTACGATGGTAAAACCGCTAGGCTATCGGACGCTAACCATCGATCATTGGGGCAGCTCCGAAATTGGTGAGAGTCGTCGGATGCGGAGGGCCCGATCCGACGGTGGACAGAACTGCGAGCTGCGGGTACCATAATCTACGGGGCCCGCCGAATATTTAAATCATTTGTTTATATGGCGGGGTTCAAAACTTTGGGCTTGTGGGTTTTGCAGGTTATTTGTACCAGAAGCATTTAATGTTTAAATAAACATTTGAACACCCAATATTAACAAAGAGCACAAAAAGGGTAGAACATTAAGGTTTAAGGGTAAAGGGGAGTGGTTATTAATTTAACCAGAGGTTAAATTAACTCCGGTTTAGGACGCGGAAGGGTTAATAGTAGTCCTGGATGGACTATTATTCCCCTAAACTATATTTATATGGCTATACTGCCATACGGTGGGATATTTATTACATTTTTTGGAATTTTATATAGTTTTTGTACAAGAGGGGATAAGGAACTAATCTAGGGAGCTAGATAATAGGATTAGAAGTTAATATGATTTTGCGAAATGAAAATGTAAGGGGAATGATGCCAAGTTTATGATTTGAAACTTAGACATGTGATTTGAATGGGATATGGAGAAATGATTTTACACAAGAAATGTGGCTTCTTTTCATTGAAGAAAGTCAAAGCTTGACTTAGTATTTTTACAAAAATGAAGTGATAACAGGACTGGTTGGGCAGATCCCAAGGTCCTTCAGGGGTGTTAGTAAGAAACTTTGGAAGGGGGGGGGGGTGTGAAAGGAAGTTAGACATGCTTCCATAATTCTGCCATCAAACCACTGCTTTGGCATTTCTTTCAATGATGAGACAAGCTATAACTGACAATATATCAGGTGATCAAACCTTGTTTTCTACAACCTCAAACTACCTACCCAGCCTAATACACCTAACATTTTTTCTTCCTTTTGAATGGGTGCACTTAGACTTGCGGACCATGATTATCCTCTTTTCTTTGGACTGCCCTCTTATCTAAATCTATCCTTATCTCTTCCAAGGGCCCAGATTAAGCAATTGGGCTCCTTAATTTCTCTACCTAGCTACTGATCTGTCAAGCTTGAACTGTTTGGACAGATATTCATTCTCTAGTCTAGAACAAGCAATTTAAACGATGGCATGGTCCAGATTGAACTGTTGGGCCATCCATTGAACTAGCAGTGGCATTTGAGCTAGACACTTTCCTGGTCTTCCTTTGGGGTTCATTTTTATCATCTTTTCTGACCAATTTACTCTTTTTTCCCTTTGATAATTCTTTTACGGCATACCCTCTTCACATTTTTAACTTTTCACTAATGCCTTTTACAAAATATGAAACCTTTGTAGCATGAAAAGATGAACATATTTGGCACTTCCACTGTCAATCATGAAAAATGAAACCTATTGGTATAGGAACCTAACTGTGGCTCCACTTGGGGATGGCTTTTCCAAATGAAAATTCAAGAACAGCAGGTCAGATTTCCTTGTTTTTAATTCTTGCTACAGTCTGCACCTTCCTTCTGTTAGAGACCATTGATCTGAATTCTTGTAACCTATGTGAAGTACCCTTTGAGCTGCTCTGCTTGTAAAATTATAGCTCTGTATTTGCTGGTTTCTCTGAGTATTCATCATCATCTTTAGCCTTCCCAAGCACTTTTCTTTGTTTGTTATGATAGAGCCAGAATATATATCAAAAAATGGTGCAGTTCCCTGTTTTTCTTCAAAATTTGTTGTCTTTAGTTCCTTATCTAACCGCTGTAAAATAAAAGTGCTGGAATTATAGATACTTATGTACAATATATAGTGGTGTCACGCTAATTGCATGGAATCAAAGTAGTGCTTGAGCATTCGCCCATTGACTAGGCCTTCTTCAGTATTTGAGACATCCAAACTCTTCAGAAAATATGTATTATTACCTTGCACAACATGAATGACATAAGGTCCTTTCCACAAAAAATCAAATTTGCCATGTTTCCCTTTTTCTTCTCTCCTAGAATCCCATCTCAACACTTTGTTTCCTATGAAGAAATCTTCAGCCTTGGTTCTTTTGTCAAACATCTTTTTCAGCTTCTCTTGCAGTACTTGGGTTCTATGATACACTTCCTCTCTTGTTTGCTGCAAGTGAATGGTCTGATTGATCCTTCTTTGAATATCATTAGGCTCTGCTTGTATTTCTTGCAACAACTTGATTACAGGGATTCCCACAGATGAAGGGAATCTTGCCTCCATTCCATAAACTACTTCATATGGACTTGTACCAATGGATCTTTCAGTGGTCAATCTGTCTGCCCATAGTGCATTTACCAGCTTCTTGTGCCAATTCTTTTTATTCTCCTCCAAGACCTTTTTGATGATGTTGATGAGGCTTTTGTTGGAGGACTCAGCTAGGCCATTGCCTTGAGGCTAATAGGCTGTGGAATGGCCTAAGATAATATGGTACTTATGGCAAAAGTTGATCATTCTTTTGGATTTGAAAGCAGCAGCATTGTCTGTAATGATCTTTTCTGGACAGCCAAACCTTGACAAGATGTTGGTTTCTAAAAATTGCATAATGATTGAGTCATTGGCCTGCCTACATGGGATGGCTTCTATCCATTTGGTAAAGTAGTCTGTAGCAGTCAAAATCCACCTATGTTGGCCGGAGGATGAAGGGTGAATTTCACCAATCAAGTCTAGACCCCATTGCTGAAATGGTCTTTCACTTGAAATAGGTTTAAGTGGTAAAGGTAACATCTTTCTCTTGCCTTCAAAAATCTGGCACTTATGACAAGACATTACAATTTTTTTCACATCAGCAAACAATGAGGGCCAATAAAATCCAGCCCTTAGGATTTTATCAACTATTGATTTCCAGTATAAGTGTCCCCCATAGTCACCTGCATGAAATTCCTTGAGGACGTCGTCAGTTTCATCCAATGTTAGGCAATTAAGTAAAATTCCTTCATGATTTCTCCAAAACAAAGAACTGTCTATAATACAAAACTTTGATGCTTTCCTTTTCAAGAATCTCTTTTTGGTTCTGGACAACCCTGGAGGAGCTTGCAGGGTTAACAATACAAAACATATGTCAGCATACCACGGGGATTGTAAAAAGGCTTGGTTGATCTGTGGAGTCGCCATCTCTTCTTCGTTGTCAAGTTCATTGATGTCAAGGGCTTGAAAATTGGTTTTGGTCATCAGCTTGGCTATCCCTTGTCCTTTTATCAGTTTTGTAGGCTTGATTTCAATGTCATATTCTAAGATATTGGTAATCCATTTGCCCCTTTTGCCTTCAATTCCTTCTTGGGTTAAAATGTCTTTAACCACAGTATTTGGGACATAGGCAATCACATGAGAGTATAGAATGTAGATTCTGAAATCTTTGATGGCCTTTACCAGGGCATATGCTTGCTTTTCCATAATCTGATATTTTAAGGGAGCATCCCTAAGGGCTTTGCTAAAGAAGGCAATGGGCTTCTCACATCCTTGGTCATCCTTTTGTAATAGGATAGTAGCAATTGTGTGCTCAGATGCAAAGGAAAAAATGATAAAATCTCTATCAAACCTAGGACTTGTGAGGACTGGTGTATTTGTCAAAGCTATTTTGATGTCCTCAAAGGCTTGTTTGGCTTCGATGGTCCACTTGACTTTAGAATCTTTCTTCAGCATATTGTTTAATAGTCTTATGAGCTCAGCTAGATTCGGGATGAATCTTCTCAAAAAGTTAATCTTCCTTAGAAAGCCTTGTAGTTCTTTGATGTTTCTCGGATGGGGCACTTGAAGGATAGATTGAATTCTGCCCGGGTCGATCCTCATGCCATCTTTTGAGATTATATGACGTAGGAGCTTGCCTTCCTCTAGGCCAAACAGTGATTTCTTTGGATTCAAAGATATGCCATATTTTCTACGAATTAGAAACACTTGCCTTGAATGTTCTAAGTGTTCTTGGTCTGATTTTGAAAAGGCAGTGAGATCATCAAGGTAGACTACTAGGAAATCATGGATTTCTTTGGCAAAGGCTATGTCCATTGCTCTTTGAAATGTGGCCCCTGCATTTTTAAGCCCAAAAGGCATTTTGGCATATTTAAAGGTTCCCTAAGGAGTTGTAAAGGCAGTTTTGCCTTGGTCATCCGGGTGTACTAAAATCTGATTGAATCCTGAGAACCCATCTAACAGTGAAATCCTAGAGGCTC
This sequence comes from Pinus tabuliformis, assembly GCA_031772625.1. Taxonomy (NCBI): domain Eukaryota; kingdom Viridiplantae; phylum Streptophyta; class Pinopsida; order Pinales; family Pinaceae; genus Pinus; species Pinus tabuliformis. The sequence goes on from CM062811.1 coordinate 423,439,158, forward strand.
CCACTACCCTTTGTAGGATATGATCCATTTTTGGTAAGGGGTAATGGTCTTTGAGAGAGACTTTGTTTAAGTTTCTTAGGTCAACACACAGTCTGATTTCTCCGGTCTTCTTCCTAGTAGGCACTAGATTTGATATCCACTCTGAGAACCTAATTGGAGCAATGATCCCAGCTTCGTACATACGTTTAACTTCTTTTTCAATCAGGGGAAGGAGGATGGGATTCACTCTCCTAAGCTTTTGTTTAAAAGGTTTTTGATTCTCTTTCAAAGGTATAGTGTGTTGGATGACTGAGGTATCATAGGACTTGAGGTCCTCATAACCCCAAGCAAAGACATCTTGGAACTCTTTGAACAAGTCAATGTATTTCAACTTCTGATCAGCGGGTAATGCCTTGGATAGTTTTACCATTTTAGGATTTTCTATGGTTCCAATGTTACAGTCTTCAATCTCAGCATTGAGTGGTTGCATTTTTGGTTTCCTTGAGATATCATTTGAATCAAACAAATCCTCCAAAGGAGTCAAGCCTGTGGGCAGAAAATTGTCTTTTAGATCAATTACTTCAGCTTCTGCTTCAGCTATTTCATCAAAATCTGTTTGCTTCAGCTGCTGCACATTGCTGTGATCAAAAGTAGTTGGATGCAGCATCAGATTTGCTGTTTCAGCTGATATGTATTGTTCAATTTTGGGCTTTTGTTGTTGGTCTTCCACCGTGCTTGTATCAATGTTCATGTTGGAGAATTCCTCTTTCAAAGTGAGGAAGTTATTTATCTGTGTATCATTTTCAAAGATCTGCCAATTTTTGACATTATCAGGGACAGCAGGCCTATGTTTGATTTCCGCAGTGAAGTTGTGGTTGGGTTCAAAAGGTAGCTTACATGTGCTGGCAAAGGTTGCCAAGCTATGTGCATGTAGATTGAGCTTTCTGGAAATTTTATTTAACTGATATTTTGAGAAGGTGTCAAGTATTTGAATGGCTGCACCTCTATAAGCCCTCAACCTAAGATCATTTGTGAAAAATTTTCCCTTCATCTGCTGTATGATCAAATCTGAATCCCCTAAAATTGAGACTTTGGTTGCGCCTAGGTTTTTGATGAGTTTGAGACCTAACAAAAGGGCTTCATACTCGGCCATATTGTTTGTGCATCTGAAGTTTAATCTATATGCATGACCTTCAGCCTGGTCATTTTGCATGTTGTGAATCCAAACTCCTGCCCCTGCTCCTAATTTGTTTACAGATCCATCAAACTCTAAATACCATAAGGTTTCATGATCAAGGTTTGCATTGAGGGTTTTAGAACGTTGCACCATGGGTAGATTGGGTTCTTGTAAGTCATTTGATGTATCATTCTCCTTTGTTGTATCAATCATATCAATAATTTTTTGATTTTGAGCAGCAGGTTGTTCATTCAAACCCTCTGTCTGTGCTGCTACTAGTAATCTGGCATCAGTTTTGGTACACATATCAGCATTATATGAGATGAATGAGTCCATATCAGAATGTATTGAGTAGATGGGAATGTTTTGGGGTTTTTCTTGACTACTCACCACATATTTCATTAGTGTTTATCGGTATAATCTCTTTGGTTGCCCAAAGACTAAAATAGTGGCATAGGACATGTCTAGTTGCAAGGATCCTTGGAGCTTGGCCCCCCATGATCTGGATAAAAGCATGCCATATTTGGGTGGAATATCAACTACCACCACATCCATCAGAATTGTTTTGGTTGGGTATTGGACCCAGGAAACACATAAATCTTTAATTAGGCCTAGACACCTAACTTGGCTTGAATCAAATGAGAACAAATCATTGTACGGTCTTGTGATATCTAGGTCTAGTTTTTCCATCACAGATTTGGGCATTAGGTTTTGTGAGGCCCCGGAATCAAACATTGCATTGTGTAACACCTTGTCATGAATGTTTAAGCTGACATAGAAAGGTGGAACTCCTCCATTTGTTGTCTTTCTGTTAACCTCAAGACCAAACAGTAATTCAGGTTGATCATCTAGAACATTCACAACATCCCTATTGTCTGATATTTGGAGTGACCTATTGATTTGCTGTCTATACACTTCATGTTTGGCCAATTCAGAAAGAGGAACAGCTATCTTCAGCTTACTTATTTCTATTTCCAAGTTGAAGGGTTTCTCTATCTGAGTCTTTTTATTATGGGCAACGGATTTTTCCTTCTCAGCTGAATTTTCAGTGACCTTTTCTTCATCATGGGTATGATTTTGAGTTGAATTTGTTTTGAATTTATTTTCAGGAATGTTGTTTGAACTTAATTTTGAGGGGAGGGATGAGGATGGCTGATTTTTAAAGGGTTGTTCGTCTGATATATCCTCCACAGTAACTTCTCTTGGGTGTTGGTGTGTTTTATCAGAGGATTCTGGGAGAACAGCTTTGTCTTTTGCTTTCTTTGGCTGTTTAGCATCCTTTGGTTTGCTCGTTTCTGGCACATCTATGGTTCTTCTCCTTAATTTGTACTGTTTATGTACCTCATAAACTACTGCATCATAGCCTTCTCTAAAATCAAATGATTCTCCTGATTTGGTTTGAAATTGGTTGCAATTATGGGCCTCTTGATCCTCTTGTGTTAAAAAGACTTGGTGTTCACCATCCAAACCCATTAAATTGATGTGAGGGTCCTCTATTGGTTCACTAGATGTTGAGGCCTCGACATAATTTTCTTGAAAAGGAGGTCTGATGTTATGATTAGGGCTAGCCCTTCCAACATTTGGATTTTGATTCTTTCTAAACTTTGGGTTTCTAGCAGCACTTGGTTGACCTTCCCATGATGATTTTCTCTCGATGGTTTCCACTCTATCCCCAAGTCTGTCCATACCTTTGATTATTGCATCCAATTTTTGTTCAAATGCCAAAGGTTCTTCTTTAAAAGTAGTTCTTCTCTCAGCTCTTGCCCGATTTCTCTTAGCAATAAGGTTTGCCTCTACACTAACAGCTATGTTTTGCATGTCTGCTAAGGTTGGCGGGGCTCTTTCCCTGAGCTGATATGCCATATCAGAATCAAATCCATCAGGGAATTTGATTAAGGCTAAGTCAAGTGGAGGTCTAAGGTTTTGAGGAATAGCGTTATAAATATTGTTAAATCTTGCACAGTAATCTAGGACAGTTTCTTGTGGTCCTATTTTTATTGTGTCATACTCAGATAGAATGTGTAGTGGATCTTTCTTCTTTTCCCATCTGTCGAGAAATGATTGGTAAAGAGCATCCGGGTTGGCTATGGAATTGCAGCGAGCGCTCTAAACCAAGTTCTTACTTCACCTCTTAGACTTTGGACAAAGATTTTCATTCTCACACCATCATCGTCTATCTCATAATTCTCAAAGTAATCTTGCATTTTCTTTGTATGTTGTAGGGCAATATATGTACTAGTACCATCAAAATAAGTGATCTTACTTTGATAATCCTGAGGCATAGCCCCTGGATTTGCAGGGAGCTGCAAAGGGGCATATCTATTTGCCATATTGACAGTGATCAATGGGACAATAGGTAGGAATGGAACAACTGGGACAACAGGGACAGCAATGGAAATTTGTGCAGTGGATGGAGGTGTGGGGAATGTGCTTTGAGAGGTGGATGAGGAATATGGAGAGGAAGGAGCAGTGTGAGGATGAACTGAAGGTTTAACAGGGATCAGAATATAGTTTTGCTGAACTGTTTCAGGGCTTGAATCAACAAACTGTTCTTGTTCCTCTTGCTTCCTAAGGATCTTTGGGATTAAGTTAGGATTGTCAAAAGCAGTTGGAGGATCTGGGTCAGGGTTTGACCTAGTATAACGAGCTTTCCTCTTTGGAGCTAGCTTCCGAATTTGTTTTTGGTATTTTTGTATGATTTTTTTTTTTTTTGGAATTTAGCAAGTAATCAAATTTTTGGAACAGCTATCTGTAGCATAAAACTAGCATGACGATTGACTGAAGCAGCTTTTATTTACTCCTGTAGATGCAAAGCAAGAACAGTTTCAAAGGCTTCCTGGCTGACATTCAAGCTTCATCTGTAGCTTTAAGGAACAAACAGCAATTGCAACAATTCGTTCCTCCCTAGTGGAGTCGCCAATAATGTTATCACTCAGGTTGTCCCTTGGCTCCTTAAGGGATACGACCGAGGTAAGCACAAACCAATCTTTGGGCTGGAGGTCGTAGCCTACCTGTAGTCAGAGAGGGCTCTCTCTTTATGATTTAACTTTGTTTTGTGTTGATTTTAGGCTAGTTATGGTGTACAAGGGTTTTGTTTTGATTTTGGTGGGAAGGAGATGTTTTCAAGTAGAGTTGGGATGCATAGTGTGAGAAGTTCAAACCATTGGGCATGGAGTCATGGATTAGGGCTTGCTGTTGTGTTTTCTTGGTCACAAGAGGAATATAGAGCAGGATAGCTACACATAGAACAATATCAGGCTGGAATAAAGATGGAATGAAGGTCAAAGATGAAAGGCAACTAAGAATCTTTCATTAGCTAACAGAGAGGGAAGGTGGATGAAAGTTTGTCTAGGAGCAGTAAAGAATTCCTAAAAAATAGTCATATGTGAAAGAAACAAGGTAAACATGATCATTTAAATATGCATATTCATAACCATTTCTGAAGAAAACATATAGAAATAACAAGAACTGAGGATAGGGTGCAGTCAAGAAAAACCTAAGCTAATATTTTTTCTTGCTATTTAGATGGTAACACAATGGTGCATAAACATATGAAAACTGTAAACAGAGGTAGGAAAACTTATTGAGCCATGTAGTAGCACAAAAATTCCACAGTCACTCTTTAACCATTAATAACACACCAGTCAGTTCTTCATCCAAAGCATTCCAACAGTCTTTGATTATAGAGCTTCTCAAAAATACAGCGCAAGTCCAGAATGAGGAATATCAACCAACCAACCCCAAATACATTCTATGGGGAGGTATATATACAGAAAAAAGATACAAAATATCTATGTGAGGACTCCTCAAGCAATAAATTATATCACCAACTCCTATCAGGGAGTAAATGAAGCATTAAACACTGCAATTAATATTGGCTTGCTAATTGTCTATTCTATCAAAAAACTTTGACTTTCTGGACTGAATGAGTCGGCTGCCTGCTGCGCATTTAATTTGTGTTTTTTGGGCCTGCTGCTGGTACGCTACCTGTTGTTGTCTGGGTCTTCATCCTGTGTGCTCGGCTTATTATCATTTGAGGAGATGTAGCTATCATTTCAATTTTGCTTTATGCTGATTTACCTTTGACAGGTGCATCGTGCCATCTGTATATGCTGAACTGTAGCTTGATCAAAAAAGAATTAATAAACAAAATGACCTGAGCAATGTCTCTACCATCCCGTTCCACCAATCCTCTGTAGGTAGCTGATGCCTTTGTATCTTTATCAGTGTTTCCTCAGCTTCTATGCATCTATGGAAAGTGGGCTGGAATTTGAACAAGTGGTTTATCTCATGAGCAATGTAGAATAGATTTTCCAATTTATCGAAGACACTCTGTCCTGATGGAGGCCCTGTATCTTCTGAAGTACTTGAGGAAGCTGTGATTTGGTTGGCATCAAAATTATTCACTCTGTTGGCATAAAGCTCATGTGACAGTAATCTTCCAGCACTGGTTAATAAACTTGGTAGCCCTCTGCTATGTAATGCCATGATCTTTGTCTGAAACTCATCCACCTCCGTTTGCATTTCTTGGCATTTTTTGTCCAATGCCTGCAAAAAATTCCTGAGGGTTAACACCTTTTTTATTAGCAAAATAGTTTCAGTCATGTTACTGATTCCTAATGCTGCCAGCTACCCTTTGGTGCGAGTATTCAAAAATTGCATCATTCTTTTTTCTTGCTCGGGCATATTTCTAAAGATGCTCTAGCCTTTTGGTTTTCAAACTGAGCCAAGTTTATTAAATCCATTTGCTCATGAATGGTTTCAATGGATTGCCATTGGTCTGTAATGGATTGGCCAATTTTGGCCCACAAAATTTTCTTGATATCTGTTAGAGTCCTGTCAAAAGTGAGCTCTTTCTCCAGCTCCTTTATTCTTCTTTCCAAGGCTTTGACTTCTCTTGTCTTCTCGAATACATCCTGCTTTGATTTGTCATATTTTCCCTCAATTGTAGCCAGCCTTTCCTTGGTTTCTCTCAATTCTGTCATTTGCAATTCCAGAGCTTCTATTTCCTTCATCATATTGTCCATTTTCAAGCTGGTGCATTGCTCTGTACGTGCTGAAGTAGTGGCTGAAATTGGTACTGAACTTGAAGTGCCTGCTTCTGATGTTGTAACAGTGGCAGGGACTGTTGTGGTGGCCGTGGGAGGAGCAGATGTAAGAATCTGAGCTGTTTGAATTGGCTGAGGGGCCAACTCTCCCTGTCTTCCCCATAATGATGCCTCCAAGGCACTCTCTGTCTCTATCAACCTTTTATGTAAGGTTGTAAGCAAAGCTACCACATCCTGCTTCTCTTTCTGTTGTGCTAGTTCTGTAGCTTGAGGATGCAATGTGGGTGACAATCTAATTTGTCTTCTTAGGGCAGATATATCTTCATCCTTCTTTTTTATCAAAGCTCGTACCCCCTTGGGATCAGAGGGATCATGTCCCAGTTCTATGATAATCTCCTCCAAGGACTTGATTCTATTGTCCTTGGCCTGTGACGAGGCTTTCTCCAACTCAAGTTGGGTAGTAATGTTGTGCAAAGAGTTTTGCAATCTGTGGGCTAACAATGTCTTATTTGCTAGAGTAGCATATACCATCTCCCCAGTTTGCTTGTGCAATTCAATTTGTTCCATCAGATGGAAATCCTTGACGAACACTTCCAGATTAGTTCTAATATAATCAGCAACTGATTGGGGTTGCTGAGTTGTAGGTCTGAAGTGACCGAGGGTCATTCTTCCTTCCTGGATGTCATAGGCCGCCATTAGCCTTTGCTGATTGGTAGGGGCCATCCTTATTAGCTGGTTGTAAAGCTGTAGTCTCACTGGTTCATTCCTGGCTTTGATATCAGTGAATGCTTTTTTGATATTAGAGGGCTGTTTGCCATGTTGCCTTGTGGATGTTACTTCCACTCCCTACTGTCTCTCTTGCTCCTGCTGAAAAGAGCTGGCCGATGTCTCCATGCCTGTGGGAATTTGCTATTCTGTGGGCCCCCTGGCATTTCTTCCTCTGAAAATGGATTTAACCTTTGTCTCTTTTCTGCTTGCTGATCTTTAGATGTCCCCGGAGGGCTCTCTTCTTTCCTATCTCTCTTCTTCACTCTTTCCTCATTTAGAGGTGTCTGCAATACTGGAATCTCTGTCACATTTGTTTGTGTAGAAGGGTCTTGTCCTTGGCTTTGTTCATCTGTAGAAACTGGCTGATCTGCCATTGTTTCTTGTTGTCCCAAATCGTGCACTTGTTCTTCTGAATGCTACATCTCTTTGCCTTTATCCGTTGTTGGAGGTGAGGTACTTTCTTGGGCCGATTGCTGGTGGGACGTGCCCGAAGAGGTATCTTCTCCAATGTACCGAGGAGCTGTAAAAAACACCTGTTCACAAGATTCCAAGTCAACAGATTTTTCCAGATTCTTGATTGCTTTTTCTGTTATTTCTTCTTCAGTGAATTCTTCAACTAGAGTGCCCTTTACCCACTCTTGTTGATTAGCAAATTGCTCAATTTGAGGGATAGTGCAGTGTTCATATGCTGCAAGCCTGTATTTGATTCTTCTAAGGCTTATAAAGTGATTGGGGTCATATGGTGCCCAATAAAAGCTTGTTTTTAGCTTGAGTTTCTCCCCTAGAATCTGGTCAGCATCCTTCCACGCTTCTTCCCTCTTATCGAAAGTAAAGGGACCCAATTGATTTTTTACTTTTAGCTGTGCCTTTTTTCTTTTGCCAAAGAAATGAACCATATCTGCATTACCAAATTGCCGAAAGTATTCTAAGGAAAATAGTCTCATGGGGACATATTTGGGTTGTCGGTAGGGGGCTAATTCACAGCCGTAGACCCTGATTATGGTGTGGTTTTGGTAGAAATACTAGTCACCGACGCTGTAGCTTTTGGAAAGCTGTAGAATCTTCTGCATCTCATCAGTGAGTCTGGGGGGAGGATCTGTTGACAACAAGCAGATAGGTGGATAGATAAACAGGTCAATGAACTCACAGTATGTGTATGGGGAGTAATTAATATGATGGAATACTGATGACCAAAATATGACTGACCTCCTCTCCCCTCTTGCATCCAACTTTTTGAGGACAACTGGGAAACTCTCAGACTGATAATATAGCAGCAAATGATAGATGTATGAGGTGTATTTGAATACCCTTTCCCTTTCTAGGCTCATGAATTTCTCATGAATCTTATTAGCAATGTAGGTGGCATAATCATACTGAACAGTAGGGGGCTACCCTGGAGTGAAGATAGACATCAAGGCAAAGCTAGTACTGTCTACAATCTCACTTGTTCTGAATCCCACGATGTAGGAGATCATATCTATGATCATTTTTCCCTTCTCAGTAAATGCAACGTGGAGATAAGGAATTGTAAATATGGAGTAACAGTCTCGGGGCATAAACAACTTAGCAATTCGATCAATCTCTGTGAGGGGCAATTTTGATGCTTGATCTATCAGATTCTTCAGGGAAAGGGGGACCAATGGCTGAGTTGGTTTGAATTGCAACATCTCATTGATAGACTGAGGAGTAATGTAGAAGAGGACTTTACTAGCAGGGCTCATCACTGCCCTATGAACAGGGTCATAATTAGAACAGCAGTGATGGATGAGGTCAGGAAAAACATTCACTGACGGCAAATAGTACATGGGCATGTGGGACTCCCATATTCTTAATGGATCAGTCTTGTTTCTGAACTTATTCCTTATCTCACAAAAGTCTTGAAGATGAGGCTTCACTCCTTCCATATCATCGATTTGATAATACCTATCTGCCAGTGGAAGCCATTCTAGCTGTCTATGGGGTGCATTTAGTGGAGCAACGTTAAGGGAAACTGGGGCCTCCATGTTTCGACAAAGATTGCAGTTGGATTAGGCCTGTATTTGAGCAGAAAACAGAGTTCTGATAATGGTCTTCTGGGCAAGGAACTCACAGTTTCAAGTTCTGTGCAGAGCTGTTTTTGAGGAGTAAAACTTAATAAAATGAAGACTGTGCAAGGCTCTGCAATTGGTACACTGGAAAGGGGAAAAATAAAGGGCTTTAGCAACCTGTTCTTAGTGATTCCGCGGGTAAACTGGAGCTGCAATTTGAGCTGGCGGTGGCAGTTTTATCAGGGGGGGGCAAAGATGCCAGGTTTTGGCTGCAAATGAAGTTACGTGGGGCAGAGAGGAGAAGGTTGCAGGTGCCAATATGTTTCAATGTGGATTTTCAGGTGTATTTGGCTAATTTTGCAGAGAAATCATGAAAAACAGGGTTACTGGTGCTTTTCGGGTAAATACCTGTTCACTTGGAGAAATGTTGTGGTGAATAGCTGCGGGCGGAGGCCGAACAGGTCGAATTGCAAGTCGAATAGGCCTTGGTGACTGTCGGGCACGTTGAATGCGCACTGGTCGTAAGTGGCATGCAAAAGTTTGCAACGTTCGTTTGCATAAAAAACAAACGAAAACGACGTTTTTTACCCCTTTTAACACAAATTTGGGCTTTTGCGGCATTTTGGCGCTTTTTTGATATGACGTCATCGAAGGGGTCCCGGGTACGGCAGGGTGACGTGGCAGTTGACTGGGCCGATGACGTGGCACATGACACGGGGTGATAGTGGGTTGAAGCAAGAGTGACGTAAGAGGCGACGTGGCACTGACGTTGGGGGCGGAGAGACAGAAGGCAGTTTGTGGTTTCATCAGACCGCCTTCTGTACGGGAGCGGTATTTGTCAGAGGGGCTCCGATGCAATCGCGGGCGGACACCTATCTTCTGTACGACGGAAAAACTGCTAGGCTATCGAAGGCTAACCATCGATCGTCGGGGCAGCTTCGAAATTGGTGAGAGCCGTCAGATGGGGAGGGCCCAATCCGACGGTGGACGGAACTGCGAGCTACGGGTACGATAATCTGCGGGGCCCGCCGAATATTTAAATCATTTGTTTATATGGCGGGGTTCAAAACTTTAGGTTTGTGGGTTTTGCAGGTTATTTGCGCCGGAAGTGTTTAATGTTTAAATAAACATTTGAACACCCAATATTAACAAAGAGCGCAAAAAGGGTAGAACATTAAGGTTTAAGGGTAAAGGGGAGTGGTTATTAATTTAACCAGAGGTTAAATTAACTCCGGGTTAGGACGCAGAAGGGTTAATAGTAGTCCCGGATGGACTATTATTCCCCTAAACTATATTTATATGGCTATACTGCCATAGGGTGGGATATTTAATACATTTTGGGATTTTATATAGTTTTTTGTACAACAGGGGATAAGGAAATGATCTAGGGAGCTAGATAATAGGATTAGAAGTTAATATGATTTTGCGAAATGAAAATGTAAGGGGAATGATGCCAAGTTTATGATTTGAAACTTAGACATGTGATTTGAATGGGATATGGAGAAATGATTTTACACAAGAAATGTGGCTTCTTTTCATTGAAGAAAGTCAAAGCTTGACTTAGTATTTTTACAAAAATGAAGTGATAACAGGACTGGTTGGGTAGATCCCAAGGTCCTTCAGGTGTGTTAGTAAGAAACTTTGGAAGGGGGGGGTGTGAAAGGGAGTTAGACATGCTTCCATCATTCTGCCATCAAACCACTGCTTTGGCATTTCTTTCATTGATGAGACAAGCTATAACTGACAATATATGAGGTGATCAAACCTTGTTTTCTGCACCTCAAACTACCTACCCAGCCTAATACACCTACCATTTTTTCTTCCTTTTGAATGGGTGCACTTAGACTTGGAGACCCTGATTATCCTCTTTTCTTTTGACTGCCCTCCTATCTAAATCTATCCTTGTCTCTTCCAAGGGCCCGGATAAAGCAATTGGGCTCCTTAATTTCTCTACCTAGCTACTGATCTGTCAAGCTTGAACTGTTTGGATAGATATTCATTCTCTAGTCTAGAAGAAGCAATTTAAACCATAGCATGGTCCAGATTGAACTGTTGGGCCATCCATCGAACTAGTAGTGGCATTTTAACTAGCCACTTTGCTGGTCTTCCTTCTGGGTTCATTTTTATCATTTTTCTGACCAATTTACTCTTTTTGCCCTTTGATAATTATTTTAGGGCATACCCTCTTCACATTTTTAATTTTTCACTAATGCCTTCTACAAAATATGGAACCTTTGCAGCATGAAAAGATGAACATATTTGTCACTTCCACTGTCAATCATGAAAAATGAAACCTATTGGTATAGGAACCTAACACATAGGAAGAAGAAGGCATCATGGCCCACACTTTCTATGCAAATGGGAGTGTATGTGATCAGGAGTTTCAATGATGTGGATGGTGAGGTGGAAGAAATCAAGAATTTGAAGTTTGGCACATGGATTTTCAACTGGTATGACCCACATGGTTTATGCAGTGATCATTGCATGAGAGTGTATTATCCTTGGATCCATGGGGCATCTCATTCACCAGAGGAATACCCATGGAGATATTGTTACAACTCTTCTAGGCTCAATGAACCAGTTAGCATTGCAACAGAGTGGCTAGCAACTCTGAAGGAAGTAGCCCCACGGAGAAGAGCAACAACAACAAGAACAGACAACAAAAATATGCAAGACAAAGGCAAGAGCAAGATTGTCAAAATCAAACAGACAGAGCAAAGAAAAAAGTTTAAGGAAGACCTGTTGTGGAAATAGTAGCTTTGGAGATAGATGCAAAGAGGTGAAAATGCGACAAGAGGATAACATGAAGAAAGAGACAGAAGCAAGGACTGGAAGATGTAGAAAGGATGTTGCATGAAGTCTAGCAAAAGCTCAAAGAATAAAAAGAGCTGTGTAGAAGGGAGAAGGAAGTGCAACATGAGAATGAACAGGAATAGGAATAAGAACAAGGGGAAGTGCAAGGCACATACATAGTGAAAACAACACCGATACAGGTTGAATACTCTAAACTAGTAGTAGATGAGGAACCATGCGAGTAGCTGCAAGAATAGGAACTTGCTCTACAGGATGAATGGGTAGTAGAAGAAATGGACACCAAGATGGAGCACCCAGAACAGAATGAGTATACTGATCTCCTTCCCAAAGTAACTAAGGTCACTCCAAAGGCTTCACCATCTCCAATAGTAGAGAAAGTCCCGAGTGAACAAGGGGATACAATTCTCCTTGAGGACCATCCAGGAACATAGGTGTACAATATATCCTTTGAAGAGTCACAACATAGAGTTGCACAAGCACTTAGAGCATGGACCCTAGATGAGCATGCATCACCTGCACACTTGGAAGAACAAGTTATTGTGTCAAATCTACAGACACATCCAACTGCCTTCAATGATGCTACAAAGACTTTTGTTGAAGCCACGAGATCGAATGTTAAGTTATTGATAGCAGGAAATGATTGTATGGCTTAGGAATTTCAATCAACCAGGTCGAGAGAGGAACAATCAACAAGATCTACCAGAGCAGAGATGAAGATGGCCATATGTTCTTAACTATTGGCTCTTGAGATAGTCATACAGAGACTGTATGATAGGTTCGTCACTGTGCACAAGTAATTTTTCCACCTACATCGTCATCACCAGTGCTGCACCAAGATAGTGCAAACGCTTGCAGACATACGTGAAATAGTTGATCATGTACATACATTGATAGTGAGGTACAAGTGAACCACGGTACACTTGCACAAGATGATGAAGTTGTAGATGGATTTGGACAAATCACACATCTAGATTCAACTCCTACTGCTCATCACTAGTATTGAGGCTTCGTATGCACAGTTGTACAAGAGTTTGGATTTCGTGTTGAGTAAGTACGAAACCTCATCAATTGGTACACTCGTTGTATATTGCAAGGTAAAATAATATAATATAGCTTGAATATAGAATTAACTAGTCGGACATAAACTCATTTCTGACATAATTGTAGGTTTGTAGAAGATAAGTTCCTCCTAAATTAGATTGAACTCTTTACCAAAATTAACGAAAGGCAGGGGTCTTCATGCATGCAGACCACAAAACTGATTTTTTTTTTCATATCCACGCACAAGTTCAAAATTATCATACTTCATCCATGTATCAAAAGACTGAAACTAGAGACCCTTAAATCTTCCAGCCCACAAATTTTAAATTAAGAGATCAAAACACAAATGACTCTGAACTTAAGCACCCACAAATCTGAGACCTCGTAGCTTAATGTGTCTTTACATAACATTCAAGCCTTTGGTTTCTTTGCCGTAGTCTTTCAACAAGGAGCTGGAATTTCAAATGCCCTTCGAGCCCTGGGGCGCCTCTTAGACTGAGAACGTCAAGTTGGAGAATCCAAGCTTTTCACATAATAATAACATTGGCAAAACAATCATGGGATTTTAAAAACGTCAAACAGCCATCACAATTCTAGCCTGAAGAAACCTTAAGCATCAGCCGCACCAAAACTTAAAAAAAAAACATCACTCATGAGCATAAAATAGGGCATACCGGCATTTTAACGCACAATCACAAAACTTACTCAAATGTTGTTCTCCAAGCTCACAGCACACGACTCCTTTGCTCGACCTACACACACAGCGGGCTCTCACACTCAGCCCTCAACCTTGCTCCGATACCATGACAAACACACAAACACAGCACAAAAGTTGAACTTCACAACATGCTTTCGTTCATGGATTGAATGGGTATTTATACAGGTTGGAGAAACATCTGGATATCAATTCAGGCGGTGGCTTCCTGAAGAAGCTTACCCCTTAGTCAACAATTTCTAAAACCAGCATTAAAATCACTGTTGAAAATTGGTTCTGGGTAGTTGGAATTACTTCTGGTTCCTTCTAACACTTTTTTCATGGTCTCAGAGCTTCGCCTGGGTGAGACTCTTTGAGAGCAGCAGAAGAGAAGATAAGAAGCTTCGAGTGTGTGAGACTCTTTGATAGCAGTAGAAGAAAAGATAAGCTAGTTTCATAAGACCCCTTAATAAAGCAACAACATAAGTGAAGAGAAAGACGCATAGAGAATAGGATAGCCAGCATAAGACTCTTTGATAGAGAATCGAAAGTTTGAAGATGCCTGCAAAGAAGCGCAAGAGAAAGACGAAGTCAGCTATGGCTAAGTGAGTGAAGGAAAAGGTGAAACAGATTGAAGAAAGTTCATCTCAAATATTTTTTCAAAGAAATTGTTTTGATAACGCTCTCTGTTGTTTCGATACACTTCGTTACCAAAGCAGTTCAGCAGTTTGAAGTGTCACGTTAGTTTCAAAAACTCGCAGGGTTTTCTCTCACCCGCGGCCACATAGTCTCGAAAAGAGCGTTAGCCACATTCCGTTGCAGCAAACTGAGGTGAAGAGAAATGTGCACGTTTTGGTCTCCAACGAAATGTGGTCTGATATTGCAACGCGAATGGTCAAAGGTTTGAGCTTATATAAAATGCATATCTGAATGGAAAGTGCATTGTATTAGTTTGAAAAACGAATTATGTTATTTAAAAAGGTTCATGTAATATTTCATTGCATTAACATTTTTTTTTTTTTTATGACATTCGTATGAGATTTGTGAGAGGTGATCTATTAAAAAGGGAATACGTGCATTCTTAAGAAGGCTTTGAGAGCATTATATGCTCATATATTATTTTTAAAAGGGAATTAAAAAGGAGTTGCATTTTTTTTGGGTTAAAAAAAAATTTGAAAGAAAGATGTATTGTTTCAATCGATTTTAAGAATTGTGATTTCTTTTGTAATCGCTTCTGTGAAAGCGTTGTTTTTTGAAAAAATTTAGACTTGTTTGTTTGTGGAAGCCAAGTAACAACGAATTTTTTATTGCAATTAGATGCGATGTCTACAATTTGTTTTGTTTGTTGGGTTGTAGTGAGCCACCACTTAGCAAATGGGAAGACCGAAGAGGCTTCCCTTGATTTCCTAAGCGAGGACAACTAAGGATGCCTTGAATACCCTTGAGAGGAGTTTTGATGTAAGGGGAAGCATAGAAATTGAAGGTGAAGGTGGATCTATAGCTGCAGATCTACATCTAGATGAAAGGAATGTTGAATCCCACTATGTCCAGCCACAAGTGGATGGAAATTTGGTGATTCCAGCAACAAAGCTTGGTGATGAAAATCTAATAAATCTAGCAATAGAGCTTGCTGATGAAAATTTGGTGAAACCAACAAAAGAGCTCGCTGATGAAGATTTCGTAAATCCAGCAAAAAAACTTTCTGATGAATCTAGAATCAGAGCTTATTTATGACAATGAAGTTGCCATTGGAGCAGTCAATACTATGATGAATCTAAAAAATAATATTGTTGATGTAAATTTTGGTAAAGAATTATTGTGTAATGATGAATGGTTGCATGTAATGCAACAAAAACATCATATTCACATGATGCTATATGGTGAGACATTGGAAGACAACCTATTTGCAACACCACAGGTTAGTAAAGAAGTCAAAGAGATAGAAAGAGAAACATAAAAAGATGAAGAGGCAAGCAAGGAAGCCCGCAAAGAGAAGACAGAGGCAAAAGAAGAGAAAGAAGCACAAAGGGAGATAGATCTGAATGTAAAGTAGAAGGAACATAACCAATATGGATCTGCAAATATTTTTAATTCTAACATTGATTTCCAGTGTGAAGGTACACAAAATGATTATGAATAACAATTAAATTTCCTTGAAGCATGGAGTGAAACACCATGCCTTGAGAAATTTTGTAGAGAAGATGTAGAAATGAAACTTGAAGATAGCTTGGATGATGAAAAAATTCATGAAATTTTTAGTTATTGGAGTTCTGAAGAGATGAAATTGTATTATGGTCTCTTGTTGCAGTAGATTGATGATGAAAAGTGCAATAAAAAAGATAATATTTAGCAGTAGCCCACATACAAGCCGATTTTTGAAGAAGTCCACGATATGCTTATACAACCTAGACAAATGGAAGACCTGCACCAACAAATGAAGAAACTGAGTTTTGAAGGATACAACAAAGAGAAAATGTTGAAACAATTTAGAGGCTACAGAATCTTGAAAAAGAGAAGAATAAAAGTTGAAGTTAATTTTTAAATGGTAATGCTAGTTTGTGGAAGACAAGAAGCTTAGGTTTTTTTATTCCAGTTAGATGTGATGTCTACGATTTGTTTTGTGTTTTGAATCGTAGTGATCCAACACTCAACAAATTGGAAAATCCAAGAGGCTAAGAAGGTCAAAGTGACAATAGCAGATGTTCAAGATCTTTTTAGATCTCGAAACGAAGAGGAAAACACATGCCTTCGCATCGAAATGCACAAAAGAATTTGTGGATGATAGCATTCTTCCCTGATTTCAGATTCGAAGATAGTCAAGGAGGCCTGGGATACCCTTGAGAGGAGTTTTGGTGTAAGGGGGAGCATTGAGGTTGAAGATGAAGGTGAATTTATAGCAGCATATCGACAACGGGATGAAAAATGTGTTGAATCTCATTGTGCTCAACCACAAGTGGATGACGTGTATGAAGAAGTCAAAGAAATGAGAGAGAAGAAACATGTAGATGCTCACGAACCCCACTGTGCACAACCATAAGTGGATGAAATTTGGTGATTCTAGCAACAGAGGTTGCTGATGAAAATCTGATAAATCCAGCAATAAAGCTTGCTCATGTCAATTTGGTGAATCCGGCAACAAAGCTTGCTGGTGACAATTTGGACAATCTAGCAACAAAGATTGCTGATGAAATTTTGGTGAATCCAATAATAGAGCTTGTTGATGACAGTCAAGTTTCCATTAGAGGAGTAAATCCTATGGTGAATCCAGTAATTAATATTGCTCATGTAAAATTTGATGAACAATTGTTGGCTAACGATGAATGATTGTAGGTGATGTAATAGAAACATCATATGGACATGATGTTATTGAGTGAGAATAACCTAATTGAGTCAGTGGAAGACAAATTGTTCGCAACAAAACAAGTTAGTAAAAAAGTCGAGGAGATAGAAATAGAAACATAGGAAGAGGCAAAAATGGAAGCCCACAAAGCGAAAAAGTAGACAAAGGCAGAAGCATAGATGGAAGTGCAACAGAAGGATCCTCTCATTATAGAGGGGAAGGAAGAGAACTAATGTGGTTATGTAAATAATTTTAATTTTAATGTTAATTTTCAGTGTGCACATAAACAGAACGATTATGAAGAAGAATTAAATTTCATTGAAGCTTCGCTTACAACACCATGCCTTCATAAAGTCTACACAGAAGATGTAGAAATGCATGTTGAAGACATCTTGGATGATGAGATCGTCAATGAAATTTTTAGTTATTGGAGTCCTGAAGAGATGAAACTGTATTATGGCCTTATGTTGTAGCAAACTAATGATGAAAATCAAACTACAAATTGTAATATGTGGCAGCAGCCCACATACAATTAGTTTTATGAAGAAGTCCACGATATGCTTAGACAACCTTAGACAACTTGGAAGAATGGAAGACCTACACAAGAAAATGAAGAAGCTAAAATTTGAAGAATACAAGACAGAGAAAAAATTGAAATAATTTAGAGGCTGTAGGATATGGCAAAAGAGAAGAAGAAAAGTTAAAGTCAATTTTTAAATTGTAAACCTAGTTGAGACATAGACGAGCAAGTATCTTAGTGTAATTTTATGTTGTTGTGATTAAAGGGGAGCATTGGAGAGTCTATTTCCGACCACATGTTAGGTGTCAAATCGTCCCTCCAAGTGTCCTAGTTCAGTTTCACTTAGTCCAGTCTAAGTTGAGTTTAACTCTAGTCATTTATTACTCATGCTTCCAATGCAATCTTATTTAACTCATTCGTAATACTCAGAAGAGCAAGTCCTCTACTCCACTTTTTGTTCTCTCCAATTTCTATCAAAATTGAAGATTCACTGATTTGTAAAGCCTACATCTAGAGCAACATGGGAGGTTATAAATAGATTCAACTTGTTGCATGCCATAATCACAAGGAACGCAATATGTAAACAAGAAGAATACCAATTCACAAAAAACTTGGAATGGTTGCAACGAAGTCTTGAATTTTTAGAATTCATGGATTTGTCATATGAAGGGTATTCAAAAAAGTATGGGATTATAAAACACAATTAAATTTGAAATAATGAAACATAACATAATAGGTTGGTTTGTAATCTCGAATTAATATGGTTTTGGAAAGAATTGACTCAAATAAAACACCCAGTATGAATGAATGGATGAACACGAGTAAAAAGAGTGAAAAAACTAAACATGATGCATTGTTTACGAGTTGTGAAGATTTGAAAGAAGAAAGAGAGAAATAAATTATTTTAACGTCCACGAGGCTAAAGATAGCCTATGGGACAGATTACTTCTTCATCTCATTGATGTATTTGGCCATTTTTGTGTGAAGCTTTAAAATAAATTCTCCCAACTTCTCGACAAACCCCTTGCTAAATAGATTATCCCAAGAGCTCGCTGCCAACATCTTTGCATAACTTTCTCTGTTGTCTTTGAAGGCCCCACATTCTAAAATGAAATGTTTTTTTCTTTCCTCTTTACTAAAAGAACAAAAAATATATACTCTTTCCTCTCACACTTCCTTTGGCCTTTTCGAGAGCCCTATTTCACAACGGAATTGACGAGAATTAGTCCTTAACTAAGCAATAAGAATTTTGAGTCTCCATGAGATATTGGCCTCTATGTACGTTTTTAGTTGATGACTATGAATGGGATTAAACACTTCAATATAGTAATTTTTTTTTCTTTCTAACTCTTTATCCCAAATACTCACGTGCAACTTTTCCATAACAAAAACTTTTATCTCTTTATTGTTTATAGAAAATGGATTCAAACAAATATTCCATTTACTAAACCGTTTGATAAATTGAAACATGGTTTGAAATGTAACTTATTGGATAATAAGTTACTCAATCATGTAACGGCTTTTCTCCTCACTTGCATTTAATTTCACACCCATCACTCTCGCCCCATTGACGTTGATCACGCGATATAACCCAATACTTCTATTAGTTTATGTTTTATGGGTTTCATTCGTTTACGTTTGTTAAAGTTTTAGTTTAGCCTATGTTTTAGGTATACTTATATTACGTTTTAATTGAATCTAAGTTTATGTTTTAGGTTTTAGTAATTAGGTTTATTAATTTAGGTAAAATTTGGGTTTATTAATTTAAGTTTAAAATTTTACTTTTATTATTTTAGGTTTACTCTATTCAATTTTAGGAGTTTTTGTTTCAATATCTAGATTTTCATGATGTATATCATGAATAATGTGAAAACGTTGTAAAAATAAGATTATAAGAATTTTGTTATAATTATGTAATGTGGTTGATTATTAATACAAGATACAAAAATACATATTGGCATTAATCAATCAAAGGGATAAATGAAAGTCGAGAATACGAAATTAATTAACAAAAATCTATATTATTAATAAAAATAAAAATAATAAAGAAAAATTTTAATAAATAAATAAATACTAATAAAAATCTAGTGCACCTCCCAAATTAACTATTTAAAATAATAATAATAATAATAAAATGAAAAATAAATTTTAATTCACATTAACTAAATGAAAACATATATATAAATACAACCCATGAACCAAAATTATAAAAATAAAATATCAAAAAATAAAAAAATAATACGAGGATAATTATAATATGAAGAGAAACTAAAATATTAAAAATAATATTTTAATATTAAAATAAATAAAGAAATAGAAAAATTAATTTATTATTAATATTCAAGATCAATTTTTTAAGGCATGGTAGAATAAACAATTTAAAATTATTATAATGCAACAAAGAATAAAGTATATATGCATTAATATATATCAATGAGGGTATATATATAAAAATAACTATAAATCTATATTATAAACCTAATATGAATCCATGATATAACAACTAAAAATAAATAATAAAAGGAGTTAAAGATTAAACAAAAGGTAAAATAGAAACGAAGAAAGAAAGGGTTGTAACCTAACTATTGCTAATTTTCTAGCTATCATATTTATTCAAATTGTTTAGCCTCCTTTCAATCTCTATAGCCTCCCTAAACTTATCGTGATGGACATGATTAATCCTAGTAATGATCTCGGCGTCTTCAATACAAATGTGGTGTTTTGTCTTTTCTGCATGTTCTACCAATGCTGAGGAGTGGGTCCTCCCATGTTTGATGTCAGTTGCATGCTCATGAATCCCTTGATTTATAGTGGGGCCAGTTTCACCAACATAGGGTGTCTCACAGGAACATGGGATTGCATAAACAAATTTCATATTTTAAGGGTCCACCATGTATTGTATAGATCTTAGGGAACTTTTAATGGTGTTAAGGGGCATAAAGTTTGAGGGAACCTTCTGATTTCTTGCGATCCTTGCAATCTTGTTAATATTCCCTTTGATAGAAGGAAGGTGCACTAATCAAATCTAATATTTGGGCTCTTTCTTGATCCTAGAATCGTTGTGAGGCTTAAGAAAAGCCTTGAGACATTGGTTGTTATTATAAACATTATTTACGAAAACATTAAAGATATGGCTTTTCTTGTCATTAACGTGGTTATCATCATAAACTCTAAACACACGTGTAGCTAACGTAACACCAAACTTTTGAGTAGGGAAATGATGAGACTTAGCATGTAGATACTGCTCCATTTGAGTTTTCTTATGAAAGACCTAGTGTGAGAATGAACCATCATCCTTCTTTGAAATTACGATTTCAAGAAAAGGAAAGCTCCCATTGATTTAACATTCTATAGTAAACTTTATGGAACTAGATTGATTATTACGATGCCAGAGAAAGAGATCCAGCTTATCTCGACTATGAAGCTAGATGATGCAGGTGTAATTCACAAACTCTTACAAAGCTTTGGTTTGCATTGAGGTGATGCCAAATATTTAGATTCAATGTCTTTTTATGAAAAGATTAGCCACTACAAGGGAAAGGGGGGAACCTATGGCAACACCAAAAGTTTCTTCATAGAATTCCACTTGAAAGCTAAAGAAAGTAGAGGTAAGAAAAATTTCAACTAGATTAGCAGTATCAGGATTTGTGATGTGATTGATTACCTCAATGGTCTCATTTATATGGATATTCTTCTAAATATCCCCAGGATCAATCCTCATACACTTTACCTCATTGACAAATGATGAAGAGTCTTTGAAAGATGTTTCTGTAATCCCATGTTCCTGCAGGATACCCTATGTTGGTGAAAGTGACCACTCTATAAATCAAAGGATTCATGACCATGTGGTCAACATCAAACATGGGAGGACCCACTCCTCAGCAATCACGGAACATGTGGAAAAGATAAAACACCACATCTATATTGAAGACACCTTGGTCATTACTAGGATTAATGATTTCTATCATAGTAAGTTTAGGGATGCTATAGATATTGAAAGGAGGCCAAGCAATCTGGATAGAGATGATGTCTAGAGAATTAGCAGTTATTGGGTCCCTGCCCTTTCTTTTTGAGTTTCTATTTTTACTTTTTGTTTAATCTTTGACCTTTTTTCTATTTGTATAACCTCTTATTGTTGGTCTATTCTTTATGTCTTTTTAATTGTTATACCATGGATTCATGTTATGTTTATAATATAGATTTATGGTTATTTTTATATATATACACGTATCAAGAGTTATTACTACCTATATACCTTATTCTTTGTTACATTATATGGGTCTCTGCCCTTTCTTTTTGAGTTTCTATTCTTACTTTTTGTTTAATCTTTGACCTTTTTTCTATTTGTATAACCTCTTATTGTTGGTCTATTCTTTATGTCTTTTTAATTGTTATACCATGGATTCATGTTATGTTTATAATATAGATTTATGGTTATTTTTAGATATATACTCTTATCAACCGTTATTACTACCTATATACCTTATTATTTGTTATATTATAATAATTTTGGATTGTTTATTTTACCATAATTTTAAAAACTTGATCGTGAAAATTAATAATTAGTTAATTTGCTTATTTCTTCATTTATTTTAATATTTTTAGATTATTGTTAATATTTAATTATTTTTAATATTATAATTATCTTTCTATTAATTTTTTTTTTTTTTTACAATTTTAGCCTTTTATTTATTTATATATATTTATGTGTTCATTTACTTAATGTGAATCAAAATATATATCATTATTACTATGATTATTTTATTCTTAATTTACACACTCTCTCTCTCTCTCTCTCTATATATATATATATATATATGTTTTTGATAATAGTATAAATTTTTGTGAGTTAATCTTTTAGACTTAACTTTCATTTATCCCTTTGACTCTCTATTGTTTAATTTTGACTAAACCTCTATTTCATTTGGAATATAACTTTTTAAAATTACCTTGTTAGTTTTTCCTCATTCTTTCCATTTTAAATTTACTTATTTGTTTGTTTAAATATATCATTTTCTATATTGTTTGGTCTTAGCCCACGTTAACCATCATCATCATCATTGAAACTAGTCAGTACATTTTGATTGTTAAAATTTTCTACGAGTTATTTAGTTTATGTTTTACTTCTATTATCTTTAGGGTTAAAATGTAAAGTAATAAAGCCTAAAATAATTAGCTTTTATTATTTTAAGTAGATTTATTTTCAGTTTTATTATTTATTATTTTAGTAAATTATATTTACTTAATTTATATTTATCGTAATATGAATTTTATGATATAATATTATAATTTATTAATAGGTTTATTGTATAATATTATTTTATATTTGATTTATTTTTGATATTTATTATTTTTATTTTTATTAATTATATAGATTCTTTTTAGTTAATTTTTTAGTCTTAACTTTGATTTATTCCTTTGACTCCTTATCGTTTAATTTTGACCAAATATTCGTTTCACTTGGAATATAACTTTCTAAAATTATCTTATTAGTTTGTCCTTATTCTTTCCATTCTAAATTTATTTATTTGTTTAATTATATCTCTATTTATTTATCTAAATATAGCATTCTGAAACTGTCTTTTTGTTATTCAAACTAATAGTTACATTCTTAACCCTCTCTACATGGTGCTTTGTTTATTTATTCTTCAAAACCGGTTGAAAAACTGTTATGATGTGATTTTTACCCAAAATTTTCTCATTATTCCATTTATGTTTTAGTTTTATTAATTTTAAAATTTAAATGTAAAGCAATAAAATTTAAAATAATTAACTTGTATTATTTTAAGTAGATTTATTTTAGGTTTTATTATTTATTATTTTTGTAATTAGGTTTAGTTATTCTAGATTTTTTGTATTCAAGCTTCTGTGATCCATAATGAATTAAGAAAAGATGTGGTTCGAACGAACAAGTGTGCTTAATCATGAGGACAAGATGAAGAGGTAGATCATGGCAAAGGCTTAAATAGAGAGCAATGTAGAAACCATAATTTCAAGTAATAACTACATTTGAACAATAAATGATCTATGATCTCCTAGCATAGGAAGTCTATGATCACCTATGTTACAACGAACTCTCATGAGATCCATATTGAAACAGGTCATTGGGTAGTTCCTAAAACACCATGGATGGAAAGGATCTACAGTCTCTGTGAGAATAGGAACAGCGAGGACGAAAACCACTTCCTCTTAGAGTGCCCCGTGTACAACTACATTAGATCTCAGTTTCATAATCTTTGTCGCGATGTTGACCTTCCTAGTTTTAGGATTTCAAAATTATAGTGGGTTCCGAGGCTTATCTCCAAGCTTTTTGAGCATAGGAATAAAATATTAAATCAAAATAAATAATTTGTTTTTTTAGGTCCAATAGACCAAAGTTTGGTATCAGTGGATGTTAACCACCACCACCATCATTAATATATTAAAAACAAATATTATTAAATAACACTATATTAAATGCCTAGTTTTTGGAAAATAATATTTAAATTGTAATATTAATTAATTAATTTACTGAAAACACATATTAATAAATTTATTATATCATATAATAATTACCATTTATAATAATAATCAGAGGTGGTTTATTATATAATATTAAACTAAAGTTACCCCTAATTTAATTTGGAAAATAAAATTAAGTTTGAATCTGATTATTCTTATTTTATTTACAATTGCGTATAGTTACGTAGATGTGATCAACCAAAAGTTTTGCAAATATTTTTCCCATGTGTTTCAAATGGGTTAAGAAAGTTTAAAGAAATTTTAATAAAAGAAATGATTTTTTAAATAATTTGAATGTGAATGTGAAGGATTGAATTTAGGTTTTTGTGATCTATATCAAAATTATAAAAATATTTTTCAATAATAATTATATCAAAAAATATTTTAGAACGAGTTTCAAACCAAAACCAACTATCGTTAGTAAGATAAGAAATCTTAACAATCACTCATCAATGTGGTTAAATAAATAGACAAAACATTCTAACCATTATAAAAATGGCTATATGGAAATGGTTACTTTAGACTAGGTCAAAAAAAAGAAAAAAGTTAATTTCCATAATTTGATTAAAATAAAACAAATATAACTCAATGTAAATATTATTTTCCTAAAAAAGATTAATATGAAATAGTAATATAAATATATTTAAATCAAAGATCAAAATTTTAAAATTATTAAAAAAAAATCTTTTTAAATTTTTGATTAAAATTTATTTATTTTTAGTTACTTATATTACAATTTAATATTTTTTTAAGAAAAATATTATTTGAATTGCATTATATTTTTTTTTTACTTTAATCAAATTTATTAAGCTTTACAATATGAATAACGTATCTCTTTATTTTACTTTTCTTTTTATGAAAGGTTATTATTTTTAGTTATTTTGTTTTATATATAAAAATTATTTGTTTATATTTTTAATATTTATACAAATTATATTTTAAAAGAAAATTGATTTTTTCTTTCATCTTAGGTTAGTTGAAAGTTAATTTCCATTGAAATTTATTTATTTTATTTACTTTTATTAATTTATATTATTATTTAATATTATTTTTTCTTAAAATAATAATATTTACATTGAGTTATTTTCGTTTGATTTTTTTTTGACTTTAATTAAATTTATTAAGTTTTACGATATGAATAAGATCTCTAATTATTTTACTTTTCTTTTTATGAAAAAGTTATTAATTTTCGTTATTTTGTTATATATACATACATAAAAAGAAAATTGATTATTTTGTGTTTTATATATATAAAATTTATTTACTTTTATTATATCTATATATATATATATAATTTATTTATTATTATTATTATTATATATATATCTATATATATTTATTAAAAGAAAATTGATTTTCTCCTTCATCTTAGGTTAGTTGAAAGTTAATTTTCAATCATTGAAATTTATTTACTTTTATTCATTTATATTTCTATTTAATATTAATTTTTCCTTAAATAATAATATTTACATTGAGTTATTTTCATCTGATTTTAATTAAATTATGGAAATTAACTCTTTTTATATTTTTTGGCCCAGGCTATAGTAAATCTATGAAGGCATACATACTCTAGCCCCCTTTGGTTTTGAACTTGTGGCCTCTTAGGAAGAAATGCTTGCTCTTAACGATTAAGCCCACTCAAGTTGTATATAACTATACATTAATACATTAATCAATAAAGTAACACATTGATAATATATTAATATAAACATTAAGACTTTATACTCATAACTGAGTTGGTCAAACATAGTCAACCTAATTTCATGATTAAGCATCATTAATGAAAGACATTATGTTTAACATGTCAATAATTAACCATAGACACATATCAAAAGTGAGCTTCATGACTTAGTCAAACATACTTAATCTTTGTAGTTATCTTTTATCGTGAATATGCCTATTATACAAGAGAGATGTTTTCATGTAACACAAAATTTCTAGAAATGAAAAGAAGTGACTTGTCAACACCACATTCACCGAAGGATCCCATTGACCAAGTCAACGTCCAACTCACCTGCCTAGTTAGCACTATGTCAGAAGTACAGACTGCTGATTGGGATATCCTTTTTTTGAAAATTTGTTTGTTTGAGAAAGTGGATAGAGCTCATTTCTGGAGTCATACAGAGTCCGTTTCACATGAAACAAGTTGCACCGAATTCAAAGTGACAAGTGGTATGTTTTCATTTAGGTTCCACACCATTCTGGTGACTTTCATTTTGACCATAATTGTGAGCACATGATCATTCCTCCCCACTAGAGGCCTTTTGGACCCCAAAATATCACTTTTAGTTGTCCAGCAAGTGAGGGTATAGTTCCCTCACCTTTCCAACTCTATCTGTTTGGATTTTGAAGTATTTGGTCCCTTGAGCCCCGCTCAAAGATAGTTGACATTTACTCTTTTCGATGTACTTGCTCTTCTATCAAGTATAGTTTCCCATTGAAGCTCATCAAGGAATTTTGCAGAAAAGTCTTCAATAGATGAAATTTGAATATTCTCTCCTTGATCTTTAATCAAAGGAGGTTGATATAATATTAAGTTATCAACATTAACAACATCATAAATTTTCATATATGAAGGCAAATCCTACCTGAAGGCATTGTTACCAATCTTTTCCAAAATTATAAATGGACCATATCTAATTGGTTTTAGGTTTTTACCTTATTCTTGGAGCCTCTTTTTTCTAATGCGAATCCAAACTTCATCACTGACATGGAACTTGCGATCTACACGATGATTTTCATGCCTTACTTTATACTTTCCCTGGCTCTTTTCAAGCTATTTTTGAACTCTTTGTTGTACCAATTGGATTTGTTCAATGAACCTTCTTGCTTTGTCTATGTCATTATGACCATCAATAGCAACATCTTTGCCAGAAATGGAATCTACAGGAGATTTAGGCAAGTATCCAAAACATGCCTCAAATGGAAATGTTTGA
This sequence comes from Pinus tabuliformis, assembly GCA_031772625.1. Taxonomy (NCBI): domain Eukaryota; kingdom Viridiplantae; phylum Streptophyta; class Pinopsida; order Pinales; family Pinaceae; genus Pinus; species Pinus tabuliformis. The sequence goes on from CM062811.1 coordinate 423,466,003, forward strand.
GTTGAAGATTGCTTGGCCGAATTGTAAGCATGCTGAATATAGTGCAAATGTTCATCCCACAACTTAGGATGCTTGCTAGAATACCCATGAATAATATGTATCATTGTTTTGTTCACCATCTCTGTTTCCCCATCTGTTTGTGGATGAAAAGTTGTATTCTTTTTCAATTTGGTGTCCATGAATCCCAACAAGTTTGACCAAAAATTCCCAACAAAGGGAGAACATCGATCACTAATAATGGATGCGGGCGATCCAAAATGCACCCATACATTTTAAAAGAATAACTGAGCAGTTTGTTTAGTTGTAACTTTCTTTTTACATTGAATCAAAACACAGATTTTGTTGAACCTATCCACAACTACATACAAATAATCATGACCTCTTTTTGACAATTGAATACCTCCTACAATATCCATAGAAACATTTTCCCATGGTTGTGAAGGAACCAAAAGTGGTGTGTACAATCCTAACTTCCTATTGTTAGGCTTACTGACTGCACATAATGAACATCCTCTAATAAAATGTGACACACTTTCAAGCATATGAGGCCAACAACGATACCTCTGTAGATGTGCCACTGTCGTACCTACACCAAAATTGCCAGCAATAACAGAAGTATGTGACTCTCTTATGATGTTAGCTCTTTCTCCTTGTGGAATACAAAGGTTTCCAAGATGATACAACACGTTATCATGGAAATCATAATACAATTCCTCTACTTGGTTACCTTGACTCAATCTTGCATAAACATCTTGAAATTCATTGTCTAATGCATATTTCTCAATGTAACTTTCATGCAAAACAAAATTATTCTTGAGTAAAGTAGGTGCATTAATAATAAGCCTAGAAAGCATATCAACAAATTTATTGTAGATACATTTCTTATACCTGATTGCCAAGTGGAACTGTTGAAGAAAACCCATCCATCGGAAGTCCCTTGACTGTTGCAACTTTGATTGAGATTGTAATTATTGCAATGGTTGATGATTAGTGTGAATGATTATTTCCTTATTGATCCAAGTGGGTGTTGGTGGCCACCCACCTATCCCATTTGGACCCCCACAACTGTCTCTTTCAGCTTTTTTTAGTTTCCTAAATTGTAGCACAGTTTACTATTTTTAGCAGTTTTTCGGGTCCTGAACTTCTGGAGCCGTTTTGAGGCCCTAAACGATGTTTTTTGGGAAATATAGAGCAACATGGGTCCATGGACCAATATTTCCTCTTAAAGTTGTAGTGCTTGGAAAGATTTTTCTAACGAGCTATTGTACGCATCAAACGGAGATCGTATGCCAAAGTTACGACCCCAAGAAATTGATGTACCAATTTACCCAAACGTGGACCACAATTTGGCGTTTCATCTTCTAGGGTTAGGTTTTTTGATGTGAAGGATTTTCCATTGTTTCTCAACAATAAATAGGGCTTCGAGTCTCATTGTAACACAGTTTAACACAGTTCAGAGGCATGTAGCCACCACATCTCTTCTAAGAGATAAGCTACCATCGCCCTAGATAGTTTATTTACATTACTATTTGTTAGCATATTTCAGTATTTTACATTAATGAAATGAAGTATTCTTTCCACTGCATATCTGTGTTTATGGTTATCTCTGTAATTTGTTGCATTCTTGTTTAAGTCTGGATCAGTGGTATCAGAGCGGTCTCATTTTTCTCTGTTTTTCTTTGCATGTCCCCAACAAGGTCGGGATATAACGAGTTAGGGCTTGAACTGGTCGAACCTTTACAAGACCAGCCTCGCAAATCCCGATGGCCTCCCATGGTGGATGAGAAGAAACACGAGGGAGTAGGAGATCCTATCAAAATCTTGCTCGAAGAAGCCCTCGAGTGAAAATGGAACGCAATGATGGACATCTTTGCCCAGATCCTTCAGCGGCTACCCAAAAATGACGCATCGGCTTCCAGCAGCTACTCTGGAAACGCCACGCCCTTTAAGGTACAAGTTAATTTTGAAATCCCCATATTCCAGGGTCAGATAGATGCAAATGCCATAGAGAAATGGTTAAATCTGCTAGAGGGTTATTTTTCTGTTCATGAATTTTCAAGTCAGGAAAAGATTGTTTTCGCTCTTCTCAAAGCAGCCCCCCACGTCAAGGACTGGTGGGAAACCTCCTGCGAGCAGAAGGATGAAAGTACAGGCCCACTATTTTCTGCCGCACCCACTTGGAATGACTTCTGGGATGCCATCAAGGAGCAGTACTACCCTATCAAAAGCTATGAGGACAAATACATCAAATGGACCACACTGTGGCAGGGACAAGACCAAGATGTGCCAAAGTTCACAAAAATTTTTCATACCCTTCGCACACAGTTTGGTATCAAAGATTCTGAGCTGCATCTGGTACTCAAATACTATGGTTGCCTGCACAGATACATCCATGAAGAGATGGAGTTCTTGAACATCTCCTCACTCGGCACAGTGTACCGATATGCTGTCAAAATCGAGCAAAAGTTTAAACAGAAGAAGCGAAACTTTGGATCTGCCAATCCGAAGCCCAAATGACAAAGCCAAGGCGGGGTGACCCAAGACAACTTGTCGAAGCCGCAAGAAAAGAACAACACCATGAAGCCGAAGAAGGACATAGGAAAGTGGTGTGAGTTCCACAAGAGTCCCACTCATAACACAAGTGAGTGTCAGAACAAGCAGTCGCTAGTGGCCAAGTTGAAGGCTTCTGAATCAGATGCATGTTGCGACCTTGAGCCAGAAGCTGACAAGGGGAATGGAAAAGGGAAGCAAATCATTGATGCGGATCCCAACGCAACTGTTGCCACTGCTAAGATCCAGAAAAATAAGCCCGAAAATCCAGAGGAAGGGGAGCGTCTTTTCCACTCACAGATGTGGGTGAAGGGTTCACCACTGCAATTCATTGTCGACAGTGGCAGCCAAAACAACCTTATTTCAGTTGAGGTCGTGAAGCGGTTGGGCCTACCGACTACACCACACCCCCAGCCGTACAGTATCGGATGGCTTCTTGAAGGACGAGATCTCAAAGTTCGCCAGCAATGCTGCCTTCCCTACAGCATCAAGCCCTTCACAGATGAGGTATTGTGTGATGTTACACCTCTAGATGTTTGTGATGTATTACTAGGCCAACCATACCTATGGAGGCGACATGTTTTGTATGAGTCAAGGCCTCGTGCTGTCATTATTTCTTTGAATAATTCATTATACAGGATATCGGAGATAGCCCCACCTACCACCACATCTTTGATCACCGCTAAGAAAGGCAATAAGTGTCGGGTGTGGAGCCTGATTATCTTCTATATTCAAAGGTATCGCCACATTGGACCCCAGTTCGAAATGGGGGCGGCAAAGCCGCCCGTAAAATAATCGCTGCAGGGGGTCCAGGGGGGGGCTGCAACCTTTGGAAGCCCCCCCAGGCAAGGGGTTTCGAGGGCAGTTCCCCCGAAGCTAAAAACATCTGTAAAATTTCCTTGTAAAAGTATAGCAATTTCTAATCAATATGGGCTGTTCATTAGGTGGATGATCTCACAGTAGAACTTATGTTTAGTTTAGGGTTTTTTTCCCTAGAAGGCAACCCCTCTCTTTGTATGAGGGCATTGTATTTGAGGTTGTGTAATAGATGTGTATTCTGTGAGCGAGAAATAGAGAGGTGAGACTGTGAGAGAAAATAGAGGATATTACAGCGGATTTGTTGTAGGTTGTGTCTCTTCATTTTGCTTGATAATAGAAAGGAAGGACTGGCTGTTCGGGGTGGACATGGCCCAAACTGGGTGAACCACGTATATCTGTGTCTCTATTGTTTTATGCGTTTTCTGTGTTTATATTTCTGCAATATTTTATGTGTTCCATTGCTCCGTAATATATAATTTTCTAACAGCAAGCTCATCTCCCAAACCAGGAAATTCATCTGTCTGGTTCACTGCCAAAGTAAGGGGAGGATTGTCATCACATCCATGACCCCCACGAAGGGTTCCTCCATGCAACAGTAGCAGCAGCAAAGGGATACAGTCATGACAAGACACAGGAACAACTTCTCCTCACCCACAGGGGTACCACACAAGTTTCAGGTGGGCGACAAAGTTTCATTACATCTACAGAATGAATGCCTTACAAGAGCCCATCAGAAGCTCCGACCACTCCGAGATGGTCCTTACACCAGTACCAAGGCTACGGGCAACAATGCTTTGAAGCACAACATTCCTCCATTCCTTCACTTGCACCAAGTGTTCAATGTGGACCATCGTCGACCATGCTGCCCACCATTTCTAGTCACATCAAAGATTACAAAACAGCTCACCAGAGACCCAGCTTAGTAGAAGCTTCCTCATCTCAGGGAGGAACTCAATGCAATGGGGACCATTGCTTCCTAAGGGGGGAGGAATGATCCAGGTGGATGTTGGTGGCCACCCACCTATCCCATTTGGACGCCCACAACTGTCTCTTTCAACTTTTTCAGTTTCCTAAATTGTAGCACAGTTTACTATTTTTAGCAGTTTTTTGGGTCCTGAACTTTCGGAGCCGTTTTGAGGCCCTAAACGACGTTTTTTTTTTTTAAATCTGGGGAAACACGGGTTCATGGACCGATGTTGCCTCCCAAATTTGTAGTGCTCGAATAGATCTTTCTAACGAGCTATTGTACGTGTCAAACGAAGATTGTATGCCAAAGTTACGACCCTAGGAAATTGATGTACCAATTTACCCAAACGGGGCCCACAACTTGGCGTTTCATCTCTAGGGTTAGGTTTTGGGATGTGAAGGGTTTTCCATTGCTTCTTAACAATAAATAGGCCTTTGAGCCTCATTGTAACACAGTTCAACACAGTTCAGAGGCATGTAGCCACCAGATCTCTTCTCAGAGATAAGCTACCATCACCCTAGCTAGATTATTTCCATTACTGTTTGTAAGATATTTCAGTATTTTACATTAATGAAATGAAGTATTATTTCCGCTACATATCTGTGTTTATGGTTATGTCTGTAATTTTTTGCGTTCCTATTTAAGTCCAGATCACTTATCCATCAAGCAGTATTTCCACTTTTTCACACTTTGCACCAATGCATACAATTCCTTGTCATATTTAGGATAGTTAATCACTGCAATATTAAAAGTTTTTGAATGAAAATAGATAGGCTTACCATGTTGCATGATGACTGGACCCATGGCGTAGTCACTAGCACCAGTTTGAATCTCTAATATCTACCTCAAGTCTGAAAGTACAAGTATTGGAGCTGAACTAATCTTTTCCTTCAATGCATTAAAGGCTTTTTTTGTTTGCCTCCCCACAAAAAAACCTTTTTCACACTTGTGAATGCATGCAAAGGAGCCACTATAGAAGAAAAGTTAGCAATGAATTTCCTCCAATATTGGGTTGCTCCCAAAAAACTTCTTACCTCAATAAATATCATGGGCCTTAACCAATTCAAAGTGACATCAACCTTGGAGGGATCTATTTTCAACTCACATCCTCCAACAGTATGACCCAAGTAAAGTAAGTAAGTTTTTCCAAACTCACACTTTGACATCTTAAAATACAAATGTTCTTTCTTCAATACATCAAATACTTTTATTACATGCATGACATGTTCATCATGATATTTACTAGAAATTAAGAAGTCATCTAAGTAGACTATATAAAAGTCATCAAGAAATGGCCTTAACACATCATTCATCACACGAATGAAGGTAGTAGGAGAATTACACAACCCAAAAGGCATAGCTATCCATTCAAACAAACCTTGTTTTGTTTTTAACATTATCTTCCGAATGTCTCCTTCAACCATTCTAATTGGATGGTAGCCACTCCTTAAGTCCAACTTATCAAAATACTTTCCATCTTCCAATTTATCAAGTAAATCATGTATTCTAGGCAGAGGGTAATGGTTCTTTACCATAATTTTGTTCAATGCATGGAAGTACACACACATGCACCATGTTCCATCCTTCTTTGGCACCAAGACAATAGGTGAACCATATGGTGAGGAAGATGGCCTGATGATCCCTTTATCCAACAACTCTTGAATTTTCATTTTAATTTCTACACTTTCCATCACTGAAATCTTGTACATGTCAATGTTAGGAAGAGCACAATATTGCTACAATTGTATCTCATGTTGGGTTCCTCTCGCGGGAGGTAATCCTTTTGGTTCTTGAAACATCCCATCATATTGGTTAAATAAATCAACAAATTTAGATTTCAATTTTGAATCACAACCTTTAAAAGCTTCATTATCAACATCATTCCTGGGTTTGATCATTAGACGCACAAAATTCTTACTTTATTCACTAGTCTTTTCATCTTCCCTTCATTAACAAGGGAAAGATTTAGTTTCTTGCTATGATCTCTCACAATATATTCTACTCCATATTTGAACAAATGGTATTTGCTTTCATGTCTATGGAAGATATATTTTTTGTCATAGAGATATGTGCTGCCCAAAACTATGACACATATGTCTAATGGCACAACATTAAGCTCCACTTCATCTACGAAATTTGCAGTAATGGTGAATTTCATTTTACACTTTCTAGTAGCATGAAATTGTGCATTGTAACACACACATCAGAGTGGATATGGTTTATGATGTGGAATGGTTTCCAAGGCTAAACTTTTGACAATTTTTTCGGAGATAATATTGGCTTGAGAGCCACTATCAAAAGTGTATCTACCTTGCTATGTTTTGAGACCACCCTTATGTGAAAAAATTTTATCCTTCTCTTTTCATTTGGAGTTTAATTTTATGAATTTGAAGTACTAGTGGTAGGAATGGATTCTTTTCCTTTTATACCCATGGATGCAATTTTAGTTTCATCAACCAAATCAGATCCCAAATCTTCTTGAGTGGTTGTAGTTGTCTTTTGTTCTCCCTTTTTTTATTATTTTTTTTTGTTTTCATTTCAGGATGAAGCTTCCAACAATGAGCTTCAATGTGACCATAATTGGAACAATGTTTGCATGTTAATTTCTCTCCTTCCTTCTTGATAGATGCATTTTTCTTTCCCTTCCCTTTGAAACCCTTTCCTTTTCCTCTACTCTTAAATGGCTTTTTACTACCTTCTTTTGGAGTGTTTTTCTCTCTTCCCTCAAGATGAGTGGCTTGAACACACCCATCATCTAGATTATTGGGATTAAACATTAATATAGTATGCCTAAGTTAACTCTGTAAACCCCCTATTTACTTCAGCAACGTGTCTTGTGATTGAAAATCTACACCTAACATTGGACACCTTTTTCTGAATACTTGGTTGTAATCATGCACATTTTGACCTTTATGTTGTCTAAACTTCTTCTAATTCATGATAGCTTTTTGCATATAAGCTAGAGGGTAGAATTGTATTTTAATTGCAGCAATGAAATCAAACCAAGAAATTGAGATCTTACTGTGTTTTTTAAATCTCTTTTTAGGTTGTTGATTCCCACTATACTATTGTTGTACCCTCCATTATGAAGGAAGCTAACTGAATCTTTATGTCATCCACTTCAAGGTTTTGAATTTTGTAATATTCCTCCAAGTGATGAATCCAATTATCAAGCTTCTCTTCATTTAGTTCACCATTATACATGGGTAACTCAAATTTGGTATCAAGTTTTGGTAAGGGTGATTTTCCAGTTCCTTTTGAGGTATGTTGATCAGTATGAGTAAGGGTTGTGTTAGTGGAAGAGGGTGAAGATGCATATGAAGAAGAAGAAGAAGATGGTGGAGAGGTTGGAGGTTTACCTCCATTTCCATTGCCTCCTTTTGCATTACCTCCATTTCCATTACCTCCTCCTAAAGAACCTTGTCCTTTAGGAGTTTTGGAGCTTTCACCCTGCAGCTTGGTATTCCTCTCTTCATAGAGGACCTTAACCATCTCTCTCATATCAAAGAAAGACTTCCTGGAGACCTTCTCATCTTCTGTCATGTTTATAGGTTCTCCTTCATGACACATGCTCTCTAGAGCCTCAACTATAACTTGAGGATGAACTAGTGTTGGAGATTGTGGCACCCTTGCCCTCCTTCCTCTTGACCTAAATTTAGGGATTCCAACCAACTTCCCTTCTCATCTTTTGAATTTTAACCTTGTAAGCATGACATAAACTTGCAAACAATTAAATCTTTTTACACAAAGCAAAACTAATGCTCTGATACCAAAATGATTTGATTAAGAATCTTGGTTTGTTGTGATAAGATCCTCCTCAGATCAGAAACAAAATGTTATTCATGTTCTTAAGGATTCATGAATTTTGCAAGTGAAAAGTGAGTTCTATGTTAATTTTCTGAGAAATTTTAACATAAATAAGGGACAAAACAATAGCATAAAAATTTATAGAACATCACCAAAAACACATCACAACAGGAACATGAGGAAGGAGTTCATCGCTCTTGGGCTACATCTCCTTGTTCTAGCTTCCAATCAATTGGGCCTCTCTATTACACAGAAATGTGTAAAATGATGTCTTTATAATGCTCAAATGCTTCTAAAACCTGCTCCAATGTGTCCAAAATGTCAAAAAATGGCTACCTAGTCTCTTTCTGCACCCACTTTGGTCGAAAACTCGAGAAGTTATGACCTATCCTAGTTTCTCCACTATTTGCTCCATAAATTTCCCAAAATTCAACATCATCCTACAATTTCTCCCACCAAGCTCACTAACACAATGACAATTTCGCTGAAAACTAGGTGAAATTGTTGGATCATTCAAAATACCTTTTGGCCACATGGAGGGCCATGTGCCGAGGTCTAAGGCCAATGGCCCACCCCTGTTGGTCAGGCCCCACTCCACCTCTGTAATAGTGTTCACATGGGTGGTTTAAATAACCTCATGGGCTAGCCTCGCACAGGTTGGCCCTCTTCCCAAATTGCGTAAGGTGTGTTGGTAAAGCCTTTGTATTAGCATGTGGAGGTCGCGGGTTTGACCCTCGCTACTTCTGCCCAGACCGATTGGGCTACCACGTGGCATCCTCTAGTTGGGCCACATGTCAGCCTGTGGTTGGCCACTCTCAACAACCAATAACGAAAACTCAAAATTTCAACAAAGGATAAGAAGCCACTTGTCAACACCTAATTCGCCGATGGAGCTCATTGTCCAAGTCAATATCCACCTCACCTACCTAGTCAGTGCCACGTCAGTAGTACATAATCCTAACTAGGCTGTCCTTTTTTTTTGAAAATTTGCCTGTTTGAGAAAGTGGAAAGAACTCATTTATGGAGTCAGGCGAAGTCTGTTTCACATGAAATGAGTTGTGCTTGATTCAAAATGATCTGCAATACATAGTCATTCAATTTCCACATGATTCTAATGAATTTACTTTTTAGCATAATTCTGAGCACTTGATCAGAAGGAATAGAATATTTTTGAAGCTCATCTTGCCACTACTAGAGACCACTACTAAATTCATGTGCATAAGGTTTTCCAAACCTTCCAATTAAAATGCCACTAGGCAAGCCTATTTCTCACAACCTGTGCATGAGAACAAAGTGTTAACAAACCTTTGCTCACAACCTATCCATGAGCACAAAGTATTAACAAACATTTCCCTACTTAAAGAACTTCAAGTATTAATGAGGTCCCTTTGAGGGGAGACCTTCTCTTTGTAAATGAAATCCATGGTTCTTGTTTCTAATTTGGTGTCTATGATACAACAGAAGCAGTGTATCCAACCAAACTGTTATAGGTTTCTATATGTGGAAATTTAATTCATTGAATGTTTCCTTATATCATATTATGTCATAAAAAAGGATGTTATAATGCATTTCCTCTTAATCCCTTTGGAGGAGTCCTAGGTGTCAATGCACCTCAACTTCACAAATTTATTCCTTCAAAGACGTAGTGATGTCTGGGCCATTCTCTTTTCGTATGTACTAGTTTGTAAATTGTAGATCAATGACATTTCAAAAATATGTCAAACACATGATGAATTCCTGGGCAGATTGCAACTCGGGCACTTTGAACATCTTATGAAATCGACCATGGGGCCATGGTAAACTATGCACCATGGTCTAAAATGTAGGAAGTTATTTCCTCAAAAGACACTTTTAAAATAAATACCTAACCTAACCACAATGACCAAACATTGTTCTAGTAATGAGGCCACCATTAAACCTTGGTCCTTCATATATATAGTTATATGTCCCTAGTGAGGAAGTGATTGATACATGAACCTGCTGAGAATCTTTCTAATGAATGAATGAATAAATGATATTTTAACATCTGATGAGACTAAAAACCATCTATAGGACCAAAATAAAAATACCCATTAGTTGATCAAATAGTTTGAAAGGTTTGTAAATGGAGCAAAATGGTATGGATAAAACCATAGCCATGAGCACACTCCTTGGCAATAGTAGTGCACTTTTGTATATTTCAATACCTATTGGAACCCTTATGTCCTTTATCTTAGGACTTTATTTAGGCTAATTTATTATTACAACATCTCTTTTGACATCTTCAATGGCCTATGGTGTTTCTAATCGAAACGTTTCAGCGTAATATCTCTCTTTCCATCGAAGTTCTCCTAATTTAACCTTGTGAACTTATGGTTGAAAGGAATCTAAAATTTTTACATTTTTAATTTAAATTCTTAATATATCCTATGCCTTGTCACCCAGTGAATCCACATTTTCCATTTCCTTATCACCCAATGGAGGATTAGGATCTGAAATATTTAAGTTCTTCAATTTGAGTCTATATGCATCTGCATTTTCATGTGCCTATATCAAATGAGCTCGCTTTTGAAAACATCTATTATCGTAAAATGATTCTACCCTTTGTCCTAGGAATTTCTTGAAGCTTAGTCATTATTAGAACATATCTTTTGACATATTCATTGGCCTCAGGTGCTCGTGCTTCAAACATTTCAACATAATACCTCTCTTTCCATCTAGATTCTCCTAATTTAACCTTGTCAACCTGTGGTTAATAGGAATCTAAAATTTTTACATTTTTCATTTCAAGTCTTGATATATCATGTGCCTTTTCACCTAGTGAATTTTTGGCTTGTATGGGCTTGACCCAGGTTCAGAAGAGTTATTTAGCCAAACAAATCCCGTAGCTACCAGCCCTTTCAGTAACAGCCCGCGGAGCGCGGACTGAGATCTCACCGGAGGTATCAGGGGAGGGTTCTGGAACAAGGTTTGTGCACCCTTGGGATGTCTTGATGTGGTTTGGAAGGTCCGCGTGCCATTCCATGGCCCTCCACCTCTCTACTTCCACGTAGATCCGGAACAAGGCAATTCCTTAATATCTATGATTATAGAGTTTGTTACAGATCAGATCTATTGATTAGGGTATTTCAGCAAACATTCACTAAAGATAACCAATTTGTGCAGCCAGAAAGGATACAGATTTGCATAAACTCAATATGTAAACATAAGCACAAAGATCAAACAGATATATCCACCATGAATTAACTAGATCTGCAATAACTTAGATTCAACATAGTATTTCAGAATAAACTTATCTTTATTCAATTCTTTTGCTTCTACAACCAAATCTTCCTTGCGCACTTAGTTGTAGGGGTCCGCGCACATAGCTGTGTACTCTACTAGGCCTCTCCGTACATAGCTGTATAGCCTCTTATCTACCCACCAACACTCTCGACTCGAACTTACCGACGCAGGAAATATTATCTTCACAAACTCATAGCACCAAGATCCATCGAAAGAGAAGTTCTTTTTCCCCTTAGAGCCACACTCTATTTATACATTCCCATGGTCCACAGACCAAGGGCAGGCCATCTTACTTCCTATTATTCTATACTATTTCTTGGGCAGACAACCCTTTGACTTGATCTATTACATTCCATGCTCCGGATATTTCAAAGATTTACAATATTGTTATCCTATTTTATAGGCTTTAAACACAAAAAACTATTATGCGGGACATCTGTTACCCAACAGGCCCCCAACACAATCATCGTGACTCATCCAAAGTCACTCGTCGGTGTGGTGATATGCACTACCTAGGTTCTGTGGTTCACCTTCCTGTGAGTGACGTACTGATCCCTCTTTGTCTCCTACAACGCTTCTTCCATATCCTTCTCCTGTGTCGCTACCACTTCACGCAATCGATACTGCTCATTTTTCTCTGCTCAGTTAACACAGAACACCCCCCTCATAGGATTTTAGCTCTAGCTAGGGTGCTGCATATAGAAATTCCTCGTACCAACGCTACCATTTTCCAATTTTATATCTTTTGTATGCAGTTTCTACTACAGCTTGTGTTGAAATTTTGCAAGACCATTGCTACTATCCGCGGGATCCCAATCTTCAAGGTGCATCAGAGACAACATATTAACTGTAATTCCATCATTTGTCTCCATATTTACAGCCTTTCCTTTATCTTTCATGGTTCGTCTTCCAGCCCATGGTTGAGGCAGTGACATTCAGACCAGTTCTGGTTTGTGGCTACAAATTTCCGGCACAACCCATACTCGCGATGCTGAAATCTGCATGGTGCCTGCATCTGTCATGACTGTCCTTTTAAAAAATCCCAGCACCTCTAATGGCCAGATCACAACCCTTGGCCTTACTCGTTGAGCATAGATAATGAATAGTTCCATAGTGGTGGGAAGGCACAATAGCTCATGGTTCTCAAAACCATAACTCATTCAGTGGATGCCCCCCTATGATTATAAGTTTCTTGAAGTTCAAATTCGTTGGCTCTCGCCTTTTCTGCTACCCTCATGCTAAGCCTACGACAAATTTTTTCAGATCTGGCTCGTACACCATCTCTTAATTGCCCACCACCTACTCCCTTTTGCCATAACTCAAACATCTTGTCATGAATAGTGATAGCAACAGTCACCTCTTTGCTTGTCGCTGTAGCAGCGTAGCCCTTTCCGTGCATCTGCAACCCTTGTGACAGACCAAATCTACGCGCACCCCAGTTGTCATGCAGCTCCTCCCCATACTGCTTTACCATCCCGTGCTCTCCTTCAACTGGGTGGAGGGGTGAGACTGTCCTCCAGATGGTTAGTCAGGCAGTCAACCCACCCATCTAGAGCTTCAGGCAATTGCCATTTACTCTTCTCGGCAAGGGGTCTCCATTGAGCTTAGCAAGCTGGACTGGGCCTCCATCTGTAACTTCTTTGACTACATAAGGTGCCAACCAGTGCATGCAAAGATTAGTAGGGAGCTGTCATATGGTAGTAATAGATCATTTTCTTTAAACGTGCGCATCTTGATAAGTCAATCATGCCAAGCCTTCTCTCATTGCTTTTGTACTTGCTAATGAAATCCTGTCAGAAATCACTCCTCCTCTAGTTCCTCTAGTTGCGCAATCCTTTGTTCCAAAGCTGCACAGTCTGCCATACCTGTCGCTGCTGCTATTCACAAAATAGGTACAAGGTACTCCATGGGCATGATGGCTTCCTTGTCGTAAACTAATTGGAAAGGTGTCTGGCCTGTCATTTTTTTGCATATTGTTCGGTATGCCCATAACACAGTAGGTATGCATAAATCCTAATCGTTGCATTGTGCATTACATACCTTAGTAAACACTGTGTCCAAAATTTTGTTAAACGCTTCAATAGTCCCATTTGCTTGCAGATGATACAGAATACTCTGCTGATGATATATTTGAAAATCCTTGGGGAACGCGCCGATAGTCTCATTGACAAAATGCATTCTGCGATCACTCATTAGAATTCTTGGACATCCAAATCATTTTAACACATTTTCAAACAAGAATTTTGTAGGTGTAGAAGCCGTATAGTCTTTAACCAGTTGTGCTTCCGCCCATTGGGTCAAGTAGTCTGTCACCGTGATAATATAGCATGCCCTCGTCTTTCCTGGATGAGTGATCGCTCCCACAAAATCGATCGCCTATTTCTCAAATGGTTACAGCGTCATCTATGGCTTGAGCAGAATTTCATCCCTCTGCGATGGTTTCCCAGTCTGTTGACATACGTCGTAGGCCCGACAGTATGGTTTCAAATCTTGTTGTAGAGTTGGCCACCATAGTCCGACGCGAAGAATCTTTTGTGCTGTGGTGCAACATGCATAATGTCCTCTAGAAACCCTCCATGTGCTTCAGTTAGAATCTATCCTCACTCAAATTCAGATACATGTCTACGTAATATTTCATCCTTTCCCATTTTGTAGAGGTGCCTTGCAATAACAGCAAAATTCGCTACACGTATCACCAATTCTTTCTTCTGTTGAATGGAATATCCTTGCGGAGCAGTTCCTATGGTTAAGAAGTGGATGATATCCTCAAAATGGCCATCCACGATCCATAATGCATACAGTTATGCATCTGGTAGCCCTTCATCTATGTTTGTGGGCTCTTTGTTGTTCTCGATCTCGGACAGGTGATCTGGGCCTACGTTTAGATGTCCCGGCTTTATGATGACTTCAAAATCATATTCTTGAAATAATAACAACCATCTGGAAATGCTACCCACCAACACAGGCTTGTTCACCAAGTATTTGAGTGCAGAGTGATCAGTGTACATCTTAAAGTGTCCTCCAGATACATAATGGTGGTATTTCTGGAGCGCGTACACCATTTCCAATCCCTCCCACTCTGTAGTGGAGTAGTTCTTCTCAGCTTTGGATAATCGTTGACTTGCGAATGCTATCAGGTGATCAATTACTTCCGCTCCTTCCTATGTGGGTACTATGCTCAACGTGACACACGATGTGTCAACATGTACATGAAACTTGATGTCCCGTTTTTGAAAGACCAATATTGGAGTTGATGCCATCTTTTCCTTGAGCATTTTTAGACTTTTGCTACATTCCTCACTCCAGCAATAAGTAGCGTCCTTCTTCAACAATTGTTCCATTGGTTCCGTGATCTATGCATAGCTCCTGATGAACTTTCGATAATAACCAGTCTATCCTAGTATGGCGTGCAGCTGCTTGACACTTCGCGGCACTTGTAGATTGAGTATAATAGCAATCTTTGTTGGATCCACCATGAGCCCTTGCTTATAGACCACATGGTCGATCAAGTTCCCAAAGGGGTCGAGGAAAGTGCACTTCTTTAGGTTTAGAACAATCTGGTGTCATTGGTATGTATCCTGCATTAGGCGCAAGCTTGTGGTATTTTTCTTAACTAGCCCAAATATAGTCCAATCATCAAGATATACCTCTAAGAACTTATGTATGAATTCCTTGAAGGTAGCTACCACAATGTGCAAGAATAACGTCGGCACGTTCTTTAATCCAAAGGGCATCATCGTATATTGAAAGCAGCCCCATTCGGTAGCGAACATTGTTTACTCCTATCCTCTGGCATAATCTCGATCTGGTGATACCTTGAGAAGACGTCCGTAAAGGAGTAGGCTTCCTGTCCTCCCACAATTTCCAATACCTCCTTTGTAAATAGCATCGAAAATGGATCGTTAACACATGCATCATGAGCTTCCAGAGGTCCACACAGATGCAAATTTCACCTTTGTATTTTTTCTCCTATACAGCCATAGGACTTACCCAGTCGGACTCCTCCACTGGTTCAATTATTCCTGCTGCAAGCATATTGTCCAATTCTTCACGGACCTTGGCTTTCTATTGTAGATTCAACCGACAAGGTCACTGCTTCACTGGCTTTGTGTTCGGCTTCAGGGTTATTTTCATCATTCCTAGGTCACTGAGAATCCCTTTTAACTATGTGATCTTAGTTGGGAATAGGTCTTGATATTCTCGAAGTAGTTTGATGACTTTTTCCACCATGGCATTGTCCCAATAGTCCCCAAGTGTCGCATACTTCGGCTCTTCCTCCATTTTGATGTTTACTTGTTTCGTTTTCAGTGGTTCTGTGATGTCAGGATCCTCAATTTCTGGTCCATGAACCTCACAATTCCCCTCTATTTCTGGAATATTGATGTTCCTAAGGTCGTCCTCATCATCTTCTACCTACACATTCTAACATTCCAGGGCCTAGCTCAATTGTCGCGACCAGTCTTGCTGCATGACTTCTTCTGGTTCGAGTGGTATTTTGAAAATAGCAGCCTTGACTAGCTACAACGCGTCGTCCACCATATCCATCTATTGATCTTCAAAGAGGAACGTTAACAAAAATCATTTGCGCAAGATATCCCACTCACCTATGCCATGTCGGAGCTCTGTTTCGGTATACCAGTTCCTTGGAATGACGTCCAGGTTATGATAAAATAAGTGTACCCACTTTGGGTGAGGTTCTTTCCCATAGGCTTCGACCCATCTGGTAAGGTGCTTATGTGGGTCATCACGTCCATCGTATTTCTCGACTATTCATAGCTCCGACTTTCCAAATCTTATCTGCATCATGCGTCTGCAGCTATGCCAGTTGTCAAAAGTTCCTTCATGTGTTTCCCACCGCAGGTGTCGTGCACAATGCCCATCGCAACGCATCAAACCGTTGGGGCTCTGGAACCACGGTTTTAAATTTCGTAAGGAATTCCTTACTGTTGTGACCCCATCATACATTGGTAGTTCACGATCCTAAGCTTTGACGCAATACAACGACTTAGTTATCATATTGCAGTTTAACACAGTTACCTTGTTCAATCGATTATGCCACCGCCCATCTTCCTCATCTGAATCTTCAGTGCAGGATTATGCATGCCCCCAGGATATTCTTCCTCCCACAATTTGATTAACCCAATCTTGATTTTGTGTGGTAATTTTGTAGATACAATCTAACTCATCATCACTTCCCTCGTCGCGCACAGGCTCAATGTAACACAGTCCTTCAGCCGAGTCTAGCAGAATGACTATGCAGAATGACTTCTTCTAAAATATCATTTTACGCTTCTTTAAATTAATAACCCCATTCATATTTGTGGCCCAATCTATCCCTAACAACGTAGGATATGGGCTAGTTTCATCCATGATTTCTATTACGTCAAAGTCCATTCAGGGGCTCGTGCCTTCTATATCTACTGTAATTACTTGCAGTCTTCCCATGGGTAGAATCCTCTGTTGATTTTCCATCCGTAGTTGAATAGGAGACCATTGTAGTGTAGGTTTTCCCATGCATTCCTAACTCTGTATAGGTATTACATTTGCATTCGAGCCGAAGTCTAGAATGATCTGATCCATCTCAAAGTCACCAATCTATGCCATTAGCTGCATTTCCTACTTAGTCCTGGACGCTTGTTTTCCAATTTGCGTACCATGCGAGGTTCCGCTGACCCCGCGTACCTAGTTATCAGTTCTTATAATCCTTTAACCACCTAATTGTCGCGAAGCAATTTCATACATCTCTCTAAAAAGGTATTTAACATTGAGGGATCCCTCTCTGGCTCGATTTGATCATTACTACCTGGGGTAGAGACTTCTGCGAAGCTCTCCCTAGATTCCAGATTTGTTTCCTTACGAACCTTGGCATCGTCATTATTCACTTTCCTCTTATCTCCCCCTGTAGCTATGCCACTTCTTAGCACCATGTTTATGTTGGGGTCTTCTTCGTGTGGTTTGGACCTCATCATCTAGACCTTCTGCATCGTCGTAGGTTGTGTCGCCCTCTTCTCACATATATGTGCTATTAATGTGGGGCAATCTAGCATCTCATGATTGAACTGCTGGCAGTAAAGGCACGACATTCTGGTTGGGTTGTTACAGTCCCATGCATAGTGTCCTGGTCCCCTGCAGTTGTAACAGATTAGCTGCTCGCAACCCATTCCTGGCCCCATTTCTCCCTGTCCTCATCCTCGTCGATGGAATCCACAGTGCACTATCACCGCAGCTGGATCATGACCTCACACTTCAGTCTACATTCTGTAGGCAGGTGACTGGTCCATCAATAATTGATAACTTCAGCAGTCCCACACCTCGTGGCCCACCGATCAGCAAAAGTTGCAAAATAGATGCTAGCGGGTCTGGTTAAATTTTGGTAGTAGATGATAGTTGTTCCTGTTGTGCTTTCCTCCCACCTAGAAAATCGTGCAATAGAGCAAGGGTGTTGCGCTCGGCCCTGCTTGTGCCTCTAGTCGCAACAACGTTGGTCCCCCTTCTGCCACATAGTTCAAAAAAACTAGACAGTGATCCTTATCATGACCCTAGCTTCCACACTTTATACACCACACTTTCTCCCTGGCGTTTGCCTAGGGCACCTTTTCCTTTTTTAATTTCTGCATTTCTAAACATAGGTTTTGTATTTTCACGTGGATTTTTTGAACTCCCAACCCCGAATCCTGTATTGTAGTTTCATGCAACATCGTCGCTATCTCTAATTCTTTAGCCTGGGTTGAGATATTTTGCTGTGATAGTGCTGTCCTTAGACGTGGTGTCAATGACGCCACAAACGACGCACATTTCTACACATCTGACAATGTCATGTTTGCCTCACGGATTGTACTTTTTAATCTCCGATCTAGATCCCATGGAATTTCACTAGGCATCATCGTGATCTCCTTGAACCCTATGATCGACTACATTTTTTATTTTGGTGAGTTAAATTCTTTTTTCAATTCAGCCCGGATATCCGCTGTCTTCGCATTCAGGTAATCACTTGAGTACTTTATATACCACGTCAGTGTGCAGTCCTACAGTGTGCTAACTAGGGTAGCCTTTCTGATGTTGTCATTTGTAACTCTCTGCGCTTCCCATACTGCCATCACCATGAACCAAAATTGTTATGGATATACACTCCCTACTCCTTTAAATAGCAACAACTGAATCGCGCTCGTCATCTTCAACTACTAGTTTATGTGTCGATGCACTAGGACCTTTTATGAACTCGTCCTGTTGCTGATTCACTGAATCCTTAGACTCTTTCTTCATAGGATTTCAGCGTCCTGACATCAGAAATCCCTTAGGCAGATCTCGTTTCCAGTAACAGAACCATTTGTTGGCTTATATGGGCCTAACCCAGGTTTGGAAGAGTTATTTAGCCAAACAAATCATGTAGCTACCAGCCCTTTCGGCAACAGCCCATAGAGCGTGGACTGAGGCATCACTCGAGGTAGCAGGGGAGGGTGTTAGAACCAGGTTTCCACACCCTTGGGATGTCCTGATGTTGTTTGTAAGTGTTACGGGGAATAGTGCCTATACAGAACTACTAATCCCACTAAGGGCAGTAGCTACCTTAGAAACAAACAAAGTAAAACTACTTTCATTTTCCTTTATGAAAGATAGATGAGAGAAGAATAAAAGAGACCAACCTCTGTCTTGCACTTGGTTCTTTGCTCGATTCCTCTCTCTTCTGATAGTCCTTTGCTACTTGCTTTATTGTATACCCAGCTTCACAGAGTACCTGTAGAATCAAAGTAGCATAACACTATATGAGAACATGGATCTCTTATCATAAGCAATATAGGATCAGGTGTATATTAACCACACAAATGCATAAAACATCAATCACACAAGTGTATTGAGGAAAACTAGAATAGTTTTATTGATAATCAAGAAAGAGCCAAGAGAATTACAACCAATTGTTCTGACCCAGCAATCATCCTCTTAGCAAGTAAGCCCTTCTTCACCTCATGAAAAGCTTAGATCACCCAACACTATGATGTTTCGTCAAGAGACCAACAGCAATTCCTTACAGGATGCAAAATTCCGGCCTCTGGATCTCTGGGATGAGGGATCCATATATAGATGTCTACAATGGAGATGAGTAAGCCTGTGATTTGATTAGTGTCTTCCCTCTGATAGTTCTTTATTCCACTTGGAGATTGATGATCTCTTACTCATCCCTGGTTGAATTCAAATAGGCAAGTGTCACTAGAGAAGTTTCTGGAAGATTCCATGGTTCTCCACCTTGCGGATTGACCCTGCCATTTGTCCCTTCTCACCCATCGCACCCCATAGAAGGTATTTTTGGAATGCAATGCACCTACTGTGTGTATTTAGGTGGGATGCAACGCACTTTGCCTATGGAGTAGGTGAAATGGTCCAGTTTTGACCAGTTCTGAGTAGTTTTTCATGGAGAACTTCTGGGAGATGTTGTAATCAGTTGACCTTGTTCTTTTAGGGGTTGGAACAACACCTTTAGGGACTTAGGAGCCCTTGGTTTATGGAAATTTATGCTTGGGGTTGCAGTGTCCAAAAATGTCTATAACAGTTGCCCCCTAAAGCATGAGGTCGTTAATCTTTTGATGTTGGGTGAAATGCTTTATCATGAGGATCCAAAGTTCTTTCAAGCTGGAAGGAGACCTGTAATAAGATACAATACAATACATTATCTTCATAATTTTTTCATGATCTAGCTGAGGCGGGCATTCCCATGGTCATCTTTATAAATTCATTTTTCATTTACATGAGACAGACAATCGTCTGAGTGTAGACTGATGATTCTGCTAGAGCCATCATCCCTTAGATTGGATGATTATCTATTCAGCAATGATGTACATTTGATGTCTTTATTTTCCTGAATATATATCGCAGCCAGGATGGATGAAGCTAGATCCGGGGTCTTCAATCTTGTTCAATCTTCACACAAAGTACAAGTCGATCCATGTGAGAGATGTTCTGGAGTCAAACATGGAAAGACATCGCCTGATTACCAACCAATGATGTAAGTTGTTAACAGGCGCGAGAGGAATCAACGATAATGATAATGATCCTCAAGGTACTGCAGTACAATTCACGTGGTCTGAATAAGGGACTTGGCATCGAACACCACGTAAAATATTTCGGTCAAAGGCCGTTGATGTAAACCTGTCGCCGGAAGTGAGAAACTTGCCATTGAGACATGTTACACTAAAAAATGTCACCTTGACTACTTACAGTTAGTATGGCTCAAATCAACAGTCATGCTACCCTCTTAGGCAAGTCTCATGCCTCTGTTATCCATCTCAAACTCAAAGAAGAGAGAAAGTCTTGTAAAAACTATGTTTATCTCTGGGGTCGCAGGTTCTCTCTAGCCTTACCTGTGGGGACGCTGACCATGTTCACAAAATCTGCGTCCATGGACGCTCTGTATGTTAAGGGACAGGTGCATCCCTCTGTAAAAGGCAAAATGCGCGAGTTTTATCTTGAAAAAGTTACTTGTGGTTACTTCTAGAACATTCTAGAGGTCGGTTTGATGAAATGGATGCGCCTCCAGTTGGTTCATGTATCTCTATTAAGGGGGAACTTATCCCATCAATAAGGGAGCTATCCCACCCAAAGAGGGGGATGATCCCATTGATAGTGGACCTGAATAACCTCTTTACAGCACTATAAATAAAGGCATTGAGCCAGAAGGAGAGGAGGTTGGAGCTATACATTTTCTTTGGGTAAATGCTGCAGGATTTAGGTCTTCCATTAGAGCCTTTGTGAGGAGAGATTGTCTTCACTTGATTCTACTTGGGAGAGGGTGAGCTTTGTCAAAGTAGAGGAAAACCCTTGATGGACCCTGGGAGGAACTTGCACAACACCAAGGCCAGGTTGTAAGAGTTTCTTTGTTTCGTTATTAATACAAACTGGTTTATTTTTCTCAATAGCTTGTGTTAATGAGTTATTTCATGTGTTCCTTGGTCTGCATGTTGGATATATGTTTTATTATATGAAATGCAAGTGCTTGGTAATTGTTTGATTGTTTGTGGTTGCAGGAATTGACTTGAAGGAGGAGCTCATCCGGATCGTCAAGAACGGACTTCAACAACAGCGTTTTGGAATAAGGTAAGCCTAAACACTTGTAGTTTTCATGTTGTAAAAGGTGTATTTAGAGAAAGATCACTCCATTTTGTCTTGTTTGTCATTAGAACGTCTTAGACTTCTAGGAAGGTCAGTCGTGTCCGCACCCTTGACAAATTCCGTGTGACAAATTGGCGACTCCGCTGGGGAATCCATTAATGAGAGAGTCTTTTCCTTTATATGAACTTTGCTTTGAGAAAATCATTTTTATTTTCTGGTTTTTGACTGTGAGAATTAGTATTTGGGTGGCTTAGCTTTAGATTTAGTTAGATTTGGTTTTTCTTCATTTTTCCAGAAGGACGCACCCTCTGAGTACTGCACAGTGCGTCTTTGGACGCGCTGTTGCCGTCTGCACAGAGCGGGGCCGCGCCTGTGACAACGGGTTGCCTGCGTCTTCCTGTAAACTTTAAGAAAATTCCATTTTTGCTTTAAATTGCTTTTAGATTTTGTTTTTTCTTAGTGTTTTCTGCCCAGATCCTTTAGTACCCTGTCAAGAATTTTCACCTAAACTAGTTTTGTGAGCTTTGAGTGTTTTAGTGGTTTTCAACGAAGTTTAGACCTAGGGTTTGATTTTTGGAAAGGCTTTGTAGTGACTTTGATAGTAGAAAGTTGTCCAGCCTTAGATCTCTCTGGTTAGTCAACCTTCTTAGAAGTCGGGCCTGTCGTAAAGTCTCCTTGTGTGAGCAACTTGCCATTTGAGTTGTTTTGGGTCAAATTTCGAATTGCTTGTTTATAAAGTATTGATTTCCATTTTACAAAAAGAACAAAAAGATTAGAGTTTTGTTTTGGCTAGTTTTTGATTCTGCAATAAGCTAGTCCTTGATTTGATTGTGATCAAGTAAAACACCTTAGAAATAATCATTGTTAGTTTTGGCCTCGTTAAGATTGCTTAGAATAAATTTGCCTTTAGTTTGCTTATGAGTGCATTTTCATAGATTTTAAGAGTTGTTAAGATTGATTTTTGGTTATATTAGATTTATTTGTTTTATTAAAAGAAAAATACAAAAACATCTTCTTAAAAAGTCTTGTTTCAAGTAGCTTTTTGTTTTCGAAAGAAGAAAAGAGTTTTTTCGTGCATGTAAAGAGAGGTTATGTTTTTATGCTTGGAAAAGACAAACGAATTGTTTCTTTGATTGTCTTCAATTAAGAAGTTGCTTTTATAAAGATTGCATTCTCTCAACTTTTTAGTTAAGCAATTCATCGAAAAAGTAAAGTAGTGGATAAATCATTCTAGGTGCATTTTGTAGTGGTTTCGAGTCGAGTCAACACACCACTGGTTTCACTTCCATCACCTTTTGACTTAAGAAACAACCTTAAAAGTAACGCTTAAATTAAAATCAATCTAGTAATCTTTATTTTTCTAGGGCTCTGAAGCACCAACATAGCTTAGGCTAGGGTCTTGGAGTAGGTGAGTACTTAACTCTCCAAGACTACAAAACCAAACAGATAGTCTATCTTGAGTAGAACAAATCCAATTGTTTCAGTTACATTCTGGGAAAGCTCCTCTTAAAGGAGAAGCACGAGCTCGTGTCCGAACCAGTGAGGGGATCATTCCTCCCTCGTTGGGAACGACGCCAGGCAGTACGTATTACAAACGGTAAACCTCGGATTAACCATTGTCGAGGAGCCAGGGGTCACTTATCGGTAAACCTTGGATTGTTGTCAAGGAGCCGGTAAGGGGATTGGAGCTTGCTACTCTGCCCTTGCGTGCTGTCGGAGTTTAGACTGTTCCCCCAGGTGTAATTGTTGTGATTGGTAACCTTAGTGGCCATAATATCTAGGATTCTACCCAAGGTGACGGTGGAGGGAAGGTCCCACTGTACCTGGAGCAGACGTCGGTTATACTCACTTGGATTTTCTGGGGGGTTCGCTTCACTTCGAGACGGTTAAAGTGGAGGAACTTGGTCCAGTCTATTCATTAAGCAGGTTGCCGGGGTAACTGTTCCACCCACCATTTCTGTACTGAATCCTGCGAGGTTGGGCCTAATCACCAACTAGCGCTTTTGGTCCGGAAGACTACTGTTTGTGTGTGGTTTGACGCTCTAGATTATTTAGGCGTGTGCTTCAAATTTGTTTGCTTCTTTAGAAGACTTTAGGTGGTTTGATTTGAAATTTTTACTTTGTTTTCGTGTGTTGTAGTTAAAATCTTTAATTGTGGCGGAATTACCGAGACAGTCCCGTAGACTTCGGGGCAAGTCTCCTGAGATTGTTACCGGAATAGATTTGTTAAGAAAACTCCGTAAATCGCGGGGTGAATCTCCTGAAGACATTCCGGGTCATTTAGAAGGGTTAAAGGTCCTTGTAACTCCTCCTAGTGGCAGTAGAGTAGGGTCACCTGAAGAAGGAGAGTTTTCCTTGGTAGTCCATCCAGATTACCAAAGTTTAGAAACAGGTTACAATCCCGAAGCTGTTACAGTTTCCGAGCTTGCTGGTAGTTTTTCATCTGCCAGTGAAACAGGCGAAGAACCTGAAATTTCCGAACCTGTTACTCCAACTCCTAGTGTTCCTGATTCACCAAGAATAGAAAGAATTATCACCGAAAATCTTCCTGTTGGATTAATTGCTATAGAAGAACTTGTTCCAGAGGAAGAAATAGGCGTTTCTGATTCTGAAGATCTAATTACCCTTGATCTAAGGGAGCGTGAATCCATCTTTTACAGTCCTCCTAGAAGTGAATCTTGGTACCTTGCATTAACCAATTTTTTAGACAACTCAGTAGGTTTTTCTACACCTCGTACTCCGGTTCCACCTAGAGGAATTCATTCTCCTGTAAATATGTCTGGTCAGTCATCTGTGTTTTCACAAAGTCCTGAATCATTTTTACATGGCGGTCCTTCTGTTCCTACTGGGTATCAATCACTTTCTGGTACCTTTGCGGGAGCATCTCCTCAACCCGTTGATCATGGGTTATTAGTTGGAAACAGTGGTAATGTACCATTGAGTATAGGTGACGTTTATATGATGTCAGGTTCAACTCCCATTAACCAACCTCAAGGTGGCCAATTACCGCCTGGGGGGCAACCTTCGTTAATGCCTGGGGGGCAACCTCAAGGTACTTCATTCGTGACTGGGGGGCAACCTCAAGGGTATCAACCCCAAGGGTATCAACCCCAGCCTCAATATGTACCCCAAAGTCAACCTCAGTATCAATATCAACCTCAAGGATGGCAACCTCAAGGATGGCAACCCCAAGGGTATCAACCCCAAGGGTATCAACCTCAAGGATACCAACCTCAAGGTCAAGGTCAACCCCAGTATTCGTATTTACCTCAAGGTTATCAACCTACGGGTCAATACCCTGGTCAAGGTTATCAACCACCTCAAGGGCAATCATATGGGACTGCACCTTACAGTTATCAACCCTATCCTCAATACGGCTATGGATCTCAGTATCCTCAACCTGTTACGAGTCAATACCCTGGAATGTTAACATGGGATCCGTCACAGGGTCAACAGATGTCGCAACCAAGTATACAGTCGGTACCTCAAGCAGGACAACCTGCAGTTCCTGGTCCACCCCAGCAACCGCAACCTGTCCAGTCAAGTGTTCAGACCCCTGTAACTTCTGTAGTTACTCAGCCGCCAATTGCACCTGGTACTCCACCTCACACGGCTGCAGCAACTACCGCTTCATCTACCATGCTTACTTCTGGAGTATCGGCAGCTCCGGTTTCTACTGTCCCTGTAACCACTCCTCAGACATCTGTACCGTTGTCTGGACCCACGGTTCAAACCACAGTCCAGATGCCTGCAGGCCAACCTGGTACAAGTACGGTTGTTACTACTCAACCTCAATTTGTTCAACCTCCGTACCAGGGACAGTATCAACCTGGGCAAGCTGCCCAACAACCGGTTTACCAGTATCAACCGTATCCTGGGTACACTTATCAACCACCTCAGCAACCCCAGTACGGTCCGGTTAATCCTGGTTTTCCAGGAGGATATAATATCCCAAATGCGACTCCTGTTCCTAGTTATCCTGGATATCCTCCTCCTGGGGCTGGTATTGTGACTCAGAGTTTTAGAGATCCTAACCGGCAGTTACCATTTATTGCAACTTTAGATTTACCCGACTTGACGCGCCTAACGAACGATCCAATTCAATATCTTCAGTTCTGGCCGCCAATGCCAAATAAGTTGCCCAGCGATATACCCAAGTTCGAAGGTAAGTCTGGAGAGGATCCGTCTAATCACGTGATGACTTACCACCTCTGGTGTGCATCAAATTCCATCTCAGATGATTCCATCCGCTTACGTCTTTTCCAGCGTACACTCATTGGTCTCGCAGCCAAGTGGTACATTGAGTTACCACGGGCCTCTTTTTACAACTTTAGCCAGTTAGCTACCTCGTTCTTAACTCATTTTCAGTTACCAGTCAGATACGATAATGGTACAGAATTATTAACTTCGCTAAAACAATCGACATCCACGTACATTTCTGATCACATCCATGAGTGGAGACGTCGAAGAAGATTAGTGAAAGTTTTTATCCCGGACCAAATCTTAGCTGAATGGTTTGTCAAATCATTATTACCAAGAATTACTGAAGATGTAGCTAAGGCCGGAGTAGTTACTGAGGAGCAAGTCATTGCTCAGGCACAATACCTTGACTTAGTTTACACTCAGTCGGGTACGTTACACGAGAAAATTCCGGATCTTCCAAAGTCAAACCAAATCGCTGCTGCTCCTTCGGGATCTCATGCCGCTGATGGTATGATTGGTATCGTGACTACGAAGAGTAAGAAGAAGTCTTCCAAGGCCTCCAATACTCCAATTATCACTTTGCCTGATTCTCCGACAGGAGAGTCTTCTCCTCCTGAACTTACCGCCGACATTCACGCTGTAGAGTCATCTACGGCCAAATCAAAAAACGGTGGAAAGAAGAAAGGAAAGAAGAAGGCTAAAGCAGACAAGGCTCCAAAGGAGAAAACGGAAAAGTCGGAAACCAATGACGAAAAACGCAAACCTCGATATCCTTGTCTTATTTGTGAAGAAGATCATTTTACGAGAGACTGCCCTCATCGGGCCGAGGTAGTGAAAATAGTCAAAGGTTCTCCCACTCCTGCTGTGTTAAAAAATCCATTTCCAGAGCAGGAGAATAAGATGATAGGTTCTTCTTCGAATGCCAGTGAAGAACCCATTTTGATGATGTCTCATGTCAGGATTGCGACTCGATCGCAAGATTATGGTAGTAAGGCTCCTGTTGATGGTAAAGAAGCAGAATCTTCTCACTCTAACCCATCAACCTCAGCTCCTGGTTCCGATCCACTACAGATCGAAAAACCTAACCCAGACTTAGTGATTAAGCCGCCCGCCAAGGGTGTACTTCGAAGGTCTGCTTTCAATCCACATGCGAGAGCAGCCCAGAATTACAACATTGTTGAAGACTTAGCTGTTTCACCTTCAGCAATGTCGGCACTCGAAGTGCTGCAATCATGTCCAGCGCAACGAAAATTGCTTTTGTCGGCTATTGGAGCTGTCGATGTTCAGGACCCGAACCTAATGATCTTTGATCTAGAAAGTAGTACACCGCGTCTCCCCCATCAAATGGCTTTCCAAATTCCAGTGATAGTCAAAAACAGGCCTATTCATCGGACTGTGATTGATGAGGGAGCTTCTACGTGTATTATGTCGATTCAATGTTGGAGATCGCTTGGTTCTCCTTCGTTGAACCAATCCCCCACCATCCTTAAGGCCTTTGATGGCCGTGGGTTCCGTCCGTTTGGTATTCTACAAGAATTGCCTATAGGGGTCGAAGGTAAAACCGTTAGTCTGGATGTGGAAGTGGTTGATGCCCCTCTAGACTACAACCTTCTTTTGGGTCGAAGTTGGTCATATGCTATGACAGCGGTCGTTTCATCGGTCTTCAGAGTCATTAAGTTTCCACATAACGGTAAGATCGTGACTATTGATCAGCTGACATACTTTTCATCCGACCCAACCTCTTCAGAAACTATCCAGCATGTTGGTAAAACGACAATCCCTTATAGGGACATTGGTGTAGGTTTAGTTAAGGATTCCGGTTTACTGGGAACTTTTCCTCTCCCTCCACTCAATGCAGACCCTTCGTTTGCAACAATTCATATGATCACGTCAGAAAACATTATTTATGATGATCCTTGGTATGTTCCCTCTGACTCTGAGCTAGACTCACTCGGTGATGTTATGCCGTTGAGTCCGTATGAGATTGCTTATGAAGCTCTTATGTCTTTTACCGACTTTCATTCAACCGAAATCGACCAAATGAATGTGGTCAGTGAAGAGTCACTTTTCACCTCACCCTTAGAACGGATAACGTTTCCCGAAGAAGTGTCATCTGACGAACAACTTCGCGAAATCCTAAGTGTAGATGATCTACCATGGGAAGATCTCCATCACAGATCTTCGTTTTTACCTAAGGATGATGCATTTGAAAATGATTTTTCATCTATCTTTACCGCTGAATATGTCAAAGACGCTCAGGATCCAACGAAACATTCTGATTCAGAGCTGAATTTAGGGAATATTTCTCGTACTATTCCCATTGATATTTCAGTGAAGCCCGGAATCGAGGAGAACATTCATATAGGTGCCGCATGTACTGAAGAAGAAATCCAAACTTACAAGGCCCTATTCCAAGAATTCCGCGACGTGTTTGCCTGGTCTTACGAGGAAATGCCGGGAATTGATCCTGCCATTGTTGTTCATGAAATCAAAACCTACCCGGATGCTAAACCCATTCGGCAACGGTTGCGTCAGATTCACCCTCGAAAAGCGGCTGCGATTAAAGCAGAAGTCGAAAAGCTGTTGAAAGCAGGTTTCATTTATCCGATCCCGTTAACGGATTGGGTATCGAATATTGTTCCCGTCAATAAAAAACAAGGAACAATAAGAATCTGTATCGACTATAGGGATATCAATCGAGCTTGTCCAAAAGACAACTATCCTACGCCTTATATCGATCAAATTATTGATGATTGTGCCGGAAGTGAGATGTTTTCCTTCATGGATGGTTTCTCAGGCTATAATCAAATCAATATTCTACCTGCCGACCAACCAAAAACGGCATTCATTTGTCCATGGGGGACATTTGCTTATTGCAAGTTACCTTTTGGACTTAAGAATGCCGGGGCCACTTTTCAACGGGCGATGTCTTATGCATTTCATGACATCAAGCACATTGTGCAACCCTATCTCGATGATTTGCCTGCTCATTCTTTACAACGAGCTGATCACCTTGTCCACCTACGAGCAATCTTTATGAGGTGTAGGCATTATCAGATTCGGTTGAATCCCCACAAGTGTGTTTTCTGTATAGAAACAGGTCGATTGCTGGGATTTGTTGTTTCAAAAGCCGGCATTCGCGTCGATCCCTCGAAAGTCGAGGCTATCATCAAATTGCCTCCTCCTTCGAGTTTGCGCCAACTCCAAAGTTTGCAAGGGAAAGCGAACTTTTTACGCCGATTCATCCCAAACTACGCCGAGGTCACTAAAGGTTTTACACGGTTGTTGAAACAGAACGCACAATTCTTTTGGGACGAGATTGCCCAACAATCTTTTGATGCACTGAAACACGCGTTGACCCATGCACCGTTATTGCATCCTCCCAACTACAACCAGGACTACTTCTTATACCTCGCAGCTTCGCATTCCACCATTGGAATGGTGTTAGTTCAAGAAGATGAATTCAAAGCAGAGCATGTGATATATTATCTTAGTAGAACCTTAAATCCCACTGAGTTAAAATATTCGCATGTGGAGAAATTGGCCCTGGCAGCCGTTCAAGCTGTCCAGCGTTTTCGTCACTACATTCTTCTCCGCAAGACTACAGTTATTTCGGATTGCAACCCTATGATTTATATTTTGACAAAACAACTGCTAGGGGGCAAGTACTCTAAATGGATTGTTATCCTGCAAGAGTTCGACTTGGAGTTCGAGAAGTCCAAGTCTAAGAAATCTTTAGTTTTTGCGGAATTGATGTGTGATTTCCCGAGTGCTGACACAGAGACTGTGGCAGAGGAGTCCATTGCGGACGAATCTTTGTTTCTTATTAGCACTTTAGATCCGTGGTATGGGGATATAATCATCTATCTCCAAACCCAAACCTTTCGGCCTGAAGCTTCCAAGGAAGACCGTCGAAAAATTCGGTTTCGATCCCAGCAATACAGAATTATTGGAGATACACTTTATCGCCGGGGGGCAGACTTAGTTTTTCGACGTTGTTTAACTCACGAAGAGGCTGAGAGAGTTTTGAATGATTGTCACTCTGGAGCATGTGGCGGTCATATGTCTGGGTATGCCACAGCTCAGAAGGTGTTGCGCGCTGGCTATTTCTGGCCGTCTATGTTTAAAGATTGTATCCTTGCTGTCAGAACATGCCACAACTGTCAAGTGTTTGATCGAAAGATGCGCGCTCCACCTGCTCCTCTCCACCCTATAATTGCCGCTGGTCCATTCGCCAAATGGGGCATTGACTTTATTACTTGTAACCCTCACTCGGCCGGGGGGCATGCGTATATCATCCTCGCGGTTGATTATTTTACAAAATGGGCCGAGGCGATGCCTACATTCGACGCAAGCGGCAAGACAGCTGCAGTTTTCGTATTCAATCATATCATAACTAGGTTTGGTGTCCCACAAGCAATCATTACTGACCATGGGAGCCATTTTCGAAACGTCATGATGACTGAGCTTACAAGCCAGCTTGGTTTGCGCCACGATAGCTCTACTCCTTATTATCCGCAAGCCAACGGTTTGGTTGAGTCAATCAACAAAGTTCTAGTCATCATGATTCGACGGATCATTGGTATCCATCGAACGAATTGGCATAACATGTTATTTTCGGCGCTATGGGCATATCGAACTTCAGTGAAAAATTCAACAGGTTTCACCCCTTTCCAGCTAGTTTATGGCTTAGAAGCTGTGTTACCTATTGAATGCGAAATCCCATCACTTCAAATGGCTGTCGAATTACTTCCAGCTACTTCCGAAGAGGAGAAACGGTTATTATACTTGGCTAAATTAGATGAGACTCGACGTGACGCTACTTTAGCTATCGAGACTCACGCGAAACGAATGAAAGCTCAGTACGATAAAAATGTAACCCCTCGAAGTTTTTCGGAAGGAGACCTAGTACTATTATATGATCAAGCTAACGATAAGCTAGGTGCCGGAAAATTCGTTCCCATGTGGCATGGGCCCTACATTGTAAAGCGAAAGCTAGCAAAAGGGGCTTATGAGTTAGTTGATTTTGATGGGGACTCTTTGGGTAAACCCAGAAATGGACTTTACCTAAAGAGGTATTATGCTTAAAATGATGGGTATGGAGAAATTTTTAGATAGGTTAGATTTCCTTTCTAGCTAGCAAGTGTGTTAGTTTAGTCAGTGTGCTTAGCTTAGCGAGTGTGGTTTTTCGTCATTATTCTGGCTTATCTTGGTTTTACTCTTGATATTGTAGATGTCGACGCCTCTCCAAACATACATTGGATTTGCTGATGGTGCTTGTCGTAATACACGGAATATCTCTTCCGCAGCTTGGGTTATCTATTCGCCCTCTGACGAGTTAGTTTCTATGCATGGGGTAAGCCTCGGTCAAACAACGAATAACATTGCAGAATACAGTGCAGTGGTTGAATTATTATCCGAATCTATTTCATTTGGAATTCGACGTTTGATAGTGAGGTTAGATTCTGAACTTGTTGTATTACAGCTTAATAGAGTTTATGCCATTAGAAATCCTGTGTTATTAAGGTTGTTTTTGAGAGTGCGTCTCTTGGAACGTGAATTTGATTACATTGAATATCAACATATTCCAAGGTCTTTGAATACATTAGCAGATGCAATTGCTTCTCGAATGTTGGACAGACATTTACGATAATCATGCAAGTAAATTTAAAAACATTTCATCACATATGTTAAACAAGATAAGCCGGTAATAGTGATATATATAGATAGAAGTGTGTCAAAAAATATATACATCGTCTTCGATCATAGGTTTAAAACACCTTATGATCGGCAAAATGATAGTACAAAAAGTCAAAAATGTCACATGTGACTACAAAAGTGACTAGTCAATCACTGGTGGTGCTCTCTGTACGACACCACTGCGCGGGCTACCTTACGCAAAAATCTCCTAAACGGTCCAGGGACCGCGACTACGAAGCGCTGAAGCCTGATAGGAATGTCGTCCATAGTAGTCTCAGGTATATCTGCCGTGAGACGCTCTAGATCATGCTCCAACTCAGCTAGTACTTCTGCTGTCGCATCCTGTGGGGCCGGTACCGGTGCAGCTGGATGTAGTCTATCATAAGGCCGGAGGTTGGCTGGACGCTGTGGACCAACATCTGCATTTTGAAAGATTTACTATTAATTTTGAGACGATATATAAAAAAATACAAAAAATACATAACTAGAAAACTTGTGAAAATAAAAAGTACCTCTGTCGTCCCATTGTTCTCCCTGTGGAAGAACCATGTCCGGATCACCTCTGAAATCCATTCCGGCATACGGAAAGTCCTGTATCACAAAAAGCTGGCCCTCTAACCAGTCAAAATAACTATCTGAGAATCGAACTACTGTCGCGCCCTCGTCAGGATGCCGGGCCATCACCGCAACCCATCGTATCAGCTTTGGCTGCTGGGGACCCAAGATATCAACAGTGAGTTGCTGAGGGATCAGCATTGGAATTCTCTCCAAGGCAAAGCTCACGACTATAGGCCCATATCCAAAAGTCTTTAGTCGTCCGTTCTTTGCCTTGGTCAGTTGGCTCTTCATATGAGCCGACACAGCTTCACACCAGTTGAAAATGGTGCCTTGGTAACAGTCAATTGCCATCCGCATTTGGGATCCGGAAGCAATGTGTAAAGCGGCCGCGCCGCAAATTCTGGTAACCGTGAACGCTATGACTTTGAGTTCCGGTAGAGTGATGTGTTTTATCTCTATGCCTTTTGAATGGTGAGCCCCATGTGTGCACCAATCCTCGCGGAGACTATCAAGGGATTGGCCACCCGGCCTAGTCCCCGCAAGACTGAGTTGCTCACCTCTGTTTGGCAAGCCAGTGAGAAAGTATACATCCGAGGGCTCTATCTCGAGCTGGTGCCCTCCTATGTAAAAGCATTGTTCTTGTACGTTCCATCGCTCAACCAGCCATTCCAAGAATCTTACCTGGCCCCTCATGCCCGGTATGGTCCAATATTTGTATAATCCGCATGCTCTTAGGGCATCCAGGGAAGGTTGATGATTTATTGCAGCTTCATCTTCCTCTACATGCTCTCTTTCTCTCCAGTCTAACATGATTAATGCCCTGCATATCAAAAATAGCAATTAGAAATTAATTTGGGAATTTTTGGTGGTTTTTTGAGAGAGTTGGGGTTTTGAAATGCGCGTTTCTCGGAGGACGCACCCCGGCTTTGTAGCACAGGGCGCCCGGACGCAGCTGGCCTGAAGGCGGGCTGCGTCTTCCGACCGTTTTCCCGTATGAGAAAAAGTCGGGGGACGCAGGTCACCCGAAGGGCACCTGCGTCCGCCGAGAGGCGCATTCCAAAACCAAAACCCCCCCAAAAAATGAAACTAAAACCTAAAAATTGATTCTAAACGGATAGAAATGCAGAGTAGGATGTGTAAAATACCTGGATGAGACGGCGTTCGATTCCGACGGTCAGATTTTCCGCAGCGACCACGGGAAGTTTCTTGTCAAAAGCTCCTTTTTCAACCTCAACAGTGAAACGGTAAAAATGACATGGTAAAAGGTCTTTTTATAGGTTTTTTGGATGAATTAGTTCATTTTTTACCATGAAAAGATGTTTTTGAATGTATTTTTGCCTATTTTAAACAGGTATGAGTAATGTGTTGCTTTTGTGCAGGACAAAGGGATTTCGAGGGAAATTGTAATTTTTCACAAACAAAAATATCAGAGTCATCTTTTAAGCCCTTTTCTGACTCCTAAAACATGAAAAGATCGCCGAGTGTTTCTTTTTCACTCGTTAAAACGGAATTAAAAGACGGTCCCCTTTTAGCTCTTTTCTGACCGCAAAATCAGGAAAAGATTGCCGGGTTTTTGTCGTTTCGAACTCGATAAGGAAATAAAACGACGTGTCCTTGATCGCTTTTTACTTTTCAGGTTAACGACACTATTATGAAAGTACTCCTTGGTCGCAAGATCAAGCGGTTCCCCCAGGTATTATTTTATACTTTTTCGGGCTTGAGGGACACAAATATACGAAAAAGTTCAACGTGGAGTCTCCTTTAGTTTTTTCAGACTCTCTAAAAATGAAAAACGCCGAGTTTCTCCTATACTGGGCTCGTTAAACTTTTACAGTAGAGGACCTGTTCAATTACAAACAGGAACGAACCACTCCTTCCTAGGGTTCGAATTTAAACTAGGTTGGACTCGTCCGAAGGATGAGCTTATAATCAAGCATATGTTATCCTCCTCAAGCTTGTTAAAAATAAAGAGGTACTTGCCAGAAATGGTGGGGGAAAAGAGAGAAGAATGAACCTGTTTGTCACCTTTTGTCTCAGAAGAAACTTTATTACCACTCTTGAACACGACACTTTTCATTCACCTGGGTTGGGAAATCTTTTACCTCACAGTTGACCAAATCACTTTGAAAGTCTTTAACCGGGTTTTAACTTTGAGTTATTCGTCACCAAGCCATCTGTTGTGTCGTTATGTGTTCAAGAGGTCTGCAAGCAAAAACTTTCATCTGCAAAATACTTGTCATCCATTTGACCATCCCTGAGTCAGTCCTTACAGCAACATTTCTTCAACTTGAACAATGATTTCGTGTTGCGGGCTTGCCTGCAACGGGTCGCTTTCTATCGACATCGACACATTATCTAGAAAGATGACTTAGGAATCGACAGTACCTTGAAGTCTGCATGCATCAATGGCAGGTTTCTCGCCTTTGACGTCAGTTTACATCATTGACTTTCGATCAAAGGATTCCGTGAAGTGTTCGACATCAAAACATCTATTCACATTTCACGGGTTGTGCTTGGTACTTTGAGAACCATTGACATTACTGGTGGTCTCTCTCACGCTTGTTAACAGTTTACATCATCGACTGGTAATCAAGTGGTTTCTAACATGTTCGACATCGAATCATTTAATCACATGGCTAGAATCGTACCAATTCGGGAAGTAGAAGTGAAGACCCTGGATCTAGTTTCTACCATCCAGGCTGCGAGGAGTTTTGTATTCATTATCTATGTAGACTAATCATAAACAGATGGCTGCGTCCATACTGTGTCTACAAAAGTCTATAAAAATGATGTACTGCAAGATCATTCCTGTATCAGAATAGTTAGTCCATTAGTTAAAGTTTTGAATCTGAGTATGGGAATGCCTACCTCAGTGATGATATAATCTTATCCATGTATTTTGTGTTGAAAATTGCAGGTTCCAACCAGGCCATCCACAAGACAATCCTTGAAATGATAAAGCGCTTCACCCTTCCTAGAATTACAAAACCCTACTCTATTCCAGGCTTCGCACTTTAGGGGGCAATCTGTTACACTAAAAAATGTCACCTTGACTACTTACAGTTAGTATGGCTCAAATCAACAGTCATGCTACCCTCTTAGGCAAGTCTCATGCCTCTGTTATCCATCTCAAACTCAAAGAAGAGAGAAAGTCTTGTAAAAACTATGTTTATCTCTGGGGTCGCAGGTTCTCTCTAGCCTTACCTGCGGGGACGCTGACCATGTTCACAAAATCTGCGTCCATGGACGCTCTGTATGTTAAGGGACAGGTGCCCCCCTCTGTAAAAGGCAAAATGCGCGAGTTTTATCTTGAAAAAGTTACTTGTGGTTACTTCTAGAACATTCTAGAGGTCGGTTTGATGAAATGGATGCGCCTCCAGTTGGTTCATGTATCTCTATTAAGGGGGAACTTATCCCATCAATAAGGGAGCTATCCCACCCAAAGAGGGGGATGATCCCATTGATAGTGGACCTGAATAACCTCTTTACAGCACTATAAATAAAGGCATTGAGCCAGAAGGAGAGGAGGTTGGAGCTATACATTTTCTTTGGGTAAATGCTGCAGGATTTAGGTCTTCCATTAGAGCCTTTGTGAGGAGAGATTGTCTTCACTTGATTCTACTTGGGAGAGGGTGAGCTTTGTCAAAGTAGAGGAAAACCCTTGATGGACCCTGGGAGGAACTTGCACAACACCAAGGCCAGGTTGTAAGAGTTTCTTTGTTTCGTTATTAATACAAACTGGTTTATTTTTCTCAATAGCTTGTGTTAATGAGTTATTTCATGTGTTCCTTGGTCTGCATGTTGGATATATGTTTTATTATATGAAATGCAAGTGCTTGGTAATTGTTTGATTGTTTGTGGTTGCAGGAATTGACTTGAAGGAGGAGCTCATCCGGATCGTCAAGAACGGACTTCAACAACAGCGTTTTGGAATAAGGTAAGCCTAAACACTTGTAGTTTTCATGTTGTAAAAGGTGTATTTAGAGAAAGATCACTCCATTTTGTCTTGTTTGTCATTAGAACGTCTTAGACTTCTAGGAAGGTCAGTCGTGTCCGCACCCTTGACAAATTCCGTGTGACAAGACATGCAAGCTTCAAAGTACTGAAAGGGTTTTTCCTAGATCGTCTTCTTGGATAATGAGCTAATGTTGACAAGAAGCGATCCATCATAGGAGGGCATTAACAAATCCCACATCAATGACACGGAATGGAGCAAATGATTTTAATGGAGGTGAAAACAATCTGGTGATATATGGTTCAGGGTGGCGGTCATGAAAGAATGGAGTGAAAATGTATTATAGTGGGTGAGACACAGGTCAATTCTCTGAATGACTTCTGTTCAATATATCGGCGACACTGACATGATGGATTGGTAGCATTGACCCCAAATGTGGATGGTGTGATGGAACCATGGTGATATGACCAGTGAATGGAACAACCCAATCCGACTAGGATGCGGAGTGAAAGTGTCATGTTCAAGAGCGACTTGCTACCAACAAAGTTTCTTCAAGTTTTCTTCGCAATTTTTCCCCAGTCATTGCTGACCAGTACCTCTTTATTTTTGTCAAGCTTGAGGAGGATAACATATGCTTGTTCTATAATTTTCCCTTCCGGAAAACCCATCGCTATGTTTTAACGAGCCTAGCGATAGTGAAACTCGTTCTTGTCTATTATAGACAAGTTTGTTGCTATTAGGTTTTAACGATTTTAATGACAAAGATAAATCAGTCCTTTTCAATTTTAGAGAGTCTGAAAAGGAACGTAAAGGAAACTCCAAATATTCTTTTTCGTCATCAAATCCTTTAAGTCCGAAAAAGTATAAAATAATACAAAACGGATGAATTTTCGATAATTTTAACGAGCCGAACAAGACAAACGCTCGATCTTTTTATGGAATAATCCCTCAGGTCCAAAAAGATTAAAATCTAAATGAGGGATAGCACTTCCGGTCACTTTAACGAGCTGGAGAGGCCGATGGCTCGGCAATCTTTTCATATTTTACGAGTCAGTTGAAAAGAGCTTAAAGGAGACTCGTTTTTGAGGAACGAGTGATAAATTCCGGTAGCAGCTGATTCCAGGTAAGGTTTGGAATTTTCCAATCACGGCAGTGTCACAAGGATGGCTAACAAGATCACTCTTCACAGCTATTCCTCAAAAGGGGTAAAAAATTAAGTGGAGGTGAATGATCAGCCAATATAGAGTGGAGGTGATGATGAGAACATGACCAAGGCTTTAAAGACTGAAGTACTACATTCACGATGGTTATTTACCGGAAATTAGTTCATTTTTTAATGAGCTTAAACACGGGGGGAAACACTTGCTCATTGCTTATGTTTATTTTTTAACGAGCTTGAATTCCACAATAAAACTGCTCGATCCAGTCGTATAATAAGGATGTCTCATCTAAGATGCCATTTTTGTGGAGCTTGCACCTTACAAAGCTTTGCTCCGGATCCTTTCTTTATGCAAGTTAGGAAACGACTAATCCTACGAGTTTAAAGGGTTAGAGGACCTACAAATTTAAAAAATAAATAGTCGCTCTTCGCTTGCACGCCAAAAGGTTTGCATGCCCCCAGGTATAGAGAAAAATTTCCAGGTTACCAAGAAAGTTTCATCCGCGTAGCGGATAAAATTCTTTCTCAGCGATGCCTATCGAAATAGGCAAAGAGGAGTGGTGTCACCCAACATAACCTTAACGAAGGTATCTTATTCTAGATTGTTCCCATTTTCCTGTAAGGACGGGTTCGCCAGATTAGTCATATATCCCTCACAGAAATCAACCATATACCCAAGGTTCTTCTGCTGAAGCAGACCAGGATGCATGCCCCCTGGGTTTCAGTCATGTCCCCCGAATCACTCGCGCTCATTAGGTGGATGGACTGGGGATTGATGAGACATTCCTTGCGTGAAAAGACCAATCAGGGATGGTATATGACTATTTGCTATGCGTGAATCGGGGAATGAAAGCTGGTCTACGAGCTTGACCACTCTTCCTTTGTGCGGAAAACACATTACTCTAAATAGTGAGGAGACAACGGCTCCCATGCAATAAATATAGTCTCATCCAAGGAGTAGGTTATAATCTAGAGGTCCTTGGACTACCATTACGTTCATGTGAACGGTTTTCCCTCTCAATGTAATGGGCACATTGGGAAGGATCCCTAATGGTCGACTGGTTCCTTTGTCAAAGCCTATTAGATTTCTTATTTCAGGCAAAAGTGATGATGAACCAAGTGCTTTCCAAGTAGTTGAGGAAAGGATACTCACAGAAGCCCCTTCATCTATGATGTTACTGACCATAACCATGCTATATACTTGAGTGATGATTCGGAATGGTATACTAGCTGGTAAACAGGGTTTGCCTAGTAGATTCCAATCAAAGGAAACAACGAGGTTGCTTGGAGGTGGGACCGAATAGATGGCCGGGTATGACTCTGACGAACTTCCTTCCTGCGGTAAAGGAACGGGTAAATTGCCCCCATGTTCATCGAAGTCTGTGTTTATGAAGAGAATTTGGACAGTGTCATCTTTGTTCTCTTCAGTGACTGTATCATCTGAAGACAGAACCTCTGAAGGCAAGACCGGGTCAACTGCCACCTCGACCTTTTGACTTTCGTCAGGTATGGATTCATATGGTTTATCTTCAATGGTAGATGCTTCGGCCGACCACAAGGGCATGTCAGCTGGATTTTCAACTAGCGACGGACTCGGCAAGAGTTTCTTATATCGAGGAGGGAGCCATAATGGTGAAACTGGACAGTCGTCCAAAACTCTTTTAGCCTCATTTAAGAAGGGACAAGGGTGAACGGCATGATCGCCTTCACACATACTTCAAGGAAGTTTACGTTTTCCTTTTTGTCCACGGGCCTCACTTTCACTAGTTGACGGTGTACTTTCAACATGATCACCAGAGGTGGTCGACACTGGGTTGTGCAAGAGAAGAGAGCAGTCCCTTAGGATCCGAGGGATGCAAGGACAATCTCTATGATAGTGGTCTCCTTTGCAAATGACACATGGCAATTTAGGCCTGGTCAGTGCAGTGTGTGGATTTTCGCTAGACGATGTTTGGTTGCCCCTTTTTGCCTTTGGCTCCTTCTTCTTCTTCTCTTTCTTCTTCTCAGCAACTTGATTTTTGGCTTTACCAGCTTCATCAAGCAAAGAGGAAGGAGGAGAGGAAGAATTGGAAGAAATAGAGGTTTGGGGAGTAACTCTGGTATCGTTTAGTTGCTAACTCGATTGTTCAGGAATCGCAGTGTTCTGAACAATGGAGGTTGAGAAGAGCCATACGAGCAAACCAATTGTCAATCCTGGAAGTGACAATGTGGCCATGTGGGGTGCACCAACATCCCCCCAAGAGGAGAAAGAAATAGGATTTCCTCCAAGAGGAATTCGTTGGTTGGTGGAATCCATTTTCCTCAACCCAAGACCAACGTAGGAAAGGTGATAATTATTCCGTTTAAAATAAATTTTAGACGCTTTGACACAACTCGTTTTTTCAATTTTAAAGAGTCAAGAAAAAACATAAGATGACTCTAGTCGCCTTCGATTTTTAATGAGCCTGAAGTGACAAGTGCTCAGATGGACATTTTCCGTTAAGGAGTCTGAAAAGGAACGAAAGAGACTTCTCTTGAAATCTAGACAGAGGGATTACCAAACCAATCGAAAAACTGCAAAATACTTTTTACGGTACGACAGTCAATCTTCCCAAATGCTATGTTCAGTGCATTGCGATTGATAGGGTGGCACACACAGATTCCTATGGATAGAGGATTAAGCCTATTGTGGTCTCCCAAAATATACTCGACGGTATGTGGGAGCACAAGTCCGTACTAGAACTTATCGTCTCAAAGTGGAGGAATCACCCAACCAACAGTGAAAACAACAATTACCAGGCTTTACGACGCCAGAATACGTCTCTAGCCTAGACTTCTAGATGTTGTGCGTTAGGTTTCAAAGCGTTGTTAGATTCATTAAATTTATTTTATAGTTGATCTTTCTTAAGAAATTTGCCTTTCAGGTTCACCGTGTGATGTAGATGTACAATTCCTAAAATGCAATCTAAGATGATAAACAGTCGTTTTATCTTCTTTGTGCAATGAAAATCCTAGCTAGTAAGGAAACAGAGATGGCGTTCTTTCAACAAAGAGCAAAGAGCACACACTATATTCACTGTCCTAAATCAAACCAACAAACAGTCTAAATGCAAATGCACATGCATGTATTTTTTTTCAACCTTCTTAATGTGTAAATGATAAAAAGAAAGCTATTGCGCAAATCTGAATTATTTTTCAAAGCGACAATTACTAACAAGTTTCTTTTCAAAACAAAATGAGGACAATGACAACACTTTCCGATTTGGAATTGAAAACTTGCTTTCGACACTAGAAAAACTATTAATTCAGATCAAATACAATAGTAACTGGGTAATCGACTATTAAGAGTAATCAGACTCTCTTCTATGACTGAAAACGACACTTGCGACACTTTCAAATCAAGAAACAACAGTACAATTACGTTACTTCTTTGTAAAGGAGAACTGAAAATGACTCAAAAAATACATAAAAACATTTACAGTTCTTTGCATAATGGAGGCGGAATAATAGCAAGGAAAGGGGTTTTAAACAGATGTGTACTGACTACAGGAAGCAAAACTCTTGAATAGATCTGAAAAGAGTGAACACAAAAACCAAAATTTAGGAACAATGCCTCGTCTGATCAGTGCACCTGTAACACAGTGAAATTGAAATGCAACGTACCTACTACACTCAGGAAGTGCGCTGAATTTGAGATTCACATAACAGACAGTGTGCTGGACTAGGGCGATACTTTGATTGGGTTCCTGGTCACAGTTTGCAGTTCAATTCAGGGATTTTGGCCAAGCAAGTGGTAATCAGTAAATCAATCACAGGCGTAGATCTAAGGAGGTTACTAGAGCCACCACAAAGGCAATTAGAGAGCTTGTAAATCAATTGTTTAAATCATAAACAAAACCCGTAGATTGACTGACACAGTGTTGATCTACTTTGCGCTTGCATAGCAAATGCAATTCGAAGGCTAGCTGGCTTGACTTCAGGTTCCGTCTATAAGTTTATAAAGTAAACAAATGTAGATGAACAAACA
This sequence comes from Pinus tabuliformis, assembly GCA_031772625.1. Taxonomy (NCBI): domain Eukaryota; kingdom Viridiplantae; phylum Streptophyta; class Pinopsida; order Pinales; family Pinaceae; genus Pinus; species Pinus tabuliformis. Next base: position 423,507,092 of record CM062811.1, read on the forward strand.
ATCTACTCGCTCCCCAGCGGAGTCGCCATTTTGTTACCGGGAATAGTGTCTATGCAGAACTGCTAATCCCACTAAGGCTGGTAGCTACCTAAGAAACAAACAAAGTAAAACTACTTTTGTTTTCCTTTATGAAAGATAGATGAAAGAAGAATAAAAGAGACCAACCTCTGTCTTGCACTTGGTTCTTTGCTCGATTCCTCTCTCTTCTGATAGTCCTTTACTACTTGCTTTCTTGTATACCCAGCTTCATAGAGTACCTATAGAATCAAAGTAGCATAACACTATACGAGAACATGGATCTATTATCATAAGCAATATAGGATCAGGTGTATATTAACCACACAAATGCATAAAACATCAATCACACAAGTGTATGGAGGAAAACTAGAATAGTTTTATTGATAATCAAGAAAGATCCAAGAGAATTACAACCAATTGTTCTGACCCAACATCATCCTCTCAGCAAGTAAGCCCTTCTTCACCTCATGAAAAGCTTAGATCAGCCAACACTATGATGTTGCCTCAACAAACCAACAGCAATTCCTTACAAAATGCAAAATTCCAGCCTCTGGATCTCTGGGACGAGGGATCCATATATAGATGTCTGCAAGGGAGATGAGTCAGCTTGTGATTTGATTAGTGTCTTCCCTCTGACAGTTTTTGATTCCACTTGGAGATTGATGATCTCTTACTCATCCCTGGTCAAATTCAGATAGGCAAGTGTCACTGGAGAAGTTTCTGGAAGATTCCATGCTTCTCCACCTTGCGGATTGACCCTGCCATTTGTCCCTTCTCGCCCATCGCACCCCATAGAAGGGCTTTTTGAAATGCAACACACCTACTGTGTGTATTTAGGTGGAATGCAACACATTTTTGCCTATGGAGCAGGTTAAATGGTCCAGTTTTGACCAGTTCTGAGTAGTTTTTCATGGAGAACTTCTGGGAGATGCTGTAATCAGTTGACCTTGTTCTTTTAGGGGTCGGAACAACACCTTTAGGGACTTAGGAGCCCTTGGTTTATGGACATTTTATGCTTGGGGTTGCAGTGCCCAAAAATGTCTATAACAGTAAGGTCCACATGCTGTTCTGTGGCCTTGCACCACTCTGCTTCCGCGTAGATCTGGAACAAGGAAATTCCTTAATATTTATGATTACAGAGTTTGTTACAGATCAGATCTGTTGTTTAGGGTCTTTAAGGAAACGTTTACTAAAGATAACCAATTTGCGCACCCAGAAAAGATACATATTTATGTAAACATAAGCGCATAGATCAAACAGATATATCCACCATGAATTAACCAGATTCGCAATAATTCAGAGTCAACGCAGTATTTCAGAATCAACTTATCATTATTCAATTCTTTTTCTTCTACAACCAGATCTTCCCTGTGCACTCAACTGCAGGGGTCCGCGCACACAGCTACAGACTCTACTTGGCCTATGCACACACTTACGTAGAGCTTCTTATCTACCCACCAATACACTTGACTCGGACTTACAGATACAGGAAATACTATCTTCACAAACCCATAGTACCAAGATCCATCGAAAAAGAACTGTTTTTTTCCCTTAGAGCCACACTCTATTTATACATTCCCATGGTCCGCGGACCAAGGGCAGGTCAACTTACTTCCTATTATTCTATACTATTTTTGGGGTAGACAACCCTTTGACTTGATCTATTACATTCTCCACTTCGCATATTTTGGAGATTTACAATATTTTTTCTGATTTTATAGGCTTTAAGCCCAAAAACTGTTACGCGTGACCTCTGCTACCTAACATGAATCCACATTTTCCATTGCCTTATCACCCAATGGAGGATTAGGAACTGAAATATATAAATTCTTCAATTTGAGTCTATATCCATCTACATTTTTCTGTGCTTGTGTCAAATAGCTCGCTTTTAAGAAATTGTATCCTCGTAAAATTCTACAAATTGAATAAAATGCTCAACCCTCATCAAATTTACGTCATCCACATCTATCATATAACCACCCATTGTACCAAACTCTTTTTTGTATATAACAATAGGTAAGTTGATTGCACCCTCACAAATTTCTAATGTATGCATGTGCGCAAGGAAATCATTCCCCACAAAAAAACTAACATAAAGACAAAATCATCTATCAGTCATTCAAATTCCACCTAAAATGGAGGGCTTGGTACCTTCATGTCATACTCAAGTATCATTGCAAGGTCTAGATTTTGGGAAACTGATAGGTATTTTTAGGAAGAGGAATCTATTTGTTGGCCTCCTCGTCCAATTTTCTTGTATTTTCCTTCACAATCAGATGGACAATGACCAACGTGATCACGGAGGTAGCATTTTTCTTACTAATGAGGGAAAGTGACAACGTCACATAAAATTGGAAATTGAATACCATGACAACAAAATAGCTCGTGTTTTTCTATTTTTCACTTTGAATTTTACCTCGCTCTATATATAGCTTGAGAAATTTTGACATGTCTAAGATGAAAAGAAACGTGGAATGACAAATTCACGAGAGATATCATGGCTCCTTGTTGAGTGCTTGAGCATTTAAAACCCTGCTGGTTTGTTAAACTGGGCATTCTGAAACCTCCCCCATCATTATTGCAGGGTTTATTGAAACCCTTGTATTTTATTAATGAATGGGAATTCTGAAACGTCGTCTTTCTTTGCTTAAAGTATATATCATTGTTACAGAGTTATGAAACCCTCTTGCTTTATTAAACATAATGCGTGATATATCAAGGTGTGCGGAAAAAATAGATCCTATTGTTCCAATGGATTTGAACTCAACGTGAAGCAAATGTCGCATAATAGAAACTGACCTTGGAAAAATGGTGTCGGATGGTGATCGAAAAATGGTGTTGGATGGTCAACGGCTCATTCAAAACCGTGCAAAACACTTTCAACGTTTAAGATTTTCACTAGATACAGGAGGAAAAAAATGGGACTATCAGATTTGTTGGGATGAACAGTTTTTTCCCAGCCAACTCCATAGAAGGAACACCTTTGGTCTAATTAGGGGCCTTTGTGAAGCACAAATACTTAATGAGGCATTTAACTATCACAAGTAATTTTGAGCAAATTAAGTTATGTTTTGTATCATAGTGTAATTATTATTAAGGAAATATGTTTTATATATAAGTCCCTTGATTTCGTTCATTTTTTAACTCAAGTACAATGAAATTAAAAAAATAAATTATAGTGCAAGATTTTCTTCATGTATATGGTTGCTTGCTAGGCGGGAAACAGAGGTAGCTGCACAAAAAATTATGACCTACCAATATTCTTTCACAAAATTTGTATTTTCTCTAGTAATATTATTAGTTATCAAAATGATGTTTCTCTTTGTTATTGGTTTTGTAGTATATTGTCTTCTGTTTTCATGATTTTGATAGCGTGCATGAACATTGAAAACCCCCTTTTTTTAAATCCTTTATCTATTAATCGTATTAAACGGTGCATTTTTAGCAAGAACTTTGAACCCAACAATTTAAAAAACAATGTGCTTTTGTTTTGTATGTGTAATATTTCTATTTGTTGAGAGCCTTAAGGGTTGGGCACTAACTCGTGATTTTTTTTACCATAAATTGGACCATGGGTAGTGTTATTCGGAAAAATTTCTTTTGAAATGAGAGGACATAGGAAACATCGTCCTATACACTTACTCTCATTTCATTGGTCAAAAAATTGTTTCTTTCAAAATGGGTCATTTATTACAATGGATCATGCAAATTATTTCTCATTTGTTTTTCAATTTCCTTTCCCAACTCAGGTTAACTCCCATTCCAAAAGCGCTAGCTGTGCATGAAAATTAGTTCTCTTTTCTAGCTATGTAGTTGTGCATGAAAAATAGTGGGTGTGAGTGTGTCACTTCCCGTAAGGCAAGGATATTAATGGATTTAAGTTCCAAAGGAGAGAAAATTTGTCATCCATCAAACATAGCCAAGCTGCAATTCAGAGCTAAGTTGAGCAACTTGATGCTTCCAGACAGTTCTTTTTTTTATTTGTCTAGTTGTCTTTGATCCTCTAGGCTTGTACTATGGATTGAGGATCCACTACCTAGGGGCATAAAAGTCATAAAACTCACCTAGGGATTGCAACTGACATGGGCCACACTAACCCTTATATGATTGGATTTTTTAGCATGTATCCTCCTCCTAGCACAGGGCATAACCACCCACTGTGAGGTTTGATCCTGGGTTGCCTTGCTGATGAAGCTCATCCCTAACTAGTTGTGCTAGTGTGACTTGACGATGCACCTAGCGAGTTAGCTTCAATGCCACCATCTGCTTCTTGTGAAAAAATATATCAGATAAAACCAATATATACAATCATACTTTATATTTCCAAGATTCGGTCTCATAACTCTAAAGTTTATATTTTTTCTCTGCCAATTCTTATTTTGTCGCTTGAAAGCATATATATCTTAGTGTTCCCAAAATTCCATCATGATTTTCATTTCTCCATTCGTTAACCAGAAAGTATCAACATATTGTTTTAATATGCACTTCACCTCTAGATTTCTAGATATAACATTATGAGAATCCTTCAAATAACAACAACTTATAGGAAAGAAAATTATGGAATTGTTTCTTTTCATGTTTCCCTTTGTTTATGACAATTGTTGAGCAATATAGTCGACTTTGTAATGTAGTAGCTCTCTGGCAAGCTTTTTCTAGATGCAAATTCTCTACCAATGATTCTGAATTTGACTTCAATATCGATGCTTTATCAACAAACATGTCTCTTGAGGTTTTGCATGGATTTTCCTTATTATTTTGGTCTTCTAAAATTATGAAAATTGATTTTTTTTTTTTTATGTTGTTAACCTTGGATCATCCTCAATTAAAACTTCCAAATTGTGTGCAATGCTTTTAGGATCTAAAGACTTATGTTCATTTTATCAAAAGTCAAAAGCTCTAATTCTTTAGTTAAGAATATATTTTCTTCCTCATGCAATTTATCAAACTTTCTACATCAATCATAAATAATGGCATACTTGTGAGAGCATTCGAAACCATCAGGAAACCAATACCACTCTCAACTAATGTTGATATAGATCCCTTTAGTTCCATGCTAGGCAACTCCCGTGGTTGTAGAGATTTAGTGTAACAACCTTTCCTAAAAAGCCATGTAAAATATATAAGACCACATTTCATGGCACACATATTCTAGGTTGAATGTTGGGAAAAAAATCCTTGCGTGTGTGTTCAATTGGTTTATTATGGTTAAGGAAATTGGAAAAGAAAATGGCTAAGGATTTGGACAGGCAAAATGGCATTTTTTGCCACAGCTATTTATGAAACTAATGGAAATTAGGAGAAAAGAGGTGAAAGGTCACACGTTGCATGTGAGATGGAAAATAATGGGAAATGAGGAAAATAAATGCCTAATTGATAAAAAGGCTTCTCAGCATCAATTTTTAACCTTTTCTCAATTCATTTTTGGAGCTCTCTCATTATTCTCTCTCTCTCTCACTCTTGGAAACTTAGAGTTTTCTTTGAGCATTTTGGCATTGGATCAAGAAAGGAAAAGAAGGCAAGATGAAAGAAGAAGCAAGAACGAAAGAGAAGGATCAAGCTATTACAACAATATTCTTTGCAAGTATTAATTTGCATGTACATTTTCCTTGCTATATTTCACATTCATGGTATTGCATGTGGTTATTTTGCTGTTATGGCATGGGTTTTCCCAGGTGTGATAGTGTCTTCAGCCTAGCCTTTCCATTTCGAGATAGCCATGGTGTGATGGGGTTCTGATGCTTTGGCTGACCTGGATTATTGGATGGATTTGAAGCTACGTGAGGTGGATCTTCGAAAGAAATAACACATGGTATAGTGATCCCTCAACCATTGTATGGATCGCAGTAAAGCCACTAGCCTAGTACCACCTGAAATGGACTATGTGTTATGGTAAAGTGAAGTATTGTGTGCCTCGGTGGCCCTACGAATCCTTGTCGGTGACTAACGGGATGTATGGTAAATCCAAGAGGTGGATTTCTCTCCGTTGGGCCTATTAATCCTCAGTTGGGATATGTGGCAAATCATAGAGAGTGGGTCTTGGTTTAGAGCCTAGCGATTCGATGTGGATTGCGGTAGAACTTTAGAGACTAGAAAATAGGAAAGTTCTTCATGGTGTAGGTGGAGAAATCTGGTGGCCTCCATGCTTGTTTTGGTCTGGTGATCTGGTGAATATGATGGTAAATCCTTCTATTAAATGTTCATTATATTGGCCTAGTGATCCAGGACGGATTACAGTAAATCCTGGTTTCTATTGATGAGGGTTAGGTCGTTTAGCCTCACGATGCCCTAGTTGGTTCTTTTGGTTTGAGTCCCACATCCATTCTTGGAATATGGAACCAAGGTGAATGGATGAAGAGCTATTTAGCTTATCCATTCTATGGTCGAGTGGTATGTGGTAGTCCCATCCCGTGTTTGGATTTTTCATCATCAATATGAGGTTATTTCTCCTTGTATTTCTATGATTATTATACTCATGTATATGTGGATCATATGGTTGTGATTTACCTGGTACTTTCGTTGATATCATGATGGTTATTTATATGTTTTATGACAATAGCTATGTGTGTCACTCATCATGTTTTTAGTTTTAAATGAATGAACAATCTATCTATGAACTAATAGATGATAATGTAGCAAATGATATAAGTGAACAATGCTTCAGTGATTCTTATATAAGTATGTGATCCATATGCTTAAATATGTTATTTACACCTGTAAATTACATATTTGTTATATGTTCGGCAAAATTCCTATAATGGTTGTTAGGGGTCTAGTTAAGGGCTTGTTCAAGTATTTACATTTGCATCATCATTTCCTTGCTATGTTTCTATTCTGAAGGTGTCATTCAATTATGGGCAATGACATTGGCTTTGGGCCTCAAAAAGTGGCTCAAATCCTAGGGACCTTGGCACAGCACTAAGAAAAATAGTCCCTAGAGGCTGGCATGCCATGCTGTGGGAGCATCTAGAGCCCTTGGGATGCTATCATGCCCATAGCATGGGAGAGTCCAAGAGTTAATTAGCCTAAACTCTCAGTGGGACCCAAGGGATGGTTGTCAAAAACGTTGGGATGATTCCTGGGAGTCCTTATGCTAATTTGGAAGGTCTGCATGATGTGTTTCCAACAATTCCATTTCCCTAAGGTCACCGAGGAGGTTTAATCCAATCACAGTAGCCTCTCGTCAAATGTTTACCTTGGTTGCTCTATTACCTGGGTAGATGTGGGACAAGGGTGTTACAGAGTGGTACTAGAGCATGATTCACCCCTCGTACAGGATGTGCAGTGTGATGGTCATGCATTCATGTCGGTTTCATATGTGTTCATTATGCTTGTAGTCCATGTGCTTGTTACATTTTCATGGTGCTTATCATGGTTGTAGTGATGTCGCCATGTCAAGGTTGATGGTGTTGTTATGGGGTGTGACATCATGAATGTATGGTTATATATGAATTTGTTATGCATGTCAGTGTCTAAAAGTTGTTATGCATGCATTTTCATGGTGAACGTTGTTTTACATCAGGTCTTTGTATGCAATTAGGTCATCATGGTGTGATTGGTATGTTATGATGTTAATGTGTTGGTTCAGATAGAGCATGAGATGTAGACCATCAAAGGGAAGTTGTAGCATTGGCCCTTGAGCCAGGAGAATGTCGTCATACATGTTTGTATGTTGGGAATGCAGATATGTAGGTTAATGATTGTTATATGCATTATTGTTATGTGTGTGCCTCTCATTCTATTGGTGGTATGGTTACATACATGATAGATGCTAGTTGATTAGTGTAGGCATATGCATATGTTCTGGATACTCATGAATGATAGTAACCTATTGTTTTATGCATTTCTATTGTTTTCTAATGTTAGATAACTTGATGAGTCTGTTATATGTTGTTGATGAGTATGTTATATGTTATTGATGAGTATGTTATAGGTTAACTTGTTATTGTTATATGATGGTTAGCTTGATGATTATGTTATATGTTGTTGATGGACATGATATATAAATTGTTGTTGTTATATGTTAGTTAACTTGATGATTAGGGTTAGTGCATTCAAGATGTTAATGCTAATGTTATATGTATTATGTTAACCTAGAATAGTCTATGCAGATGGCTATTGTTACAATAGTCTGGTATGAGCTGACATATTTGAAATATGGTGTTGTACTAATCTAGATTGACTTTGCATATGTGATTATTATGTATGAATGACAATTTTTTATGAGCTTATAATGTGAACATGTTAGCTAGTTATTGTTATGGACATCATGATGTTATTTATGGTTGAGTCGATATGTTGTTAAGTTATTTTGTGCTAACTAGATTGAATGTGTAGACAAGATAGCCTCCCATAAGATACATCAAGGTGCTTGATTGTTTTATTATGTCGTCTAGTTGATTAATTCAACATGCTATGTTTTCAAGTTGTTTGGATGTTTGATGAATTGCATAATATAAGTATGTGTTCAAATGATCTTGTTTTAAGATGACTGTACTAACACATATGTGTTAAGACAGTTGATATGTACTTGAGTGTAGTAGGTGATAGTTGTAGCATTATGTCTAATGACTATGAGTTGATTATGGATTATGACATGATTGTTAGTATTGGTAAAGGTTGACTATCAATTGATAGATATGATTGTCTTGATATTTGGAACATGTGGTTGACATGTGTAAATGGTTGCAAGAAACATGCTTGGTATTAGCGTGAGAAGGTAACAATTGATGTGTTTATGTAACTAATGGTTGGGTGATGTGACATTACATAGTAAGCCTCAATTACAACAAGGTAAAATGGTAAAATAAAGGAATTGGGCAATAATTCTTTTGGCTATGTTTGGAAACCCTAATTCCAAATGAATGAGTGCTTTACATACTAGAAGCCTTGTTAACCTTGATTTCATCTGAAATTATGAGGATATGTGCTATATTAATAAACATTTATTCGACATTTATAACAATTGGTTCTAGTTATGTCTACATTCATTAAAGGAATTGGATTCCCTTGAGAGATGTCATGGATGTGTTTAGTTACAACGCATCTTGCTTGGCACAATAAGGTAAGGTAACTGGTGTATTGTTATGTTTATTTATCCACTGACAATTATGTGTTTATGGCAATATGATGAAAGGGATTGGATGGAAAAGAGGCTTCCATGAAATCTCGAAGAAGGCTCAGGTTAAGCTTTCCCTTGGAAGCATTGGGAACCATGGGGATTGAGTCATGGGGTCTATTGTCAATATTTTTCTTTTAGTCTTTTGGTTATTTATTGTGCTTGATTTTGGTTTTTTGTGTGTCTTGTGCAAGATCATGCCTCTTCGTTTGAGGTGTCATATTGTTATTGATTTTCATGGTTTTCTTCTTGTTTCTTTCTTGTCTTTCCTTTTATGTTTCGAGTCTTGAGAATTGGTTTGGCAAATATGAAAGTTATTGGAGCTTAGGGATATTTGAATGAAATCTAGCAAGGAATGTAAGACTCAAATGAAGTTGGTGCATGTATATGGGAAACTGAAGGCAAGAGTATGATAGTCGGTTGGATTAGTTGGGTCCATTGGCATAAATGGACGATGGCAGTAAAATCATGAGCAATGTAACCATAAAGGAAATTAAATGGACTTTAGGTGTCAAATGCCTTGGCTATGTTGGGAACGATTTTTCTCAATGTTGTGCATGGTCTGCACAGATAACGTGAGTTCTCTTAACCTTTACCTTATGCTATTTGGTGATTATGTTGTGATCATTATTATCCCGATGTCTATATATGTATACATGTATGTATGTGTGTCATTGCATGATAGGATCATGATTATTTAATGCTAATTCTTATATGTATATATGTATGTATCTACGTCACTCTCTAACATGGTTGTTAGCGATCATTCTTGTGGAAGAATGAATGCTTATGTAGGTGAATGACATGAATAGGTTACTGGGTTATGAGGAATCAAGTGGGAAGAGCAGCCCTGACAAATATATGAGGTGAGTATCATGTGGATATGAATTTATATTATGTCATTATAGTATCTTTATGTTATGGACAGGCTAGGTCGAGGGATACATAAGTGGAATGGAAGCAGTATGATCTTTATCATGCTAGGAGAAGCATGGATGATGGAAACACTCTTGAAGAAAGGTTGCTTGGTAGAGATAGTGTGTGCAGTACTAAATTTGTGCATATGTTGCATATGTTGTACATGTTTTATCTGTGATGTTCTGCACATGTGGTGTTGTGTCTATATAGTGTATGTACATGTTGTTTTTGCAATTTTATGTACAAGCTGGTATAGATAGTGTTGTGTGAATATTCCATGTGCAATGTTGGGTATAGATGGTGTTATGTACATGTATATGCAGTGATATGTACATATGTTGTTGTGTGCATGTTGTACATGTGGTGCTATATACATATGGTGTTCTATGCATCATTGTACAAGTGGTGATGTGAGCATGTGGTGATTTGTACATGCTGTAGACGTGGTGCTGTGTGAAGGTAGTGCTATGTACATGTCAGGAATATGGTGTTATCCACATGTGGTGTTGTGTACGTCTCGCATTTTGTACATGTTGTATAGGTCATACAATGTACATGTGTCATTGTGCATATGTTGTGAAGGTGGTGTCATGTTCATGTGATGTTATGCACATGTTGTGCAGGTGGTGCTTTGTACATGTGGTACTATGTACATGTTGTACATATGGTACTGGTGTACATGTGGTATTGTGTGCATGTCATACATGTTGTGTTGCGGGCATGCAATACTATGTATGTGCATTATGTAGTTGTGGTATCGTGACATGTGTACTCGTTGTGTTGTACTTTGTGTATGTATATGTATTTTGTTATACATAGGGTGTAAGTGCATGTATTGTGTTGCGTTGTACACTGGTTGTAGGTGTATGTTTGGTATGTCAGGTGTGGTGCATGTATTGCATGGTGTTGTATGTCATGTCTGGTTGTATGTGTGTAATGCACACTTTGTGTATGTGCACATGGTTGAGAAAAAGGAATTGGGTGTTTTTTGGGTGTGGGAACTGATCCAAAGTATGTATGGAATAAAGGCAAAGGTAGAAGCTAAGAATTAATTAAAGGATAAGTTTATTATTTTATTTCAACCTTATTATGCATGTGATTTATGATTCTAGTCTATGATGATTACGTGTGATCTATGATTATGGTTTATGATAGTTACATGTGATTCATGATTTTAATTTATGATGGTTGGTTTTGAGCTAACCAGATGTGATATGTTTATTCAAGATGATTTGATCAAACAATTAGTTTGACTTGTTGTGACATGAAATAAACAAGATTGCAAGTGTACCTCATTGATGAGCTACCAACGTGGTATGATGTGAATTTATTTCAATTTATTTTGAATCTAATGGAAGTTATGGGCCTGCTACAAGAAGTTTGGAAATGCTCAATTGGGTGGTTGAAATTGACTACAACAATTAGCAGTAGCAATGAAAGGAATTATAACATGGAGAAGTATGTTGGTAAAGCACTTCGGGAGCAAGGTCATTATGGGACACAGGTACCCAATAGTGTCCATTGATTTCCATGAGCATGCTATGGCTGGTATGATGGTTTTGAGGTAGGTATATGCCTTTGTTGTTTGACCTTCCAATGTGAGGAGGCCTTGCCAAGAGATGGACTGCCCGGGATGGGGGTGCTAGTAGAGCTTGGAAGGTGAGCAATTGCATGGAAGGGGGAGAACGGATTTCCCAAAGGGCTGTGTAGTAGAGAAGGGAAGGTCGTGGATGGATTAGTTTTGGTCGTTATCATTGTCAGATGGAATCAAATGCATATTGTGAGTGCGCCCTAGAACAATGAGTCAATAACTCTTCAATCAAGAGGACAAGTGGTGCAGGATTATACTGCTGGATATTGGATGCATATTTGACCTGTAGTGGATTTTGTTCATCCAAGGAAGGAGTTGAATCCTGGTATTAATTTGAGGGTGGAGGTGTCAACCTATGGATTCCCTTGTTGCAAATGTAGGCATTGTATCTTTTTATTTGTTGGTTGAACAAATGTGCATATGTGTATATGTGTGTATTATTGGAAATATTGTATTGAGTTGGATTTATAAGGCTCCATAGACAATATGATTATTTTCTAGGTGAAGAATGTGTGTATGTGTGTATATGTGGTTATTATTGTAAATATCATAATGATATGTGTTATAAACCTCCAATAAACAATATTATTATCATGTTTCAATAGTGGTCATTGTAAATGCTGCAACGAGCTATGTTATAAAGCTCCATGGGAAGTATGTTTTGTTCCCAGTAGTCTTGCTGGTTATAGGTGTCATTAAACATTGAGGACATTGTTCCCCCAAGGGGGTGGGTTATATAACAATCTTGGTTAAAAGTCCATGTAAAATACATAAGACCATGGTTGATGGAACATGTATTTCAAGTTGAATGTTGGAGAAAACATCCTAGTGTGGGTGTTCATTTGGTTTATTATAGATAAAAAAATTGGAAACTATAACAGCTAAGGATTTGGAAATTCAAAATGTGATATTTGGAAAATTTATTTATGAAAATAATGGAAATTAGTAGAAAAGGAAGGTGAAAGGTCACAGGTTACATTTGAGGAGGAAAATGATGGAAAATAATTGAAAAAGAAAAAAATATAGGCCTAATTCATAAAAATACTTTTGAGGATTGGTTTGTAATCTTTTCTCCATTCAGTTTTGGAGCTCTCACATTATTCTCTCTCTATCTCTCTCACTCTTGGAAATGTAGATTTTTCTTGGAGAACTTTGACATTATATCAAGAAAGAAAAAGAAGGAAAGAGGAAGGTAGGAGAAGCAAGGAAGAGCATGATCAAGCAGATATATAAATATTCTTTGCACGTATCGATTTCCATGTCTGTTTTCCTTGCTAGATTTGGAATGCACGGTATTGCATGTGGTCCTTTTATTGTTATGGAATAGGTTTTCCCAGGTGTGACATTGTTTTCAGCCTAGCCTTGCCATTTCCGGATAGCCATGGTGTGATGGGGTTCTCATGCTTTGTTTGAGCTGGATAGCTAAATGGATTCAAGTTTGAGTGAGGAGGATATCCAAAAGAAATGTGGCCTAGTGATCCCTAAACTAGACAATGCATCGCAGTAACATCGCTGGCTTAGTGAACCCTGAAATGGACTATAGGTTTCAGCAAAGACATGTATTGTGTGCCTCAATGGGCCTAGGAATCCTTGGCAGTGAATGATGGGATATACGGTAAATAAAAGAGGTGGATTTCTCTCCATTGGATCTAGTAATCCTAGCTTTCAATATGTGGTAAAGCTTGTAGAGTGGTCCTCTATTTAGGGTCCAGTGATTTAGAGTGGATTGTGGAAATGCCCGAGAGACTAGGAGACAGAAAAATTCCTCACACTGTAGGTGGAGTAATCCAATGGAATCCATGCTTTTTTTGGCCTACTGATATGGTTCAAATCATTTTAAAACTTGTTATTACATGTTCATTGTATTGCCCAAGTGATCCAAGATGGATTACAGTAAAGCCTAGTTTCTATTGATGAGGGTGAGGTTTTTTAGCCTTGGGATGCCCTCGTTGGTTCTTTTGGTTTGAGTCCCGCACTCATGCTTGGAATATGGCACGGGGGTGAATGGATGAACAGATATTTGGCTCAACCATTCTATGGTTGGGTGGAACATGCTATTCCTTTCCCAGGTTTGTATTTTGCATCATCATATGAGGTTATTTCTCTTTGTATTTATATGAGTATTATACTGGTTTATATGCAGATCATATGGTTGTGATTTCCTTGGTATTTATGTTTCTATTATGCTATTTATATATATGTTTTGTGACAATGGCTATGCATGGATCTCGTCATGTTTTTACTTATAAATGAATGAACGATGTATCTATGACCTAATAGATGATAATGTAGCAAATGATATAAGGGAACAAGGATTCTTAGCGATTCTTATATAAGTATGACACTGCTATGCTTAAATTTTTTGTTTACACTAGTAGATTACATTTTTGTCATATGTTTGACAAAATTTTTGTCATGGCTGGTAGGGTCCAGTTAAGGGCTTGTTCAAGTATTAGCATTTGCATCATTATTTCCTTTCTATATCTATGTTCTGAAGGTGTCATTCAATTATGGGCAGTGACCTAGGCTATGGGCCTGAAAAAGTTGCTCTTTTAAGATATTTTAAGAGCTCTTTCTACAAATACCTTTTCTCCTAGTTACCTAGCCATAACCTGCCATTACTAGCACTTGTGTTTCTTTCGAAGATCAAGTTTACATGACAAGAATTATATGATAAAAAAATATGTTGTGGAACAAGAAAATTAAGTTTTAAGTTATCAATTAGGAAAGGGTTACCTTTGCTTTTAGACGCCTTTGAAACTTTTGTTCCTGACAAATATTTTGAATAAAAATAGAGATTGTGATGAATATATTACTGTCAACCGTAATCCATCCTAGATCACTATGCTAATACAATATGTTTCTTTATATGGTGCAACAATTTTAAATATGGATTTTTTTTCGAGAAATTCTTAATATTGTGTGTTAAAACCAACTACAAAAATATTCATTTTTGTTGAAAGCCATCATCATATATACTTTTTTCCTTCCTTTTAGCCATTAGACTTGTAATTTCTTGAACCCATATAAAATGAAATAGTGAGGATTCTAAGAATATAACCCAGGAAGGTGTACAACAACACATTATACAAGTTTTATATTATGTTGAACTCTAGAGACCTCAAAATGTCTTCACCCCATAGTTTGGAATTGATTTCCATCCGCATTAAGGCACTTATTGATTATTTCTTCCATTAATTCATCTTCATCCATTGTTGTGGGAAACTTAGTAATAAGTTTTTACATCTCATTAGAAGTTGCTTAGTGATAGTTCTATTATTTTCTAGAGATATTTGCAATACCGAAAACGCAAAGTGTTCATTTTCCTTAAGTAGACTTGGTGGGGTTGTATGTTATTTCCTCAAAAACATCTCATATCATATGTAATAAATGTTACAAGAAGCTACCACTAATAAATATGGAAGGATTGCAAATCTCTATTGTAGAAAATAGCCCAGTAGTGATTATTTACCATGCATCTTAATCTCTAAGATGATAACCAAACTGTATTTTACTGCTCCCTTTTTTGCTACAACTATTTCTACATAAGCTACAGATAAAACCTTCTGAGAATTCACAAAATGGGAAGAAGTATAGTGAGCCATTAACCATGATATTGGAAATAAAAAATGGCTAATATCAATTCAATGACATATAATGTCCTAAAGTACATCTCATTAGAAGTTTCTTAGTGATAGTTGTATCATTTTCCATAGATATTTACAATATCAAAAACACAAGATGTCCAGTTTCCTTAAATAGACTTGGTGGTGTTGTATGTTATTTCCTCAAAAACATCTCATGTCGAGTGCAATAAATGTTACAAGAAGTTACCACTAATGAACATGGAAGGATTACAAGTCTCTATTGTGGAAAATATCCAAGTATTGATTATTTACCATGCATCTCAATCTCTAAGATGATAACCAAAGTGTTTTTTACTGCTGTCCTCTTTTGCTACAATGATTTCTACATAAGTTGTCGATACAACCTTATGAGAATTTACAAAATGGAAAGAGAGGTAATATGCCATTAACCATGATATTGGAAATAAAAACCAGTTAATATCAATTCAATGACGTATAATGTCCTAAAGTACATCTCATTTGAAGTTGCTTACTGATAGTTTTTATCATTTTCTAGAGATATTTACAATATCGAAAACACAAGATGTCTAGTTTCCCTAAGTAGACTTGGTGGTGTTGTATGTTATTTCCTCCAAAACATCTCATATCGGATGCAATAAATGTTACTAGAAGTTACCACTAATGAATATGGAAGGATTGCAAGTCTCTATTGTGGAAAATTTCCTAAGTATTGATTATTTATTATGCATCTTAATCTCTAAGATGATAACCAAAGTGTCTTTTACTGCTACCCTTTTTTGCTGCAACGAATTCTACGTAAGTTGTAGATACAACCTTGTGAGAATTCACAAAATGGGAAGAAATATAATATATCATTAACCATGATATTGGAAATAAAAACTGGTTAATATAAATTCAATGACATATAATGTCGTAAAGTACTCAATTAAATTGAAACTTTGAATCTTGCAACTTTCTCATAACGAAAGTGAATTACTTACACCATTAGCTCCCAACCTCGATAATTAAGCCAATTAATATTATAGTAATGAAAATTAAGGATTTTAAATTTACTTTTGCATTAAAAAGACATTATCCAACATAGGTATATTTATTATTTCTTTACAAGTATAGTCTCTCATATAGTACATAAAATTATGCATGTTAATAAATTTATCTCTTTAAATTTTCAATTATTTGTACTTTTATAAGTATTATTTTATTTTATTTTTTATTTTTTTAATATAAACCATGGATATTAGAATTGCTTGTAGCAAAGAAATGTCTATTGTTTATTCCACTAATTTCCCATTGTAATGGAAGAAATTTCAACAGCAACAAAGTAGACCACCCCTTTCCCAACAAAATATTCCATAGTGGCATAAATAAATATCCAAAGTAAAGAATATATAGAAGTAAAAAATGCCTTTGAACCAAGGCTATGGGTGGCATTGAAATAAACTCAATATTATATTGGAGGAACAAGTGGAACAACTAGTTCAAAGGCTTCGTTTTTCCCTTATTATAAAATAAAGAAATCAAGGATTGTGGCAAGAGTTCAATGGGATTTACTTGGAATAGGGAAAAATGAACAAATAAATTTATGTCAGAGTGTACCTAACACAGAGAAAACATCTCCATGTAATTAATTTAATGAATTTGAAAAGTTGATAAATATTGTTGAAGGCTAATTTCAAACCAAGAACAATCCTAGTGGATTGATAGTTTGTGGTCCACATTCTTATTCTCAACATCAAGTTTTTGGTTCCCACCTAGAAAACTTATGGGATGTGAAATCGAGGGGAAACACTTATGCATTCATTAGATGATCTTTTTCACAAATGGCATAGCTTTCAATGTTTTTAGATCTCCTTATTGGAAGGAAATGGTGAGAGATGTAGCTAACACTACCCCTAAAGGTTACAAGTCTCCTAGTTATAAAAAGATGAGGAAAACAATGTTATCTGAAGAATGGAATCAACTTGGAGCTAGACTTCATGAAATTAAAGATAGTTGGAAGGAATATGAGGCTCCATTATCTCATATTGTTGGACATATATCAACCATCCCCCCTTATCGATATTTTAATTTCTAGCTTGAGAGGAGTTATGTTCTTAAAACTCCATGATACCATAGGATAGAAAAAATACAGGCCATATCTAATGGGTGTGTTCAAAGAGGAAATAGAGAAGGTTGTAAGAGAAAAGGTGGTCCAAATTATTATAGATAGTGACTCAAACAATGTCCTTGCTGGGGGGTTGATTGAGGATGAATACATAACAATATTTTGGACTCCTTGTTCTATTCACTGCATGAATTTGTTATTGAAATATGTTAATAACATTGCATGGGTTGCGAAACCTATATTTGAAGCAAATATGCTACAAACTTTTATTGTTAATAATGAAACATCCATTGAAATGTATAGGAAATATGAAAATCTTCAACTTCTTTGATGTGTTGAGACCATATTTTCATCTGCATTCATTATGCTTCAGCACCTTATTAAAGTGAACCAATATTTGAGATAGATGGTGATATCAATCGATTGATAGAGGTGGATGGGTTCTCATACTAGGGATGGCCCAAACGTTGAGGACATTATTATTGGATTTTCTTCAGAGGAATTTTGGAGGAGAGTGGAGGATATTGTCACTCTTATTACACTTATTGATTCCACACTTCGAATATTTGATAGTGATTAATCATGCTTAGGGGATACGTTTGAGCGTATGGATCAAGTGAGAGAGAAGATTCATCTTAGAATGGAAGATGAAAATTCTAGGATCAAAAAAGACACCAAAAATGAAGTGTGGGAACTTAGTATGACGTGGTGGAAAATGCTTCACATCCCTCTTCATTCAATTACATTCTTACTTAATCCTAAATGGTTTCATAAGAAACCATATTTAGATGTAGAGGTGATGAAAATTTGGAACAATTTTATAAGTGGGTGTTATTATCACCAGGATCACACTGGTTTATGACTTGAGCTGGGATAGTACTTGAGATCGGAAGACCACTTCACAAATTAAGACTCTGCATAGAACATACAATAACTTGGACCCATAGACTTCTGGATGCAATATGGTATAGAGACTCCCTTGCTTCATTGTTTGGCTATCTATTTTCTTTCACGTGTATGCTCAATAAAAAATACCTTTAATGTATTGATTTATCATTTAGAAGTTAAGTCTAATGTTTCTTTTGGATTATTTTCCATTTAATATTTCAAATATCTATTGCTAACATAATGTTAATTTATTTCATAGCTGACTAAATTGTTTGTATGCAAATAAACTAGAGTGAATATGATTTTATCCATTCAACAAAATGAATCCTCTTGGAATAGAAAAAACACAAGATTTGGTGTTTGGACACTCAAATCTATGTTTTTTATCTCAACAATAACTAGAGTACAAAACTAGACCCACGAGAATGTTGGATTATGGTGGTTCAAAAGATGATGGAGATAATTAGCTTCCACTTGAGGTTCGACAAGACAATGTTGAAGACATTCTTGATAATACTAAGAATTCTATTGACCAAAATAATTATTTTGGAAATCACTCAAGCTCAAAATCCTCTCTAGAAAGAGCTTGAAAATCTAGATTATTAGGTTTAATTTCATTTTGCATATGAATTGTTAGAAGTGACTTTAGAGATACATCTATATTCAAAATTATACATTTAATTATTTATATTTCAAATCTCTTATTCTCATAAATGTTTTATATCTTTTTGGAATTAATGATTGGCTAATTTTTTTTATCTACAAAATTATCACTTCTTTCTTAAAACTAAATCACTATTTATGAATATTTCTTTAAAAATTCACAAGTGAAAACATTGGATGTTTATGACTAATACTTTTTTTATATTGTTCACCTTAAATTTCGTTTCTTCTGTCTCCTTATTTCTTATACGTGAAACATTCAAACTTTATTTCTCGTAACATAGCCATCGGACGAATTTAAAGGGAACAAAATATCTTTTGTATCTAAAAGTGATGCTTAAAGATTTGAATGTGCCTTTTAGAATTTGAAAATGCAAATGTGGATCTCTCTAGTGGTCAAGAGTTTTCAAACAGGGTATTATTGAAATCCTAGCCATAATGCTCCATTTTTCCCAAATGTCATTTTTCATAATTGGTGCATGAGATTTTTCTTGAAATTTGCGTTTAGCCACCATGACTATTGATTTAATCATCACAACTAGAACCTAGGTTTAGTTGATGGAGTCCTCGGTTGAGGCATTCTAGACACAAAAAATGGATCATACAATCCTATGATCAGGCTTCTTTCAATGAAAAATTTATCTGATTGTACGTTGTATCTAAATGAAATATTGCAGAACAAAACACCCCATTTTAAAGGCAAATTTTCAAGCTTAATGTTTACATCTTTTTTTTGAAATATTAAACAAAGTTTTAATTTTTTGCATGTTTAACAAGCTATGACTTGTGATTCATCAATACAAAGGCATACGATACATATAATTAATGCTTTCTTCTAACGAGAAGGAAGCAAGGGTTATTGTTTGCGTGGTTTCCGTCCTTGCTGCTATCTCCATGGCTACTGATGAGGAGATCACTAATTTTGTTAGGGCTGCTAGTTAGTTTATGGTTTTTTATTTATGTAGGTAAGGGTTGGAGTTGTTTTGGTGGTTTTTATGTCTTACATTTTGAATTTAGGCTCTGAAACAACATGTAAAGACCCATCCAATGGTCCTCCAACCAAAATTAAAATTTCCACGTCATTTCACAACACACACACACACACACACACACACACACACACACACACATATATATATATATATATATATATATATATATATATATATATATATATATATATATATATCTATATATATATATATATATATATATATATATATATATATATATATATATATATATATATATATATATATATATATATATATATATATTTGATAACTCGATGTATATATTGGTTACAACATATCAAAAATATTAAAAACATATATAGGATTCAATCGATGCCAATATATAGAAATTAAATGAAGAATACCTAATACGACAGCTCGATTGCAGTGCACCATACTAAATATGCCACCCTGTGAGATAAGAAAGCTTATCTGATTTCTTAGCCCAAGGAATCTCCACAATTTCCCTAACCCTATGAGCCCATATCCAATAGCAGTCATAGTATGCCAGGAATTGACCTAACACACCTAAAACTCAAAACCAAAACTATGTTTGAGTTGTCTATCTCCTTTCTTTCTCTCCTCCCTCCTCTCAATTCTCCCTGTCACCCCCTCCTTCTTCCTCCTCCAAATCCCTAGAAAAAATAAATAAACAGCCCCCCCTCATTTCTCCTCCTACGACACTTATGCCTTCTTCCCCATGCATGACAACCACTCCCCTACCAATCAGTGTAACCCATTCCTTCAAATCAAATGCCATTAACTCCCCCCATGCTCCTTTATTTAGTTGGAAGGAACATCATTTAGGCCTAAGAAGAAATAATAGTAAAATAATGATAATAGATAAAATATTAATATCATATAATATATTATTATTTAATCATGTTAATCAAATTTATGGTTTCACGAGAATCCAATCAATTAAATACTAGCTAATCATATTTAAATATAGTTAAGAAATTATAAGTCAAGGATATGTGTTAAGTAATAACTAATCAAACTTAGCTATTAAATAAGCTTAATTCTAACCACAAGTTTGATCATTAATCAGACTTAAGGTTAATCATAGTTTATTTGCTAATCAAGCTTAAATGTTAACTAATTGTCTAGTATAATAAACTATGGGATACTAGATTATTTATGGGAGGTGTGGGTATGTAGCCAACATAAGAAAACCTCGTATGTATACTAATACTTATGAAAAAACTCAGAGAAAAATCCCTCAACTGATAAGTTATTATCATAAAGCGATTACAACCTTTACAAAAAAAAGATTTCCTTTAGATACATGATTGATTAAAATTTACTGTATGGCATTCAAATCTTTCACATTCATATCCATGGAAAATAAATTACAAACATTAAATCAAATAAATAAAAGCCCTTCTTGGTCCCTTATTTTTCCACTTAACCCAATTTTTTTTTTTTTTTTACTGTATTAAACATATTTGGTTAGAAACAAGGGTGATGTTTCCCTTATTTCTTCTACGAATTTGGATCAAAGGGTTGCATGCTTTACTATGATTTTAAAGATCATCCTTCTTTAAGTTGTTACTGGAATTTTTGGATCTTCTCCCCTCTTCTTATTGATTTCCAGCAACTCTCCCAAGCGATAAAATTATTGATATATAGATATACATGTCTTGAGAAATCAATGCTAGTAGAGTTAGGGCTAGACTTCTCTTTCTTCATAATTACTTGTGAATTATGTTGGATTCTTTTAATTATTTGGTATATTATCTTTCATCAAGCAATTAACAAATTATGTGTGCATTAATATCATGAAAACACAAGACACAAGATGCAGACACTTTGTGAGGGAAAAACCCAGTCAAAATATCTTCCTTCAATAGTTTTCCTTGAGATTATTCAACCTAGACACATATCTCCTCCACTCTAAGCCAACATTTCCTTCTTCTATCCAACCTTTGATCTAGTAGCAGCAAGACTTCAACCATAGGAACCTCGACCTGACACCTTTCGGCATCAACATAGAGTAGCAACAACTTCGAGTTTGACAAGGAGACTTGTATCTCCTATGTCAACCCACATGAGAGAGAGAGAGAGAGAGATAGATAGATAGATAGATAGATAGAGAGAGAGAGAGAGAGAGAGAGAGAGAGAGAGATAGAGAGAGAGATACCAAAACTTTGATTTTGTGCCTCCCTTCATTCTTGACTAAACCGACACTCGTTTTAGCCTCCCTCTTCACCTTCACACTTTTTCCTAGCTTCAACCTTTAGATCTTGAACTATGTGTGAGTGAGTGAGATCCTTCCAGAGAATTTGAATTCTCTTGTATATACAACCTTCAAATGAGGTCAAAATTCCTTCCTTGAGGCCGACGTGATCTTCTTGAGGCTCACTTAGTGTGGTGGTTATGTAATTCATCTTTGACTCAAAAATAAATCAGTTTGCATCGTTAAAAAGCCCAAGAAGGGTCTCATAAAATATACAATGACTCTTTATTAATCCTAGGAGTCCACAATGGGGATTTGACTAATAAAATGATGACCCAAGCATGAAACCCATGCTTTGATAAGTCATTGTAACAATAATATAAATTCCTTTGACAAATACATTTTATGAAGATCAAACCTAGTTACATTTTCCAACAAACCCTCTTAACTAGGGAGGTATTCATAAGTAAGTTCTCAAACTATATGAACTGTTAAGAGTTTAGGCACCACAATACCATGGACTATATTCCTGACCAAGGAAATATATCTAACGTCTCTAAATAGTTTAGGCAGCGCAATGCCTGGACTAGATTCTTGACCAGGGAAATCTATCTAAGTGGGACTAAGGTGGAATAAGGCTTTCAACCTCTCTTGGTACAATCCAGATTGCTTTTTAAACCTCAAACTAGGGGTCTAGGTGTGTAACTGAGGTTAGATCTCCATTGCCAATGCCACCCTCCCTAGTTTGGGAATTAGACATCAACAAATAGTGCCAACCAGATGTCCTCCCAGGAAATGTGTCTCACACACAAAGCCTTAAAAAATATCTTCCAAACTATTATTAGCATCAACAGGATCAGAAATATCAACTAAATCGAACATGCTTCTAAGATAATCAAACTTGTTATTTGGAATATACTTTGTTAGTATATCAATTACCTGATCATCTGTCGGGGCATATTGTAGCTTCATGATCCCATCCTACAACAATTTCCTAACATAATGGAACTTATTATTGATATGCTTCATCCTATCATGAAATATATGATCTCCAAACATATTGATACAACTTTGATTGCCACAATTAATCACAGTAGGATCGAGAGGCTTCTTGAAAAAATATATCTGAAGCTTCCTCAACCATACGACCTCCATTCTTACTTGACATGCATCCATGTACTCTTCTTCAACACTACTCAAAGCAATGGAATCTTTCTTTTTACTGATCCATGAGATCATGGTAGATCCCAAACTAAAGCATTTATTGGTAGTGCTTCTTCCATCGATCTCATTTCCACCCCAATCAGAATCTATGAAGCCAATCAAATTGAATTCCTTGTTATTTTACTTTAGGCAGTGATGTATCGTGCCACGAAGATATCTCAATATATGCTTGGTAGTTATCTGGTGATCATGACGAGGCTCCAGCTAAAAAAGAGCGAGGATTTTCAAAACTAAGCATATATTAGGCCTAGTATTTACCAAATATATCAGAGAACCCACTAGCTAATGATAAGAGTTAGGATCAATGAGACTTGAGTCAGATCTACTCAACTTATTGAGATTGGTGATCATAGGAGTATTCATGGCGCTCAAATCCATCATCCCAAATTTCTGCAACAACTTAGTGATATATTTTACTTGCCCCAAATATATCTCCCCAGGATTTTTCCATACTTCCAGACCTAGGTAATAGTGCATCGGTCCTAGATCCTTCATCTAAAATTTAGCTTCCTACATGTTCTTACATTTCTGTATTCTTCTTTCCACACCTGTAATGAATAGATCATCTACATACAATAGAATAATGACTGGATCATTATTAACAAACTTGATGTAGATATTTGGATTAACAAAACCCTTTACGAAGCCAATTCTTAGAAGGTATGCATCAATTCTAGCGTACCATACCTTAGGAGCTTGCCTCAAATGATATAGGGACTTCTTGAGTCTACAGACATGAGTATCTTTGCCATTTACCTCAACTCCAAGCTGGGGTTTCTCAATGTATACTTCCTCATCGATGGTCACATTTAGAAATGTCGTTTCATGTTGGTTTGATGGATATTCCATCCCATTGTAGCAGCCAATGAAACCAAATATCTAATGGTAGTATACCTTGTAGTGGGTGTAAAGGTTTCTTCATAATCTATGCCTCCCTTTTGATAGAAACCCCTCGCAAAAAATCTAGCCTTGTATTTATCTATACTTCCATTAACTGTGTGTTTTATCTTGTAGATCCATTTTGAGGTGACAACCTATTTTTCACTAAGTCTAGAAAAGATTTCCCAAACCCCATTCTTCATGATGGATTGATGTTTTTCCTTCTTAGCTTTCTTCCATACTTCTTGCTGAGCAGATCCTTCAAATGTAGATGATTATTCTATAATTATTCTTTTCATATATGCACCATATCCAAAATATCTCTTCGGACTTTTTCTTTCACTAAAATCTCCTTTCGATGCCCTTCAGCAACTTGAAGAGAAAATTTTAACCAATTTGACCTCTTCCTTGCATCTGATATGGCCACACGTTGAATAGTCTCACTTGATCCTTATTCTACTTCTTGAATTGTAGAAGGGTTGTTAGGTTTTACTTCTTCTTCAAATATAGGTAGATCTTCATCATTAGAATTAATAGGAATATGCTTCGAGCTTTTGTAGGCTTGATTTTCATCAAATATAATGTCCCTGCTTAGTTCAATGTCTCTCCCTTCCTTAATGTAGATTTTATATGCCTTTGAGGAGGGACTATATTCAACAAGATCCCTTTGATGCTTTTATAATATAGCTTCTTTCCTTTGTCCTTAGGAATGTGAGTGTCAATAGGACTCCCAAAGAATCAAAGATTGTCTAACTTGGCTTCTTCCCTGTGAATTCTTCCTCGGGTGTCATATTATCAAGAATTCTATGAGGACTTCTATTTTGAATATATACAACAATGATTTCTACTTCTCCCATAGAAATTTTGGTAAGTATTTATCAAGGAGCATTGTTCATACACCTTCTTCCATTCTCCTATTCTTTCTTTTGGCCACTCCATTTTGTTCAGGATAGTAGGGAACAATAAGCTTCCTTTTAATTGTTTCTTCTTTACAATATGAAATCAATTCTTTAGAAGTGTATTCTCCACCATTATTGGATCTCAAAGTATTTATTTTGATTTCAATTAGGGTTCCCACTTCAAATCTAAACTCTTTTAAGTTCTCAAATACTTCATCCTTTTTCTTCAAAAGGTAGAGATGTGTCTTTCTAGAGTGTTCATTAATAAATGTTATATAATAAATATGACCTCCAAGTGATTTTTCAGACATGGTCCCACACAAATCAGAATGTATGAGGTTTTATATTTATTTATACCTTTTTTCACTATTTGAAAATGGTTTTCTTGTATGTTTTCCCAAAGATCATCCCTTGCAAATTCCTTCACGATCCTCTTTGATATCAAGGATGCCATGAACTAGATGTTTAAGAGTGGGAATGAACTTCTAGTGAAGATGCCCATATATTTTATGTGATATCTCAATAGGAGTGATTTCGAAGACCTTTCCATCAACAAAAGAAACTCTACCCCATTTATATTCTAAGCAATAAATTTAAAGAAAATTCTTTTTCAAACATGGAGCATATAGTATGTTGTTGAGATGTAGTTTTTCTCCACTCTCCATCTTCAAAAATGTTGATCACATGCCTTTTGAAGCATAGCTTTTGTTGTCTACCAATTTGACTCAATTTGGAAGATGGTTCCTTTGATAGAGTTTGTATTTGTTTTACTTTCCCCTTTCATATGCCTTGATGCTCCACTGTCAATGATCCATGCATATTCATCATTAAATGATCATGTAAGTGCAGCTAAGAACTCTTCACTTTTGACTGTTCTTAATAAGTAGTAGACAATATCTTTGATCCATGTTCTTATAGAGTTGAATCCCATTCTTATAGAGGGAGTAATCGTTTCCTTTAAACCAATGAAGTAACCATCAAATTTCTTTGACCTTAGCTCTGATACCATGTTGAGAAATCAATGTTAGTAGAGTTAGTGTTATATTTCTCTTTCTTGATAATTACTTGTGAAACATGTTGGATTTGTTTACATATTTGTTATATTATCTTTCATTAAGAAATTACCAAATTATGTGTGCATGAATATCACAAAAAACACAAGACAAAAGATGTATGCCCTCTGCCAGGGAAAAAACCCTATCTAGCAGAAAACCAAGTCAAAATATCTTAATTAAATAGTTTTCCTTGAGACTCTTCAACTTAGACACGGACCTCCTCCACTCCAAGGCAACCTTTTCTTCTTCGATCCAACCTTTGACCTACACTTCGACCTTAGAAACTTCGACTTTGCAGCTTCCAGCATCAATAGGAAACAACATCAACCTCGATTTTGATAAGGAAACTTCAATCTCCTAAGTTAGCCCATATCAGAAAGAGAGAGAAAGAGAGACCAAAACTTATATTTTGTCCTTCCCCTCCTTCATGACCAAAACCGCACTCCTTTATGCTCCTTCTTGACCTTAATTTGTCTCATCTTCCAACATCAGATATCGAACTATGTGTGAGTGAGTCAGATCCTCCAAATGAATTCAAACTACCTTGTATATATATAGCCTTCCAATAATGTCGAATTTCCTTTCTTGAGGATGACTTGATCTTCTTGAGGTCGACTTGGTATGGAGGTTACATAATTCATCTATGACTCAAAAATAATTATTTTTTACATCATTCGAAAGCCCAAGAAGGGTCTCATAAACTATAAAATGACTCTAATGACTCCTTATTAATCCTACGAATCCATAATTGTGATTTTGAATAATAAAATGATACCCCAAGGATACCCATGCTTCAATAAGTCATTGTAACAATAATAGAAATTCTTTTGAAAAATACATTTTATGAAAACCAAACCTAGTTACATTTTTCAATAACATGGTCTTCAAAAAATGATTCACCCAATTATATTCACCCATACATCTAAAAACCTCATACTCATAATAAACTATCACAATATAATATTCATTTTTTAATTGACCATCTAAAGCATTGATTTCATTTGATTAGAAAAAGGGAAATGAGTTTATTTTTCACCATGACAGAAATCAAGCACACACAAAGAGAACTAAGTCAATTTCAAAAAACTTATGTAAATTTTAGCTCAAATTTGTAAATTAAAGTTTTCATAAGGAAATTCGTTGTTTGGACTTCCAGTAAAAATTTGTTGTTTAGAGTTCGTATCAACAATACTTTGTCTTATTATATATATATATATTTATATATATATATATATTCTTAATATATATATATATATATATATCTGTCGATAACATATATATTCTACATTTGTTGGAAGAATCACCACACCTCTATGGAATCCGTAATTTCCACCCTAGGGATCCTAGTTACTGATTTGTAATGTTTACCAAAATCTGCGGGTTTTGGTGTAACGGAAAAACTCCACATGGTACCTAGGTTTGATTCCCCCGAGTTGCGTTTGAGGGGAGGTGTTGGAAGAATCACCGCACCTCTATGGAATCCATAATTTCCACCGTGAGGATCTAGTTACTGATCTGTAAGGTTTACAAACCTGTGAGTTTTGGTGTAACGACAAACCTCCACAATATTCGGGTGGAAATAGGTTTATTGACGATTTTGTATAGATTCTAAGGTCAATATGGCCAGAATATGCTTTGTTTGAGTTGCAGCTCAACGACACTTCCGTGAGGGAGCGCAACGGTTATTTTTTTTGAAAGTTATAAATTTGTTCAATAGTGACACATGTAGAGAGAAATTGGCTTGAAATGGAGATAGTGATGTAAGATTCTAATTGGAATCGCATAAAAGGTAAAAGAAAATTATAAAAATAATGTTTAATAAAGAAAATTGAGTATTTGAAAAAATAATGATAATAAGATAATTGTCTGGAGATATTTTACTATAAAAGTGTGTGTCAACTAATATATCTATATATTATAGATGTTGTGTGTAACATTATTTAAAAAAAGATAACTTTATTTCAAATAAATAAAATATTTTTAGTGAGATAAATTAGTTGAGAAAAAAATTATTGTCGGTGTTTTACAACCCAGTATATGAGGGAATTTTTCTCACATGAAAAATTATATATATATATATATATATTTTAATATGAGGGATATACGTAATTCCTTTATTGAACCAAGATCTAATGCCTATAGTATGTATAGTATGCTTGACTTAGTCGAAATAAAATTAAAATTAAAATATGGTAGAGATGTGTAACTTAATGTAACATAATGTAATGTAAACATTTTAACTCATTTAAAATAAAATAGAAATAAATTATACAAATTAAAAATAAAAATAAAAATGACCCATGGTTTTAAAAATCCATGGTATTGACTCATGGTATTCATGTGGAATATAACCTATCTAGGGAAGAAATGAAACTAGCCTAGATCCATCTTGGTTTGATCTTGTATTTAGATACATAATTAGTTGTAGAAAATGATAGCATTGGATCGATGTAGCCTATAAAGGTAAAAAAATTATGGATACTGCTCTAGGCATTTGTTTGGAAATGATATCTAATATTTGTACGTTAGGTGAAATGTAATAATATTACATTTTAATTAGTATTTACTGCACTCTCACCACTTTTTATTGGTTGGGGGTGGTAATAAGTATTGGGTTACATATAATATTATAATATTATATTTATCCAAATTTTCTCCTCATGGATTCACTTTTCATTAAGAATTTCCTTTATATTTGATCTTCATCAGTAAACTTAACGCGTTTGTAAACATTTGATACCATTAAGGTAGAGATCTTGTAATATTTAATATTTTTGATTTCATAAAAAATAAAATAAAATAAAAATTAATAATTAAAAAAAATATATAATTAATAATTAAACGAGCCTATATTCATGTTAGGTCCTTATCTACCAATCATTGAGATAAATTAAATTTCTTGAGATACAAAGCTCGTGTAAACTGGAAAGAAAAATGATTTTTTGAACGCTGGATAAATCTACACTTAAAAAGTGTTCTGAAAAGAAATTTAAAAAATAATAATTAAATATATGTATTTATCTGTAAGTAAACTACTATCGTTATACAAAAATAATTACGATGGAAAATATTTTTTTGGTTAAAATTCAATTCGTTAAAATCAAATTAACGAGTTGAATGACTAAGGATGTGCCTTTAATTTTTTACAAAATAGTTTTAATTTTTTACAAAATAGTTATAATGTCATTCAATGAACGAAGGAAAATAAAATTCGACCAATAGTAAAAGTAGACAAATCAATTT
Source organism: Pinus tabuliformis (assembly GCA_031772625.1). Classification (NCBI taxonomy): domain Eukaryota; kingdom Viridiplantae; phylum Streptophyta; class Pinopsida; order Pinales; family Pinaceae; genus Pinus; species Pinus tabuliformis. The sequence continues at coordinate 423,536,489 of CM062811.1, forward strand.
CTATGCAAAAACCAAATAACTATCATTCTATTAACAAGTGCAACTATCAATCCACTAATAAAGGAAATTTACATAGAAGTAAAATAGTTAATCTTCTTAAAAGTCAACTAACCATTTGACTAACAGGTGAATCATTCGCCATAAAATTATTATACCCCTAAAGAAGAAAGATGATTAAATTTCTTGACATTTTCTAATTTTTATCCCATCTTTCTTTTAATGAAATAGTTAAGACATATGAAATTACTTAGATGTCAATTCATTAGCGAGACGTCTAAAATTTCTTAGATATCAATCTATTGACAAAGGGTCTAAGATATGTCATTTTACAAAATCAATAGTTTCACCTATAGAAAAAAGAACAATGATCCAATTTAATTTTTTTCAATAATATTCCACCAATAAAGAATCCATATTATTCATAAATAAATTTTTCATTTAATTAAAGAATATGAATGATATTGAAAAAGAAAAATTGTTATTTCCCTTTATTTTTATTAATTAATTTTTTTTAGTTAATTTTTTTCTATTGGATAGTTTTCTCATTATTGTGGGTTTTTATAAGAGAAATCAAAACAATAATAGTTGAGCATTTTTATGTCAAAGACAAATGTTTCTATTGAAATAAAAACATATTTTAAAGTGAAAAGAGATTTGATCCCATTGACATTTTATAGATTCAGAATTATGATGGATCTAAACCTATAATATTTATTGGTGAGAAAAAAAATCAAATTAGATTATTAAATAAAATCACAACATTTTTTATTTTAAAAATACGAATTATTAAATAAGTGAAATTATAGAATTATAGAACAAATTTAAAAGAAAGAATACCAGTGGGAAATTAAATAGAAACAAAATAAAATGTAGATGTATTATTTAATTAGGGAAAAAAGGAAAATTGAATATATAATTAAAAAACATGAAAATATAGAAATAAAAATAAGATAATTAAAAATTTCGAACAATTTTTAATTAAAATAATAACAAATATAAAATAGGAAAACAAACATTTTAATTATTCAATAAAATAATAACATTTTTTATTTTAAAAAATATAAATTATTAAATAACTAATATTATAGTTAAAAAAACCGAAATATAAGACACGGAAATAAAACAAAAAGAAAAAAATTTAAATGTAATATTTAATTGAAAAAATGAAAATTGAGTATATAATTAAAAAACATAATTATATACTCTGATTAGGATGCGAGCTGACAGTTGAGACAACCTGGTCATATTAACGATCAGTACCTCTAAAATTAGTATCGTCACCCCCCACATGCTCAAGGCAATGGGTACAACGACCCTTGGCATGGATGCATGCTAGGGAGGTGGGAAAGGTGGCACAACAAGAGTTGAGGTGAGGAAGATAGGAAGGCGAGGAAAGCAAGCGTCGATTGTTGGAGTGTTTGCTTGTGGCAGAAGGTGGTATTATAGTGGTGCGGGAGGAAGACAAAACCAGCACTGCCAAGCTCGACGAAGAATGCCATTTGAACCTGGGTATGTTATTTGGCCTCGCTCCTCCACTATAATTATGTTATGATTGGAGTTTTGTTAGGGTAAGAAGACGGTATATAGGAAGAAGGCATGGGGGGTAGAGAACTTCTCGTGGCAATGGGGAAGGAAGTTGATGGCGATTGCCTAGTTCATATGATGATGATGGTGGTGGTGGTTAATGTCCACTGAGACCAAATTGGTCTATCGGACCTATAATTTAGTTTCTAATTGTCTCGCTCCGCGTCTTTCTTGGCGAGATTGGCGTTGTAACTTTCTTTTTTTTCTCTACAGTTTTCCAGCTTTCTTTATCTTGCATCTCCTTGATCTCTTCTGGTTCTTGGGACATTGGTGTCTTAGCTTCGCGATCTAATATGTTCGCCCTTTTGAAGATAGTCGGAGAAGAACTTTGGTCTATGAGATATGCTTTGTTGTTAAATGAAGATTTATTTTGTGCGGTGTTCGAATCTTCATCACTGTTGATGTTTGAGGGGTTGTCGAGTTCACTCTTTTGTGGTTGGGAAGGGCTTTCCCCCTGCTTGTCTTGAGAGTTGTTTCTTTCTTGCTCGATTTCTTCTGCTTCAGAGTTTTCTCGAGAGTGTTCTTCTTTGATGACAGTATAGTGTTCTTTTTGTGCTCCTTCCCACCATGTAGATCTGTGGTGATTTTTTCTAGCAGAATTTTTCTCGGAGGCTTTTGGGCAATTTTTGGCTAGGTGGCCTGTCTCAAAGCAGGATCGACATCTGAAGAGGACACTTTCATAATCAAGTTTCTGATTCCACACATAGTCTTTACTTGTTAGGTGTATTTCCGCTGGGAATCCGAAGCTGAAGTCCATTTCCACACAGATGCGTGCATAGGTGGTTTTGGCATATTCCTCTGTTGCTGGGCACCTGCAGTAAAATTTCCCAATTGCATTTCCAATGGCTTTTAGCGAAGAGAAATTCCAGAGATGCAAGGGTAGGTTTGGCAATCTCACCCAAACTGGTGCTGAGGTTATCACTGTTGTTGAGGGATCGAAGGATGGGTTCCATGGCCTCATGAATAACCCTGATTTTTCCCAAAACCAAGGGCCGGAATCTAGAATACATTGTCTACTTTCATGGTTCTCAAAATCTACTATAAAGAAACCCCTAGCACATGGGTATATATTAATTACATCGGGAATTAGAGGCTTCCATACCTCCGAGATCCAACTGTGGAGAGCTGTCAGTCACGGCCAAAAACCATTGGATCGGCAGATTAGGGCACTTTCCGAAAACTTCAAAGCTTCATCAAATGTGTAGTGCCTATGATTGTTGGGGGGATAATTGCATTCTGTTGGGTCTAGATACATCAAGCTCCTTAAACCACGCTTGGGGTGAGGCTGAAAATTGCAGGTGAATGGGTGAGGGGAACGAGATGGAAGAAGGGGTCAGGGGGAAGCAGTCGGTATGTTGCATGCGAAGGATTATTGTTGCATGAAAAGAAAGTGTTGGGTTAACCAGAATTCCTCTTGGGTTGATGGCAAGGCTAGAGACCCCAATTTGGAAGCTAATTTGGTGGAACTGAGAGGCGATGCTATTAATTCCTAGGTAGAGGGGGAAAGGGAGATGATTTATTCCTAGAAAACTGTAAGGAGAAGGAGGGGACTGCGTGAATGGCTTAGGAAAGGGAAGGCTGACCTGCATGTGAATGAAAGTTATGGATATTGGAAAAGGGAAGTGACAATGGGCTTGCTCTATGGACATCACCATTGTCGGGCTATGTCTGAGTCCCACCTCATATCAGAGGCCGAGAGTTTAGGAGGACAGGGGAAGCAGGGGGTGGCACATAACATTGGCAAAATAATTCAGAAAAGGGTCCAAACTGCAATGTTATGTTTTCGTTTAACAAACCGTTGTTGTCACTAGGGTTAACGAAAGCTAGACATGGCTTGAGCTGCAAGGGGACATGCTCGTGGTAGGAGAGGCTCGACACTTAGGAAAGACAAAGAGCCAAGCACTTCATAACCATGAAGGGGCAAGAAATCCGTAGAACACCTTATCACTAAAGCGGTAGAGGGTTATCGTGAGGGGATAGATGTAGGAATCCAGAAACTGTTAGAAGAATGGGAGGAGGAAATAAAACAAGCCAGTGAGACAGAAGAAGAAATGGAAAATTGGAGGACCTTAGTCCCAGATCCGGGCAACACCTGAGGAAGAATTACGCAGTTTAAGAAAACTCTTTACCTTTATTGGTTAATGAAGAGTTTATTAGGCAAAGAAATGGAAGATATTTTAGTGGGAATGGAAGTGACACTCCAAGATATGCCGAGTTAGAAGAATGATTTGCATAAAATCCTCTTCTAGCTTCATAAACAAGACATCAAACTAGACAGAACTGACAGCCACATCCCTCGCATATTGGAACTGAATGACATGCCTGGGGTATCCACCAAGGATCTGGCATGTGTTGAATCTACCTCGGAGGAGTAGAAGTGATATACTCTTACCTATGCATATCTTTGGTTTATGCGGATAGTTTTTAATTTCTGTTATGCAAATATTAGTTTATATAGTTATGTAATGTATGGACATGAAACAGAGACATAAGGAGCTTAGCTAGAGAGATTAAGACTTTATTGTTTCTGGATGGCTTACAATGCAGACAGTTGGCTAACATACCTAGTTTCCCTTCGAGGCAAGTTGAGGCCACCTGGTCAATCTTTGTGGTGTAAATTTTCCTTTGTTTAATAGAAAATGGAATGGTTCTGTCAAACTTAATAGACAAAAAACACTATATATAAATGAAAAAAGTAATTTAAAAAAAGAAAAATAATAATTAAAAAAATAATAATAATTAAGAAAACAATTTAAAATAATAATAATAATTATTATTATAATATTAATAAGGGAAAAAGGAAATTTGAATTAAATTAACAAAAAAAATTGATTTGTGCTCGATTTACAAACTATCCAGTGTCATCTGATTTAAATTTAATTAACCATTAAAAGAACACAATGTTTTTTTGAATGGAAAGAGATATTTATAAAAATAGTAATAATTTGTAATGAAGAAAGGAAGAAAAGGTCGAATTTAATTAATAAAAATAGCAATTGTTTATAAAGAAAGAATAAGAAATTGAACTTACTTAAATAAATAAATAAATAAATGAGAATATTAAAAAAAGAGAAATAATATTTTTTTATTTGAAAATTATAAAATCTCGTAAGTTTTATATATATATATATATATATATATATATATATATATATATATATATATAAAATGAGTAAAATAATATTTGTTGATTAGAAATAATATGTGGGAGCTTTGATGTTAGGGTTTTGAGAGATTTTTATCACAAATGTTTAGGACGAATTTAGAATGCGATCTAATGAATTTCGAAGTTAGGGTCGCGCAAACCTAGTAAGGTTTGGTCGTCCAATGGTTGGTGCCCTTAGAGGATGGGGAGGACCCTCCTTTTACATCACTGCCCTCAAAGGGTGGAATGTAGGCACACACCATTCTGCCAACGGAAAGGGAGACCCACAAGGATCACAAGAATCCCTAGTCATGGGGGCACAATGGCAGGCAAGGATACAAGTCTGATGCATTCCAAGAGCTCAAAAGAACCCTAAATTTGTGATCCCAAACAATCGCCTGAAGAAAAGAATACAATATATGAATAATCATGCGATTATCTGCAAATTCATGGGTATTTGGCCAAGGGAACAAGAAATTATCCACAAGATACAGACAAAATGGAACCAATTTGGACCAATATAACTTTGAGGCCAAGAAAAATGTTTCTTCACAATAGTGTTTATAGATCTAGAGGATGAAAATAAATTCTTTGAGAATCGGTCATATTTTATGATTAACTATGGGTTATTCATGAAATTCTGGGACGAATGTTATAACATAGAGAAAGAGCAATTTTAGGTAGCTTTAGTTTGGGTTTGACTTTACTCACTGCTCGAGGAATTCTGGGTAGTCGATATTCTTAAAGGAATACACAACTCTATCGGCCAATTTGTCAAAATCTCGAAAATTACCAAGCGAATATGCCATGCAGCTTATCCCAGAATCTATCTTCATGTGAACATATCTCAACGTCTCCTAGAATCCATAGATCTAGAATATTATGACTTGGTATGGACCCAACCACTGGATTATGAACATGTGCCTTTCAAATGAAGGAGATGCCATGAATATGGACATCTGTTTTGGGATTTTCCCCCCACCATAGCAGAAGAAAAAAAGGAAAAGAAGAAGATGGATGAGGAGGGGTTCCAATAGGCTAGTCCCAAAGGGAAAACCCAAAAATCCCATCCTCCACCCTCAAGAAGTAGACAGGCTCAAGCTTCCCAGATCCAACACTGTGCACCAATCACATTGGAGCAACCAAGGAATATTGGACCTCAAAAGAGCACACAAAAGATACCAGAGGAGAACCCCTTTATTGTTGTTGCAAACCTGGAAATGAAGGAACCAATAGTTCCACAAGAGCCATCAACGATGATAAATGCAATGGAGAAAGAGCAAGATCAAATCAAACCCATGGAAATAAGCATACCTAAGAGGAGATTTGTATAAGATCTAGAAGAGGATCAAAAACTAAAGAAAATCTCAGTTCAAACAAGTAATATTATTGAAGTATAAGAAAAGAACAATTGATTAAACTAGGACAAAGGTAAAATGCTTGAGCTATTTAGAGCTTAGGAAAAATGAGAAGTGAAAAATATCCCCTCCGACCAACTAGCCATCTTTTGGAATCTCTTTAGGCAATGGTACAGTCAGATCTCCCTGCATGATGGAAAACCCACTCCAAGCAATAGTAACAGAGAAGGTAGGAAACTATCGCCATCATAATTGGCCCTCATTATTGTTGAAAAAAGTAAAAGAAGATAAAAATAAATAAAAGAGATCTTGAAAGAAGGAGGTAAATTCTTTTTGAATTTGGGAAAAATGAGTCAAGTAATGGAATACTACCCCCACAGTCCATTAGCAATCTGATGAATATTGTCTCATGGAACATTTGGGTCTTAAATAACCTAGGTAAGCTCCAACATCTCAAAGAAAAAATAGAAAAGGAACGCTGAGACATTATTTTGTTACAGGAAATCAAAATTTTAGGTACAAGATTGGAACAATTTGTACTTAAATGTTGGTTCAGAATCTCTTCCATGGAATTGGATGCTTGTGGTACAACGAGAGGATTGGTAGTCCTATGGGACCCTTTAAGGGTTACCTTCCAACACTCGTAGGGATCGACCTATAGCTTGATAGGTATGTTTTGATGCATTGGCTCTAAGGATTGGATTTATTTATCTACAATATATGGTTTGAATGTCACCCAAAGTAAAGAAATTTTTTTGCAAGATCTTTGTGGAATTAAAGAAACCCTTGATGAACTAAGTGGATCATTGATGGATATTTTAATCTCATCTGGGACTTGGGGGGAAGACAAGGAGGGGTTAGAAGGTTGGATCAAAGTTCTAACTTATTCAATGAAACAATCCAAGAGTTAAATATTGTGGAGATCAGGATGAGTAATTGAGTACAGACCTGGAATAATCATAGGGGAAGAATCCAACGAATATCCAGTAAACTATATCAGTTTGTCATCTTATAAAAGTTGATTGGGAGGGATGATTTCATGGGGGACATGCTTTTTCCTAGTATGGGATTTGATCATTGGCACATCAGACTAGAAATGGACATCAAAGAAGTACCCCAAAATGGTCATTTAGACTCAAAAATTTATGGTTGAGGAGCATAAATTTTATAACTAAATTAGAAGAATGGTGGGGGGAGATTAGCGAGGAAGGATGAGTTTGTAGATCTAATTGAGGAGGCACACAAGAGGAAAAAAAATTGGTCAGGAATGAATGTGACTATATTAACGTTGATTCCAAAATCACAAGAGGCAGATAGTCCAAGTGGCCATCGACCAATCACGCTTTGTAATGTAATATATAAGTTTATCTCCTCTCTCATTGTTTGAAAATTAAAACCCTGCTAAATCTTATCATAAGGTAGGAGAAGACATGATTTTTGTAAGGATGCCAAATCCTAAATGGAATAATTTCAGCCAATGAAATAATTTTCTCCCTCAAATTCCACCATAGTCCTAGTATGCTTATAAAACTAGATTTATCAAAATTCTATGATCACCTTAGATAGAATTTTATGTTCCAAATGTTGTCATATTTCGGCTTCTCATAAGAGTGGATTGGATGGATACGATCAATGGCCTCTACTTCTTTCTTCTCCATGCTTCTTTATGGATCACCCATCCACGTTTTTCATTTTATCCAATGATTGGGACAAGGGATCCATTATCCCCTTTGCTATTCATCATCGTAGCAGAGGATCTAGGTTGATTGATCGAATATTTATAACAAAAAGGTCAAATTAAATGGCTTAAGATCCCTGGTACTGACCTGTCAACCATGCACCAACAATTTGTGGATCATTATGGGTTGCTTGCGGTGTCAATAAGCTAGGAGGTGCATGCAGTGCATACAACCATGGAAAGCTTTGAATCTACATTAGGTATGTCCCTTGACAAATAGAAATATAGCATTTTTTATTTAACACTATTGTTCAGATCCAGAAAAATCTACCAACAATCTTGGACTTCACAATTGACACATTACCTTCCAAATACCTAGGATTTCCCTTTGTGTAAAATCTGCTAAAGGTTACATGTTGGAAAGAGCTTTGTGGTAACACGGTGTTGGAATAAGGTCCATGGGGTCAATTTTGTTAAGTTTAGAGTCATTTTTCAATATCTTTTTTGTAGCAAACTTAAAGTCTCCATGAAGTGTGGAAAGCGAAGCGCAAAGCTGAGTAGATTCAAAGGGGCTCTTGTCGCTTAGGTAGGTAGGTGATAGAGTTGTTTTGAGACCCTCGCATGGTCTACGGACCATGGATTTGTAGATAAAATTCTATAAGTAGTTGAGTGATAAAATGTCTAGAAAAAACATTTATGTGAAGAATCATTGTAAGGGAAAGGTGCCAAGACAGGAAAGGTCTGTTTCATGTACTTAGGTGAAAGGGGAAGGCTTCTACATCTAAGTGATTAGAGACCTTGGTAAGTCTGCAGGTTGAGTGCGCGACCGCTATAGGTGAGTGCACAAGGATAAAGAGTCTACATTTGAATGTTTACATTTAATAAAGATTGTTTTGGGCTAGAATTGATGCATCTGCATTCTTTATTTACCTCTACAAATTTTATGTATCTTCCCTTTGTAACCAGTTTAATATGAATTAATGCTTATTTACTGCATGGAATTGCTATATCTATAATCTTTATGCATGATAAGTATAATCAACCACCTTCGCGAAGATCTGAAATTCATTTAGATAGGCTTGCAGTACTTGTTTGTTCTGAAAGGATAAGGCTATGTGAAGATAGATCTAAGCTATAAGAGATTTATGAAGATCATCACAAAGGCCTTTCGATGAATAAACCTAGTTTTATCATCCCTCAATACTTCTTCGGGTGAGACTGCATCCTGCGCTACGCAAGTTGTTGTTATAGACATTTTTGTGCCTTACAGCATTGAGCATGAAATGTCCATAATCTAAGGGATCCAAAGTCCCTAAACATGTTGTTCCTACCCCTAGAGGAACAAGGCTAACAAACCACAGCAATTCACAGAAGTTCTCCACCTGAAAACTGCTCAAAAACAAGTCAATTCAGGATCATTTCAGTGGCTACACTAGCTGTTTGCACTGAATGTCAAAGCCAACACTGGCTACCTGCGTTGAATGTCAACTGGAACACTGGCTACCTGCGTTGAACGAGAATGGACAAGTGGCAGGCTCATTCCTCAAGGTGTCAAAACCCAGGAAGCTTCCAAAATGACACTTGCCTCAGGGAATTCGACTGGTGATGAGTAAGAGGTTCCAAATCTCCAAGTGGACTCAAGAACTCACAGAGGGAGAGGACACTAGTCACATCTCAAGCTGACTCATTCTCTCTCCAAACATCTATATATGGATCTCTCCTCCATGAGATCTAGAGGCGGGAATTTTGTTATTGCAAAGAATTGCTGTTGGTTTGAGACTGGAACTATTGGGTGCTTATTGCTTTGAAGGGGGTGAAGATAGGAATTCCATTTGCTGGGAAGGAGATGCTGGATTGGAGCCCTCTGGGTTGTATCTCTTCCTGAACCTTGTTATTCATCAATAAAGCTATCTTGGTTTCTCCTATATGTTGATGTATTCTTGATGTATGATTGCATTAGTATGTTTAGTTTATTTCTAATCCTGAACTAGTTATGAATATGAATCCATGTCTTGTGTAGTGTTCTCTTCTTGTGATCTTGCAGAAACCTCTTGAAGCTGCGCGAGCGAGAAGGCAAGTAGCTGGGAACTCTCCAAGAGAAGAGAAGCTGGATCGAGGGACAAACGGAAGACACCAGTTAGTCCATCTATCTCTCTCTTCATTCTTAATTCATAAAGGAAAGAACACTAGAATAGCTGTCTCTGTTTGTTGCTAAGGCACTGTCACACCTTAGGTGGATAGGATCGTCCTGCATAGGCATTTTTCCCCACAGCAAATTAGCGACTCCGCTGGGGAGATCTGTTTAGTCATTTTATTTGTGTTTCTATCATTGTTTACTTCATAGACTTGACAGCAACAATCGAACTGCATCTTCTTTTCTCGGATGCAAAGTAGACAGTTGCTGCTTTGATCCAATCACTGGACTTGTCTATGATCTGAACTATAGACTCACAAATGATTTGATGATCCTTTGTGATAGATCTTAGTACCCTTTCAAAGCATCCCTTTAGTTGTACCTTGCTTGTTGCTTTTATTTGGCCTAAAACAATGAATTAAATAGCAATCTGTGACCCAGAACTTGGGGAAACGAGAGTTTCTCCTTCAGCGCAGACCCAGTGCAGGGATTCTGCATTTCAACGCAGGTCCCGTGAAGGCTACCTGCGCTGAATGTCAAAACCCCTGTGTTGAGGTTGCGCTGAATCAGTTTGTCCTAGTGCAGTTGGGGTTCTCTGCTCTGTTTTACCTTGTTTTGATCTCTGATTTTTGCAGCCTGTAACCAGCATAGGTACTAGTCTGATAACTCCTTTTCTCTGCTTACATTCCGCCTCCTTTTGTACAAAAAAACTGTGAGTGTTTTATGTGTTTATGGCGTCATTTACAGTCTTCCTTTGCATGAGTGAAGTAATCATCCTGTAGCCCTTGATTCAGATCTGTTGATTTTGATCTTAGGAGAGAGTTCATTGGCTGTTTACAGTTGATTATACATTTGCTTTTGCTTATTGGTTTGAGTTTGTCTCTTTTAAAGTGTCGAAACAAAAGATTATTTCGAAAATCGTTAAGTGTTGTAATCTCTTCTACCCTTTCTGATTTCGAAAAAGTAAACTTGTTTGTATTTGTCATTTAAAAGCAAATTCAAAGTTGTGCAAAAAGCTTTCTTTTGTAGGTATCAACACTAAGAAAGCGAAAAACAAACACCTGCATTGTGCATTTGCATCTTGATAGTTTGCATGATTGATTTAGGAAAAGTGCATTAGAGTGTGCTGATTGCTCTTTGAGAAAAGATGGTGTCTTTCTTTTCCCTTAGTAGCTAGGATTTTCAAAATTGAAAGATATAAAGCTTGCTTATCATCTTTAGGCTGCATTTAGGAATTTGTATCATACATCTCGTGGTGAACCTTGAAAGGAAAACTTTAAAAAGATCAAACTAAAATAAATTGAATGAACTTAACAACGCTTTGTAACATAACGCACAACATAGAGGTCTAGGCTAGAGACGTGTTCTGGCATCGTAAAGCCTGGTGACTGTCGATCTCGTGGATGGTGGGTGATTCCTCCTCAGGGACGATAGCGCCAGTACGGATTGTGCTCCCACGTACCGTCGCGTATATATTGGGAGACCACTATAGGCATAAAACCTTTATCCTTAGGAAGACGTGTCGGCTGCCATACTGATCGCAATGCACTGAACACAGCATTCAGGAAGATCGACCGCCCGTACCCTAAAAAGTATTCTGCGGTTTTGTGAAAAGTTTGGCACACCCTCTGCTTAGAACTCCAGAGCAGTTCCTTTTGGCCATTTTCAGACTCTATAACAGGAAAAGTCCATCCGAGCATTTGTCACTTCGGGCTCGCTAAAACATCGAAGGAGACTAGAGTCATCTTTAGCTTTTTCTCGACTCTTTAAAAGTGAAAAAGCAAGTTGTGTCTAAAGCGTCGTTAAAATTAATTTTAAACGGAACAATCACCCCTATTCCTACGTTGATCTTTAGGTTGAAAAAATGGAGCACACCAACCAAGGAATTCCCCTTGGTGGAAATCCTAGTCCCTTCTCCTCTTGGGGAGATGTTGGTGCGCCCCACATGGCCACATTGTCGCTTCCAGGACTGACAATTGGCCTGCCGGTCTGGCTCTTTTCAACCAATGCCTTTCACAACACCACCACTCCTGAACAGTCGAGTCAACAGTTAGACCAAACCAGAGTTGCCAACCAGCCTTCTACTTCATCTAACTCTTCCTCTCCTCCTTCCTCTTCGCTTGATGGAACTGGTAAAACAAAAAACCAAGTTCCTAAGGAGAAGAAGGAAAAGAAGAAGAAAGAGAAGAAGAAGAAGGAGCCAAAAGCGACTGGGGGCAAACAAGTGTCGTCTGACAAAAATCCACACACAGCACTGACAAGGCCTAAATCGCCATGTGTCATATGCAAGGGAGACCACTTCCACAGAAATTGTCCCTGCATCCCTCGGATACTAAGGGACTGGTCTCCCAATTTGCACAATTCGGTAGCATCAACCTCTGATAGCCATGTTGACTGCTCACCATCAACTAGTGAAAGTGAAGCCACAGGACAGAGAGGGAAAGCTAGATTTCCCTGCAAACTGTGTGAAGGTGACCACGCCATCCACCGTTGTCCCTTCTTAGATGAGGCTAAAAGAGTTCTGGAAGATCGCCCGATTTTATGAGCGCAACTTCCTCCTGGATATCAAAAACTCCTGCCAAGTCCTTCACTAGTTGAGAACCCGGCTGGCCCACCCAGGTGGTCAGCCGAAGCACCTATCATTGAACATGAACCATCTAGATCCATGCCTGACGAAAGTCAAAAGGTTGAGACGACAGTTGACCCGGTTTTGCCTTCAGAGGCTCTATCTTCGAATGATACCATCACAGAGGAGAATAAAGACGACACCGTCCAAATTCTCTTCATCCACACAGACTCCGACGAACAAGGGGGCAATTTTCCCATTCCTTTGTCGTAGGAAGGAACTTCGTCAGAGTCATATCCGGCCGTCTATTCGGTCCCACCACCAAGCAACCTAGTTGTCTCATTCGATTGGAACCAACTAGGCAGACCCCGGTTGCCAGCCAACATACCATTCAGGATTATCGTTCAAATATACAGAATGGTAATGGCTGGCACTATCATTGATGAGGGGGCATCTGTGAGTATCCTTTCCTCTATTGCTTGGAAAGCGCTTGGTTCACCAACGCTTTTGCCTGAAATGAGAAATCTATCAGGCTTTGATAAAGGAACCAGTCCACCTTTAGGGATCCTCCCCAATGTGCCTATAACATTGAAAGGGAAGACCGTTCAACTGAACGTGATGGTAGTTCAAGGACCCTTGGATTATAGCCTACTCCTTGGACGAGGCTATATATATTGCATGGGAGCTATAGTCTCCTCACTCTTTAGAGTAATGTGTTTTCCGCATGAAGGAAGAGTGGTCAAGCTCGTGGACCAACTTTCATTTCCGAGATCACGCATCGCAAATAGTCATATACCATCCCTAAATGGTCTATTCACGCAAGAAGTGTCTCAACCCACGGTCCATCCTCCTGATGAGCGCGAGTAATCCGGGAGGATATGACTGGAACCCAGGGGGCATGCGTCCTGGTCTGCTTCTGCAGGAAAACTTTGGGTATAGAGTAGGTTTCCGCGGGAGAATATGACTAGTCTGTACCCCGTCTGTCTAGGAAGAGGGTTATTCTAGAATAAGATTCTTTTGTCAAAGTTATGTGAGTGAAATAAACTATTTTTCACTCACCTTTGTCTATTTCGGTAGACATTGCCGAGGAAGTGTTTTGTTTAAACTACTAACGAAACAATCTTTGGGTAACCTGAAAGAGGTAAGCCTCTCTCGTTAAAACAAATGTTTTGGTGGAAGTGAAGTAGAGGTAACCTTGAAACTCTATTTTATACCTGGGGGCATGCAAACCTTTTGGAGTGCAAGCAAAGAACGATTATTTATCTGTTTTTTGGATTAGTCGTTTCCTAACTTGCATAAAGAAAGGATGTGGGGCAAAATCTAAATGTTGCCGTTTTATATGAGACTCTCTTATCATATGACTGGTATATCGAGCAGTTTTAGCACACAGTTCATGCTCGTTAAAAAATAAACGCAAGATCCGAGCAGTTTTAGCACATAGTTCATGCTCGTTAAAAAATAAACATAAGACCGAGCAAATGTTTCCACCCGCATTTAAGATCGTTAAAAATGAACTATCCCGGTAAATAACCACTGTGAATGTTATATCATCAGCCATTAAAGCCTTGGTCGTGTTTGCACCGTCACCTCCACTTTTCATTGGCCGATCGTTCACCTCCATATGATTGTTTACCCTTTTTGAGAAACAACTGCGAAGAGTGATTTCACCTAGCCATCCTTGTGACACTGCCGTGATTGGAAAGTTCCAACCTGTACCAGGAATCAGCTGATAACCCTGTTTATCACTCGTTCCTCAAAAGACGAGTCTTCTTTAAGCTCTTTTCATCTGACTCGTAAAATATGAAAAGATTGCCGAGTTTTGGCCTTCCAGCTCGTTAAAGTGACCGGAAGAGCTATCCCTCCTCTAGATTTTAATCTTTTTGGACCCGAGGGATTATTGCACAAAAAGATCGAGCACTTGTTTTATTCGGCTCGTTAAAACTATCGAAAACTCATCCCTTCTGTATTGTTTTATACTTTTTTGGACTTAAGGGATTAGATGACGAAAAAGGACTTTTGGAGTTAACTTTATGTACCTTTTCAGACTCTCTAAAAATGAAAAGGACCGAGTTATCCTTGTCGTTAGACTTGTTAAAATCATTAAATAGCGACAAACTTGTCTTTAGACGAGCACGAGTTTCACTATCGCTAGGCTCGTTAAAACATAGCGATGGGCTTGCCCGAAGGGCAGGTTATAGAACAAGCATATGTTATCCTCCTCAAGCTTGACAAAAATAAAGAGGTACTGGTTAGCAATGACTGGGGAAAAATTGGGAGAAACTAAAGAAAACTTTGATGGTAGCAAGTCGCTCTTGAACATGACACTTTTCCTCCGTATCACATCGGGTTGGGTTGTTTCATTCACCGGTCACATCCATGGTCTCGCCATACCATCCATATTTGGGGTAATGCTACCAATCAATCGCATCAGTGTCGCCACATGTTCAAGAGAAGTCATTCAAAAAAGTCAACCGTGTCCCATCCACTGCCATACATTATCCTTCATCCTTTCATGACCGCCACCCTGAATCATATGTCACGGATCATTTTCAACTCCATTAAAATCATTAGCTCCGTTCCGTGTCACTGATGTGGGATTCATTAAGGCCCTCCTTTGACGGATCGCTTCTTGTCGACATCAGCTCATTATCCGAGAGGTTGATCTAGGAACAACCCCTTCAGTACTTTGAAGCTTGCATGCCTCAATGGCAAGTTTCTCACTTCCAGCGACAGGTATACATCAATGACCTTCAACCGAAAGATTTTGCGTGGTGTTCGACGCGAAGTCCTTTATTCACACCACCTGAATTGTACTGCAGTACCTTGAGGTCATTTTCATTATCGGTGATTCCTCTCACCCTTGTTAATGGTTTACATCATTGACCGGTAATCAAGTGATGTCTTTCCATGTTCGACTTCAGAACAATTCTCACATGGATCGACTTGTACTTAGAGTGAAGATCGAACGAGTTTGAAGACCCCAGATCTAGTTTCATCCATCCGGGCTGCGATATATATTCAGGAAAGATAAAGACATTGACATGTACATCATTGCAGCAGATGATCATCCTACTCAAAGGATGATAATTTCATCAAAATTATCAGTCTACCATCAGACGATTGTCTGTTCTATGTACAGAAAAATGAATTTATAAAGCTGAGCATGGGAATGCCCGCCTCAGCTAGACCATGAAAGCAGTATGAAAAATAATGTATTGTATTGTATTGTATTACAGGTCTCCTCCCAGCATTGGATGAACTTCGGATCCCCCTGATAAAGCATTTCGCCCGATAAACAGCCTCATACTTTAGGGGGCAACTGTTATAGACATTTTTGTGGCTTACAGCATTGAGCATGAAATGTCCATAATCTAAGGGATCCAAAGTCCCTAAACATGTTGTTCCTACCCCTAGAGGAACAAGGCTAACAAACCACAGCAATTCACAGAAGTTCTCCACCTGAAAACTGCTAAAAAACAAGTCAATTCAGGATCATTTCAGTGGCTACACTAGCTGTTTGCACTGAATGTCAAAGGCAACACTTGCTACCTGCATTGAATGTCAACTAGAACACTGGCTACCTACGCTGAACGAGAATGGACAAGTGGCAGGCTCATTTCTCAAGGTGTCAAAACCCAGGAAGCTTCCAAAATGACACTTGCCTCAGGGAATTTGACTGGTGATGAGTACGAGGTTCCAAATCTCCAAGTGGAAGCAAGAACCTCCAAGTGGACTCAAGAACTGACAGAGGGAGAGGACACTAGTCACATCTCAAGCTGACTCATCCTCTCTCCAAACATCTATATATGGATCTCTCCTCCATGAGATCTAGAGGCGGGAATTTTGTTATTGCAAAGAATTGCTGTTGGTTTGAGACTGGAACTATTGGGTGCTTATTGCTTTGAAGGGGGTGAAGATAGGAATTCCATTTGTTGGGAAGGAGATGCTGGATTGGAGCCCTCTGGGTTGTATCTCTTCCTGAACCTTGTTATTCATCAATAAAGCTATCTTGGTTTCTCCTATATGCTGATGTATTCTTGATGTATGATTGCATTAGTATGTTTAGTTTATTTCTAATCCTGAACTAGTTATGAATATGAATCCATGTCTTGTGTAGTGTTCTCTTCTTGTGATCTTGCAGAAACCTCTTGAAGCTGGGCGAGCGAGAAGGCAAGTAGCTGGGAACTCTCCAGGAGAAGAGAAGCTGGATCGAGGGACAAACGGAAGACACCGGTTAGTCCATCTATCTCTCTCTTCATTCTTAATTCATCAAGGAAAGAATACTAGAATAGTTGTCTCTGTTTGTTGCTAAGGCACTGTCACACCTTAGGTGGATAGGATCGTCCTGCATAGGCATTTTTCCCCACAACAGTTGTTGCCAAAAGGGCCAATAGATAGGGTTTTGTTTGCTGGCGCAGTTAAAGCTGAACCTGGGTCAAGCCTCATCAAGCCAACAAAAAGTCATGTTTTCAAGACCGAGATCTATTTGAGGTATGTGTGATGTCGAAGAAGTGGTTTCCTAGGAAGAAGGAAATTGAGAAGTGGATTGATCCGAACTTTCATGTGTTTTTAGCTTCGGAGAATAGAAATCCTCGGTTATCTAAGGAACAATGCTTAAATAGATATTTGTACACAAACAAAACCGATTTTTTTCATTTCTTCCCTTATGAATTGCATGAGTGGCTATTTAAAATGGCGGAAAATCAAGGTACGTGGAGACTTGACAACCCTGTTGTGTGGAATCAAGAGAAGATGAGGTGCCTAGAAGCTTCCAAAAACAACATTGTGTGGGCTGTTGATCACTAGATTCATCACATGGTAAAAGGATTGTCACTAAACTTGTGATTGATACATCCATCAGCTATAGTGAAGTAGAGTGTAGGCTCGTCAAGCGAACATGACGTAAGTATTTAAAATCTCTGAAAACTTGGATTAAGATGTTCTTGTGTGAAAAATGTGTTATGCCATTACCTTGATATTTGGGACTATGTGAAGCAAAAAACCCTTCACAAGGATCAAATAATAAAGCTCTTAATATAGTCCTCTATTGGGATCCTCTTTAAGCAACAACAAAGGAACTATTCAAAGTACACTGCGGAGCGCACTGTAGATAGTAAGACAGGGTATCTTGAGGATATCTCATTCATCCACTCCACCTCCAAATCCACCTCCACTTTATTCATCTACACTGTCACCTCCACCTCCACCTCTGCACCAAACATTCAACATGGTAAATGCAATGAAGATGTCAATCTTTAAAGGGGTAGGGAGCAAAGACCCAAAACAATTCTAGTTTGTTGAAAGTGTTGTATGGATAACACAATATCTAACTGATGACAATTTAAAGAAAGAACACCTGGTCATGGTGTTGTATGATAGGGCGATGACTTCGTCTATTAAATTCTTTTAAGATCACCCTGTCGTGGTATTGGCATACATTTAGCAAGCATTGAACAATAAGCTTAAGGGGCCTAAGTCTCAGGCACTTTCTATCATAAAGTTTAAGCAGATATAGCAAAGGGTGAATGAATCGTCATTAGATTTCGATCAGAGGCTAAAATGCCTGATTCGGTAGGTTGATATGAATGTCACAGATGATCAACATAGGGACTAGCACATTACTTCATTGTTGCCTCATCTAAGGTTACCATTATCACAGCAAAAGATAGGATGAAAGCAGAGGCTGTGGATATTGCAATGAGATTAGAAGCTTTGCCAGTACAAGATACTAACGTTGGAGTACAACAGATTCAGTCACAGTTGGCTATCCTACATATGGAGTTGAAGATCCTGAATAAGGGAAAGGAAGCCCAGCCTAAGGTTCACGCAAAAGTTTGGTGCTTGAAATGAAAGGGACATGGTCACGATACAGACCATTGCTTGGTTTATCAGAATTATCTTATTTGGGAGGGGGGGGGGCTGTCCCCCTGAAGCCATAAAATACCACTGGGCCGAGCACAAGAACAATGTCGTGGTGCACTATTTGTTTGGTTATAGGACAACATGTGACAGACAATTGTCATCTACTACAGAAGTTGGTACAAAACCCTTGGCAGTTGTTTTGCAATTTCTGCAAATATATAGGTCATGTGGAGTGCCATTGTCGAAGTTATGAATTCATGATGGAGCAGGCTCCTACATATCAGAAGCAGGTGGAAAAGAGAACCCTCGATCATGGTGTGGGTGCAGTGCGTGGAGGATTCCAATGTTGTGGGAGAGGAAGAGGAGGAGGGGTTGGAATAGGTCATGGATAGGTTATTTGTTATAACTATGGCTAAGATGGACATTTTTCTCGTGACTTCCAGAACCCCATGCATCCATCATGTCAGTATTGTAGACAGTTTGATAATGTGATATAAGATTGTTCGGTCATCATTTCCAAGATGCAAGAAAAGAATACAAAACAACTTATGCAAAACATCCAAATGATGAGGTTGGAGCCTCACGAAGAGGATCACAACATCAATGTCGTAATGCACAGTGGTATTGCCATAGGAGAAGATAAGGGAAAGCAACCATAAACCGAAGGATGTGTGCACAAGACTACTGAAAATGAGGTTGGGTTTAACCTCAATGAGGCTAAAGAAAATTTTTTGGAGGCTAAGAAGAAATTTGTTGAGGCTTCTATGTCAAGGAGCCAGGAAAAATTGGTTGGAAGTAGTGAAGGACAAGAAGTGGATCCTTCACTATTAGCCACATTTATCAAAACTTGTATGAAGTTGTTGAGTAATTAGAAGGTAGTAGAAGGGCTCCAGGAGCTAATTGACAATTGTACGAGAAAAGTTAAGATTCCTTCAAAACATCATGGTATAAGAAAAATGGATAAACATAAGAAGTAAATCGGGCACGAGATGAGGCTTACTGTGCAGATTGGGGAGTATGAAATCGACAAAGTCATCTTGGATTTGGGTTCTGATGTGAATGTACTACCTAGGAAGACAAGGGAGAGGATGGGGAGACCTGCGCTACAATGGTCTCCTATACAGCTTTGCATGGCCAATCAACAAAAGATCATTCATATGGGGCACCTTTATGGGGTAACAATCTATATTGAAGGACAATGTGCTTTGGTGGCTTTTGAAGTAATAGAAATAGTGGATGACAAAAATCCTTACCCTGCACTACTAGGAGTTGATTGGGCCTTTGACATGGATGGATTAATTAATATGAAGAATCGAAGGATGACATTTGATAAGAAGGTTCTTAGGGTTACTGTGTCATTGGATCCCACTAAGGGAGCGTGGTACAATGAACTAGACCATGACTATGAGGAGGACGATGGTTTGGATCAAATCTATAAGATTACTGCTCGCAATGAAGACTGGATCAATCCCACTATGAATGGATAGATCACATGGGATAGAGACAACTCATATACTTTTGACTCATATGAGGAGCTCAAACATTGGTAGAATAGGTTACATGAGGTCTCTAAGGTACATTGCAATATTATGACAAAATTCTTGCGATGGATATCTTCTAAGATAAGAAAAATTTCACATTATGATGTATTAAATGATGTTATCTATTTTTGGATGAGTAAGAAAGGGAGGTGCCCAAGGAACATCTATTCTAGGCACTTGAAGTGACATTGCGTGCTACGCCTACCCGTTGGTGGGGTACACATAAGGAAAATTTCACTGACTGGAAGGAATATAAGAGAATTATGAAGCTAAGGCTTGGATATGCTAACACCTGGATGACTGAGAAATATAGCAGGAAGGATGATCCGTGTGAGTGTTATAGACATTTTTGTGCCTTACAGCATTGAGCATGAAATGTCCATAATCTAAGAGATCCAAAGTCCCTAAACATGTTGTTCCTACTCCTAGAGGAACAAGGCTAACAAACCACAACAATTCACAGAAGTTCTCCACCAAAAACTACTCAAAACAAGTCAAATCATGATCATTTCAGTGGCTACACTAGCTGTTTGCGCTGAATGTCAAAGCCAACACTGGCTACCTGCGTTGAATGTCAACTGGAACACTGGCTACCTGTGCTGAACGAGAATGGACAAGTGGCAAGCTCATTTCTTAAGGTGTCAAAACCCAGGAAGCTTCCAAAATGACACTTGCCTCAGGGAATTCGACTGGTGATGAGTAAGAGGTTCCAAATCTCCAAGTGGAAGCAAGAACCTCCAAGTGGACTCAAGAACTGACAGAGGGAGAGGACACTAGTCACAACTCAAGCTGACTCATCCTCTCTCCAAACATCTATAGATGGATCTCTCCTCCATGAGATGTAGAGGCTGGAATTTTGTTATTGCAAAGAATTGCTATTGGTTTGAGACTGGAACTATTGGGTGCTTATTGCTTTGAAGGGGGTGAAGATAGGAATTCCATTTGCTGGGAAGGAGATGCTGGATTGGAGCCCTTTGGGTTGTATCTCTTCCTGAACCTTGTTATTCATTAATAAAGCTATCTTGGTTTCTCCTATATGCTGATGTATTCTTGATGTATGATTGCATTAGTATGTTTAGTTTATTTCTAATCCTGAACTAGTTATGAATATGAATCCATGTCTTGTGTAGTGTTCTCTTGTGATCTTGCAGGAATTTATTGAAGCTGGGCTAGCGAGAAGGCAAGTAGTTGTTCTCTTGTGATCTCGTGTGAACCCGCTGAAGCTGGGCGAGCAAGAAGGCAAGTAGTTGTGAACACCCAAAGAGAAGAGAGACCAGATCGAGGGACAAACGAAAGACACCGTTAGTCCATCCATCTCTCTTCATTCTAAATTCATAAAGGAAGAATACTAGAATAACTGTCTCTGTTTGTTGCTAAGGCACTGTCACACCTTAGGTGGATAGGATCGTCCTGCATAGGCATTTTTCCCCACAACAAATTGGCGACTCCGCTGGGGAAATTTGTTTAATCATTTTATTTGTGTTTCTATCATTGTTTACTTCATAGACTTGACAGCAACAATCGAACTGCATCTGCTTTTCCCAGATGCAAAGTAGACAGTTGCTGCTTTGATCCAATCACTGGACTTGTCTGTGATCTGAACTATAGACTCACAAATGATTTGATGATCCTTTGTGATAGATCTTAGTACTCCCTCAAAGAATCCCTTTAGTTGTACCTTGCTTGTTGCTTTTATTTGGCCTGAAACAGTGAATTAAATAGCAATCTGTGACCCAGAACCTGTGGGAAACGAGAGTTTCTCCTTCAGCGCAGACCCAGTGAAGGGATTTTGCATTTCAACGCAGGTCCCGTGAAGGCTACCTGCGCTGAATGTCAAAACACCTGTGTTGAGGTTACGCTGAACCAGTTTGTCCTAGTGCAGTTGGGGTTCTCTGCTCTGTCTTGCCTTGTTTTGATCTCTGATTTTTGCAGCCTGTAACCAGCACAGGTACCAGTCTGATAACTCCTTTTCTCTGCTTAGATTCCGCCTCATTTACAGTCTTCCTTTGCATGATTGAAATAATCATCCTATAGCCCTTGATTCAGATCTGTTGATTGTGATCTTAGGAGAGAGTTCATTGGCTGTTTACAGTTGATTATACATTTGCTTTTGCTTATTGGTTTGAGTTTGTCTCTTTTAAAGTGTCGAAACAAAAGTTTATTTCGAAAATCGTTAAGTGTTGTAATCTCTTCTACCCTTTCTGATTTCGAAAAAGTAAACTTGTTTGTATTTGTCATTTAAAAGCAAATTCAAAGTTGAGCAAAAAGCTTTCTTTTGTAGGCATCAACACTAAGAAAGCGGAAAACAAACACCTGCATTGTGCATTTGCATATGGATAGTTTGCATGTTTGATTTAGGAAAAGTGCATTAGGGTGTGCTAATTTCTCTTTGAGAAAAGATGGTGTCTTTCTTTTCCCTTAGTAGCTAGGATTTTCAAAGTTGAAAAGATATAAAACTTGCTTATCATCTGTAGACTGCATTTAGGAATTTGTATCATACATCTCGTGGTGAACCTTGAAAGGCAAACTTTAAAAATATCAACCTAAAATAAATTGAATGAACTTAACAACGCTTTGTAACATAACGCACAACATAGAGGTCTAGGCTAGAGACGTGTTCTAGCGTCGTAAAGCCTGGTGACTGTCGATCTCGTGGACGGTGGGTGATTCCTCCTGAGGGACGATAGCGCCAGTACGGATTGTGCTCCCACGTACCGTCACGTATATATTGGGAGACCCCTATAGGCATAAAACCTTTATCCTTAGGAAGCCGTGTTGGCCGCCCTACTGATCGCAATGCACTGAACACAGCATTCAGGAAGATCGACCGCCCGTACCCTAAAAAGTATTCTGCGGTTTTGCGAAAAGTTTGGCACACCCTCTGCCTAGAACTCCAGAGTAGTTTCTTTTGGCCTTTTTCAGACTCTATAATAGAAAAAGTCCATCCGAGCATTTGTCACTCCGGGCTCGTTAAAACATCGAAGGAGACTAGAGTCATCTTTAGCTTTTTCTCGACTCTTTAAAATTGAAAAAGAAAGTTGTGTCTAAGCGTCGTTAAAAATTTATTTTAAACGGAACAATCACCCTTTATTCCTGCGTTGATCTTTAGGTTGAAAAATGGAGCACACCAACCAAGGAATTTGTTGGGTCCCTATAATACTAGTGATTACCCCATTACTATTGTAGTTATACCCCCTATTTATATTGTTGTGCCCCTATTACCCCCATATTGTTATTTCTGTGCCCCATAGAATCCATCTATTGTTATTTTTGTGGCTTTATATTATTATTGTTAGGTCGGCTGGATTATATTGTGACTCCTTAGACTCATATATATAGAAAGGAGGTTTTGTCATTTGTATCATCCAAGAATTGTTCATTTATGTAATGTAAAGGAGGTTGACCCCTCGAAGAGGCTGAATTATAAGGCGTGGATTTATCTTTTCTATCTTTTCTTGAGCTGGTTTCATAACATTTGGTATCAGAGCTTTGGATTCTAGGGTTTCGCTGCTCCAAACAGGTCATCGTGGAATTTTCGCTATAACTTTTTTTCTGTGACGTTTCAGAAGTCGCAAAAAAAACCCATTTGAGAAGAATTGGCGCTGAACCTTGGGTCCTAACTTCAGAGCCTTTTGCGTGATATTTTCAGAGATATGATCTGAGGAAGTTGGCCTTTTTGCAGACTCCTGAATTACATTCAAAACAGGTGACCTGGGGAAAATCGTCATAACTCTCTCTCTGAGGATCGGATTGAAATTTCGTCAAAAGGTACAGAAAGAGGACGGACTGTAGTTTCTTGTATGTATGTTTCAGATTCAAAGGTTGAAACAGTGACTCGTGGCACGTCATACAATTTCACTCTACTGAACCAGTCTAAAAGCAAGTCACTGTGGGAGATTTCACATAACTCTTCCTTGGAGAATCCAATTGGGCTCAGACTTGTGGCATTGGAAAGAGGACGCAAAAGGCTACTGCAGGTAGCAATTTCAGAATTGGATGATCCAAAATTACAGAGATACATCAGATTCAATATCAGGCTTCTATAAAGTGAAAAAAGGTGTGTAGTTTTTTTTTAATTTTTGTGTAAGCTTGGTTTAACGGAATTCAAAGGGCATAGTAAAACATTATTATCGGTAACTTATGCCCCGAGGAAAGAAAATGCAAACACCTAGTAAGGAACCTGAAAGCTCTAGCATGACTCATGAAGAAGAGGAAGAAATGCTACATGATATATCAAAATTACAAGAACAAGTGCAACAAATGTCACGCTCACAAAAGCTAACAGAAGCTAAGATAAGTGGCATGGAATCTAAGATAAATGGTGTGGAATCTAAGGTAAATGGCGTGGAATCTAAGGTAAAGGGCATGGAAGCTAAGATGGATGGCATGGAAGCTAAGGTGAATGGCATGGACGCTAAAATTGATGGCATGGATGATAAGATGGATGAATTGAAGAAGTTGCTACAAGAAAGGGTCACTAATGGTGAAAAGGTAGTAAAGGAAACTCATGATGAGAATAAAAGAAATGTTAATCATGATTCCATAGACTCTAATGTTGGATCGAAGACTCACCATGTTCCAAAAATCGATATGAGGAAGTTTGATGGCAAGGATCCCGCCACATGGATATTACAGATGGAGCAATTCTTCGATCTCAATAATGTGCAAAACACACAAAAGGTACGTATGGCAACTTTATATTTGGAACCAAATCAGTTTGTATGGTATCAATGGCTTTGTTCTCGTAAACAATTTATCACTTGGGCAATTTTTACGGAAGAATTGATAGCACATTATGAGGATACAAAAAGAAACACTTTTTTTAGCCAATTGATAAGTCTCAAACAAAAGGGTTCAATAATGGAGCACATTGAGGAGTTCCAAAAATTGAACATAAGGGTAAAAGATATTCCAGAGGAGCATAGGATTGATGTGTTCATAGGGTCTTTAAAGGATAATATCCAACATGATGTGCGCCTTTGGGAACCTGATTCATTAGAGAAGGCATTCAGGTTAGCAAGAAAAATGGAAAGCAAAATTATGGCAACTAGGAAGCATACCGTTCACAACTATAAAGACGGAAGTGTTGTTGCCCATAGTCTTCCACAACCTACAAGGTTGACACCACAACAATTGGAAGAAAAAAGAGCAAAAGGGCTTTGTTACAATTGTGATAGAAAATACACAAAAGGTCATAAGTGTGCTGAGAAGAAATTATTCTACATAGATTGTGAAGAGGAAGAAGAAAAGGAGCAAGAAAGGTCAAAAGAAGAGGATATATTCCAGGAACAAAGCCTAGATGAAGAACAAATAAATCCGACCATATCTTGTAATGCATTGGCGGGAATTACCACTCCTCAAACCATCAAGATAGAAGGACAAATCAAGAAGAAAAAGGTAATAGTGTTGATTGATTCAGGAAGCACCCACAATTTTATTCATTGTAGGGTAGCAAAAGAATTGAATTGCTTCCTATATCCAGCACCAGAGTGTCAAGTGATGATTGCAAATGGAGGAACAATAAATTGTTCTGGAAAGTGCCATAATATCAAGCTATCCATGGGAGAATATGTATTGACTAGCCCAATGCTTTCCATTCCAATGGGAGGTGCTGATGTTGTACTAGGAGTCCAATGGCTACAATCCTTGGGTACAATAGCTTTTAATTTTCAAGAACTTTTCATGAAATTTTCTGTGGAAGGAAAGGAAGTTGAATTAAGGGGTATTGCAGGGAAACCAGGAAAGATAATCAGCTCTAATGGCATGACAAAGCTTCTAAAAAAGGAGCAAAGAGGTGTAATTGCACAATTATGTTCGCTAGATGTTTCCACATTGGAATCATCTATTTCTCCAGATCTCCAAAAAGTCCTGGACAATCATTCCAAGGTATTTGAGACTCCCAAAGGTCTCCCACCTATGCGTGATCATGATCATGCTATTCATCTGATTCCAGGAAGTGTTCCTCCAAACATCAGGCCGTACAGATATCCATATGTCCAAAAAAGTGAAATTGAACGTATGGTTGCAGAAATGCTAGAGGCTGGTATAATTCAACCGAGTCAAAGTTCTTTCTCAGCTCCAGTAGTATTGGTGCACAAGAAGGATGGATCATGGCGCATGTGTCCAGATTATAGGGAGCTCAACAAGCTCACTATTAAAGATAAGTTCCCCATTCCTGTTATTGATGAATTACTGGATGAATTGCATGGATCAATTTACTTCACCAAGTTGGATCTTCGTTCGGGATATCATCAAATCAGAATGAAGATTGAAGACATTCCGAAAACAGCATTTAGAACTCATGAGGGTCATTATGAATTTTTGGTCATGCCTTTTGGCCTTACCAATGCACCTTCAACATTTCAAGGTTTGATGAATTCAATTTTCAAACCATTCCTTAGAAAATTTGTGTTAGTATTTTTTGATGATATACTAATCTACAGCAAGTCTTGGAAGGATCATGTTGAACATGTTGACAGGGTGTTACAACTATTGGAGGAGAAACAATTATATGCAAAAAGATCCAAATGTTTTTTTGGAGTCCAGGAGGTGGAATATTTGGGTCATATTGTATCTCATGAAGGAGTTAAGGTAGACCCTAGCAAAATTAAAGCCATTAAGGAATGGAAAATCCCCACATCCATAAAGCATCTGCGAGGATTTCTTGGGTTGACAGGGTATTATCGCAAGTTTGTTAAGAATTATGGGAGAATAGCAGCACCTCTAACAACATTATTGAAGAAAGATTCATTTTCATGGACTTCAGAAGCAACAAAGGCCTTTGAACATCTTAAAGAGGCAATGTGCCAAGCACCGGTCTTAGCTACGCCGGACTTCACAAAAACCTTTATTGTGGAATGTGATGCTTCAGGAAATGGAATTGGTGCTGTTCTAATGCAAGATGAAAGACCCATTGCTTTTGAAAGTCGTCCAATCAAGGGAAAGTTTTTAAACAAAGCTATTTATGAGAAGGAAATGTTGGCAATACTCCATGCACTTAAGAAATGGCGACCCTACCTAATGGGAAGACACTTCAAGGTAAAAACGGATCATGATAGCCTTAAATACTTTTTAGAACAAAGATTATCCTCTGAAGAGCAACAAAAGTGGGTCACAAAGATGTTGGGTTATGACTTTGAAATCATCTACAAAAAAGGGAAGCAAAATGTGGTGGCAGATGCACTCTCAAGAAAGGATGAGGATGTGGAAGCATTGTTGTGTGCCATTTCTATTATCCAACCAGATTGGATAAACGAAGCAAGGGAGGAATGGAAGAATGACGAAGAAGTGTGGGCACTTATTCAAAAGCTACAACAAGATTCCAGTACTTCTGATACATTTAGCTGGAAAAATGATTCGTTATGGTACAAAGATCGCTTATACCTCTGTAAGAATTCCCAGCTAAAACAAAAGATTCTTATGGAATTGCACACTTCTCCCTTAGGAGGGCACTCAGGATTTTTAAAAACTTACCACAGGGTTAAGAAGGAATTTTTTTGGGATGGCCTTAAATCAGATATTCAAAAGTTTGTGGCAGAATGTTTGGTTTGCCAGCAAAATAAAGTTGAAACAATTAAGACACCAGGTCTATTACAACCTTTATCCATTCCAAGCCAACGTTGGGAGGAGGTTTCAATGGATTTTATCACAGGTTTACCCAAGTCTGAGGGAAAGAGTGTCATCATGGTGGTAGTTGACAGACTTACCAAGTATGCACACTTTTGTGCATTATCACATCCATTTAAAGCCAGTACAGTTTCTACTGCATTTATGGAAACAATTCAAAAGCTACATGGAAACCCAAAGATTATTGTAAGTGACAGAGATCCCATTTTCACTGGAAATTTTTGGACAGAATTATTTTCTTGTCTTGGTACTCAGTTAGCTCATAGCTCATCTTATCATCCTCAATCTGATGGGCAAACTGAGATAGTAAACAAATGTTTGGAAGGATATCTTCGTTGCTTTGTATCTGATAAACAGACACAATGGGTCAAATGGTTGCCTCTAGCTGAATGGTGGTATAACACTTCCTTCCATACAGCAACAAAAATGACCCCATTTATGGCACTTTATGGGTATCAACCACCATCCATCACATCATATTTAAGAGAAAATTCTAAGGTTTAGGCAGTGGAACATCACATCGAACATCAACAACAAGTCCTCCAACTCTTAAAGGATAACCTCGTGTTGGCACAAAATAGAATGAAACAACAGGCAGATCAACATCGCAGTGAAAGAAGTTTTGATGTAGGTGATTGGGTATTCCTACGGCTACAACCATATAAGAAAATGTCCCTAAAGCAAGCTAAGAAGGATAATAAATTATCACCAAAGTATTATGGTCCGTACAAGGTGTTGGAAAAGATTGGTACTATGGCATACAAATTGGAGCTTCCTGCAGCTTCTCGATTGCACCCAGTTTTCCATGTTTCATGTTTAAAGAAGGTTATAGGTGACAAGCTCCCAATTCAAACAATATTGCCAGAACTTGACGAGGAAGGAAAAATTATATTGGAACCGGAAGCAATCACAGAAACAAGAACTCGACAGCTACGAAATCGATCAATTTCAGAGTATCTTATCAAGTGGAAGAACTTATCCGCTGAAGATTCCACATGGGAGGATGAGAATTTTATGCAGAAGTATCCAGAACTGCTCAAGCGTTGAGGACAACACTTTTTTGAAGGAGAGGGGCATGTTGGGTCCCTATAATACTAGTGATTACCCCATTACTATTGTAGTTATACCCCCTATTTATATTGTTGTGCCCCTATTACCCCCATATTGTTATTTCTGTGCCCCATAGAATCCCTCTATTGTTATTTTTGTGGCTTTATATTATTATTGTTAGGTCGGCTGGATTATATTGTGACTCCTTAGACTCATATATATAGAAAGGAGGTTTTGTCATTTGTATCATCCAAGAATTGTTCATTTATGTAATGTAAAGGAGGTTGCCCCCTCGAAGAGGCTGAATTATAAGGCGTGGATTTATCTTTTCTATCTTTTCTTGAGCTGGTTTCATAACATAATTCCTCTTGGTGGAAATCCTAGTCCCTTCTCCTCTTGGGGAGATGTTGGTGCGCCCCACATGGCCACATTGTCGCTTCCAGGACTGACAATTGGCCTGCCAGTCTGGATCTTTTCAACCAATGTCGTTCAGAGCACCACCATTCCTGAACAGTCGAGTCAACAGTTAGACCAGACCAGAGTTGCCAACCAGCCTTCTACTTCATCTAGCTCTTCCTCTCCTACTTCCTCTTCGCTTGACGGAACTGGTAAAACAAAAAACCAAGTTCCTAAGGAGAAGAAGGAAAAGAAGAAGAAAGAGAAGAAGAAGAAGGAGCCAAAAGCGACTGGGGGCAAACAAGTGTCGTCTGACAAAAATCCACACACAGCACTGACAAGGCATAAATCGCCATGTGTCATATGCAAGGGAGACCACTTCCACAGAGATTGTCCCTGCATCCCTCGGATACTAAGGGACTGGTCTCCCCATTTGCACAATTCGGTAGCATCAACCTCTGATAGCCATGTTGACTGCTCACCGTCAACTAGTGAAAGTGAAGCCACAGGACAGAGAGGGAAAGCTAGATTTCCCTGCAAACTGTGTGAAGGCGACCACACCATCCACCGTTGTCCCTTCTTAGATGAGGCTAAAAGAGTTCTAGAAGATCGCCCGATTTTACGAGCGCAACTTCCTCCTGGATATCAAAAACTCCTGCCAAGTCCTTCACTAGTTGAGAACCCGGCTGGCCCACCTAGGTGGTCAGCCGAAGCACCTATCATTGAAGATGAACCATCTGGATCCATGCCTGACGAAAGTCAAAAGGTTGAGACAGCAGTTGACCCGGTTTTGCCTTCAAAGGCTCTATCTTCGAATGATACCATCATAGAGGAGAATAAAGACGACACCGTCCAAATTCTCTTCATCAACACAGACTCCAACGAACAAGGGGGAAATTTGCCCATTCCTTTGTCGCAGAAAGGAACTTCGTCAGAGTAATATCCAGCCGTCTATTCGGTCCCACCACCAAGCAACCTAGTTGTCTCGTTCGATTGGAACCAACTAGGGAGACCCCGGTTGCCAGCCAGCATACCATTCAGGATTATCGTTCAAATATACAGAATGGTAATGGCTGGCACTATCATTGATGAGGGGGCATCTGTGAGTATCCTTTCCTCTATTGCTTGGAAAGCGCTTGGTTCGCCAGCGCTTTTGCCTGAAATGAGAAATCTATCAGGCTTTGATAAAGGAACCAGTCGACCTTTAGGGATCCTCCCCAATGTAACCATTACATTGAAAAGGAAGACCGTTCAAATGAACGTGACGGTCATTCAAGGAGCCTTGGATTATAACCTACTCCTTGGACGAGACTATATATATTGCATGGGAGCCGTTGTCTCCTCACTCTTTAGAGTAATGTGTTTTCCGCACGAAGGAAGAGTGGCCAAGCTCGTGAACCAGCTTTCATTTCCCGGATCACGCATCGCAAATAGTCATGTACCATCCCTAAATGGTCTATTCACGCAAGAAGTGTCTCAACCCACGGTCCGTCCTCCTGATGAGCGCGAGTAATCTGGGAGGATATGACTGGAACCCAGGGGGCATGCGTCCTGGTCTGTTTCGGCAGGGAAACTTTGGGTATAGAATAGGTTTCCTCGGGAGAATATGACTAGTCTGTACCCCGTCCGTCTAGGAAGAGGGTTATTCTAGAATAAGATTCTTTTGTCAAAGTTATGTGAGTGAAATAAACTATTTTTCACTCACCTTTGTCTATTTCAGTAGACGTTGCCGAGGAAGTGTTTTGTTTAAACTACTAACAAGACAATCTTTGGGTAACCTGAAAGAGGTAAGCCTCTCTCGTTAAAACAAATGTTTTGGCGGAAGTGAAGTAGAGGTAACCTTGAAACTCTGTTTTATACCTGGGGGCATGCAAACCTTTTGGAGTGCAAGCAAGGGGCGGCTATTTATTTTTTAAATTTTTAGGTCCTCCCTTTAAACCTGTAGGTCTAACCCTTTAAACTCGTAGGATTAGTCATTTCCAAACTTGCATAACGAAAGGATCCAGAGCAAAGCTTACGTGAGAGGAAGCTCCATAAAAATAGAATCTCAATGAGACACTCTTATCATATGACTGGGTAATCGAGCAGTTTTAGGACACAGTTCATGCTCGTTAAAAAATAAACGCAAGATCCGAGCAGTTTTAGCACATAGTTCATGCTCGTTAAAAAATAAACATAAGATCGAGCAAATGTTTCCACCCGCATTTAAGCTCGTTAAAAAATGAACTATCTCGGTAAATAACCACTGTGAATGTAATATCATCAGCCATTAAAGCCTTGGTCGTGTTTGCACCGTCACCTCCACTTTTCATTTGGTCGATCGTTCACCTCCATATGATTGTTTACCCATTTTGAGGAACAACTGCGAAGAGTGATTTCACCTAGCCATCCTTGTGACACTGTCGTGATTGGAAAATTCCAACCTGTACCGGGAATCAGCTGCTAACCCTGTTTATCACTCGTTCCTCAAAAGACGAGTCTTCTTTAAGCTCTTTTCATCTGACTCGTAAAATATGAAAAGATTGCCGAGTTTTGGCCTTCCAGCTCATTAAAGCGACCGGAAGAGCTATCCCTCCCCTAGATTTTAATCTTTTTGGACCTGAGGGATTATTGCACAAAAAGATCGAGCGCTTGTTTTATTCGGCTCGTTAAAACTATCGAAAACTCATCCCTTCTGTATTGTTTTATACTTTTTCGGACTTAAGGGATTAGATGACGAAAAGGGACTTTTGGAGTTAACTTTATGTACCTTTTCAGACTCTCTAAAAATGAAAAGGACCGAGTTATCCTTGTCGTTAGACTCGTTAAAATAAATAGCGACAAACTTGTCTTTAGACGAGAACGAGTTTCACTATCGCTAGGCTCGTTAAAACATAGCGATGGGCTTGCCTGAAGGGCAGGTTATAGAACAAGCATATGTTATCCTCCTCAAGCTTGACAAAAATAAAGAGGTACTGGTCAGCAATGACTGGGGAAAAATTGGGAGAAACTAAAGAAAACTTTGATGGTAGCAAGTCGCTCTTGAACATGACACTTTTCCTCCGTACCACAATCGGGTTGGGTTGTTTCATTCACCGGTCACATCCATGGTCTCGCAATACCATCCATCTTTGGGGTAATGCTACCAATCCATCACATCAGTGTCACCATATGTTCAAGAGAAGTCGTTCAGAAAAGTCAACCGTGTCCCATCCACTGCCATACATTATCCTTCATCCTTTCATGACCGCCACCCTGAATCATATGTCACAGATCGTTTTCACCCCCATTAAAATCATTAGCTCCGTTCCGTGTCACTGATGTGGGATTCATTAAGGCCCTCCTTTGACAGATCGCTTCTTGTTGACATCAGCTCATTATCCAGGAAGTTGATCTAGGAACAACCCCTTCAGTACTTTGAAGCTTGCATGCCTCAATGGCAAGTTTCTCACTTCCGGCGACAGGTATACATCAATGACCTTCGACCGAAAGATTTTGCGTGGTGTTCAACGCCAAGTCCTTTATTCACACCATGTGAATTTTACTGCAGTACCTTGAGGGTCATTATCATTATCGGTGATTCCTCTCGCGCTTGTTAACGGTTTACATCATTGACCGGTAATCAAGCGACGTCTTTCCATGTTTGACTTCAGAACAATTCTCACGTGGATCGACTTGTACTTAGAGTGAAGATCGAACGAGTTTGAAGACCCCGGATCTAGTTTCATCCATTCGGGCTGCGATATATATTCAGGAAAGATAAAGACATTGACATGTACATCATTGCAGTAGATGATCATCCTACTGAAAGGATGATAATTTCACCAAAATTATCAGTCTACCATCAGACGATTGTCTGTTCTATGTACAGAAAAATGAATTTATAAAGCTGAGCATGGGAATGCCCGCCTCAGCTAGATCATGAAAGCAGTATGAAAAATAATGTATTGTATTGTATCTTATTACAGGTCTCCTCCCAGCATTGGATGAACTTCGGATCCCCCTGATAAAGCATTTCACTCGATAAACAACCTCATACTTTAGGGGGCAACTGTTATAGACATTTTTGTGCCTTACAGCATTGAGCATGAAATGTCCATAATCTAAGGGATCCAAAGTCCCTAAACATGTTGTTCCTACCCCTAGAGGAACAAGGCTAACAAACCACAGCAATTCACAGAAGTTCTCCACCAAAAACTACTCAAAACAAGTCAAATCAGGATCATTTCAGTGGCTACACTAGCTGTTTGCGCTGAATGTCAAAGCCAACACTGGCTACCTGTGTTGAATGTCAACTGGAACACTGGCTACCTGCGCTGAACGAGAATGGACAAGTGGCAAGCTCATTTCTCAAGGTGTCAAAACCCAGGAAGCTTCCAAAATGACACTTGCCTCAGGGAATTCGACTGGTGATGAGTAAGAGGTTCCAAATCTACAAGTGGAAGCAAGAACCTCCAAGTGGACTCAAGAACCGATAGATGGAGAGGACACTAGTCACATCTCAAGCTGACTCATCCTCTCTCCAAACATCTATATATGGATCTCTCCTCCATGAGATCTAAAGGCTGGAATTTTGTTATTGCAAAGAATTGCTGTTTGTTTGAGACTAGAACTATTGGGTGCTTATTGCTTTGAAGGGGGTGAAGATAGGAATTCCATTTGCTGGGAAGGAGATGCTGGATTGGAGCCCTTTGGGTTGTATCTCTTCCTGAACCTTGTTATTCATTAATAAAGCTATCTTGGTTTCTCCTATATGCTGATGTATTCTTGATGTATGATTGCATTAGTATGTTTAGTTTATTTCTAATCCTGAACTAGTTATGAATATGAATCCATGTCTTGTGTAGTGTTCTCTTGTGATCTTGCAGGAATTTATTGAAGCTGGGCTAGCGAGAAGGCAAGTAGCTGTTCTCTTGTGATCTCGTGTGAACCCGCTGAAGCTGGGCGAGCAAGAAGGCAAGTAGCTGTGAACACCCAAAGAGAAGAGAGACCAGATCTAGGGACAAACGGAAGACACCGGTTAGTCCATCCATCTATCTTCATTCTAAATTCATAAAGAAAGAATACTAGAATAGCTTTCTCTGTTTGTTGCTAAGGCACTGTCACACCTTAGGTGGATAGGATCGTCCTGCATAGGCATTTTTCCCCACAACAGTGAGCTTTTGGCACAATGGATCAAAGCTTGGGGAGAAGGAACTCAACCGGAATGGGTACATGTCTTTTTTCATACCTTAAACACTATTCCAATGAATTGATATTTGGAAATGGAGCTACGCTATGGAACAACTGAATGGGATATCTTAAGGGAGAGTTTCTTATTAGCATTCAACATTGAGAATGGATTTGAGTGCATTGATGAAGATCTCCAAGAAATTAAGGCGACTATATTTAGAACACTATAAGAACTTGTAGAATGGGTTCAACCATACTGTAGTACATAGCTATGCCATGTGCTAGAATGTTACGATGTGAACTTAGAAGAAGAAGAATATGATTCGCGAAAAATCAATATTCCAGAGAATGAAGGACAATGCGAGGTTGAAGGACCTAAAGTAGAGAAATATGATATATCAGAACCTTTGGAGACCAGGAAAGTAGATATTGGGTCTGACGCACAGCCTATGTTTGCAAAGATAGGTGATTATTGGGATGAAGATACCATCGATAATGTTGCGCAGCTACTGCACGAGTACCGAGACTTGTTTCCCACCAAGTTTTCGAACGCGAAAAGGATAGTAGGTGATGTGGTAGTGATGAAGATTTCCTTGAAGCCTGATGTGAAGCTTGTAAAACAGAGACCCTACGGACTAAATATGAAGTATAAGGAAAAGGTGCACAAAGAACTGGGCAAAATGCTAGAAACATGAATTATTGAGCTAGTAAAAGAATTTGATTGGGTGAGCCCTATGGTGGTTCAGAAGAAGAAGCAGTAGGGTGAAATTAGAATATGCATAGACCAGAGAAATCTCAATGATCCTTACGTTCATGACCCATTTCCGAAATCATTTACAGACAAAGTTTTGGAGAATGTTGGAGGGAAGGAAGCTTACTCGTTCATTGGTGGGTTCTCATGGTATCATCGGATTAAGATCATGTTGAAGGATCATAGCAAGGCAAATTTCGCAATAGAGTGGGGATGCTTCCAATACACAATAATGTCTTCCATGTTGAATAATGCGCCTGCAATATTTTCAATGGTTGTAATTGTAGCATTTGAAGAATTCATCTGTAACATCTTAGAAGTGTATTTTGATGATTGGACTGTGTTTGGATTGGTAAAGCACCACATTGCAAGTCTGCACCTTATGTTTGATACTTATCATAGATACCAAATTGTTGTAAACTTGAATAAATGTATCTTTTGCATGCCTTATGGGATATTTCTAGGACGTGTAGTATTTAAGCAAGGACTAATGATAGACCCTACCAAGATAGTTGTGAGCATCAATTTAGAAGCTCCAAAGAATGTAAAGCAGTTGCACGCAACATTGGGGCACACTGGCTACTATAGAAAGTTTATCAAAGCTTACACATAAATAACTACACCAATGGAGAAATCATTGAAGAAGGACATGAAGTTCTACTAGTTTGAAGGAGGTCAGCACAATCTATATGTGTTAAAGGAAAAGATGGTGACTGCACCGATCTTGGCATTTCCAGACTGGAAGAAATAATTTCATGTGTATGTGGATGCCTCTTGTATTGTGTTGGGTAAGTTATTGACCCAACTAGGTGAAGGTGAGATAGATCACCCTATAGCCTTTGCAAGAAGGACATTTTCAAAGGTCGAGAAGAACTATTCAACTAGCGATTGTGAAGGACTGGTGATGATCTACGCACTACAGAAGTTTCACCATTATTTTTTGTGTGCGCATTTCGAAAGGTATACATATCACTCTACTCACAAGTACCTTGTCAACATGCCTATGTTGGGGGGGGGGGGGAGATTTGTAGTTGGTTATTTTTGTTTCAGGAATACGACTTTGAGGTGATTGTAAAGCCTAGACATTTGAATGTGGGACTAGATCAATTATCACGGATTGAGAGAGGTGATGAACCAACTAACTTAGAGGAAGGGTTGTCATATGCACAACTCTTTTTTGTACGGGTCGTTGATGATAATTTTGCAAATAGAATCCAGTTTTTGACTACTTGAATGACACTGGAAGGATACTCTACTCAACAAAATAAGGGTTGGTGGTCTTTGCAGCTGACTTTTCTATGATTGTGGGACATTTGTATAAGATGGGTACTGATGAGATATTGTACCGATATGTTCCGAAGATTGAACAATCTAGAATCCTCATTGAAGAACATGGAGTAGTGGGGGGAGGACACTATGTAGGTACAACTACTTCATAGAAGATCATGCGCATAGGATTATGGTGGCCAATGCTACATAAGGATTCTAAGCCATATTGCAAGGCATGTGATGCATGTTAGAGGATGGGAAAGCCATCATGAAGGGATGAATTTCCCTTGAATCCTCAGATTTCACCAGTGTTTGACAAATGGGCTATTGACTTTATGGGTTTGATACAACCAGCAGGGAAAAAGACTAGTGCGCAGTGCATTCTTACTTTGACCAAATACTTAACAAGGTGGGTAGAAGCATAATTAGTGAAGGAATGTACCACTGCTACGGCCACGAACTTCTTATTTTAGTATTTCTTGACAAGGTTTGGGTGTCCTAAGATACTAATGAGTGACAGGGGTAATCACTTTCAGAATGAAACTATTGCCACGATGCTCAAATAATTTCAGGTTTATCATCAAAAGAGTATGCCCCGATCCTCAAGAAAATGGTACCATTGAAGCATTTAATAAAATTATGGAAACCAAATTAATGAAGGTCTATAACTTGGAGAGGAATGATTGGGATGTGCGCATACTAGCAGTCCTATGGGTATATAGGATAAAAATTTGACAACACAAACCCCATTCAGGTGGTCTATGGGATTGAGTCTATAATGCCCATGGAGTATATTGTGCCAATTTTGTGGATTGCAAGATTGACTAATATGGCGGATCACGAGACTATGGAAGAATGCCTCATGCAATTGTTGGAGTGGGAAGAAGACAGGTTTCTAGCAGGATTTCACCAACAGGTGCAAAAGGAGTGCAAAAAGGAATGGCATGATTGACATATTAAGTTGAGCACCTTCAAGGTGAATTATTTGTTCCTACTATATGATAGGAGGTTCACAAAGTTTCCTGGGAAGTTTCAAATGCATGGGTTATGAACTTATGTGGTCAAGGAAATTATAGATGGCGGTGCAGTTCAGCTCGTGAAGATGGATGGGGAGATATTTTAGAGAAGAGTCAGTGGAAGTTGATTGAAGTTATATCAAGGGGATCATGCCCCAACACAATGACTACATGATAAAAGAATATTCTTACTACAAGCAACTATAATGAAGTATGTGATTATAAACTACACTGCTCAAAGATTGGGAAAACGAAGTAAGGGGGCTGCGCGAAAGAAGCCAGAACTGCACCAGCAGGAGTTTTGCCATGGAGGATGGTGCCACACAGATGGGTAAAAAAATAGGTTTTGGATGCACTATAGATTATTGGATAGTGAAAATATTGTTAGGAGGAGCTGGTAGGCTAAATTTATGGCACACGTCTTGGGCAATATGTCGCCAAAGATGCATTTATGATAGGATTTGGGAGGGAACAGTCGGATTTGAATTCGAAATTACCTATAAATCTGGCATGTTGGCTTGTAGTAGAAAACTTTTCCTTTCGAAAATTATTTGAAAGCTCTATTGTTTGAAGCCTATGAACCGAGAAGATTGGGAGGAACTTCTATCAACGTCAAAATTTTCCAATTTGCCTGAGTAGAACCATGAGTCTATATTTCAGAAAATGGCGGCAACCAATGTCATGGAGGCTGCAAGATCTAAAGTTGTTGTCTCTCAAGGCACCGCCCCTAAATTCATGACAATGGAAGCTACGCCATAAGTTCCTATGGCACCGAGGTCACCTTGGATGAAACCATTTTCTACCAAAGAAAAACAAAAGAAACCATAGACTGTATCAGTGAGGCAGTCACCGAGGAAGAGTCCTAAAGAGGTTCGGTAGAAAGGAAAAATGAATAAGTCTAAGTAGTGACATGAACCATTCGATCTAGGTGAAGAATAGGTGCTTGAAGGGTCTGAAGAGCTAGATGCTGAGTAGGGCGAGCTTATTACTAGGTGCCCATATTATATCCCTCCGCAAAAGGGCAGAGAAAATGTACTAAAATATCTGGATTCTGGGAAGTTTACGATCTTTACACCACTATTACCGGAGTGTTGTAGCAGCTATAACCACCCTCCAAAATTTTTCCTTAGCTTCGTTTTGGAGCCTCCCTACCAACCTTCACAGCAACATGTCTTGCTTCATCAAGTACACAAGCGCAAGTGATTTTCTTGTAGAAAGATAGCTTGTCGATCAAACCATGATGCATTCCCATCATAGGTTGTTAATCCAGACTTGGTCAAGTAGCGATCTGAGCAGCTCCTTCAAGAATTTGTGAAAATATAGAGGGAAACCAGTCTTCCCTCCAAATATTGCGCAATCTTGACTGTCATCCTGCTGGGCCCCAGAATTGTGCAATTATGCTGAGTAGGTTTAACCTAGAAAATTATGCAATCCTTCCCATCTAGGATACTCAGCTCAAAATTTTCACAAATATGGACAATAGTCAGCTGCTCTGGCCATAAATTGCATAAATGTTTTGAGCATCCTTCCCAATTCCCAGCCAAAAATGTGCATTTCCTTGTAGTAGTTGAGAAACCTCTTTCATGTGCAACTAAGTTAACTGGTTCCCTTCGTGACTAAGCAAAGCAAACTTTCATGCATGGGTTGCTTCTCCCAAGGCAGTGTGTAAAGGGATCCCTTGATTTAGGGATCTATTTTTTTTAGTATCGCTTTCCCTAGATTTGTGGCATGCACGACATAACCTTGATTTTATCAAAACTCATCAACTAGATTCTGTAGAGCTCATTCCTCACATCAACCTTGCAGCTCTGACATCCCATAACGCATCTAGGAGCTGACAGCACATTCAACTCTGTTTTTTTGGGATAAGCCCACTTTCCATATCTTATGTTATGGTTTGGTGCTTTTTGTGTTTCGCTTTGTATAAATGTTGTCTGCTTGATTTCAATGAGTTCTTGTTGTCATTTTGATACATACTACCTTATACTAGCACCATTTCAATTTTCATTGCTATTTCACTGTTGTCGCATGCATGAAACTGTTTTGCCTGAACAGTCACTGATTCAGTGACTCGCTTCACCCACATGCATTTTGAACTATTTACCGAATCTTTCATTCAATGTTTCCATGCATTGTCAATAACTTTTGCTTTCACTTAGTGTTGCCATGCATTCAAACTCATAATTTCTTTCAGCTATCGTCGATAAGTGTGGCCAACCTTGGTCTGGACTTTGCCTTTAGCAGGAAAATGTTGCACAATATTGGGTCAGAAGGCTCTATCCTCCTCTCTAGAAATGCACATTTTTTCCTAATGACTATCCTCCAGTCTTTCATTTGGAATTTCTGAGGGACAGTCACTGTTGTCCTAGAAAATTGCGCAATGTAGTCACTGAGCTTGTAAGCATTTTTAGTTGATATTGCACATTTTGGAATTCCAACAATCAGCAGCCAGAATGGATTATGCATTCCACAGTTCCAATAATCAGTTAGCCTCCTAGCATCCCAGACTATGCCTTGCACAGTCTTGGTAGTCAATCTCCCAATGGAAATTGCATGACCTTCATGATTAGTCACACAAGTATGTTGCAAGTCAATTCTCACGTTCATTTTGGTTTTCAACTAACAGATTTCTTTCCATGAGTGTTGCCATGTCTATAGGTATCGTAGGTGTTCATCTGCCTCTCAGCAGCATAGGTACAATGGTTACTAGGAGAGAAAAGTCGAAGACACCATTCAGATCACACTTGGGGATGTAGTCAATCAAGTGTCTATGAGCTTTCCTACTCACGAAGACATCAATTTTTTTCTAGACAATGACATCAAGATATGACGGCAACAAAATTAGAACAAGAAACATCATGAACATTAGATGAAGGCAACATATCAGATGAAACAAAGGAAAGAGGAAGGTTGTTGACAACACGGAGGCACAACAAAGTTACAAGCTGAAGCAGATCCATTGACGATGAAAGCAACTTTGCAGACTTAGGCTCTGAGGTGATGGCATGATTGCGCGAAGACAAAGAATGGTACAAAGAAGGAGTTGCCTGTGATGAAGCAACAACTCAAGGAAGAACATGAGTTGCATAGACAAGTGAATGCATTATAGTAGGAACATGAATAGCAGGGGTTGCAACATGCACTCATAGATGAAACAATGCCCATACAAGTTATAGATCCATCCCGACAGTTGTTACAGAGTAAACATGGTGAGTAGTTTTGTCGATCACATGCAAGGGATTCAACAACATGCATGTCATTGTGCACTTGCATGCAATCCAACCCATTCATCACACTCACCAAGGCGAAGAAAGGAAGCAAGTCTGATTGGAGTTGAGCATGTAGTTGATAGTTGAAGCACATGACCACCAGCACACACTGGAATATTAGCACGGACACTATGCATCCATGTGTTGTAGGCCCTGTTGAACCAAGAAGAACATGTGCATTTTAGAAGACAAGTTGGATGAAGGAGCCACACCAATGCACCCAGATGTAATGGAGGCAAGTGTTTCCTTCGGTAAGATGTCACCATGTGGTGCATGCACACCATCACAGATGACCAAGCTTGGCATCAGCTCAACACCTTCACCATCACAAGCATTTCAAAGAGTTGGTCTCACCTCAATAGACCAAGTGCCAGTGAGGGTTTGCTTGGCTTACTCAAGCCATCTTGTCTCACATTAGCACATGTGCATTGTAATGTAACGTCGTATCAAGTGGAAGTTCAAGTGTCAATAGTTGGATGCAACAGTCATAGAGTATATGAAGAGTTATGAGGGTAGATGAACTATCACAAAGGGGAATGTCAAGGGTCACCCCACCCTTTTCTATAAATAGAACCTCATAAGACATTGTAAAGGCTTTTGGTCAACCAAGCTTTGATAGGAGTATCTTAGAGAAAACCTGGACAGTACTGTAAAAAGCCTTGGCTTCTCCAATGCACAGATCTAGTACATCTCATTGGAGGAGTAGATAGTTGTGGCTATAACGTTACACTATTGCAACTAGTGGTTGGACATGGATGTATTGTATGACTGGAACTTACACTTAATATAACAGAGCTGGCGTGTTTCATGCATATGTTGTATTGTAATCTATGCTATCTAGTTTACTCTAAATGATATATGTATTTGTTTTCTTATGCATGCATGTATGGACTATTCTGTATAAGTATGTATGAATCTTTCTGAAATGTGTTGTTGGTTTAACCATCACTTTGGATTGCTCACTAACTTGATTTCCATCTTGTGATGCATGTTCACTCGTGTGTTCCCTTCCAAGCCATGTACTATTATAGGTTTCCAAGGGGCGCACTCACCTCACCCTCAATGTGTTAGAACCTCTCATGCACTCCCTTGACTTGCTTCAAATGTCACACCCTTGTTAGCAATAGTGGCATCCTACTTGCCTCTATGCAAAATCGTAGTAAAGGCATTACCGTACGACCCACTGCTAAGACTCCTACACCAAATGATTTGAGGTCTAATTGGGACTTCTTATCGAGGAAATCCCCTTACATGTTGGCAAATCTAGCACCTTCAAAATTTTTGCACTAGAAGGAGGGCCAGATTACAAGCTGAATCCTCACATCAGTTTTGAATCTCTACACATCTATCATTACTCACTACTAAGTTTCTCTTCAACATGTATGTCTTATGGAAACGATTTCACTATCTCAAAAATACTCTTGGATAACTTTTCTGATAGGACATATGATGGTGGAGGCTACATAGCCTTGGTAGTCTTGCAGTCGGCGTTATAGGCTCATACGAAATACATGGATTCTCTTAGGAATACATGAGCTGTGTGATGTTCATCTATACTCTTCAAGGGCACCTAATGCATTGGTGTGCCACGGTGTCTAAAAAATCTGTTCATTCTCTTGTTCATCTAGTCACAAAGATAGGCCATGCTTTCAATCATGTTGACCATGAAGCACTTGATCAAGAAATTCTAAAATTACCGAAAGGACTCGATGAATCTGTTGATCAGTTTTACACACGCTTTTGTAATCTTTCATACCAATTTCCTGAATATGAAATAGGTTGGAAATTTATTTATGGAAAATTTGAGTATCTTCTTCACACATCCAAACCCCTCTCAGCACACTTCGGTGATGGAGCTACACAATCACAGTAGGCAGAGTCGTTGTCAGAAGTGAGTTTCTGCCTTCACCTCATGAAATAGCTCCACCACCATGGAGTGATGTGGGAGACCATGCACACACCTCTGTTGAACTGTCACATCCTCCCACCCCACCTTCTCTAGATATTTGCGTAGATTTGGCTTGCAAGCCTATTGGTTGTCATGTGGATTTGTTCCCTTGACCCACGTCCTTGCGTTCTATTGATCCTCCATATTGTATTGCCTTGTGTTCTCCCATTCTTGACTCCTCACCTGTTGTGAACGAGGATCAAGTTGTCGACAGAGTTGGTGTTATTCAACCAACCTGCGCCGTCATTCATGATGAGTTTGTGTGGGAACCTAATGAAGAAATAGTGGTGAGGGATGACTCCCTTCTAGCCCCTCCTCATCCACTTCATCCTGACATCCCTTGTGATTTTGCCACTACTGGTTTCCCCTGTGAAAACCCATTTCTGGATCTTTCTACTTCCGATCATTCACAAGAAACGTTGGATGTCAGTCTGTCATTACAGTGTGGAGAGGACATGTCTTCTCAGGAAAATCTTTTTGATCTATCATCTATATTTCCTGAAAACAGATAGGGTGGACATCTTTGCTTCCCATCTACCTCTCTAATTAATTCATCAAATCATGAGGATGTCGATAAACATCGTGAATTTTCTAATCTTGGTTGACGTGATCTATTCACTTCCTCATCTGATCACGATGTTGATTCAATTGTTGTTAATATTTCTAAGACACTGGTCTACAATGATCTATCTGTCAACAAAGTTGAAACACCACAGACTATCGAGGCACATCAGCGCAAGCTTATGGTTATGTTAAGCCCTTGTTGTCTTGGGGTTGGTTTCACTTCTGCTCAGGAAATTATTAAAATACTCAAGGGTCCTCATCACTCTTTGCCTTGCATTGAATATCAACCAAACACTACAACAAAACAGGCAATTTGCGCCAGATTTAGCACCAGATTCTAGTGCATTTTTTTCTCAATTGGGATGAGCAACCTGGCGCTAAATCTGGCTCTATTGTACAATTTTTAAAGCGTCCTTTTTTGCACCAAATTTTGCATCTTTTTTACGCCAAATTTTCCATCATTTTGTGCATCATACTTTGCACCAAGATTTTCATTTGGTTTTACAACAGCTTTTGCTTCTAGTTTTGTGCCTTTTTTTGCATCTATTTTTGCATCATTTTTTGCTTCCTCTTTTGTGGAATTCTTTGCTTCTATTTTTGTGTCATAATTTGCATTGATTTTTACACCATCTTTGACATCTTATTTAGCGCCTTTTTTTTTATCCGATTTGTGCCATTTTTTGCATCTGGTCTTATGCCATCTTTTGCTTCTAATTTTGTACTTATTTTTACATCTATTTTTGTGCCAATTTTTCTGCCTTTTTTTACACCATCTTTTCCATCCAATTTTGCACCATATGTTGAATCTGATTTAGTGCCAAATTTCGCATGCATTTTTGCACCATTTTTTGCATCCACTTTTGCATTTTATTTATCTCCCTTTTTTGCATCCTATTTTGCACCATATTTTGCATTTTATTTATCTCCCTTTTTTGCATCCTATTTTGCACCATATTTTGCATTTAATTTTGCATCATTTGTTGCATCCAATTTAGCATCATTTTTAACGCCATTTCTTGCATCCAATTTTTCATCCTTTTGAGCATCTAAATTTGCATCCTATGTTGAACCATATATTGCATCCACCTTTGCATCCCATTTTGTGTGTTACGTTCACTTTTGAGCCATTTTTTCATCTACTTTTGCATTTGTTTTTGCACCAAGTTTTGAATGATTTGTTGCATCATTTTACATCCAATGTTGCATCTCAATTTGCATCCAAAATTGAGCCATTTTTATGCCCATTTTTGCACCATTTTTTCTTCTTTTGTGTCCAATTTTGCACCATTTTTTATGTCCAAATTTGCATCCTTTTTGGTATCTAGTTTTTCATCCTTTTTGGCTTCCAAATTTGCATCCTTTTTTCTGCCACATTTTGTGTCCACATTTTCATCTCATTTCGCACCTAGATTTTAGTTGGAATTTTCATCTAGTTATGCATCATCTTTGACATCCTTGGTTTCACCATTTTTTAGTCCCATTTTGCATCTTGTTTTGTGTGTTTTCTTACATCCTTTTTGCATCCTAATTTTACACCATTCTTTGCATCCTCATTTTGGTGTCCATTTTTGCATCCTTGTTTGCACCCAATTCGGTATCCTTTCATATGCCCTATTTTGTTCCCTTCTTCGTGTCTAGTGTTGCACCCTTTTTTCTTTTACTTTAAAAACCTTTTTGTGTCATTGTTTGCATATTGTTTTGATGGCTAGTTTAACATCCAATTCTACTCCCAATTTTTCATCCATGGTTAAATCCACTTTTGGCTTCTTGTTTAGAGTTTTACTTTTATTTCCATTTATGACCACCTCTATGGGTTCATTTTACTAAGTTCATTTACATAGTGAAATATATTAAATTTTCTAAATATCATTTTGCTGTAGGATTTAATGCATGGTTAGATGAAAACAAAACCCTCTCAGTTTATCTCAGAAACCTAGGACAAAAAAATTAAGAGAAAGGTTGTTCTAATGCTTAGGATTCTTAGTAGATCAAGATGTAGAGTATAGATTAAGAAAAAGAGAAAGAATTCTTGTGAGTCCTCGCA
Organism: Pinus tabuliformis; assembly: GCA_031772625.1. Lineage (NCBI taxonomy): Eukaryota > Viridiplantae > Streptophyta > Pinopsida > Pinales > Pinaceae > Pinus > Pinus tabuliformis. Next base: position 423,581,441 of record CM062811.1, read on the forward strand.
TGCAGGTCTTCTTGGAGTTTTTCGTATAGCCAAGAAGCACTCCTAGCTAGCTCCAAAGCTTGGTGCTACACATAAGAGAGAGAATAAAGCAACCTTCACAACATAATATCTTAATAATCAAAACTATAAAAAAAACATATAAATATTATTGAATAAATAAATATAAACCAAAAACCCATGCATACATTAGTTAAATAGAAGAAGTAAAGAATGAATAGAAACATATGGAAGGAAGAACAACTGATCTATATGAATAAAGGAGTTGGAGGAAAGTTACAACAATCAGATATAGTTGCAACATCACCTCCCCCAACTCATAGCTCCAAAACTCTCCCTCTCAAGACAGATCTCAAGAGCATGACAATACAAAATTCCCATCATTTTTTCAATGGCCAAGCCTCTAATATATAGGAAAGTGGAGGCTATGAAGATTTCCAAAATTCCTCATTAGTTCAATTTGGGAAAAATCTTTTGGGTGAATAATGTTTCCTCATATAAAAAAGGAATTTTCGACTTTTTAGATGCTTTTGTGCTTAGGAAAAAGCTTCCCCATGCTTTATGGCTCTTTCCCACTTTTGTATGCTTTTATTTTTTAGGAAAAAGCTAAAGATGAGGATAAAGAGATTACATTCCACCATATGTTTCCGAAAGTGACCAAAAATGTCAAATTCAAATTCTAGTTTGCTTATGTTTTAGTTTTTTTTTAAATATATATTTAGTTTTAGTATTTTTTTTTCTAGAAAAATATATTTAGTTTTTGGTATATTTTTCTATAAGAAAAAATATATTTTGTTTTTATAAAAATGGATTTTAAACATTCCATTCATGCTAAATTTGTGATTTTATGATAGGAGTTTAAATTATATATAGTAAAGTAACTTAATGTCATGTGTCGTGTTGCTGAGATGGGTGTTATACATCTCTTTCTTGCTAAGTTATAGAATGTGCTTGGGTTTTCTTAATGCAATAAAACTAATTATGTTCTTCATGATATCTTGAAATGTTCATCTTGAACCAGGCTAATAAAACAATAAAGTTAAAATAGGTTTTCCTTTGTCCTTTATAGATCTTTGTCCCCATTAATCTTGGTCTTAATAGATTAATTGTCTTGTGGTGGCCTTGAGTGATCACTTCCATTAGTTGCATGCTTTGTAGTTTTCAGTTAATGAAATTTTTTAGGCTTGATAATATGTTATTTAATTTATCAAAATGTGTTATTGTCCATATTATTGTTAAATATTAATATTAAATATGCTGATTTTTAAGCATGTTTTAGCAAAACTTTCCCAAAACGTTTATAGATTGTATTTTATAATGCAATGATTCTTTGCTTGATGAAATTTTTTTGGATATTTTTTTTAATGATTCATTGATTGATGAAATTGTTATGGATATTTTTTTTAGTATATTAAATTGTATGTGATAAAGTCAGAAATCACCTCTTTTTTAGATTTTCATTGATCAATTTCCCTTCAGGCCATCAAGTTCACCATTTGGTCCCAGGTTAAGGAAATATAGGAGTCATGAAGTGGAATTGTCCAAGCACTTAAATCTTGAGACATGTTTCTTTTTAGTCACTTTATACTTTCTTTCTATGTAAATTTTTGATGAAAATAGTCTTGGAACATGAGGGGCGTCAATAGTAAGCGAAAACAAACTCCTAAAAGAAAAATGGTATGCAAAGCACCCATAAATAATGTTGCTATAAGAAGCAAAAATATTAAGTGAGGTTCAACCTCATATAATTAGAAAATGGGGGAGGAATTTCCAAGTAGTAGTGATTGATGCTTAGAGATACTTGGGTGGAATGGTTATTATTTGAAATGATTAAGACATCAAGGTTACCAATATGTTTACCTCTTTTCGCATTATGACAATACAATTTTAGTTAATTGACATTGAGGACTACTACCATGTATCCAATGTCTATGACTCCAATATCGCAAATGGAAAACCTCTATTTCTCAATTCTATTTCTAGCACAAGTAATTTATACTCCCCATCTCCATGGATTGTTGGGAGTGACTTCAATATTATAAGTGTCTCGAGGAAAAGAAAGAATGAATCGAAATGTTTAACAAGATATTTTGTAAGCTATACCATTAAAGCCACACAGTAGTCTCCATTAAAGTTGTCAAGAAATGAGTCTCCAACCCACACATGTGGATCAATGAGATGTAATACATGTGTGTGTGGTTACGAACTCAATACACCTCTATAATAACTCCACAAACTTATGTATTTCACTCTGTCACATAAATTGACAGTAGTGTGACATAAGTAAACCAAGAGTAGACATGAAAGCCTTAGGAAACAAACATTCCTTAGATCCTCAATTAGGTGCTTAAATGATGAAGTGAAAATGCAAGGAGAAAATAAGAATTCATGATTTAACCATCACATACATGTGATCAAGTGTGACTAGGAGTGTATATATTCATATATTTTCCAAAGAGGTAGTGAATACATGAGTTACCATTTATTGGCCCTTATTTTTCTTTCTTTTTCATTTTCTTATATATAGGACTTAGGGAATAAGGTTTTCATAAGTTTGGCACAACTCATAGATATAAGATTTACATGAATTTTCACTTCAACCTTAGAGTTTAGACTTAGATAAATCAATATAGTGTATGTTTAATGATTTTGGCTTTCACTTTTTTATTGTATTTCATCACAAATACAAAAGGGGAAATATTTTGCCACAAATCTATGAATGCTTAATCACAAAGTCGTCATGTGATGAAAACAAATTAATGATGTTATTCTCTACGAATCTGATGGGTATTCTTGAGAAAATCTTATGCTTGTGGATGTTTCCTCCCTGGTTGAGAGGGAGTGAGGGTAGACCCCATGTTATCCATGTGTCATGTACTATGGCTAGGATTAACAATCGTAAGCCTAGTAAAGGCACTAGTAGGGATAATGGTGGATTGGATAAACATCTGGGACCAATATTCTTTGAGAATTTGGACATTGACTAGGACTAATCGCCATAAGTCAAGTACATTAATCCAAGATAAGAATAGTCATGAGGATTGACATTTTCTGGTGTCAAATATTATGATAGTGGATTAGGAAATGATCATGTGAGGACATACCTGGTAAACATTTTGGTGGGGTAAGTGCCTTGAAAGGCAGTGGTGTCCAAATTTATGCCTCCCAACATTGTGCTCTGATCTAATGGAGAGATAAACTTGTTAGCCAAGGCCTTACTATTTTGAAAATTTTGGCTATGATGATGTAAATCATCATTGATGCTTATCAATCTAGATCCCTTCTTATATGAATATTTCAACTTGAGAGTACTTTTTTGTCTCATTATGAGTACCTCTCTAGTTTAGAGGGAGGGTCATCATCTTCATTATTGCCATCATCACCACCATCAATGTGATCATTATTTTCATCATTTCATTATCATCATAATCACCATTCATGTCTTCTTCATGATCATCATCATCATCATGATTTTGTATATTGTCGTCAATTTTTCATAATTATAGGTATCATAAGCAATATCACCAACCTTAGGACACATGATATATGAAAGAAAAATAACCACTTTATTTTTTAGAAATGATTGATGATCATCAACATCACTACCATTATCATCATCATTATAATTGTCATCATCCCCATCATCATAACTAATATAAGTTTTATCATAATTTTTGTCATCTTCATCATGAACATCATAATCATCATTCATGCCATTACTGTTCTTGATTATGACAAAGATGAAAATAATGATAATGATGATCAGATGATGATGACTTGGAAGATGACGCCAAAGATATTTATTATGATTTTTACCATGATAACATTTAAAAATTGGGAGGAATGGCCAAGGTCATTAGCATCATCATCATTGTCATTGTAACTCCCATCGTCTTTATCATCATTGTCATTATCATAACAATCGCAATTCATGTCATCGTCATCATCTTCATTATCATCATCGTTATAATTATTGACATTGTCATCAGTTGTTCCTAATTTTCAATGTCATAAGAAATATAATCAATGCAAAAGATATGATGTGTGTTGGAAAATGGATGCAAAAGTAAACAAAAAAATGGGGGTAAAAATAGACGTAAATTTGGATGAAGAGTGGACACAACATAAGTAGATGCAGAACAAGACAGAAAAATTGAACAAAAGTGGATGAAAAAGTAGATGCAATAGTTCATACAAACTCGAACACAAAATAGGACTCAAACATGGTTGAAAAAGTGGAAGAAAACATGGGCACAATAGTAGGCATAAAACTTAGCATGAATTGTGGTGAAACAAATGTGGATACTCCAATGAATGTAAAAAAAAAGGGACACAAACTTGAATACAAAAAGGAGGAAAACTTGGATGAAAAAAGGGATGTAAACATGGGCCAAACATGGGTGCAATAGTGAACACAAAATTAGTTGCAAAACTAGACAAATCAAAAGTGGATGTAAATGTAAATTCGAAATGGGATGCAAAAAACATAAACAATATTTGATGCAAACTTGGACACAAAAGAGGATGCAAATATGGATGCAATAGTGGAAGAAAATGTGGGTTGCAATGATAGGCATAAGATATGGCACAAATAATAGCACAAAAAAGGTGGATGTAATAATAGACACAAAAAAATATGCAAACTTAGATGCAAGACAAGATGCTATAAGGGATGTAAAAGTGGATGCAAACACGGGTGCAACATGAGAAACAAAATTGGATGCAAAATATGGATGAAATGGAAGTACATGCAAAAGAAGATACAAAATGAGATGCAAAACCCAACACAAAAGTGGATGCAAAAATAGATGAAATATTTTATGCAAAAGAGGATGTGAAGATGGATGCAAAATTGGAAGCCAACGTGGGTACAACAGTATGTGCAAAACATGGAACAAATTTTGTCACAACAAAAGTAGATGTAATGATAGATGCAAAAAAAGAAGCAAATGAAGATGAAAAATAGGATGAAAAAAGGGATGTAAAAGTGGGTGTAAACATGGGTGCAACAATGGATGTAAAATAGCTTTTGCAACTTATTTGAAAGAGCAATTTTGTCCCAACAATTAGACTTGTAGCATAAAGAACATGGTTAATACATATGATTTGACCAAAAACTAGTTACTACCAAAATTGAACCAAAAAAAATATTACTGCATAAAAATGAATTAAAAACAAAAAAAATAAAAACAAAAATTTCCCAAATTAAAAATAAATAAATGATAAACTTTTTTTACCAAAATTTAGTGATTTTTTTAGTGCTAATACTAACATCACCATTACAACAAGATATTTTTTTAGTGCTAATACTGCCATTACAACAAGATATAAGAGGGATATAATGCAAAAAGTTTAATAATAATATGTATGTAGAAGATGGTCTTCAGACTGGTGAATTCATGATAATCAATGGGACTACAGTCAAAATAATTGGATGTTATTTACTTTTTTACATAGATTGTCAAAACAATTGCATAAATCGATTTTTTTTAACCAAAATTTAACAAAAACTTTGCTAGTGCTAACATTAGAACCACCATTACAACAAGATATCTTTCTAGTGTTGACAACACCATTATAGTAAGATACCTCAAGAGAGAAAGAAAATTTAAAAAGTATGATAGTAATATGTATCCAGAAGATGGTAGTGAAACTAGTAATTGTTCATTCTCATTATCATAATCATTGTCATCATCATCACCATCATCCTTGTCATCGTTATTTCCATCACTACATTATCATCATAATCACCATTCATGCCATCATCATCAGCTCCATCATCATCATCATTATGGAAATTGTTTGCAATTGTTTATAATTATAGACGTTGTAAGAAATATCATCAACCCAAAAAATGTGATCAGTGCTAGAAAAGGGTTGTTTAGGAGACATTGATATACGTAAGAGAAATAACAACTCTATTTTTGAGAGATGATCGATGATCATCATCATCACCACCATTATCATCGTCATTGTCATTTTTATCATCCCCATCATCATCATTAATGTAATTTCTATCAACATTGTTGTAATCATCATCATCATTCATGCCATTATTGTTTTTGATGATGACCTAGATGAAAATGATGATGATGACACCAAAGATAATGCTTATGATTATGACAATGACAACATCTAAAATTGGGAAGATTCGCCAAGGTCATTAGCGTCGTCATCATCATAATCATTGCCATCATCATCATTAATGTCATTGTAACCACTATCGTCTTTATCATCATAATCACAATTCATGTCATCGCCATCATCTTCATTTTCATCATTGTCAATATTATTGACATTGTCATCAATTGTTCATAATTGCCAATGCCATAAGGAATATCATCAATGCAGAAAATATGATGAGTGTTGGAAAAGGGATGCAAAAGCGAACATAGAAATGGGGGCAACAATAGAAGTAAAATTGGATGAAAAGTGGATACAACATAAGTAGATGCACAACAACATGAAAAACCTAACACAAAAGTGGTGCAAAAGTAGATGCAATTGTCAATGCAAACTTGGATGCAAACATGATGGCAAAAGTGGAAGCAAACATGGGTCCAATGGTAGGTGTAAAACTTGGCACAAACTGTGGTGAAACAAATGTGGATGCAACAACGGACACAAAAGTAGATGCAAAAATGGATGAAACAAAAGTGGATACAATAGGGGATGAAAAAACATACACAATATCTTATGCAAACTTGAACACAAAAGAGGATGCAAACGTGGATGCAAACGTGGAAGCAAATGTGGTTGCAATGGTAGGCGCAAGATATGGTGCAACAAAAGTGGATGTAACAATAGACAAAAAATATGCAAAATAAGATGCAAAAATGGATGTAAAAGTGTTATAGACATTTTTTTCCTTACAGCTCTAAGCATGAAATTTCCATAAACCAAGGGATCCTAAGTCCCTAAAAGTGTTGTTCCTACCCCTAGAGGAACAAGGTCAACCAATTACAACTTCTCCCAGAAGTTCTCCACCAGAAACTGCTCAGAATCAGTAAAATCAAGATCATTTCAGCTGCTCCACTAGCTAGCTGCGTTGCATAGCACCCCAGTACACTAGCTAGGTGCGTTGCAACGCACCTAAATGCACTACCTGGGTGCGATGAGCGGGAAATGACAAATGGCAGTGTCATTCCGCGAGGTGGACAGACAATGGAAGCCTCCAGAATCTTCCCCAATGACACTTGCCTCACTGAGTTCGACCAAGGATGAGTAAGAGGCTCTCAGTCTCCAAGTGGAAGCAAGAACTGACAGAGAGAATCCACAAGTCAAATCATAAGCTGACTCATCCTCTTTGCATACATGTATATATGGATCCCTCATCCTAGAGATCCGGAGAGTGGAATTTTGTACTTTGCAGAGAATTGTTGTTGGTTTTGAGATAGAGATCAGTGCATTGGGTGATTTATGCTTTGTTGGAGGTGAAGAGGGGATTCCTTTGCTGGGGGGTTGATGCTGGATCAGGAATCATCGGTTGTAACTCCTCCTGGACCTTCTTGTTATATCAATAAAACTATTTGAGTTTCTCCTACATGCTTGTGTATCAATGACGTTTTATTATATTTGCATGTTTAGTTTAAATCTGATCCTAAGCTATTTATGAATGTAAATCCATGTCTTTGTGTAGTTTTCCTCTTTTGTGATCTTGCAGGAACTTGGTGAAGCTAGGCAAGTAAGGGAGCAGGTAGCTGGAAGCTATCAAAGAGGAGAGAGATTGGATCAAAGGACTAGCGCAAGACACAGGTTGGTTCATCCTATTCCTCTTCATTTACAGTTCATAAAGAAGAATACGAAAGTAGTTTTCCTTGTTTGTTTCTAAGGTACTGTCACACCTTAGTGGGATAGGGGCGTTCTGAGTAGACACTTTTCCCGTTAACAAAAAGTGGAAGAAAACATTGATGCAACAGGCAAAACAAAATTGGATGAAAAAAATGGATACAATGGAAGTAGATGCAAAAGTAGATACAAAACGAGATGCAAAACCCAATGCATAAACCTGACACAAAAGTGGATGCAAAAATAGATGCAATATTTGATGCAAAAGAGGATGTGAACATGGATGCAAAATTGGAAGCAAACGTGGATACAATAGTGAGTGCAAAGCATGGTGCAAATTATGGCATAACAAAAGTGGATGTAATGATAGATGAAAAAAAAGAATCAAAGTATGATGCAAATGAAGATGTAAAAAGGGATGCAAAAAGTGAAATTTAAAATGGGTGTAACAGTGGATGCAAAATTGTATGAAAAAGTGGATGCAATAGAAGTCGATGCAAAAGTAGATGCAAAACGAGACACAAAACCCGATACAAATCCTGGTCCAAAATTGGATACAAAAAGGGATGCAAAAATAGATGTAGTAGTTGATGAAAACCTAGATGCAAATGAGGATGCAAATGTGGATGCAAAATTATAATCAAAAGTGGGTGCAAAAGGAGGTGCCAAACTAGGCGCCAATTGTGGCACAAAAATATTAGATGCAATAGTGGGTACAATAATAGATGCAAAAGAGGATGTAAATATGGATGCCAAACAAGATGGAAAAGTGGATGCAACAAAAGTAGATGCAAAATTATATGCAAAACTAGACACAAAACGCGATGTAAAACGTGGCGCAAAAGTGATGCACAAATGGATGAAAAAATGGATGCAAAAAATGATTTAAAAAAGGATGCAAAAAAGGATGCAAAAGTCGATGCAAAAGTTGATGCAAGTGTAGGTGAAAAAAGTGGATGCAAATGAGGATGCAAAAGTATGTCAAACAAAAATAGATGCCAAAATTGATGCAAAACCTGGAACAAAACCTGGTGCAAAGGATGACATAAAACTTGGCATAAAATTTGGTGCAAAACGTGGTGCAAAACCTATTGCAATACCTGGTGCTAAACTTGGTGTAAGATTTGGTGCAAAACTTGATGCAAATTTTGTGTCAAGTTTTGCACCATATTTGATAAATGGATGCAAATAGCACCAAAAATGGGCTCTAGATGCAAAAAAAGAAGTAAAAATGGACGCTAATCGCTGGTTTTGTTGTAGTGAAACACCGAGATTTCACTTCCTCCAATTGAACTGCATGATCCCATTTCTCATGCATTGGAGGAATCTTACACAGCAAGAACACATGCACAACATAAGTGGTCTACCTTTCTCACGTTTTCTTGCATGTCATAGTCAAGAGAATGCACACATTGAACATCTGCATGCAGTGTAGCACAACACCATGGAAGCTCCACAAAGTGCATGTCATGCGCTTTCACTCATCTCTTTTATGTGGTTGCTTGTAAACTCGGAGTGTGTTTGTCTTCATTGTTATATCTTTCTTATTTGTTGGTTCACATAGTTGTCTTGTTCGCGAACCATGTCTTCACCAACATGGGGCAACCAATGGATTGGTGGCTGAATTGGAAGTATTACTTCATGTGAGATGGTCCATGCACCATTAGCTTAGGAGTAGGAGTAGTGTTTTCTTTCAGTCTACTTGCTTGCATGCTTTTTCACTTACTTGCTTTGTTGGTTTGTTCACTTGCTTTCGTGTTTGCTTGCTTGCTTTGTTTTTACTTCTGCTTTTGCTTTTTCTTCTACTTTTCTTTGTTGTTTGTTTGCTTGTTTTGTTTGTATGTTAGTTCCACATGAAACCATGTATGACTCTTGAAACAAGCTGGGTAAAGTACAAGAAGACTTGTATAACTATCAAAATTTGGTTATCCATTGTCTACTCTTATGTGATAACTGTTGTCTTCAGTCCATGATACATCAATGGAAAATATGTACTATTCGAAGGAACCTTTTTTTAAACATAGCACTTGCATACTCACTAATATCACCTACTCTAGTCTGATGTTTTTGGGTAAATCCTTGTCAGCTTAGTCAAGTAGAGTAAGGTGCGGGGGAAAACCTTGATAGACACGTCAGAGGTATAATAAACTACTTATGTGTAGGAACAACCTCTTCTTCTCTCAATAAGTCAGGATCCCTCTTCCACCTTTGAAATGAATAAGTCCTATGCATAGTTATGAAGATGAAAATGAAAAAATGGAAAAGTGAAAAAAGTTTGAAAAAATGAAAATGAATAAGGCGAAAGAAGAGAAAGGCTTCCTGCGTAGAGAGGTGATGCAAGTAACTCTGTCAGGGTACTAACTAGGCTCACTAGAAGTAGAGCCATGCTTGTGTTCCTATGTGACTCTGTCGGGTTACTAACCAGGCATGATGGTAGCGGAGCAACACTAGAGATGAAACTAAAACTCCGACGACTATACTTCTTGTGCACCAATATATCCCTCAACCCAAATCAAAACAATTATGTTGACTTGGATTGGAATGTGTGTCAATCAACCATGAGCTTGGTGGATTCTACATTTTACAATCAAGCTAGTGTGAAACCAGGACAAGATGAGAACTAAATAATACTTTCAGAGGTGTTAGAATTGGTTTTCTCAAACAAGGTCCATACAGAGTGTTGGAGTTCTACCAATGTGTCTCCAAGTGTTGTAGCGGCTACAACCACCCTCCAAAATTTTTCCTTAGCTTCATTTTGGAGCCTCCCTACGAACCTTCATAGCAGCATGTCTTGCTTCGTGAAGTACACAAGCTCCAGTAATTTTCTTGTAGAAAGATAGCCTATCGACCAAACCTTGATGCATTCCCCTCATAGGCTATTCATACGGACTTGTTCCAGCATCAAGTTGAGTAGCTCCTTCAAGAATTTGTGCAAATCTGGAGGGCAACTAGCCTTCCCTCCATAAATTGTGCAATCCTAACTAGCAGTCTACTGGGCCCAGGAATTACGCAATTCTACTCAGCAAGCTTCACCCAGAAAATTGTGTAATCATTCCCAGCTGGACTGCTCAGCCTAGAATTCGCACAAATTTGGGTAGCAGTCATCTACTCTGCCTAGAAATTGCACAAATCTTTTGAGTAGCCAGCCTAGCTCCCATCAAGAAATGTGCATTTTCTCCCAGCAGTTGAGTAGCCTGTTGTATGTGGAGCGGAGTTGACTGGTTCCCGCTGGGACCGAGAAAAACTGACTTGCATGCATGGGTTGCTTCTCCCAAGGCAGCATGCAAAGGCATCCCTTATTTTAGGGATCCATTTTTGGCAGTTAGAGGTTACATGCAAGGATCATTTTAGAAATCTCCCACCAAGTGTCGCTTTCCTGAAATTTGTGGCATGCATGTCACAACCTTGATTTTATCAAAACTCATAAACCAGACGTTGGAGAGCTCATTCCTCACATCAAACTTGTAGCTATGACATCCCACATCACATCTAGGAGCTGACGGCAAATTCAACTTAGTCTTTTTCGGGTAAGCCTGCTTTCCATGTATTGTGTTGCATTTTGGCGCTTTTTGTCTTTTGCTTCATATGAATGTTGTCTACTTTATTTCATTGAGCACTTGTTGTCATTTTGATACATACTAGCTTATACTAGCACTATTTCAGTTTTTGTTGCTATCTCACTGATATCGCATGCATGAAACTGTTTTGCATGAACGGTCATTGGTTCAGTGACTTGCTTCACCCACATGCATTTCGATTTGTTGAGTGAATCATTCATTCAATGTTTGCATGCATTTTCAATCACTTCTACTTTCACTTAGTGTCACCATGCGTTCACTGTCATATTTTCTTTCAGTTTCCCATCAGCAAGTCTGGACAAACGTGGCCTGGACTCTGCCTTCACCAAGACAACATTACGTAATCTTGGGATGGAAGGCTCTGTCTTCCTCTCCAGAAATGTCTATTTCTTGCCATTGACTATCCTCTAGTCTGGCATTATCTAATTCTAAGGGACAGTCACTACTGGTCTAGAAAATTGCGCAATGCAGTCAGTAAGGCTACAACCATTGTGAGCTGAGATTGCACATTGCACAATTCTAGCAGCCAATAGCTAGACTAGGCTATGCATTGCGCAGTTCTAGCAATCAGTCAGCCTCCCAGTGTTGAGCACTAGAGAAGGTATGTAATTACCACTTATTTTGTTATCCTTTCTTTGAATGCATAACTTCTTTACATTATGAAATAGGTATATGATGAGAGATTATGATAAAGTTTAGAAGATTTGTGTGCAACGTAAAATGACTAATAATTACCCTTTTCTATGAAGAAAAAGAGGAAAATGGAAAATCACCATTCTAAAGGAAATGACAAGACGCAATCAACTGTTGTCCCTTTGATAGGGAAACACATCCAAACAAGGCGATCTAGATTGGAGCGTACAAACCAGGAAAAGGAAGAAGAGATACCAAATCAACACAAGAGAACAAGAAGATAATTGAGAGCTAACAGTATGGTGAATCCCTCAGGATCCTTTGATCCTGAGGGATCGCTACCTTAACGATTCTTTGTATCATTGATATCTCTACTCAGCTGCTATAAGAAGGGGTAGCATTGCTAGCCCGAGTGATGGACTATTGTTGTTTTTATGAAATTCACTATTGTACTTGAAACTTCGATCATCAACTCCCTCTAAAAGAGTGATTGTTGTAACTCTATTTTGATGCTTAATATATAAACTCTATTGTCGTTCCATCTTTGATTCTGGAGTAATTATAAGCAGCGCATCTCTGGAAGCTAACGGCCTGGCCCTGGTGGATCACTTGGTTCCTGTGCCATTAATTCTCGATTCCAAGTTGTGTGTGGTTTGATTTCTCTTATCTACTTTGTTTAGTAATCTATTGTTCCTTATTTCATGTATTAGCTCTATTATATTTCGATTCCTATTTGAATAGTAATGTTATTCTCTGCACAGGAATGTTATGCTACTCGTTTTGAAGTTATATCGTATTGTCGTTCCTTTAACAAACTGATATTACTGTATAACATTCTTGTTCCTTACAGATTACAGTTATTGTTTTATTACAAAGTAATAGTGTTGTGTATTTATAAATCGGTATTACTGTCTATTTATCTACGATTTACTCCACGTTTGATTGTTGGGATGGTTGTTCCACCGTGATCGCAATTGTTGTTTCTTCACAACCGTGATTAACAATTGTTATGCCGAAAATCATATTACTGTTCCGAAAAGTGCTGCGTGCAATATTCGATTTGGTTTGTTGTGCATTTACATTTGATTCAGGTTGCTATTCAATATTTTGTAGATTTCATAGCTCAAATGGTCGAGTTCCCGTTGCTAAGTACTCTCCCGGTTTGGGAGGTCACGGGGTCAAATCTCCTCGACGCGCTCGGGGTTAGGCCTGATATGGCCGACCGGCAGATCCCTTCGGGTGGAGCTGCCCCGCTTCTCTATGTGGACGTAGCGGCCACTCCGGTGCCCATGAACCACACTTAAAAAAAAAAAAAAAAAAAATTGTAGCTTTCGTTAGCTTGCTATCCCATTCCCATTTTCCATTGAAATCATTTCTGAGTGAAGATTGCAATTACTACTTCATTTTCATAGGTTAAAGCTTTGTTGTTCAATCGAGTTAAATAGACTAGTTGTTGTTTCATTTCCTATTAATTGAATTATGATTACTTTGATATGCACAAAATGATCTGGAACTGTAGTGAACATTGACAGTTGTTTTTCAGTTCCTAGGTTGATGATCTTTTCCTTAATTTGCTTCTCAATTACATCAGTTTACAAAGGAATGAGTTATTATTATTGCACCCTTGATTGATAAGTTGTTGTAGTTTTCTAAGTGAATGATTTAAGTTTTAGAGTGTTAAGTTTCTTTTAGAAAGTAGATTTTATTTCAAGCATCCATTTACTCTTGTATTTAAAGCACTATACTACTAGAATTACTCTGACAAATGAACGCCTCAGACTGAGTACACTCTTTGAAATAATAAAACGTACATGGATTGACAATTAATTTAGGGTAAATAGAGGTGAAAAAGACCCTTTTTACTGCTCGACATTTTGGCACCGTTGCCGGTGAAGAGTGTAGCCATTTGTTTCTTTTCAAAGTAGTGTAAGTACCTGCTAGGAGAAAAATGGGTTTTAAAAATGGAAGGAAAGAACCTATGTATGGAGCATGTAACAACCCTGCTCCCCTACCCGATTTCCTACAGATTTGTTGTTGTTTTGGGTAGAAATTAGCATTCGGTTTATGTGCATGACTAAGCAGAAAAAGACTGAAAAGAATCCTAAACCACTACCCAAACCTGAAAAAGCTAAGGGGCTGGTGACCCTTGGCCGATCGATATTTATAGACGAAATCCTTAAAAAAGAAGAGTATTAGCCTTCAGTAGGACCTAGAAAAGTTACTTCCAGACAACCTACTAGTTCCCTTCAGGCCATAGGATCACCATCTGTAGCCTTGGCTGAGGTGCATAGCCAAACTAAGGAAAAAGATTTTCAAGAAATTAAAAATTCTAGTCCAAAATCATTGCAAGAAGGGAACTTTAGTAATTTCTGTGAGGGAAGAGGAGAAACAAGGGAAACTGAAGAGCCAAAATCTCCTCCTGGGATAATTCAACCATTAAGCAACCCAAATAAGGGAAGTCCTGTAAAGATCATTCAAAACAAAGAATCCCCCCAAACCTTGATTCAGCAAGGAACTCTCATTATCCCAGATCAAGGAAGTGTTGTTAAGGTCATTCCTGCTCCTTCTAGTCAGCCTAGGAATACCCTCCTAGACATCCCATAAGGTTATTGGCACATATTTGACCAAATGGCCTATAACCAGCCAAACACGCGCATCTCCACACTGCAATATCCCATTGTAGATATTGTAGCTAATGCATTCATGAAGGCCATTCCACTCCAGCACATCCCTACATTCCATGGACTTACATCAGAATATCCAGATGCATTTTTATTTGAATTTGATGTGTTGTACAGATGGTATGACTATACTACCAATCCCAAAATGCTAAAATTATTTCCCTCTACATTGAAAGGGGCTATTTTATGATGGTTTATCGGGTTAGGTGGAGGTGTTATAAATAACTGGGATCAAATGAAATGTGATTTTCTGAAAAAATATCAAGATTATTGTAGGTCTAGAGAGTTAAAAGATGAAATATTTCAGATGGTAGCTAAACCTAATGAAACATTATAGGAGTATGTTGAATGTTTTCAATATAATTTTCAAAGATCTCCTTATGCATCATTACCCTTACCTGATAATGTATTAAAAACAACATTAATTAAAGGTATGAAGGAACAATGGATTGAAACACTAAATATTATGGGAAAAGGAGATATTTGTCAAGAAAATTTTGCTGACATTATTGATTTATGTATCAGGAGTTTGAGAGGCAACACAAGACTAAAACTAGCAGAACATGACAGGTTTACAAGGGACAACAAGATCTCTGCAGAAGGAGTAACTCGTGTAGAAATTGGAAATTTATTAGAGAATTTCAAAACTGATATATTGGGGACTCTAACAACACAGCTTGATATTATGCAAGCAAAGCAGAAACAAGAAGAGGCAGAGCAAAATTTGGCAATCTTCTGTCCCGGATGCAGAAAGAAACATAGCCACAAAGAGTGCCCATTGGATGCAGTTCAAGTTTGCACCATTTGTACAAAATACCACCCTACAGAAAGTTGTCCCTCACTTCCTAGTTTGAAAGCAATATACAAAGAAGCGGAAGAAGAACCAGAATTGGTGTACCTACTTAATCAGTGGAAACAATGGTAGCTGCGACAATCAAGTATGTTCCCCGATCCAGCTCTTTCTTTTTAGCCTCTGCAATATCATGCTCAACAGTATAATAAAATGTGGAAAAGCCAACCCCCCTTCACAAATTGGTCACAACAACCATTTCCTTTATACTCTCCATGGCTGAACGAAATGAGCCAATCTAATTGGCCAAATTTTCCCTTTGCTCCACCATATTAGAAAAATAATGCGTATCCAACACAATGGTTGCCTCCTACTTCACAGAGTCAAGCCTGGTAGACAAAATAGCAAAGACCAATGAAACAGCCAGTAGGAACCATTGTACTCCCTCAAATTACACTGCTAGCACTACAACAAAACCCCCAGTCCAATTTAAGACCGCAACTCCTAGCCCAACCCAACCCAAACCCAAATAACAGACCAGTTCAATCTATTCAAATAATTGAAACACTAGAACTAGAAACTAATATAAGGGAGTGCAATGAATTTCAATTAAGGTCTGGGCGCATTATAGAAACAGAGGGAGATAAAACTATTCAAGTTGAAAATCAGTTACCTGTAGAACAACCATTACAAGAAGAGGATGTGATTAGAAAACAAACTCATAATCAAATAATCGCATCCTCTCCCTCATTCCCAGAACGATTAATTGTACTGCGTCCTATAGAACATCCTGAATTTGATATTCTGGGAGAACTTAAGAATTTGTACATAAAAATACCACTTCTCCAAGCCATCCAAGATATCCCAATATATGCAAAGACCATCAAAGTGCTATGTATAAAAAACCAAGGAGGAGAATAACAAATAACCCAACAGTCCGAGTAGTTGGCACCTTATCTGACTTGTTATCAGGAAGAGAAACGCGTGTCAAGTATGAAGACCTAGGAAATCCAATAGTGATAGTACAAATAAATGGAAAAACCTTTTCAAATTCCTTAGTTGATTTAGGGGCTGCAATTGATATTTTAACAACTGCTGCTTGTCAAAAAGTGGGCATTACATCGGTAGAATTGACTTCCACTTTATTAGAACTGGCTGACTGATCAGTGGTTAGGCCAGAAGATACACTACATGATGTCATGGTATCTGTTGATTCCTAGGAATATCATGCCAACTTTGTGATAATAAACCCCAAAAACCAACTTGATGGACATCTGTTAATTTTAGGCAGACCTTGCCTTGCAACCGTCGATGCTTACATTGGTTGCCGACAAGGCAGCATGACCATAACTAGAGGGAGTAACATCAAGAATCTATTCCTATGCTCTCCCACCTAGCCAAGTGTCATGATAACAAAAGCTAACAAACATCCTGTATCATACCTCACCGAAAACATTAGATCCCCATTAACAATAGAAGATGCCCTCGATTTCAAAGATCAAACAGAGGATGATGTTATTAACAACTTTATTAACCAAGCTGAATCTAGATCCCACATTCAATGTCACATGATAGAGGTGGAATTTGATAATCAATTAGAAGAAGATCCTCTCAAAGACACTCATGATCAAACAATACCTACTACCTCTCTGTCAAATAGCAAAACTGTAGAGATTGAGCCATGAAAAACTTTAAATATTAATAGTAACCTAACTCCCGAACAAGAAGAGAAGCTAATCCAACTACCAAGAAAATACAAGGAATCATTTGCATGGGATTATCTGGACATGAAGGGAATCGATCCCCAGTTATGTACACACCACATTTACATAGAAAAGGAGGCAAGACCTGTTCACCAACCTCAATGAAGGCTTAACCCTCATCTAAAAGACATTGTGAAAGTTGAACTACAAAAACTTTTAGATGTAAACTTTATTTATCCTATCTCCAATAACAAATGGGTCTCTTCGCTTGTAGTGGTACCAAAGAAGAATTGAAATTGGATGATTTGTGTAGATTATAGATAACAAAATAAAACAACAAAAAAAGTCCACTTTTTGCTTCCATTCATTGACCAGGTATTAGATACACTAGCAGGAAAGAAGTTCTTTTCTTTCTTGGATGGCTTCAGTGGATACAATCAGATTCAAATTGCCCCTAAAGACCAATACATAACTACTTTTACCTGTCCTTGTGGAATGTTTGCCTCCAGAGTTTTACCCTTTGGCCTATGCAATGCCCCTGCCACATTTCAAAGGGCTATCCTCAGCATATTTTTAGATTTAATAAATGAAGGGCTCGAAGTATACATGGATGATTTTACACCATACGGAGATGATTTTGACCCAACATTAGACACATTGGAAAGGGTGCTGCAACGATGCATTACGACTAGCCTCTGCTTGAGCCATGAAAAATGCTATATGATGATGACTGAAGGAATCATCCTAGGCCATTATATCTTAGCAGCTGGAATACAGGTAGATCGAGCCAAAATTCAAATAATTTTGTTAATACCTACTCCTACCACACAGACAGAGGTACCCAGTTTTCTTGGATTTTTTGGTTATTTAGGAGATTTATAGAACATTTTTCTCACATTGCTGCACCTCTATACACACTGACAGGAAATTTTGACTTTGTTTGGACAGATAAATGTGACCATGCTTTTGAGGATCTAAAAAAGATTGTGTCAATAGCCCTAGTACTCAGAGGTCCAAATTGGGACCTGCCATTCCAAATTTCATCAGATGCTTTAGACACAGCTATTGGAGTAGTCCTCAGGTAGGGAGAAGACAAAAAAGCATATGCAATTTATTATATTAGTAAGAATTTTTTTCCTGCTGAGTTGAACTATACCATTACTGAGAAAGAATTTCTAGCTGTGATTCATGTTGTAAATAAATTTAGGCATTATATTACTGGATATCCTGTTGTTTTATATACATATCACTCTACCATAAATATTTAGAAAATAAACCAATCACAAATGGTATAGTAACCAGATGGCTGATTTTATTGCAAGAATTTGACATCACAATAAAAGATCGACCTGGAAAAGAAAATCATATAGACGACTTTCTCTCACAAATGCCAAAACCAGCGAATGCTACAGCGGTCGAGGATCAATTTCCAGATGAACATTTTTTCAATGTTACTATTAAAACACCATGGTATGTTGATGTTGTGAAATATTTAGTAGTAGGCAAATTACCAAAACATCTTACTCCCAATGAACGAAAGCAGATTGTCCAGCGTAGTACCCAATTTTCTTGGATTGGGGGCTACCTATTCAATACAAGGGTGGATATGTACATTAGAAGATGCATCCGTGAAGATGAAATTTTTTACATTTTGAAAGCCTCCACAATGGATCGTGTGGCGAACATTTCGCAGATCGAAGAACTGGTCACAAAGTTCTGCAAATAGGGTATTATTGGCCCACAATATTCAAATATGTAAAGAAGTTTGTTCAAGCTTGTGACAGTTGCCATAGAGCAGGATGCCATAGACAGTCCAAAGAAATGCCACTGAACCCACAACTAGTCATTGAACCATTTGAACAATGGGTGCTTGATTTTATTGGTCCGATCAATCCATCATCAAAACAGAAAAAATATGTTTTGGTAGCAACAGAATATGTCACCAAATGGGTTGAAGTAGTGGCATTGCCAAGAGCTATAGACGACTACGTCATTCAGTTCCTGTTCCACATATTTGTGTGATATGGCCTCCCAAGAGACATAATCATGGATAGAGGAACATAGTTTGCTGGTAATAATATTGTTGTAACACTAAAAAATTATCATATTCAACATAAAATTACTACTCCATACCATCCATAGGCAAATGGCCAAGTAGAAAGAACGAATAAAGTAATAGAAGCAATACTGACAAAAACCATTGCGTCACACAGACATGATTGGGCTAGAAGATTTCCAGAAGCCTTGTGGGCATATAGAACAACATGGAGAAGCACTATTGGTTATTCACCATATCAGCTAGTATTTGGAAAGGAACCCATCTTTCCAATAGAATTCGAAATACAGACCTTGAGAATGGAGCAAGAAGTTGATCTATATTTAAACGAGGCCCAGATTAATAGACTACAATAGATCAACAAGATAGATGAAATTAGGCTCTCTTCTCTTCAAAATACTACATTAATCCAACAAAAGAGAGCCAAATGGCACGATGCCCTCATAAAAAAGAAAGTCTTTCACGAAGGAGATTGAGCGCTCCTATATGATTCCAGGTTTCAGGATTTTCCGAGCAAACTTCAGACTCACTCGCTGGGACCATACGAAATCTAGAAGGTACATGATAATAGCACAATTACTTTGACCACCATAAATGGATCTAGACATACCTTTAAGGCAAATGGCCACCAAGTTCGGTTGTACCGCAAATCACTCACTCGGGAATCATTCTACCAGCAACTCTGGGAAGACTCCGATATGCAGATTCTAGCTGAGGAAGTGAACTCCTCCTCACCTTTGGTTCATTAAGTGATTTGATTGCTCTTTAAATGTGTACATAATTCTTTTGTTTTATTTTCTATACAGATTTTTGCATTTTTGCAATTTTTGCATTTTGTTGTGCCTTTCGGATGAAACAACATTTTCACCATTCTATTGTTCCTTTTTGAAGGAACAAAAGTTCCACCATTTTGTTGTTCCTCTTCGAAGGAACAACACTTTTACATTCTGCTATTCCTTTCCCAAGGAACAACATTTTCACCATTTGCTATTCCTTTCCAAAGGAACATCTTTTGCATTCTGTTGTTCCTTTCCGAAGGAACCACTATCCGCTATTTTATTGTTCCTTTCCAAAGGAACAGTACTTTCATGTCTTGATGTTCCTTTCCGAAGGAACGACACTTTCACGTCTTGCTGTTCCTTTTTGAAGGAACAACACTTCCGATTTTTTGTTGTTCCTTTCTGAAGGAACAATACTCTTATGTTTTGCTTTTCCTTTCCGAAGGAACAACACTTTTAAGTTTTGCTATTCCTTTATGAAGGAACAGCACGTTTTCATTTTTGTTTTTCTTTTCTAAAGGAACAACACTTTTGTTTTTTGTTGTTCCTTTCCAAAGGAATAACACTTTCGTTTCTTGCTGTTCCTTTCCAAAGGAACAACACTTTCATTTTCTGTTGTTCCTTTTTGACGGAACAACACTTCATTTTCTGCTGTTCCTTTTTGAAGGAACAACACTTTCATTTTCTGTTGTTCCTTTCCAAAGGAACAACACTTTCGTTTTCTACTATTCCTTTCGGAAGGAACAACACTTTCATTTTTTGTTGTTCCTTTTTGAAGGAATAACACTTTCATTTTCTGTTGTTCTTTCCCGAAGGCACAACACTTTCATTTTTTCCATTGTTCCTTTTCGAAGGAACAACACTTTCATTTTTCTATTGTTCCTTTCCAAAGGAACAACATTTTCCCATTTTTTTGTTTTCGCTTGTTTTCTTTGATGTTCCAATTAAGGGACAGTTAATGTTCCTCTCAATGAACAGTAATCTTGAGCATATTTTTTTTTCCTTTTGCTTGTGCTTTTTGTACATTAACTGTTCTATCTTGAGAACAACATTTTTAGAGTGCATTTTCTTCTTTGTGTGTTTTACCATTTAGATAATTTTTGTGAGTCATGCTCATTTAAAGCACAACTATACATTTATGCAATGAATACAAAAACTAAAGGACACTGAAATCAACAAATTACATAAAAATCGTTATCTTTATAAGAAATTGTTTTGAATTGATAAGAGAAAGGAGGAAAAGACACAACTATTGATCACCTTACTGTCATTATTCTACTAATATCGATATGATTGATTATTTTTATCATGATGGTTCTTCCTAAATCCCCATAATTCTCTTTGATCATTATTAGTGAATAATAATAAAGGGCATATATTTCTATTGAGATGTTAAGACATCTTCCACCATCCCTACTCTTAAGAAGTATTGAACCACCCTTTGTGTATAAATAGGAAATGTGTTATATAAAATAAAAAAGAAAGAAAATGTTTATATGATTGATAACATGGCTTGTCAAAAGAAGGATAGCGGGTATCATCAAGAGCCAGCCTACCATGATCATAAGGAAGAAACTGAAGTGGAATTCCCACTATGGCCACCACACCATGGATATGATCCAAGAGGCACATCAGAAAAAATAAAAATTCCTTCGAACATGAGGTCTCATCACAAGCTAGCCTGCCCACCTTTCATTCCTTCCTGGTGAATGGTATTATGATTTATCTGGTTAGCAAGCCAGCATAATGGCCTCCATTTTGACATTGTACAACACTTTCCTAGGCATACATAAAGGATTATGGTTCCAAGGGTGAAATAAACAACTTTGTCAAGGTTATGGATACCTGTGGGCTACAAAGCTCTGTTGATGCTATTGAAGTCATATTTTTATACGCCAACAGCAATTATAAAACCCTTCTTCTTATATCATTATAAATGGTTCAAATGAGATTATGTATATAACCACTCCAAAACTTTGATACATGAAAATTAATTACAATCAATTATGATGGTAAATGTCAATAATGGTTGCATAGGACCTTTTATGTAGGTTAGCTATCCTATCCTTCAATTCTCACATCATATCACGACATTTTTTTATTTATTAAATGATTCTATTATACACCTCGATTTTAGCAATCCACTCGTCATTGTAAACATGCCATTTTTGTAAACGTTGTTCCTTTATGACTCTGTACTATGGCAGTTCAACATGCTGCTCCTTCATTTGATGGCCGAGGATGGATTATTACATTGCAAGGGGGGCACAGGTGACCTCATAATTTGCTGGCATACGTGTCAGTTTATCATTCAGATAATTATGACTCGGGAATAGCAAAGCTTAATGGTATTTTGTTTCCCAATTTGCATGGATTGCTGTTCTGAAGCTGTTTCTGTGTTTTGCTACGCAAAAATTAGCAGTAAGTTCAAAATTCGAACAACTTACTGTTCCGTCATATTCTCTCTGTTTGCTAACAGTTTGAACAGCCTGTTGTTCCATTGCAATCTCTGTGTTTTTTACAGTTTGCTAAGCAGGGGAGGAAGATCAATTTGCAGGGAGCCATAGGTGTTGGTGGTCTCTAATGCTGCACGAGAGATCCTAGCGAGGGCAGGATGGATAGTTTATCTCAACTGTCTACAACAATCCAACGAGACGGTGGCAATTGAGTTTTTACAGAACCTGCAAGAACATCACTCCATGGTAAGAGGGAGACAGGTAGCAGTCACTGACGACATAATTGCAGAAGTTTCAGGACTGCCGACCAATGGACCTGTATGGACTCTAAAAAAGGTGAGGCTGCGAGACGCCATGAAAATATTCCAAGATGAAGGGCAGGACTTGACTGTACATGTAAAGGGAGTTTTATCGGAAGCCTTGGGAGAGTTATGGGCAGAGTTGGCGAGAATTATCCAGAGCTACATCACTTGTGACGGTAAGAAAGACGTGGTAAGACCATTCCACCTTAAACTTTTAGTTGTGTTAAAGCAAAAATGCGCTATGAATTTGCCTGCATTTTTAAATTTTTTATTACATGATGTTGCCCAAAGCATGAATAAATCTCAGCATGTAGAGTCAGTAGTAAGCCACCAAGGCTTAATACGACTTATAGTTAGCTACAGCCTTACTCAATAGCAGAGCAGTTGGGAAGAATTGATTTTCACAATAAATGGGGGACTGGCTTTGCCAGCCCCAAAACGAAAACATGTTGCCAGTACATCAAGCAGACCTTTGAAATGAAGAAAATCTATTAGATTGGCATGGACTAGAGGAATAGTGGAAAATTCCCAGGGGAACATCAGTCAACCTGTGGAAATAGATGATCCAGGAGATGAGCAACCCCCACAATTAAAAGGAGGGGAGAATGGAAAAGAATTGGAGGAAAATGAAGAAGGAGAACTGGAGGAAGAGACTAAGCAATCCGGTCAATAGGAAGAGGAAACAGAGCAACTCAATGGAATTCCACTGCAAAACCCACTGCAAGAAGATGAATTGGCCCAGATTCTGGCCAATATGGGTGAATATGCTCAACCTCACAGCCCACTTAACCCCCAAACCAAAGAAGGACCGCAAGAGTACTCTGTCCATGATAAAAGTGCATCCGAAGAACTGTGTGACGAAGAAGAAGAGGAAGAGGATCACTTGTCCCATGATGAGAGTGTATCTGGAGAAAAGAGTGATGAAGATGAATAAGATGAACAATCTATTCCTAGTCAGAATACACTAGAGGAATTCCACTATGGAAAAGGGGTAGAAGAAGAAGTTACCCAGGAGACATCAGAGCAAGCTAGGGTTTCTACCCCTAAACAACCCGATTAGCAGATTACTAAATAAGCACCCCATGAACAAAATCAGGAAATTGGTCAAGGTGAAGATACAATACTGGAGGTACAAAGCCCAGGCGCGAGTAAATGAATGGTTGTTCCTTCCAAGAAAATAGAGGAAATTAAAAAATTACGAAAGGAAGAGCAGAGACTGCTTAACGTAATCAAGAAACTTCAACAATAGATAAAGGTTTTGAAAATGGGGAAGAAATCAAAAGCAACTACCCAGGAAAAACCCCTTAAGAAAAAGATCAAGAGGACTGAAGTCCAGCCCACCATTCAAAACTGAAAGGAACAACATCCCGTTGTTTCCCATGTCGAAGTATAAACAGAGAACATATTGGCCTGTGATAAGGAAATCTAGATAGAGGCACCATCCTCTAAGGAAAATCATACCATAAAGATGAGACGTTGTGATAAGAAGAGCCAAGTAGATCTCCTACCTACAACTATTATGTTGGAAAATTACCCAAGGACAACAAATTTGCAAAAAGATTTGGCACAAGCCCAACAAACAATAGAGAAACTTACAGAGCATACTATCCCTCGACAAAAATATGAGAAATTACAATAGTAGCTGAAAGACATTAATGCATCAAAAACTCAGGCCTTTGAAGGATGGCTAAAAGCAGAAGAAAGAGTCACAAAGGTAACCAATAGACCAGATGTAGTCATCAAACAAATGGATACCTTATGCCCTCTGTATATTGACGTTCTAGCATGTAGGGCACCTGCTAGGAACTATGCTTTGCTTTTAATGGAATGATATTTACAATTTAAAATTAAATCTCTTAAAGTAGGAGTGCCTATAGAAATAAAAACCATTGATGACTTCATAAAATATTGTAAGAATTACAGGGTGAAAGCTTAGAGATTGTTATGTGAATTTTATTTGCACAATCTTATATTAGATGGAGAAACAAAGCAAAACCCTAGTCCCTTTGTGGGTGATGTCCAACTGTAGGCATTTATTTATTTTGGTGTTAATCAAATAAAGTGGCTTAAAGCCTACAATGTCTTTCAAATACAAGAGAATGGATTAGACTTATGGGTGAGGGCTGAACCTAGAGACCCACTGCAATTATGGAATAAACATAGGAACCTCATGAGAACTCCGGGCGTGATTGAGGCATTGGTACCTATTCACACAGTGATCAATCGGCAAGGGGTAGAATACTTCTTTACCATCAAAGACCTTGCCATTGTGGCAGCCAAATTCTGATATCAGACTTCTAATCTGAACATCCAAAATAGGTAACCATTTAATTCTTAAAGTTTAAGCTAGCTACTGATCGCTTGGGTATCTATGGTGACCTTATTTTGAGAGAAGGCCCATCTTGGTTAGGCTATAGGTTCTGAAGTCCGGTCATTTGGCACCCTGCACTAGGATATCAAGCCTTATATGAAATGCCTGAAGGTCAGATAGGACATCTTTTTGAATACCTAGCTAGGCGTCATGGTTGTAGACCACCTCATGAGATCCCTTCTCCAGCCTATTCCATCACTGCCTTGCATGTCCATTATAATGTTTTCATGAGGGCATGAAAAAGGGTAAGCAGGGTGGTGTGTTGAGCACTAGAGAAGGTATGTAATGACCACTTATTTTGTTATCCTTTCTTTAAATGTATAACTTCTTTACATTATGAAATAGGTATATGATGAGAGATTATGATAAAGTTTAGAAGAATTGTGTGCAACGTAAAATGACTAATAATTACCCTTTTCTAAGAAGAAAAAGAGGAAAAATGAAAATTGCCATTCTAAAGGAAATGAAAAGATGCAATCAACTGTTTTCCCTTTGACATGGAACCGCATCCAAACAAGGTGATCCAAATTGGAGCGTACAAACTAGGAAAAGGAAGAGGAGATACCAAATCGACGCAAGAGAATGAGAAGATAACTAAGAGCTAACAATATGGAAAATCCTGCAAGATCCTTTGATCCTGAGGGATTGCTACCTTAACGATTCTCTGTATCATTGATATCTCCGCTCGGCTACTATAACAAGGGGCAGCATTTCTAGCCCGAGTGACGGACTATTGTTGTTTTTATGAAATTCATTATTGTACTTGAAACTTTGATCATCAACTCTCTCTAAAAGAGCGATTGTTGTAACTCTGTTTTGATGCTTAATATATAAACTATGTTGCCTTTACATCTTTGATTCTGGAGTAATTATAAGCAGTGCATAACTGGAGGCTAAGGGCCCAGCCCCAGTGGATCACTTGCTTCCTGTACCATTAATTCTTGATTCTAAGTCGTGTGTGGTTTGATTTCTCTTATCTACTTTGTTCAGTAATCTGCTATTCCTTATTTCTTGTATTAGCTCTATTATATTTCGATTCCTATTTGAATAGTAAGGTTATTCTCTGCACATTAATGTTATGCTACTCATTCTAAAGTTATATCATATTGTTCTTCCTTTAACATAATGATATTGCTATATAACATTGTTGTTCCTTACAGATTACCGTCACTGTCCAATTATAGAGTAGTAGAGCTATGTATTTATAAATCGGTATTACTGTCTATTTATCTATGGTTTACTCCAAGTGTGATTGCTGGGACTATTGTTCCACCGTGATCGCAATTGCTATTTCTTGACAACCGTGATTAATAATTCTTATGCTGAAACTCAGATTACAGTTCTGAAAAGTGTTGCGTGTAATATTTGATTTTGTTTGCTACGAATTTACATTTGATTTAGGTTGTTGTTCAATATTTTGTAGCTTCTGTTAGTTTGTTGTCCCATTTCCGTTTTCTGTTCAAATCATTTCTAAGTGAAGATTGCAATCACTGCTTCATTTTCGTAGGTTAAAGCTTTGTTGTTCAATCGAGTTAAATAGACTATTTGTTGTTTCATTTCCTGTTAATTGAATTATCATTACTTTCATATGCACAAAATGATCTGAAACTGTAGTGAACTTTGACATTTTTTGTCCAGTTGCCAGGTTGATGATCTTTTCCTTAAATTGCTTCCCAATTACATCAGTTTATAAAGGGATGAGTTATTATTACTGCACCCTTGACTGATAAGTTGTTGTAGTTTTCTATGTGAATGATTTAAGTCTTAGAGTGTTAATTTTCTTTTTGAAAGTAGATTTTATTTCAAGCATCTGTTTACTATTGTATTTAAAGCACTATACTACTAGCATTACTCTGACAAATGACCACCTCAGACTGAGTACACTCTTTGAGATAATAAAACGTACCTGGATTGATAATTAATGTAGGGTAAATAGAGGCGAAAAAGACCCTTTTTACTGCTCGACACCCAAAATCCCAGACTATGCCTTGAAAAGTCTTGCAGTCAGTCTCCCAGCCTCCTGGTAGAAATTGAGCAACCTTCATGATCAGTCACACAGGTATGTTGCAAGTCAGTTCTCAACTCATTTTGGTTTTCAACTGACAAATTGCTTGCCATGAGTGTTTCCATGTCTCCAGGTATTGCAGGTGTTCATCTGCCTCTCACTACCATAGGTGCAATGGTTTCCAGGAGATCAGAGTTGAAGATACCATTCAGAGCACACTTGGGGATACAATCGATCAAGTGTCTATGAGCTTGCCTACTCACGAAGACATCAAGTTGTTCATAGACAAGGACATCAAGATATGATGGCAGCAACATCACAATGAGAAACATCATGAACAACAACTAAAAGTAGCATACTAGATGCAACGAATGCAAGAGGAAGGTTGTTGACAACATGGAGGCGGGATAAAGTTGCAAGCTCAAGAGGATTCACTGATGACGAAAGCAACTTTGGATACTCAAGCTATGAACAAAGAATGATTTACATATGATGAAGCAACAAATCAAGGAAGAACATGAGTTGCATAGTCAAGCGAGTGAGTTGCAATAGGAACATGAAAAGCAAGGGGCGTAATATGCACTCATGGATGAAACTGTGTTCATAGAAGTTATAGATCCATCCCAGTAGCTGGCACGGTGTAGACATGGTGTGTAGTGTTGTTGATCACATGCAAGGGATTTAGCAGCATGCATGTCATTATGCGCATGCATGCGATCCAACCCATTTAGCACACTCACCAAGGTGAAGACAAGAAGCAAGTCCAACTAGAGCTGAGCATGTACTTGACAGTTGATGTGCATGAGCACCAACAAACACTGGAAAATCAACACATACATTATGCATCAATGTGTTGCCCATTCGGTTGCACCAAGAAGACCATGTGCATGCTAGAAGATGAGTTGGATGAAGGAGCCACACCAATGCATCAGGATGCAATGTAGGTAAGAGTTTGCTTTCGTAAGATGTCACCATGGGGTGCATGCACACCATCACGGATGACTAAGCTTAGCATCAACTCACCACCTTCACCATCACAAGCATGTCAAAGAGTTGGTCTAACCTCAACGGACCAAGTTTCAGTGATGTATTGCATGGCTTGCTCAATCCATTTTGTCTCACATGAGCACATGTGCATTGTAATGTTGTGTTGTGTCAAGTGGAAGTTCAAGTGTTAATAGTTGGATGTAACAATCACAGTAGATGAAGAGACATGATGGTAGATGAACTGTCACAAAGGGGAATGTTGAGGGTCACCCCACCCTCTGTTATAAATAGAACCTCATAACTCATCGTAAAGGATTTTGGTCAGCCAATCTTTGATAGGAGTATCCTAAAGAAATCTTGGAAACTATTGTAACAAGCCTTGGCTTCTCCAATGTGTAGAGCTAGTACATCTATTTGGAGGAGGAGCTAGTTCTGGATGTAACGTTCGACTATTGGAACTAGTGGTTGGACATGGATATATTGTATGACTAGAACTTACACTTAATATAACAGAGCCAACATGTTTCATGCATGTGTTGTATTGTATCCTATGTTATCCGATTTACTCTAAATGATATATGTATTTGTTTGCTTACACATGCATGTATGGACTATTTTGTATAAGTATGTATGAATCTTTCTTAAATGTGTTGTTGGTTTAACCATCACTTTGGATTGCTCGCTAACTTGCTTTCCAACTTGTGATGCATCTTGATGAAAAGAAATCTAGGGGTAAACCCAAAACCTCCTTTCATGTATAAATTTTGATCCTGGACCTGTGGGTTATGGCCACTAAGTCCCGTAGGAAGAGATTTAAATAACTTTAACCCTTTTCATTTATTAACGTGGATCTTCATTAAATCCTGCATCCTTTAATCATGGTCACAAGCATGAAACGTAAATCTAGAATGGTAATAGCAATATATGGATTTTAAAATAATTCGGGCACCGCTATAGACATCGGCGGCCCACATACCCCAACTCCGATTCGGAGGAAAACTCCATTGCTCCAATCCGATCCACTGGCCACAATCTCCCAAAAATGTTACACGATATCCGCATGACATGCCCTTGCTGATCCAAACCATTTCCGCTTAAAATTATCCACCAATCTAAATAAACGCATCTAGAGAATAAAGCTCGCCGGCATAAAACCAAAGCTATCCTTCTCCGAATTTAGGCAGTCCAAACAATACCAATTCCTAGCTGGAATCACCTTTAGCGGAGGCGAAAGACAGTAAAGATGCCATCCCTTGTCGCACCGATCACAGAGAAGCATCATTTCCTCATGCAGACCACTCTGACATTGCTCACGGATATGATCCAACCGCTGTTCTGAGTTCGAGTCCTCTTCTTTCAAAGATTTGTTTTCTTTGCAAGATCTCCGCCTCCTCTGCAGTGACTGTCATCACGTATAGCAAACCTGATCTTCAACTCGATTATAGTTTTCGTTCATACAATTCTCGGCACGAGTTCCGTCTGAAATCTCGTTATTTAGAACTATCTACTAAGGCAATTAATCCAATCGTATTACACACACATAGTTATAATCGACCAACACATATACCAGTTACACAATAATTCAAATCGCCATTGATCCTGTAAGTGATCAATGTTGATAAACAAACTCGCACACAGAAATTCATAATTTGACACGCAGGAAATCAACAGAATATATTAATTTGATTATATACAAAATCGCTTACATTTAAGGCATTGCAGCTTTAGAACAAGTTCACTTTCAGACTACATTTTTTTCCTCCCATCTCACCATCTCACGCATACATACTTGCTTATAAAGTATTTACAAGGTGTGAAGCAGTTAAGATCCACAAAATCTCTCCTGAAATCACTCAACAAATTACTTAAATCTCTCATTTTAAATCATTTTAAGAGCAGATCTTCCCTTTGTTTTGTTTCACTGTCCACGTCCTCCTTGCTTAGCTTCAGATTCCTCTTCCATTTATGAGAAGTTAGATGCTCCTGCATCAGACTCCCGAGGTAAAAAAAAAATTATGACCTCCTGGTCATATTCTTCTCCTGGTCCTTAGCAATTCTATCCACTGCATTCTTTCAGTAGAACTACTTTCATGATCTTCTGTGAGCTGCAACCAACCTCTGCAGTAACAGTCTCCTCTGTTACACGATACCTCACCAAGCCCTCCGCACTCGGTCTTTTGGCATCCTTCTGGTTCTCTTCCCTGGAACCAATTGAGCACACCTTGCTCTAGGTTGTTGCAAATCTTCTCACCTTCTGTTGCGCCATCTGCACGACAATAAGACCATAAACTCTACAATTAACTCAACTGTACCTCTTTCCCCTTCTGCTTGCATTCTTCCTCTCACAGGAAATCCTTTCCCTGCTCTGATACCACTTGATGAAAAGAAATCTAGGGGTAAACCCAAAACCTCCTTTCATGTATAAATTTTGATCCTGGACCTGTGGGTTATGGCCACTAAGTCCCGTAGGAAGCGATTTAAATAACTTTAACCCTTTTCATTTATTAACGTGGATCTTCATTAAATCCAGCATCCTTTAATCATGGTCACAAGCATGAAATGTAAATCTAGAATGGTAATAGCAATATATGGATTTTAAAATAATTCGGGCACCGCTATAGACATCGGCGGCCCACATACCCCAACTCCAATTCAGAGGAAAACTCCATTGCTCCAATCCGATCCACTGGCCACAATCTCCCAAAACTGTTGTTCGATATCCGCATGACATGCCCTTGCTGATCCAAACCATTTCCGCTTAAACTTATCCGCCAATCACCTAAACGCATCTAGAGAATAAAGCTCGCCGGCATAAAACCAAAGCTATCCTTCTCCGAATTCAGGCAGTCCAAACAATACCAATTCCTAGCTGGAATCACCTTCAGCGGAGGCGAAAGACAGTACAGATGCCATCCCTTGTCGCACCGATCACAGAGAAGCATCATTTCCTCGTGCAGACCACTCTGACATTGCTCACGGATTTGATCCAACCGCTGTTCCGAGTTCGAGTCCTCTTCTTTCAAAGATTTGTTTTCTTTGCAAGATCTCCGCCTCCTCTGCAGTCACTGTCATCACGTATAGCAAACCTGATCTTCAACTCGATCACAGTTTTCATTCATACAATTCTCGGCACGAGCTCCGTCTGAAATCTCGTTATTTAGAACTATCTACTGAGGCAATTAATCCAGTCGTATTACACACACATAGTTATAATCGACCAACACATATACCAGTTACACAATAATTCAAATCGCCATTGATCCTGTAAGTGATCAATGTCGATAAACAAACTCGCACACAGAAATTCATAATTCGACACGCAGGAAATCAACAGAATATATTAATTTGATTATATACAAAATCGCTTACATCTAAGGCATTGCAGCCTTAGAACAAGTTCACTTTTGGACTACATTTTTTTCCTCCCATCTCACCATCTCACGCATACATACTTGCTTATAAAGTATTTACAAGGCGTGAAGCAGTTAAGATCCACAAAATCTCTCCTGAAATCACTCAACAAATTACTTAAATCTCTCATTTTAAATCATTTTAAGAGCAGATCTTCCCTTTGTTTTGTTTCGCTGTCCACGTCCTCCTTGCTCAGCTTCGGATTCCTCTTCCATTTACGAGAAGTTAGATGCTCCTGCATCACATCTTTTCTCATGTGTTCCCTTCTAAGCCATGTATTATTATAGGTTTCCAAGGGGTGCACTCACCTCACCCTCAGTGTGTTAGAACCTATCATGCACCTTCCTTGGCTTGCTGCAGCTGTCATGCCTTTGCTACCAACAAAGACATCTTACTTTCCTCTATACGAAATTTCCATCAAGGCATTACCGTACGACCCATTGATGGGACTCCTACACCAAATGGTTTGAGGTATAATTGGGACTTCTTACTAGGGGGATCCCCTTACATTTTAGTGGGTCCAACAACATCAACATGGAGAAAGTTCCATTTGAAGGTGCCCAGTTAGGGTGCATTCCCACCCTGAAAATGGAAGATTGGGATTGAGTTAGCCACGAGAAATTTCTGCACTTGGCGAGAAACAAATATTTGATGAAGATATAATATGAGGAGACTGGAGTCACGTGACTGGAGACTATGAAATGGGTCACTGGGGTTGAAAAGTCAGGTTGTTAAATATGTTGTGGGTACCACACTTTAGCCGAACCACGATTAACATGGTGTTCATACTTCAATTGCTTACACTAACGGATGATGGGTGTCTCTGGATGGGAGATCCCATCCCCATCACAGATATGTTGATCCATCGTATCGCCAGGTTTCCCTACCAAGGGGTGGATCCTACTAAGGAGTTTGGAGGCAGTAGTCAAGGGAAACAAATCGCGAAAAAAATGAAGTGCCAATATGGCTTAGTGAAGAAGTTGCGCATATACTCTATCTGTTCCATCACTGATAGGGCGGTGTAGTTTACCAGCCAGATTTTGGATTGTAAGATTATGGGAAAGTACCACGTCGATGAGGTACCAGTTCAAGTCATTTCTTTGGCTGAACTGGGCGCAGTACCTATGCGAAGAGTTCCTCTTGAATTCTCATGAAGCATAGGATGACGACAAGGAATTTCATTATGCCTGGCTGCTATTATTGATTTCCCTCATTGTGTGGAGGTTCCTAGAGGACAGTCAATTCCCTCCAGAGGATGAGGATTTACTAGAGGTAGCGAAGGTTGCTTTGCTCTGGGTAACAAAGGACCCAGAAAGGGTTATGGAAACAAAGATGTTCTGGGTGTTAGTCAAAATGGACCTTCGCATGATGATCAACCAAAGGGCGAGCTTGTCACCTACCCTGTTTGAGAAGTTGGAGGCCTACGTAGTGTTTAAAGCCAATTGTCACAATGTATCCATCTACGTGAGGTGAGATCCTAAGAAAGTATGGTACAAGTTGCCACACCTACTGACCAATGTAGATGTATAGGAAGTGGTGGGAAAATGGCCAAGTGAGTGGCGAAAACCATTAGATCTTAGAGCAGGAACAAGAACAATCCATGAAATTTACTCCAAGCTAGCCACAATAGTGCAGAAGAAAAAGGAAGCCGAGCAAGTTTCCACCTGAGAAAAGGCAGCGTAGAAAAAGGAAGAAGCTGAGTAGGTTGCAAACCGAGATAAAGCATCACCGAAAAAGAAGGAAGCTACTACTAAGGTAACTGCTGACCAAGAGAATGCTGTGAAGGAAGCTCCTAACAAGGAGCATCCTGCAGAGGAGGCCACAGTGGAATTTGAGGAGTTTTCATCTCGAAAAATTACCGATAAGGAACAGTCCAAGGAGGAGGAAGGAGGTGGTGGCAAGGAGTAGAGAACTTCCTTCAAATTGTATAAGCGAACTAGGGAGACCACTTCCGAGTCTAGAAAAGAGCAAAAGGTTGATAAGCAGGCACACACGAATCTAATGATCCTCACTGAGGGGGACTTGGATGAGATCAGAGATAAGGTCCACAAAACGATGACAGAGTTGTGGACACAGTTTAACCAACAGTGCATGCAAATCCTAGGGAGCATCCAAAATTATCTACGCGAGTTGCAGATCCAAATAGGTCAAATGAAGGTGAGCATGGGACAAGCAAGTGGGATTCAAGTGAGCTTGCAGCAAGCCACCATGTCGGCACTAGATGTGGACATTACTCTGGACTTGAGAGTCTTTCCATTACTAGAGGGATTACTGTGCGCAGACATAGATGAGGAAAATGTCCATCTCGGATAGATCAAGGAGGTGGGTATCAACTTAAGCACGCTACCTATTCAGACCCTCTGTGCACTTCATCAAGTGGTCTCAAATGATCTCAGAATCAGGGATCAATGTGCATTATCAATCATCAGCAAGGTCGGGATGAACACTGAGCAAATCTTCATAGAAAAGACTCATGTGCTGAAAGAAAAGGAAGCACCGACAACATCAAGCCAGAGCTTGGAGGCACAATTTCATAAACATGCAAGTCACTATCGAAACTTCACATTCCAAAAGATGAAGAAGCAATAGCGAAGATTCAAAATATGGATGCCATAGTCAGAGAATCGAAGGATGAGATTGGCCAAGGAATCTTTGATATACAAATGAAGATCGTAGAGTTGAAGGTTATATTACAACAAACCACTCTGCCATAGGTCTGGGAGAAGCACAGAGCAACCATCAAGGAGAGTATGGGCACTTTGTATACATTGGTCACAGGCTACATGCAGATATTCGAGCATGCCATGGAGCTATGGATGAATCTGCAGTAGGACCCAAACTTGCAAAAAATTGACACATGCATCTAAGAGAAAGAGTAAAAGTTTGATGAAATCAGGGTGATTGTGTGCAGTTTGGCTCTAGCCTAGTATATCACTCGAATGTAGGAAGGATAACAGATGCAATCACAAATTGAAGAGCTGTAGAGAAAAGAGGTCATTCTAAAGGCCATAACACAACCATGGACAAAAGAAGAAAGTAATCTTACTCTGTCAGTCCAGGAAAATTTAAAGACACTTCAAGAGACATAGAGAATGATGTGCTTGGCGATGGAAGGCCCGACTAAAGAAAATATGTTGGAGGAAGTGCAACAGGTCACAGTATAGGGTTCTGATGACATAGAAGCATTCCATATTGATTTCAATGAACTCCACAACAAGATCGAGGCGCTAGCTGAGTAGCTCGAGTCGAGTCACCATATTTGTGTTGGGGGCCTATTGAATTAAGGTCCCTGGGGTAAATTTTGTTAAGTTTTGAATCATTTTCGTAATATCTTTTTGTAGCAAAGGTAAATTCTCCGTGAAATGTGGAAATAGCAGCGTGAAGCTAAGGAGATTCAAACGGGATTTAGTCTGTTATGTGGGTAGGTGATAGAGCTATTTAAAGACTTGCCCATAGTCCCCGGACCATGGTATTGTAAAGAAAATCCTATAATTAGTTGAGTCATAGCAAGCTTAGAATAATCTTTAAATGAAGAATCATTGTAAGGACAAGGTGTTTAGACAAGAAAGGTTTGTTTCATGTACTTAGGCAAAAGGGGAAGGATCCTACAACTAAATGCATGGAGAACTTGGTAAGCCTGCATGCTGAGTGCATAGACCCCTACAACTAAGAGCGTGGAGACCTTGGTAAGTCTGTAGGCTCAGTCTGTGGACCCCTGCAGCTGAGTGCAGGAGGATAAAGAGTCTATGTTTGAACATTTACATCTAATAAATATTGTTTTGTGATGGAATTGATGCATTTTTGTTCTTTATTTACTTCTTCAATGTTTATGCATCTTCGCTCTATAACCTGTTTAATATGAATTAATTCTAATTTATTGCACAGAACTGGTAGATCAATAATCTTTATGCATGATAAGTATAATTAACCACCTTAGCAAAGATATGAAAGTCATTTAGATAGACTTGCAGTAGTTGCTTGTTTGGAAGGGATAAGGTTGTGTGAAGGTAGATCTAAGCCATAAGACCCTTAGGAATACCATCACATAGGCCTCTGGATGTAGAAAACTGGTTCTATCATCCCCCAATACTGCTTCAGATGAGACTGGAGCCTATGCTACACGGGTTGTTGCTGAAAGGGCCAGAAGTTAGGGTTTTATTGGTTGGTGCAGTTGAAGTTGAACCTGGGTCAAGCCCCATCAAGCCAACAGCTACAAAATAATTGTCATCCTGGAATTTTCATGTGGTCCATCTTGCAGGTAGAGAAAAATTGTTGAAGGCAGTGCTGCAAGCCATGCTGCCGTATCAACTCTCAATATTTTCTAAACCTCATTGCATCTATCAAGAATGGGTGACCATATTTAGGAAACTACTATGGCAAGCAACTAATCCCCAATGGAAATGGGCATTGGTGTCATGAGAGAGATTATGTTTATCAAATTTGAAATGAGCTTTTGGGCTTTAGGCACTAGAAACTGTGAGAAGGCTAATGGGGGGAAAATTCTAGGGGAGATGGATTGAAAGAGGGAATGAACTTTGGAAGTAGATCTAGTTCTAAAAATACTCCAAGGGACGAACAAAAGAGGAGATCATTCAAATGAAATACCTTAGTATAGGCTCACTAGTATGGAATCTAACAGTTAGAAACAAATCCATTTTCAAAGACCACTTGTTATGGGATGTACATAATGGAGACTCTATTCTCTTCTTGCAGGAATCTTTGAAATAACTCCCCAAATTGATGAATAATCCTAACTTAACTTCGATCAAGACCATATTACAATAACATAATTCCCATAAAGTAAAAGAGTATTAGAAAAACATAGACCCTGGTGATGAATAGAGGTAGCGAAAAAAGAAGGAAGATTGGTAGGGTGTGGGTGACATACTGGAGCAGGAATCACTGTGTAAAGTGCTAGATGAAAGACACATCTTGATATCTAAAAAATCAGATAAGCTTCACTAGGGATAATCCTCGATAGGTATGTTATCAATAACATAAGCATACTCTTTAGTTGTTGAGCATCGATCCTTACCGCAAGAATTGTTCTAGAGTATGATATGGACCAAAACAATCTAGCTAGAAGTTTCTATCTTCTTATGGTTTCTCCACAAAAAATGTCTTTTAACCTAGGAAATTTTGTTAAAGAAGGGGATAGTAGGATTGTCCAGATTCCTTTTATGTCAACAGCGAGAAGAAGATATTGAACATCTACTGAAAAAATACCTTATAGATAGCTCCCTTTGGCATTGGGTTTTGGGGATTTTTGGTAGAAAGGACCATTCTCCAAATAGTCTAATTTACACGCTGATATAATGGGGGATATTTTGCCTATGAACCCCATTAATAATTGAGCTTGGACCATTACCTATGGCCTCTTGTTTTGGAATCTATGGAAAATCTACAATATATCTATTTTTAAGGATCAAAGCACCCCTCTGTAATAGATATGGAAGACTATTAAAGAGGTAATAATGGATACCATTATCTTA
This sequence comes from Pinus tabuliformis, assembly GCA_031772625.1. Lineage (NCBI taxonomy): Eukaryota > Viridiplantae > Streptophyta > Pinopsida > Pinales > Pinaceae > Pinus > Pinus tabuliformis. The sequence continues at coordinate 423,618,470 of CM062811.1, forward strand.
GAGCCACGGGTGGAAGAAAATTGGTAAGAGGTCCTAGAGGAAGCAAAGGTATTGGAAAATCTCAACCTTTCTCCATATTTATACTCCCCACAGCACCCAAATCAATCACAACATCATTCTTCCCCTCCCCTATCCTACTCCCACACCTTAGGAGGCTTTGTCCAAATTAAATTTTATGGGCTTCCAAATGTAACCTAAGTTTTTCAGGTTATGGTGGCGTCCTTAGAAACTGGTTGGGTCAAATGCAACCAATAACATTGTGGAACTAATCACCCTATAAAGAGGCTTGATGATTTTCAAGAGTAATAAGTTTACAAAAACATAGATTACCAAAGACTCTGAGATGGCGATTAAAATGACCCAAAAATTTCTTCATGGAGGTTTAGTGGAAAAGGTTCTCAGAAGGTACAGATTAGAGGCATAAAGCTGGTGACTTTGAGACCTCCTTCTGGAATTCCCATATGTAATACCCACTCATATTAGATGAGAAGAAAACAAAATCACAAATTGGTTAGCTAATCAAGGAACCATGGAGAATTCGCAGAACACGCTGTGAGAATGGTTACCTCTCACACATCCATTCTTAAGGAAACATTTCGAGTCACTCATCCACAATTATTAACTCTCCCTCATGGGGGTGATTTGCAAGAATGATGAAAGGACATGAGGCATTCCTCCTCCAAATGAGGTAAGAGAGATGATCAAGATAAAATGTGTCTTAGGAGTTTGTCTGATGACATTTCTTGATGCATACCAGAGGTTATTAGGAAGCGCAATTGAATCGTTGGGTATCATACTTTGAAAATATATGAATTTAGGTTTATGGGGAAATGGATATGGAACTGGGTTTAGCATCCTTGAATCTCTATCCCTTTTCTGGTAGCAAGAGAGGCCAAGGAATTTGGCCCTCTTGAGTCACTGGCTCGTTGTAATTGTTAGCCTCTGATGTAGTCATTGGCCTTGGGATCCTGACATGGGAAAAGGTAGACATGTGGAGAAAGGCGGTGAGTGGTGGAAGCATAAAGGCACTACTAAGGTCATTAGAGAAGCTCTCAACTTAACAGAGGCTTCCACTTGGGTAATTTTTTTTTTATTACTTATTATGAGGTGTCTCTTAAAAAATTTTGTGGATAAGAGTACTTCCAGGCATAGGGTTTTCCTTAGCCCTACTCAAGTGTGGAAAGGAACATGTTTTGTCATCATTATTGGAGGTAGGGATTTGCAACCCTAATAGTCCTTTGGTTGGTGGTCAATGAAGTCAGGGTCAAGCCCTTAAGTTGAAAACTTGTTGAAAGTGATGAGGTGTGTTGTAAATTCAATATGGACATGAACATAAAATAATCCACCTCTGGTTTAATCTTTGGAAAGACACTACCTTTTGATGGCACGACAAGTAGCTTGAGGAGAGGTGGGGTTCCTGGTGGGAGGAGCTCCTAGGGAATAGAGAGAAACATCATATCCGTAATGAGAAAATAGTTTAGAAGGTGTTAGGCCACTATACTACTAGTGTAACCCCTTATTGTTATTAGTACAACCCACTTATTATATCTTTGTACCCATGTAGTGCCCATATTGTTACTATTGTAACCCATAGAAGCCCACTATTTTTATTATTGTGCCCTTACAGTATTATTGCTATGTCGGCTCTGATTATGTTATGACCCCTTAGACTCCTATATAGAAAGGAGGTATTTTCATTTGTATCATCGAAGAATTGTTCATTTATGTAATGTAAAGGATGTTGCCCCCTTGAAGAGGCTAAATTCTAAGGTGTTGATCTATCTTTTCTATCTTTTCTTGAGCTGGTTTCATAACATTTGGTATCAGAGCTTTGGATTCTAGGGTTTCGTTGCTCCAAACAGGTCATCGTGGCATTTTCACTATAACTTTTTTTCTGGGACATTTCAGAAGTTGCGAAAAAAACTCGTTTGAGAAGAAATCGTGCTGAACCTTAGGTCTGAATTTTAGAGCTGTTCGTGCTATATTTGCGGACATATGATCTGAGAAATTTGGTCTTTTTTCAGACTCCTGAATTACATTCCAAATAGGTGACTTGGGGAAAAGGGTCATAACTTTCTCTCTGGGGATCGGATTGAAATTTCGTAAGAAGTTGCAGAAAGAGGACGGACTGTAGTTTCGTGTATGCATTTTTTAGATCCAAAGGTCAAAACAGTGACTCGTCGCACGTCGTACAAATTCGCTCTACTGAACTAGTCTATAATCAGGTCACTGTGGGAGATTTCGTATAACTCTTCCTTGGAGAATCCAATTTGGGTCAGACTTGTGGTATTCGAAAGAGGACATAGAGGGCTACCGCAGGTCACAAATTCAGATCTAGATGATTGGAAAGTACAAAGATACATCAAAGGCAATATCAAGCTCCTACAAAGTGAAAAAAGGTGTGTAGATTTTCTTAAATTTTTGCTTAAGCTTGGCTTGAAAATTTGTTTTGAAGGAATTCAAAGGGCATAGTAGAGAATTATTATCGGTAACTGATGCCCCAAGGAAAGAAAATGCAAACACCTAGTAAGGAACCTGAAAGCTCTAGCATGACTCATGAAGAAGAGGAAGAAATGCAACATGATATATCAAAATTACAAGACCAAGTGCAACAACTGTCCGTTGCACAAATAGGAATAGAATCTAAGATGGATGGTTTAAAGAAAGGCATAGAAGCTAAGATGGATTGTTTAAAGAAATTTGTAGAAGCTAAGATGAATGATGTGGAAGCTAAGATGGATGATTTGCAGATAGATTTGAAGACATACATGGAAGAATTGAAGATAAATATGAATAAGTTGCTACTAGAAAGGGTGACTAATGGTGAAAGGGTAGTAAAGGAAAATCATGATGAGAACAAAAGAAATGTTAATCATGATTCCATAGACTCTAATGTTGGATCAAAGACCCAACATATTCCAAAAATCGATATGAGGAAGTTTGATGGCAAGGATGCCGCAACATGGATATTACAGATGGAGCAATTTTTCGATCTCAATAATGTGCAAAGCACACAAAAGGTACGTATTGCAACTTTATATTTGGAACCAAATCAGTTTGTATGGTAACAATGGCTTTGCTATCGTAAACAATTTATCACGAGAGATTTTTACAGAAGAATTGATAGCACATTATGAGGATACAAAAAGCAACACCTTTTTTAGCCAATTGATAAGTCTCAAACAAAAGGGTTCAATAATGGAGCACATTGAGGAGTTCCAAAAATTGAACATAAGGGTAAAAGATATTCCAGAGGAGCATAGGATTGATGTGTTCATAGGGTCTTTAAAGGATAATATCCAACATGATGTTCGCCTTTGGGAACCTGATTCATTAGAGAAGGCATTAAGGTTAGCAAGAAAAGCAGAAAGCAAAATTATGGCAACCAGGAAGCATGTCACTCACAACTATAAAGATGGAAGTGTTGTTGCTGCTAGTCTTCCACAACCTTTAAGGTTGACACCACAACAATTGGAAGAAAAAAGAGCAAAAGGGCTTTGTTACAGTTGTGATAGAAAATACACTAAAGGTCATAAGTGTGCTCAGAAGAAATTATTCTACATAGATTGTGAAGAGGAAGAAGAAAAGGAGCAAGAAAGGTCAAAAGAAGAGGATATACTCCAAGAACAAAGCCTAGATAAGGAAGAAATGAATCCGATCATATCTTGTAATGCATTGGCAGGAATTACCACTCCTCAAACCATCAAGATAGAAGGACAAATCAAGAAGAAAAGGGTAATAGTGTTGATTGATTCAAGAAGTACCTACAATTTTATTCATTGTAAGGTAGCAAGAGAATTGAATTTCTTCTTATATCTAGCACCAGAGTGTCAAGTGATGGTTTCAAATGGAGGAACAATAAATTGCTCGGGAAAGTGCCATAATATCAAGCTATCCATGGGAGAATATGCATTGGCTAGCCCAATGCTTTCCATTCCAATGGGAGGTGTCGATGTTGTACTAGGAGTCCAATGGTTACAATCCTTGGGTACAATAGCTTTTAATTTTCAAGAACATTTCATGAAATTTTCTGTGGAAGGAAAGGAAGTTGAGTTAAGGGGTATTGTAGGGAAACCGGGAAAGATAATCAACTCTAACGGTATGACAAAGCTTCTAAAAAAGGAACAAAGAGGTGTAATTGCACAATTATGTTCGCTAGATGTGTCCACAGTGGAATCATCTATTTCTCCAGATCTCCAAAAAGTCTTGGACAATCATTCCAAGGTATTTGAGACTCCCAAAGGTCTCCCACCTACTCACGATCATGATCATGCTATTCATCTAATTCCCGGAAGTGTTCCTCCAAACATCAGGTCGTATAGATATCCCTATGCCCAAAAGAGTGAAATTAAACGTATGGTTGCAGAAATTCTAGAGGCTGGTATAATTCAACCAAGTCAAAGTTCTTTCTCTGCTCCAGTCGTATTGGTGCACAAGAAGGATGGATCATGGCACATGTGTTCGGATTATAGGGACCTCAACAAGCTCACTATTAAAGATAAGTTTCCCATGTCTGTCATTGATGAATTACTGGATGAATTGCATGGATCAATTTACTTCACCAAGTTGGATCTTCATTTAGGATATCATCAAATCAGAATGAAGATTGAAGACATTCTGAAAACAACATTTAGAACTCATGAGGGTCATTATGAATTTTTGGTCATGACTTTTGGCCTTACCAATGCACCTTCAACATTTCAAGGTTTGATGAATTCATTTTTCAAACCATTCCTTAGAAAATTTGTGTTAGTATTTTTTGGTGATATACTAATCTACAACAAGTCTTGGAAGGATCATGTTGAACATTTTGACAGGGTGCTACAACTATTGGAGGAGAAACAATTATATGCAAAAAGATCCAAATTTTTCTTTGGAGTACAAGAGGTGGAATATCTGGGTCATATTGTATCTCATGAAGGAGTTAAGGTAGACCCTAGCAAAATTAAAGCCATTAAGGAATGGAAAATTCCCACATAGATAAAGCATCTACGAGGATTTCTCGGGTTGACAGGGTATTATCGCAAGTTTGTTAAGAATTATGGGAGAATAGCAGCACCTCTAACAACATTATTGAAGAAAGATGCATTTTCATGGACTCCAGAAGCAACAAAGGCATTCAAACATCTTAAAGAGGCAATGTGCCAAGCACCGGTCTTAGCTACACAGGACTTCACAAAAACCTTTATTGTGGAATATGATGCTTCAGGAAATGGAATTGGTGCTGTTTTAATGCGAGATGAAAGACCCATTGCTTTTGAAATTCATCCAATCAAGGGAAAGTTTTTAGACAAAGCTATTTATGAGAAGGAAATGTTGGCAATACTCCATGCACTTAAGAAATGGCGACCCTACCTAATGGGAAGACACTTCAAGGTAAAAATGGATCATGATAGCCTTAAATACTTATTAGAACAAAGATTATCCTCTAAAGAGCAACACATGTGGGTCACAAAGATGTTGGGTTATGACTTTGAAATCATCTACAAATAAGGGAAGCAAAATGTGGTGGCAGATGCACTCTCAAGAAAGGATGAGGATGTGGAAGCATTGTTGTGCGCCATTTCTATTATCCAACCAGATTGGATAAACGAAGAAAGGGAGGAATGGAAGAATGAAGAAGAAGTGTGGGCACTTATTCGAAAGTTACAACAAGATTCCAGTATGTCTGATACATTTAGCTGGCAAAATGATTCGTTATGGTACAAAGATCGCTTATACCTCCGTAAGAATTCCCAACTAAAACAAAATATTCTTATGGAATTGCACACTTCTCCCTTAGGAGGGCACTCAGGAATTTTAAAAACTTACCATAGGATTAAGAAGGAACTTATTTGGGATGGCCTTAAATAAGATATTCAAAAGTTTGTGGCGGAATGTTTGGTTTGCCAAAAAAATAAAGTTGAAACAATTAAGACACTCGGTCTATTACAACCTTTATCCATTCCAAGCCAACATTGAGACGAGGTTTCAATGGATTTTATCACAGGTTTACCCAAGTCTGAGGGAAAGAGTGTCATCATGGTGGTAGTTGACAGACTTACCAAGTATGCACATTTTTGTGCATTATCACATCCATTTAAAGCCAGTACAGTTTCTACTGCATTTATAGAAACAATTCAAAAGCTACATGGAAAACCAAAGATTATCGTAAGTGACAGAGATCCCATTTTTACTGGAAATTTTTGGACAAAATTATTTTCTTGTCTTGGTACTCAGTTAGCTCATAGCTCATCTTATCATCCTCAATCTGATGGGAAAACTGAGATAGTAAACAAATGTTTGGAATGATATCTTCGTTGCTTTGTATCTGATAAATAGACACAATGGGTCAAATGGTTGCCTCTGGCTTAATGGTGGTATAACACTTCCTTCCATACAGCAACAAAAATGACCCCATTTATGGAACTTTATGGGTATCAGCCACCATCCATCACATCATATTTAAGAGAAAATTCTAAGGTTCAAGCAGTGGAACATCACATTGAACATCAACAACAAGTCCTCCAACTCTTAAAGGATAACCTCGTGTTGGCACAGAATAGAATGAAACAACAGGTAGATCAACATCGTAGCGAAAGAAGTTTTGATGTAGGTGATTGGGTATTCCTACGGTTACAACCATATAAGCAAATGTCCCTCAAGCATTCTAAGAAGGATAATAAATTATCACCAAAGTATTATGGTCCATACAACGTGTTGCAAAAGATTGGTACTATGGCATACAAATTGGAGCTTCCTGCAGCTTCTCGATTGCACCCACTTTTCCATGTTTCACGTTTAAAGAAGGTTATATGTGACAAGCTCCCAGCTCAAACAATATTGCCATAACTTGACGAGGAAGGAAAAATCATATTGGAACCTGGAGCAATCACAAAAACAAGAACCCTTCAGGTACGAAATCGACCAATTTCAGAGTATCTCATCAAGTGGAAGAACTTATCCGCTGAAGATTCCACATGGGAGGACAAGAATTTTATACAGAAGCATCAAGAACTACTCAAGCGTTGAGGACAACACTTTTTGAAGGAGAGGGGCATGTTAGGCCTCTATACTACTAGTGTAAACCCTTATTGTTATTAGTACAACCCACTTATTATATTTTTGTACCCATGTAGTGCCCATATTGTTACTATTGTGCCCCATAGAAGCCCACTATTGTTATTATTGTGCCCTTACATTATTATTGCTATGTCGGCTCTGATTATGTTATGACCCCTTAGACTCCTATATATAGAAAGGAGGTCTTTTCATTTGTATCATCAAAGAATTGTTCATTTATGTAATGTAAAGGAGGTTGCCCCCTCGAAGAGGATGAATTCTAAGGCGTTGATCTATCTTTTCTATCTTTTCTTGAGCTGGTTTCATAACAGAAGTTCACTCTAGATGTAGTGAAAATGAGCACAACTGTAGAGGGGAGGAGGAAATCAAGGATGAGAAGAGCATGAGGAGGATGGAGAATTGGACTCTCCATTTATGATCTTCCTTGGCCGAGAGAATTTTCTTACTCCTTTCGATTCTATAGAAGCTCAAATTCAACTTTTCCAACACACTGTCAAATATTTATATCAAGCTCAGAATGAGGACAACACTAAGTTGGTTGGTCGCTTGACTATCATCTGCCTGAACCAGTGGCGCATCCTGGACTAACAAGCTAATCTGAGAAGGAACCTGAGGTGTCTTTAGGCTTGAATGGAAATTTTTGAGACTCGCATGGCTCACATCGAATTAAACATCCATGAAGCCTTTCACCTCCTAGAAAATGTTTCCCAAGCAACAAAGGTCAATCTCGCTCCTACTCCTTAGATGGATGAATGATTACTCAGTGCTTATACGTTTTCGATAAATATTTCTCATCGTGGGCTATGGATGTAATGGGGCCCTATTTTGTAAAGTTTCTCTCTCTTTGGGTTTTTTGTATCTAAAGGCCGAAAAATCTTATTGGAGTGAGGCCAATTTTTTTTTCTATTAGAAATCCTCCCACTGTAATATCATTATGATATAACAAGACTAGGTTGACTTACAAAAGGAAAAGAGAAAAATATCATGTAAAAAAAAGAGTAAGAGTACATTGATTTAAGTAAAAAGAAAATGCTAAAGAGAAGAATGTTTATGGGGGAAAAATTAATTGTTAATAAATGATTTTAGAAATAATTTTGAGTCAAAAGACATGGTAAAAAGTTTGAAAGGAAAATTGTGAAAAAAGGAAATGGGATGGGTTGAAAGGGAGAATGTGAGGCATTGTGGGAAGAGGTTTCCTTCTCCCCACAATGCCTCACATTTTTTCTTTTAAATGTGTCAAGTGTTCTTGCTGGCCTTGAGAAGTGGACGTGTTGTTTTGCATTTGTAAGATGTGTTGAAAGGGTCCTTAGGCTGGCAGAGAGCAGGGGAGTGTAAAGGGAAATTATGGAAGAGGAAGGAAGTTATACCGGGTTAGTTTTGTGGTGGAGTGCAATGTTTTTGGATGCATTTGAGTAGACATATTGCACAATGTTGTGGTTATTTCGATCAGATTGTTTTGGGTAGGGAGCCTTTGATCCTCCTGGGTGAGTACTAGTATGCCTCAATATTTTTCTTATTTTTATTTTTAATTGCATATACTAGAAACAAAAAATTATTATGTTTCATTAAATATGAATTACGCACATTAATATAGATTTATGGTATGGAGTATTGAACCAGTGTGCACATTAAATATGTAGTTTGCAATATGCAACTAGTATGCACATTGAATATAGGTTTACAATTGTTGTTGAACAAGAAATATAGGGTTCCTATTTTAAAGACAGCTAATGTCTATCATGCAACATTGTACGAAACATGTGACAAGTTGTAATGAAAATATGTTAATAGGCATAGAATAGATAGAGTATATTAATGACATAGAACATACAAGTTGTAATGAAAATATATTAACCATACATAAGCCTTACAAAAGGCATAAAAACAAGTTTTTCATCCTCAAACCCAAGAAAATAGATCTGGAAATATAGCCAGGAAGTAGGGCTTGTTACTGCAAATCATTTTATCTAGAAGCTCCAACAGAATGCACTGCAGAAGAGAGCCTATGTAGTTGAAAGGGGATTCTCAATTTTATGTGATAAAAACATAAATACAAATAAGGATTGGAAATAGAAATAGATGTGTAAATAGAAAAATTAATAACGGACAAAATTAGGCTTCTTATGGTCTATTGCAAGGGAGAACTCTCATTTATTAAAAAAAATTGGACTCTCATCTCCACAACCTCTAGTGACATTTCCTGTTAAGGTCAAGAAATCCTGTAAGGGGAAAAGGAACAAGAAAAGTAGGCATTCCTTGTAAAAGGATATGGCCTATGTGCATGTTACCAATGGGTCAAGGGCATCATATGAAAAGTAAAATCTCTCGCAGAAACATGCATCATAGAAAAGAAATCAGTAAAAAGAAATGTGAAATAAGTAAAAAGTAACATTAATTTAAAAATTAAAAATTAATTGATTTATTGATTGGTTACTAATTAAAAATTAATTACATGTCCATACTTCTATTAAGCAATGTTGCCCCTAATTACATAGAAAGTAAGAGAACATTGACTAAAAGCAAACATGAAAGAACATGTAAATAGTTCAAAACTAAAACAAAATTTCAATATGGTCATCAATACAACCATGAAAAACTCAAATTATAATGCCCTACATTATACAAAGAAATCGAAGAGAAAGGACCTATAGGAAAACACTTCAGAAAGGAAAACACCAAGGGGAAGAGACAAAGTAGAGGCTACGTGGATTTGAACTTAATTGAATAATTAATAATAAATATGCTTTATTAGCAATTAATTATATAATAAAAAAACTATAAAATTATTATAATAATTAAATAATTATAATTATAATATTAGAAAACTACTATCTAAATATAAAAATTATATAATTGATTAAATTAATAATGTAAAAAATATATTTAAAAAATAGGAAAAATGAAACATTGATTTGAAAATTAACACTTATTTGATTTCATTAATAATTGATAGTTTGATTTAAAATGTAAAAAAAATTAAAAAGAAACATTAATTTAAAAATTATAAATTAATTGATTAATTAGTAATTACACATTAATTATATATCCATTGTTTTGTTAAGCGATATTACCCCTAATAGCCTAAAAAATACAAGGACATTGACTGAAAGAAGACAGAGGAACACGTAAACAATTCAAAACTGAAACAAAATGTCAATATGGTCATCAAGATGATAATAAAAAAATCGAACCATAATTCCCTTCATCATACAAAGAAATCCAAGTGATAGAACTCGCAGGCAAACACTTCAAAAAGGAAAACAAAAACACGTGGAGAAAGAGAATAAGCAGAGGCTGTGTGGATTTGAACTTAATTAAATAATTAATAATTAATATGCCTAATTAGTAATTAATTATAAAATAAATAAATAGTTATAAATTTTTATAATTACTTAATAATAATTATAGTAATTATATAACTAATAACTATATACTTATATATTAATTATAAAATTATAAAATAGTTATATTATTATGTAATTACTATATAAACATATAGAAAATGGTATAATTATACTAGGAATGTTATAATAATTGTGTAAATGTATAACTACTATTCAAATAATTACACGAATACTTGTATATTATATACTTATTTTAATAATTGTGAAATTATATAATTATAAGATTATTTAATTACATAATTCTAAAGGAACTGAAGCACGATGAAGTAGAGAAGTTTGAAGCAAACCAAATAATATTTATTTTATATTTTTAAAAGCAAAGAAAGTTTCTTTTATATGTGAACAAAAAGAAAAATTTAAATTCCTAAAGAGAAACCCATAGACTTTTGGATGATCAAGTAATCGGGAGGAAAAGGAGTAGAAATTTCTATGCTCATAACGACTAAAACGATGAAAAAAATTGACACCATGTATAGGTACAAATAGGAATCGCTGTGAAATAAAGTTTAGTATAGATTTGAACAAAGACAGAACTTAGAATCTCAAAAGAAAAACACAAAGCAAAATGGTGGAATATTATGTAATGAGAGAGACACTAGTTGGAAAAGGATAGAAAACCTTATTTGCGAGAAGCCATAACTAGAAAAACTATCCTATCGGTAAGCGCACAAGCACCACCTGAACATTGGTGGCCGCATATCCGGCTACAGGAAAGTGGTAGCTCAAAAAATTCCTTAAGAAGAGAAAAAATAAATAGAAAAATTGTAAGCCCATGGAGTAAAACAATTAATGGGAACTTGCAAGTTTCATGTTCATGAAATCCTCACCTCTAGAGAGAGAATAAATGAAGACATTTGAAACCCTTAGTTGGAAAATGAGAAAAATCCCAACTTGCGAAAGAAAACAACCGTTCTATTCGGAAGCACCCTAGCGTTGACCGGACTTCGGTGGTCGCACATCCATCTACGTGAATGTAGCGACTGGAACTAATTGTATAGAAGCAAAAATGTGAAAATAAAACTTGTAACCCATGCAATGAACAATTAATTGAAGCTTGGATGTCACATGTGCACGAAATCACCACCTACAAACAAATAAAAAAGGAACACTTTATTTTAGCAAGGAAAAATAGCAAATAGGTAGATGAAAAGTCTTGAAAACCCGAATGTGATTGTGTATTTCATACCTTTTGATCCAAATCTTTTGGGGAGTTCCCAAAGATCTAAAAAGCAGGCTCCACTGTTAAGGAGAGGACCTTTAGGTACTCGACCCCAAAGACCTTTAGGTACAATGCAGGCGGTAATGCAAGCTGCGGAGGATTATGAAAAGGAAGTGATCTCAGGGATAGTCCTTCGCATCTATTATACTGTGGTGATACCGTCGAGCCCCCTAAAGGGACGGAGTCACTCACTATTCATATGGTGAGGGTCCTCTCCCGATTCTATATATAAAGCGGTCTGAACAATGCTTTCGGTTAGCCTGAACACCCATATCCTAGGGATCGAATTGAAGGCATAGGACTAGTAAGCATGACTTTTTTAGTTACTTATTTGAGAGGGGCCACCCAATAAGTAAATTGTATAAGCATTTGTAGCAAGCAATCGAATGATACCTGAACCCTAAAGAAACTTTTTTACTAAAACAGATAATAATTGTAAAGGCTACACTATGGTATTCAATTTCCCTTTTACAAAATTTCGCTTGTTACTTATAGCCTTTTTTTGTTACAATACCACAGGTAAATCCCATGGGTAGGTAAATACCACGTGTGAATGAATACCATGGGTTGATGTCACCTGCAATACCATGGGTGGATGCCACTTACAATACCATTGGTTAATTCCATGGGTGGATAAATACCATGGGTTGATGAATGCCATTGGTGGATGCCACTTACAATACCATGAGTGGATGCATACCATGGGTTAATGCCATTTTCCTTTCAGATGATTCCTCTGTCCTTAAGAAGCAATGGTCCCCATTGCGTGAAGTTCCCTCCTGAGAAGCGTTTGTTGAATATGAAAAGTGAATCAAGTGAGGAGTTTTGTGTGGTTTACCCATAACCATGATGAACGAAGATTCAAGGATAGAGACTCCATGTAATGCTTGTGACTAATTGTGATACTTACAATGTGCATCCTAGAAAATGGACTTTGATAAAGTGTGGGTTTGTGGATGAGCTATAACCATGAAAAATGGAAATATGAGGATAGAGATACCGTGTAATGCTTGTGGTTAGTTGTGATACTAATAGTGTGCGGCCTAGTAAATGGAATTCGATGACAAGGATTTTGTGCGATTGACACACAATCATGATGTTGACTGTTAGTGAAGTAGCAAGTGCATACATAGCCTAGGCTGGGAGGGCAAGTCTCCAAAGAATACCCACTATGAATGTTGCTCCAAATTTAAAAATGATATAACTTAGTCAATAGAACTCAGAATCTTTAACATAATCTGTTTTTCGAAATGGAATGACCATTTTGCATCTTCCCATGTATTTTAAATCTCTATAGTGACACTCCATAAATGCAGATTTGCCTTGCAATTGTTCCGTCGTCATGAAAGTTCTAAAATAATAGTTGATTTTAAATCAGCGATATCTCCCTCATTCGAACTTCGTTTTTACCATTTTTTTTTGAAATTGGGTGATTTTTCGAGAGGAGCTCATATATACAATAATTTTTTTTCAAGTATGCAAAAAAACTAAAAGAAATGATATGAGATTCTCCATCTACGAATTTTCATCGAACATTTATGCAACATAGTTTATTTTAAATCAGAGATATCTCCCTCATCTAGACTCTGATTCGGCTGAACTTCTTTTTGAATTTGGGTATTTGTTCGAAAGGAATCCATATCTGTTATTTTTTTGTATATTTTGCACCAAAAGTTTTAGATTTGATCTGAAATCTCGTTGCCCAAAAAAGTCCCGCAAAAAGATATAAAACAAATCTTCACGCTGTGGAGGTCGTAGTACATCCATGAAGTTTGTTGAAGATTGCTACCAAACTTTAAAACTAAAATATGCATCAAACCCTCATTCCCATGAAAACATAACCTAGATCTGATACTATTGATTTGGATCTTGGTAACAGGTCCCTAAGATCTAAAAATTCAAATGGATCTTCGGGGGAGAGGCCCTCAAGATCTGAAAAATTGAAATGCCAAAAGAAAATAGGATAACACACAATAACAAAACTACAAAGATTTTTTTTATTAAAATAGATAATAACTATAAAGGCTACATTATGGTGGACAATCTCCCCTGTACAAAATGCGACTTGTTACTTATATCCTTCTTTTCTTACAATACCACAGGTAAATTTCATGGGTGTGTAACTACCATGGGTGAACGAAAACCATGGGTTGATATCACCTACAATGCCATGGGTGAATGAATACCATGGGTGGATGCCGCTTACAATACCATTGGTTAATTCCATGGGTGGATAAATACCATGGGTTGATGAATACCATTGGTGGATGACACTTACAATACCATGTGTGAATGTCATTTTCCATTTGGATCATTAATGATCAAGGTGGATATTGGTGACAACCTTCATATTCCACTTGGAACTTGAGCATTGTTCTTTCAATTTCCTTAATTGTAGCATAGTTTACTATTTTTGACAAATTTTCAGGTCCTAAACTTTTGGAGTCGTTTAAAGGCCCTAAACAATTTTTTTTTTGGTAATATTCATCTATCCATTTTGCCAAAATCACATTTTCAGTTGTAGTTCTCGAAGAGATCTTTCCAACGTGGTATCATCCATGCTAAATGGAGATAATATGACCAAGTTACGACCCTGGGATGTTTCCTACCCAACTAACCCCAACAAGGCACATAAAATCTTGGTGTTACATCTCCTCGGGTTAGGGTTTTAGTTTTTTAGGGTTTTCTCTTATTGCTCAACAATTAAATGTCCCTTGAGCCTCATTGTAACTCAGTTCATAGGCATGTAGCCGCCACATCTCTTCTCAGAGATAAGCTACGATTGCCCGAGCTAGTTTCATTTTCATTTTGTTTGTAAGCATATCTCATTATTTGATATTAATGAAAGGAAGTGTTATTTATACTGCATCTTTGTATTTATGCTTATATATGTAATTTGTTTCATTCATGTTTAAATTCGGATCATCGATATTAGAGTGAACTGATCTTTCTCTATTTTTCTTTGCATGTCCCCAACGAGGTTAGGATATAAGGAGTTAGGGCTCAAACTAGTCGAAACTTTGCAAGACCAACCTCGTAAATTTTGATGGTCTTCCATGGGGGAAGAAAAGAAAGATGAGGAAGGAGATGAACCAACCAAAATATTGATTGAGGAGGCCCTCGAGAAACAAAGGAACGCGATGATGGATAACATTGCCTAGATCCTTCAACGATTGCCTACTAGTGACGAATCCACTTCCGACAACCACTGTGGAGGCTCCACACCTTTTAAGGTACAAGTAAACTTTGAAATTCCCATATTTGACGGCCAAATAGGTGCAGACACCATAGATAAATGGTTGAATTTACTAGAAGGATAATTTTTTGTTCATGATTTTTCCAGCCGGGAAAAGATTGCCTTTTCTCTTCTCAAAGTCAGCCAACTCCTGCACCAAGGAAGATGGCTCACTAAGGACCAAGTTCAATAGAAGTCTCCTCATTTCATGGAGGAACTCAATGCAATGGAGACCATTTCTTCCTAAGGGGTGAGGAATGATCCAGGTGGATATTGGTGGGCACGTACCTATTCCACTTAGACCTTCACCATTCTTCTTTTATCTTTTTTGTGTTTCCCTAATTGTAGCACAATTTAAAATTTTTGGCAGTCTCTCGGGTCCTGAACTTCTGGAGCCATTTTGAGGCCCTAAACGACGCTTTCTTGGCAATACTAATCTATGATCTCAATGAAATCACATTTTCAGTCATTTTTCCTAGATAGATCTTTCCAATGAGGTATCATGCATGTCAAACACATATGGTATGACGAAGTTATGACCCCAGGAAGTTGGTTGCCCAACTAACCCCAACAAAGCCCATAACCTCTTGGTGTTACATCTCTTTGAGTTAGGGTTTTGATTGTTCAGGGTTTTCTCTTATTGTTCAATAATAAAGAGTCCCTTGAGACTCATTTCAACTCATTTCATAGGCATGTGGCCACCACATCTCTTCTCGGAGATAAGCTACCATCACCCATTTGATATTAATGAAAGGAAGCGTTATTTCTGTTGCATCTCTGTATTTAAGTTTATATATGTAATTTGATGCCTTTTGGTTTAAATTCGGATCAGTTGTATCAGATCGGTCTGCTCTTTCTTTGTTTTTCTTTTCATGTCCCCAACAAGGTTGGGATATAAGGAGTTAGGCCTCGAATTAGTCAAACATTTGGAAGACCATCCTCGTAAATCCCAATGGCCTCCCATGGGGGAAGAAAAGAAAGACGAGGGAGTAGGAGATCCTATCAAAATATTGCTCGAGGAGGCCCTAAAGAAACAAAAGAATGTGTTGATGGATAACCTTGCCTAGATCCTTCAACTGTTGCCCACTAGCAGCACATCCACATCCAACAGCCACTCTAGAGGCTCCATAGCTTTTAAGGTACAAATAAATTTTGACATTCCCATACTTGAGGGCCAAATAGATGCAGACATTGTAGATAAATGGTTGAATATGCTAGAAGGATATTTTATTTTTCATGATTTTTCCAACCGGGAAAAGATTGCTTTTGCTCTTCTCAAAGCTGGCAAACTCCTACACCAAGGAAAATGGCTCAGTAGGGACAAAGTTCAACAAAAGTTTCCTCATCTCATGGAGGAACTCAATGCAGTGGATACCATTGCTTCCTAAGGGGGGAGGAATTTTCTAGGTGGATATTGGTGGCCACCTACCTCTTCCACTTGGATCCTCACCATTGCTCTTTCAGTTTTTTCAATTTACTTAATTGTTGCACAGTTTAATTTTTTTTGCAGTTTGTTGGGTCCTAACTTTCAGAGCTGTTTTGAGACCCTAAACCACATGTTTTTGGCAAGATTCATCTAGTGATTTCATAGAAATAATGTTTTTAGTTGTAGTCCCCAGAGAGATCATTCCAATCAGGTACGATGCATGTCAAATAGAGATAACATGACCAAGTTATGACCCTGGGAAGTTAGCTACCGAACTAACCCCGATAGGGCCCATAAATGCTTGGTGTTAGATCTCCTTAGGTTAGGGTTTTGGTTTTTTAAGGTTTTCTCTTATTGTCCAATAATAAAAACTCTCTTGAGCCTCATTGTAACTCAGTTCATAGGAATATAGCGGCCACATCTCTTCTCAGAGATAAGCTACCATTTCTCGACCTAATCTCATTTCCATTATGTTTGTAAGCATATCTCATTATTTGATATGAATGAAATGAAGAATTATTTCTCTTGTATCTTTGTATTTATGGTTATATCTGTAATTTGTTGTGCTCCTATTTAAATTTGAATCAGTGGTATCAAAGTGGTCTGTTATTTCTCTGTTTTTATTTTCATGTCCCCAACAAGGTTAGGATATAAGGAGTTAGGGCTCGAATTGGTTGAACCTTTACAAGAATAGCCTCGTAAATCTTGACAGCCTCCCATGGGGGAAGAAAAGGAAGACAAGGGAGCAGGAGATCCTATCAAAATATTGCTTGAGGAAGCCCTCAAGAAAAAAAGGAATGTGATGATGGATAACTTTTCCCAGATCCTTCAACGGTTGCCCACTGGTGGTGCGTCCATGTCCAAGCGCCACTGTGGAGTTTCCACACCTTTTAAGATACAAGTTAACTTTGAGATTACCATATTTGAGGGCCAAATAGATGTAGACACCATAGATAAATGGTTGAATCTGCTAGAAGGATTTTTTTTGTTTATGATTTTTCCAGCTCGGAAAGGATTACCTTTTCTCTTCTCAAAGTCGGCCAACTCCTGCACCAAGGAAAATGGCTCACTAGGGACCAAGTTCAACAGAAGTTTCCTCATCTCATGGAGGAACTCATAGCAATGGAGGGCATTGCTTCCTAAGGAGGGAGAAATAATCTAGGTGGATATTGGTGGCTACTTTCCTATTCCACCTAGGCCCTCACCATTGTTCTTTTAGTTATTTTAGTTTCCTTAATTGTAGCACAATTTACTATTTTTGGTAATTTTTTGGGTTCTCAACTTTCAGATTCAGTTTGAGACCCTAAAGGACGTTTTTTGGCAATATTCATCTGGAAATTTCAAGTAAATCGCATTTTCAGTTGTAGTCCTCATAGATATCTTTCTAATGAGGTATCATGTGCATCAAATGGAGATAATGTGACCAAGTTACGACTATGGGAGTTTGGCTTCGCAACTAACCCCAATGGGGCCCCTAAAATCTTGGTGTTACATCTCCTCGGGTTAGGGTTTTAGTTATTTAGGGTTTCCTCTTATTGTTCAATAATAAAAAGGCTCTTGAGCATCATTGTAACTCAGTTCATAGGTATGTAGTTGCGACAAATGTTCTCAGAGATAAACTACCATCGCCGGAGCTAGTATCATTGCCATTATGTTTGTAAGTATATATCATTATTTTATATTAATGAAAGTAAGCATTATTTTTGTTGCATCCTTTTATTTATGGTTATATATGTAATTTGTTGTGTTCTGTTTAAATTTGGATCACCTTTCCTTCATAGGTGATAGATGAAAACAGGTAGATGAAAACTCTTGAAAATTCCTGAAAATTTCATAGGTAGATCAAAATTGTTTAAAACAGAAGGTTTGAATGGTGGTAGGCCTTCAGAGGAGAGACTGTCATTCTTGTTGGAGAAAAAATGGTTAGGAATAGCAGGAGCTGCAAAGTCCCAAGCTTCAAACTGCAGTGGAGTAAATGAACAAACAAAATGACGAGTTGGAAGAAAGGGACGTCATCAGTTTTTTGGGATGAATGTGATTCGCGAGATGTGGTCTACAAAAATTGACGACATCTGACTAGCCACATGACCCCCTTATTGTATTGAAGACAACTATTGTATGTGAATACCAACTGTAGACTTGGTGAATTTCCAGAAACATTGGTCTGATTAAACAGATATTAATATTATTTTAGTTGATTTGATATGTTATAAATATTGGATACAATAAAACAATACAAAAAATGTTTAGATTATAATATAATTAATATATAGTTATAGTGTTTAAAATAATTAAAATTTCAAAATTAAAAATGCCTTTAAATTATGAAATAGAAAACATAAAATAGGAAACATATTTAAAAATATAAATTTGGAAATATATTTAAAATTGGATTACAAAACTATGTTTAAGATTAAAATTGTTTATTTAAAATTGTATTTAGAATTTTATAAACATATTTATAAAATTATAATTAAAATTCTAAGTTTCAATTACCAGACATTTAATTTTTCTTAATAAAGTTATATATTTCAAGGTTGAAATTTAATGAAATAACATTTCCTTTAAAAATTAAAAAAAAAAAATTATTTGTTAAAGTAATTTTATTCTAGTTTTATTATAATTTTTGCATCGTAATTTTATTGTTATTTTATTATAAGGTTTACAAAAATTATAAAAAAATATTGTTGTAATTATAATTGCCATTTTACAATTATATTTGAAATTTTAATATTTTAAATTGAAAATTATCATTATAATTATAAATATAATCTTATATTTAATGTTTAAATTTTAAGGAAATTATAATGAAAAAAATGAGTTAAATTAATTGGAATCGTGGTTTCAAATAAACCAATATTAAACAATTTAAAAAAACGCGCCAATTAGTTTTTGAAAAATGTTTTATATATATATATATACCATATTTATGGTTGTGCCATGATAGACCATGTTTATGGTAATATTTGTTAAGTTTCATGTCGGTCGAATATGTTATTACTTTTAATGAATCTAAAAATTGTTGTAAATTTATTGAATATGTTTTATAAATAGCTTTAATCGTTGGTTGGTTTAGTGTTATGTTGTATATTGATTTTTAATTAATATGCCAAATTATTATTATTATTATTTTATAAATTATTATTACTATTATTTTATAATTTATATGATTGTTATACATAAACTTAATCAATATGGCCAAATTATTATTATTATTTTTTATAATTTATATAATTGTTATACACAAACTTAATCATGAATGGCACACATATTAATGTTATTGAAATTATAGATAATAATTAATGACAGAGACATTAATTAATGGAATGATTCAGTTTGTAGATATGTCTACTGGTGCAATGTTTTTAAAGGGAAAATGTTGATCACCTTAGAATGGCTTAATCGTATTGTTGCTTTGTTTTTATTTTGTTTATTGAATATTATTTTCTTCTTGTCCAACTATTAAGTTGTTGCAAAATTCTATGTTTTCCACCATATATACCATATATAAGCAATAATAGACACACTGCATGCGTAATATTTGTGAGTATATTAATAAATATTTGTTTATAAATGCAGCAGTTTAATATTGGCATATAGTATTCAATGTTTCTTTCTTCTTCTTTTTTAAGGAAAGTTACTTCTTTTACCATGTATTCGATTATTTGGAAGTTTCTACCATTTTAGATTGTTGAGATTATATTTGTTGGCTTCCTTTATGAGTTTTGTTAACATTTAGGTTGATTTGTAAATAGTAGAGCGTTTTATTGAAAATCCCAATTTTCCTTGCAAAATGAAAGCAATGTGCCGAGAAAGAATATGGATTTATTGCTTTTCTAGTTTGTATGGCCATGATTGCCTCATAGAATCCTACCTTAAATGTTAGGGGCACATACTTTCCATGATTTTTCCCTTTTTGATTCTGGATGCAAAATTGAATGTACAGTTAGATCAATGATTCTATTCAGTGCCCCTCAAAATATTTTGCATTCAAATAACTTTTTCATTGTGAACCCTTTTACAAAGAGTTTTATAAATCTTGGAGTTCTTGCTCTTGGTGAGTGAGGATTGTTCTCTTAGTTGGAGAAATTTATTTCACGAGAAAATGAATGGGTTTTGGTGAGACACATATGGAAAAATATGGATTTGTAATTTTTTATTTGCAACAATATTGACATAGCTTGGAACACGATGAAACATCCTTATGGAAGATAAACTCCCCTAAAAGAGGTTATCTTCTATAAAGGAAATCTCTTCTACCTATATTTAGATCAATATTAGGATGATTACCCTACATACAGTTACACTATTTATTGGTTGGATCTTAAAAGAAATAATTGGGGTTTCTCATCTGTTGTTATCACTAATATACCATATATGTTTTTAATATTGTATAGAATTTTTTTTTTTTATTGTTAATAATGGTTCTACGTTTATTTGGTCAGTAATAGAAAATTTTGAATCTGGTCAACCGTGCAATGAGCAAATCTTGTAATATTTTGAAGATTATTGCCGGTCAGATGGAGGTTCCTTGACACCATCTCTATGTATATTAATAGTAAATTCCCACGTTACCTTCCTTTCCACAAAACTCAAGGAAAATTCCTTCATTGGGTTTCTCCAAAGTGAAATTAAAGATTTATGATTTGGTGAGTGGACTATACACAGCATAATTTTCTGATGGTTTCTCCATGCTTGAAACATCGGTGTTCTATGTGCGATGAGTTGAAGATTTCAATGATTTGATTGAAAACGGAAATTTTTTCTCACTTATTCCAAACAAAAATTATATTTTCTCCATACCTCCAATACCCGTGGAAATTGTAATTTAGCCTTTCAGGCTTCCAAATGTTTGTTATTTCACATTGTTACAGATCTTATCTTTGTTCAATCTTTTAAAACATTTTTTTATGATCATTGTAATTCAAATTTTGAATTTATGTTGTAAGTATAGCCATGTCAATTTTTAATATGTTTGTTGGATATTAGTTTTCTTCTTTGGTTGTTTCGCATATTCAGCATTGCACTTTGTATTTGTTTTTCTAATGAAATAAGTGAAAATGGCAATGTTTTCGCAGTTATTCCAAATAAAGATTTTTTTGATAAGAAATCATAATTTCCTAACGGTGTCGTTGTTTGAAATTTAAAGCTTGAAAGTATTTGGTTTTATCGACTTGCATATACAATTTCTTTGTTCCATGTATTTGATTTTCTATTTGGAAAAATTGTTATGTGAGTTCCAAGTATTTTCTGAGAAATATAACCATGAATATTTTTGCTAAGTTTGTATGGATTGATTCAACTATTCAAGTATTTGATGTATGAAATAACGCAGCTGATGTTTTTTTTTAAATGAAATTTGTTGAAAAATTGTTTGTATAAGTGTATGTTGGAAATTTTAAAGGTTGGTTGTAAGTATTTAAAGTGATTTAGTATGGAAGTGTAGTTTATGTATCAAGTGTGAGAAGGTGAAGACTTTAAGCTTTTCAAGACGTGAGATTAGATTTAAACCTCCTAGGTAATTGTAAATCAGAATTTCAATATAATTTTTATCAATGGTATAAAAGCAGCAATGAATATGAGCAATGGTATAAGCAATAATAAAGATGTCCTAAAAGGACAGATAAGAGACGCATGTCAGCCAAAGAAAATATCTTCAACAAATCCTCGAGACGATGAGGATGTTAATCATGAGAATGAAAGAAGGAATAGTGTCATGGGAAAAACATTTTCTTCAAATGTTTATTTTCTTGAATTTCGAGTGTGTATAAAAATTTCTCTTCTTGGATTTCGAGTGTGTATAAAAATTTCTCTTCGAAAACTTTTCTAACAATAGTCTTCTCTAGCAACATTTGTTTTTTTTTACAAACAGGGAATTAATATAAGCGAAAACCATGACTCATATGCAAACAATGAAAGAAATGAAATATTGGAAGATGGGCACAATGATGTTAATGAACGATTTGTGGAATGTGGTTGATTCGCTGAAAGTGATGTGGTTCCTAGCATGGTTGACAATTTGGAACATTTTGCTGGAAATTTGGGGTGGGACATTCTTTGCAACAATTATATAATCAATATTGTTAGTCCGCAGAATATGTGCATAATGTGCCTACTACAACAGCAAAGGTAACACAAGTATTTTTCTTTTCATAATATTTTTCATGCAGACATCAAATATTTATTGTTGGATCTTTATTTTTTATTCTTGTAGAACAATATCGAAATGAATACTAGTCGAGAAATAGATTCAGGACCAGTACATCCTTTATCCTGTGCCCCGAAGTTGAGCCCCGACCATTGAACTGCGAAACTTTAGGAAAAAGCGAAAGAGATAATCTACTTACAGTCTGTAAGTACGAAATGTTACGTGTTTTGTGGGCAGAACAGTTCGTTGAAATGTTTCCTTCCCTCGATGTTACACATCTCAAAATTTTTCCACTCTTGCAAACATTTCCTCACATATATTTTCATTGGGATGATTGTGTTTACTTAGGGATCCTTCGTAGAAGTCATAACCATGACTGCTCTAGAAATGGTGGAAGAAATGTTGCAATGGAAGATAGGCACATTGACGCAGTTAAACAACTAGTTGCATCTGATGTTTTTGTTGATGGTAATATGCTCGCTAAAATGATTGACAATTTGTGACAGTCTGTTGGGAATGTCAGAGCTAGTATTTGTCGACATAACTTTGTATACGTTCTTATTAGTCCCAAAGAATTTCAGCATCCTTTCTTTGTGGGCACTACACAGGTGTTTGATGTAAACTTATTTTGAACGGGCTTGTACATTTGGGCAATTTTTTTTTATTGTTTTATGCTCTTTTTTTTGGAAGTGCACTATTCAAGTGAATGGTGGTCAACAAAAAAATTTGAAACCAAGGAAAGGTATATTGGCACCTCGGGTTCCATCTGGACGATGCAACAACAAGGTATATGTTTTTTTGTCCCGAAATTGTTCGTCAATTGAAAAATTTCACCTATTTTTTTTTAATATTTTTTCAAATTAATATTAATAATATTTGAAAATAAAACGTACCCATCTACAACCAATTTAGAAGAAAGGTTTCCCATCCTTTTCTGGAAATAAATGATCCAATCAATGCTCCAACCAGACAAGCTATTATCATCAACCTAAATTGGCTTTTGGTAGGGACAATGAAAATGTTTGCTATCACTTTAGCGGAGACATGATTGAAGTTCATAAAAAATTTCAATCCCGGATTGATCTATTTTGGAAATGTGCCAAGTTTTTAATGAACGTTATCGTGGTATACAAGTTGTAAGATGCAATGGAAGGCCATAAAAGATGTAAGAATGAGAAACCATTTTTCTTGCTTTAACAACATGGATCGAGGTGTGAACAACTTGAGGTTCTAAATGGTTTGACACAAGTTGAAGATATGCTAATAGCATGAGTAAATCCAATATTGCAAGTGGTGCGTTCTCATGATGGTTAATATAAATATAGCGGCCACACAATAAGTTTTCCGTAGGATATATCTTTGATTGCAAAGAAGCTTCCACGACATGTTGAACAACTTGATTTTTTTGTCGTGATAAGGCATCATATTCAATCCAATTATTTTGAATACTTTGAAGAGTCAACATGTGATGGATGCATTTCTTTTCAAAATCCAGATGGATAAATATGACATGGATGTTGAGATTAATATGGACTCATTTGTTTCTCCCCTAGAATTACATATTAATGTGTCTAATAGGTTATAATATGTCAATAGTGATCCTGATTAAATATGCATAGTTGATGAGGAGATTGAAAGGGAGGGGAATAATTCTTTGCAATCTCATCCATCATCCTTTCTTTCTTTGATCCAAACCTATGTAGGAACATAAAAAAATATATAAATATCCATATACACAAAGATGCACGAGAAATAAAAGTTCATTTCATTAACATGAAAGAACTAAAATATGCTTACATACAAAAAGAAAAATAAACTAGCTCAGGCGATGGTAGCTTATCTCTGAGAATAAATGTGGTGGCTACATGCCTTTGAAATATATTACAATGAGGCTCAAGGGCCTATTTATTATTGAACAACAAGGGAAAACCATAAACAACCAAAACCCTAAACACATGAGATGGAACATCAAGAGTTTGTGGACCGCATTAGGGTTAGTTTGGCAACCAAATTCTCAAAGTCGTAACTTGGTCATATTATATTTGTTTGGCATGTATGATACCTTGTTAGAAATATGACTCTGAGTACTACAGGATTTTCTAGGCTAGAGCCTACTGCAAACCTCAAAACAATATTGTTTAGGGGGTCAAAACTACTCTGAAAGTTCAAGACCCGGAAAACTGCTAAAAATAGTAAATGATGCAATAAACTGGGAAACGAACGAAACCGAATGGATTTCTAAGTGGAATATGTGGGTGCCCACCAATAGCAACCTAAGTCAGTCCTCGCTCCTTAGGAATAAATGATCCCCTTTACGTGTAGAGCCTCCAATAGGTGAGGAAATTTCTGTTGAGCTTAGTCCCTCATGAACCACTTTCCCTAGTGAAAGAGTTGGCCTGATTTGACAACTCAATATAGTTGGATCCTTTGTTGGTGAGTGTTCTGGATCTGCATGTCCATGATATGATCATTTGTGGCATGTTCCATGTAGTCCGTGTTTAACTCTATTAGTGTAAATTTTTCTTCAATGTCGGATGTGTCCAACAATGGTGGAAAGTATGGCCGAAGGCAGTCTACGTTGAACACTAGGTGCAAACCAAGGAATAGTGGAATGTTGAGCTCAAAGGTATTATCACCTACAACCTTACTGATGGTGTATAGCCCATACCAGAGTGGGAAAATCTTGCGGTGGGGTCAAGCAAGGTTCTCCTTCTAAAAATATAGCCAAACTTTGTCCCCTACCTAGAACTTTTATGACACTCGATGTTGATCATGGTGCTTCTTTTAGTTAGCATTCGTTCTATCCAATATATCATGGACCTACTAGTGGATGTGTTGAATGTGCTCAATCAATTTGTTAGCGTTTTCGGCTTTAGATTGGATGTCAGCCGAATATGTCTAAGTCGCTGTAAATGGCATGGCCACATCAATGGGACATAGTGGCTGAAATCCCAGCGCTACATGAAAGGTGCTATGGCCCGTTGAGATGTGGGGAGATTTGTTGTAGCTATGCTAGACATAAGGGAGGATTTCATCCCATGTGCATGGATTCAAGTTGTACATGCACCAAATGTGTATGATCATCTTGTTCACAACCTTTGTTTGGCAATCAGTTTGGTGTTGGAAAGTTGTGGAATTATTAAGTTTGGTATCCAGCATCGACCAGACACTTGACCAAAATGCACTTAGGAATCTGTTTTCCCAATCTAAGATAATGGACTATGGGATCCCAAAGTTTACCCACACTCGTTCAAAGAAAAGCCTAGAAGTGACCTCTGCTATGATAGTCTTCTTGCACGCTGCCATAATGGCAATATTAGAGAATCTATCGACGACCACGAAAACATAGTCTTTGCCTTCCTTAGTAGAAGGAAGGCCTGACATGTAATCCATGGAGATGGATTCCCAAGGTCGACTTGGAGTAAGCATAGGAGTATATAGGTGATGCTTCTTGACGGTTGGTTTGGAAATGGTATAGGTGGCACATAATCTAATGTACTTCCCAATATCCTGACGAATGTTCGACCAATAAAAATACTTTTGTAGTATTGCCACTGTTTTCTCTACTCCAAAATGTCCAGTGACCCAACTATAGTGTACCTCCCAAACCATCTTGGAACACTCACTTGAAGGAAAACAAATGTATCTGAGGTGGCATAAAAATGTGTTCTCGAGGTAAAAATTTGGAACTTGTTTACCTTCATATAGTGTCTGGTATGTGTTGTCAAATTCTCGATCACTTATGTAAAGATACAACCACCATCACATCTCGTGCCCGTAGGAGTCAAGCACAACGATCGACACCATGACTGGTGGTTAGTTAAGGCAGTCAAAAATAGTATTGGTGTTTCCCTTCTTGTACTTAATGTTAAAATGGAACTGTTGCAGGTATGTGGACCATTTCTAATAGCGATCATTTTGCAATTTCCCTTGTGTCTGTATGAATTGCATGGCTCAGTGGTCTATGTGGATGATCATTTCCTTCTCCATAATGTAATGTGTCCACCGAAGGTAGGCCTACACCATGGAATACATTTATTTGTCATAAGTGGGATAGTTTTGGACTATGTTTGAAAGTGTCTCACTATGGTAAGCCATTGGGTGCCCGTGTTTAGTAAGAACTGCACCAATAGCATAGTCGGAGGCATCTATCTCAATCTAAAATAGTTGTTGCAGGTCTCTTAATGTGAGCATTGGTGTAGAGCATAAGGGATTCTTCAAATTGAAAAATTCCTTCTATTTAGTTTCATACCAAAAAATGTTTCTTTCACTTTGCCCTTGGTCACTTGACATAAATTCCAAGTGATATGAGAGAACCCTAACAAGAAACTGCAATAGAAATTGGCAAGAACAAGAAAGTTGAAGAGCTCTCTTAGGGTGGTTAGGGCTGGCCAATCCTAAATGACATGTATCTTGGCCAGGTCAACATGCACACCCTACTCATCAATGATGTACCCGAGATATTGAAGCTGGGTGATGCCAAAAGTGCATTTCTCCAAATCATCACACAACTTGTGTTGTCACAGGGTTTGAAGGACTTGTTGAATATGGTGGAGGTGCTCTTCCCAACTTTGGATGGAGATCAAGATATCTTCTAAATACACCACCACGAATGCATTGGTGAAGGGTCGCATGACATATTCCATCAATCTCATGAAGGTTGTGGGGGCATTCGTCAACCCGATGGGCATGACCAACCATTTGACAAGGCCTTCCTTGGATTTCAAGGTAGCATTCCACACATCATAGGGTTCGATAGGAAACTGGTGCTAACCAAACTTGAAGTCAATCTTGCTGAAACATTTGGCCCCGTTGAGCTGGTCTAGAAGGTCATCAATCCATGGGATTGGGTACCTATTCCAGATAGTGATCTTGTTAACTACCCGATAGTCAATACAGAGTCTCCAAGTCCGATCCTTCCTCTATACTAATACAATCAGACTCCCACATAGTGATGAGCTTGGCCTAATGTGCCTTTTTTGCAACAACTCTTCAGTCTTCTTCTTAATCTCATCATTCTCCATAACAAAGCATTAATAGATCGATCCCTTCAATAGTAGTACGCCCAGGGTCAGACTGATGTAGTATTTGACCTAACATTGCATAGGTACCCTTGTAGGTGAGGCTAAAACATCCTTGTACTCCTCTATGACGTTTTCCATCTGTTACTGTTGTGTGAAAGAGCCCTATCTGGAAGTCATGGCCACAACCTTATTCTTTCCCTAAGGGAGAATCATAAGGAAAACAAATTTCCAAGTCTAGGAAATGATCTTACTGCATTGCTCTATAGTGATAAAAGAGAGGGCAGTAGGGAGGGCTACCTCCAATATTATGTAAAAATTATTTCTCAAAGTAATAATTACAAAGCGAGGTCTAGACTCATATACAACATATCACTTCCACAAGTATGGTTGTCCTAATAATACATCACAAACTTTAAGAGGAGCAACATCACAAAATACCCCATTCATGAAGGGTTTGATTTTCTAGTGAAGGTGACACTGTTGGTTGACATGGATATCTCGTGCTTGGTGATGCCACCAAATGGTGTATGATTGCGGATGTGTTGTAGTCAATATCCCTAGTCACTTCACAACCTAGGTTCTTTTGTCTCTTGTTGTCGACAATGAATTGCAACAGAGAACCCTTCACCCACATCTATGATTGGAGGAGATGTTCCTGCTCCTCTGGATCTTTAGGCTGATTCTTGTGGATCTTAGTGGTGGTGACGGTGGCATCAAGCTCTGTATCCATGATCTTCTTCCCTCTGTCTAGTTCTGACTTAGAGTCAGATGATGCACCTCATTCATAAGCCTTCATCTCGGCCACCAGTGACTGCTTGACTCGACACTCATTTTTGTTGTGAGTGGACCTCTTATGGAACTCACACAATTTTCTCATGTCCTTGTTTGTCTTTATGGTATTATTATTTTCTTGCAGCTTTGGTAGGTTTTCCTACATTGCCCCGCCTTGGCTTTGTCCTTTGCTATGTGGTTTGGGGGCACCTTTTCCTTGCTTCAGATTCACAGATCAAAAGTCTCTCTTTTTTTGTTTAAAGTTCTACTCAATCTTGGAAACGTATCGATACATTTTTTTGAGCGAGGATATCTCCAGGAACTCCATCTCATCCTAGATGTAATTTTGTAGACAGTCATGGTACTTGACTACCAAATTACACTTAGAATACTTAATACCTAGCTTCATGTGAAAGGTATGGAAAAAATATGTAAAATATAGCACATCTTGGTCCCTTCCTTGTTGTAGCATGGTCCACTTTATGTATTTATATTCATAGCTTGCTACAGAGTAATATTGTTTCTTGATGGTGTGTCAGAAAGAATTCCAAGTGGGTGCGTAGGAAAATAGTGCAGATTTCCTCTTGTCCTTTTGTTCACAATAGGTTTACCACTAGTCCTTGACATGTGGGGTAGCTTTGAGAAGTGCAAAAGTAATATTTTCCTGATTATAAAAGTCATGAACTGAAAGATATATCTCCAACATATTTGATCATTTACCTACGACGTCTGCATCTCTATGGCCCTCAAATAGGGAATATCATAGTTAACTTGTACCTCAAAAGGAGTGACGCCTCCAAAGTGATTGTTGGATGGAGATGCATCGCATGTGGGTAGTTGTCGAACGATCTGGGCAAAGTTATCCATCTTTGTGTTCCTTTGTCACTCAATGGATTCCTTGATAAATATTTTGAAAGGATCTCCTACTCCCTCGTCTTTCAGTTATTCAACCATGGGAGGTCATCAGGTTTTGTGAGGCTTGTCTTGTAAAGGTTCAGCCAGTTCGAGCCATAACTCCTTATACCATGACCTCGTTGGGGACATGCAAATAAAAATAGAGAAAGAGAAGAGTGCTCTAAAACCGCTGCCCTGGACCTATGCAGGTATGCAAAAAAATACAGAAATACCCATATACACAGACATGCAATAGAAATAAAACTTCATTTCATTAATAACAAAGAAATGAAATATGCTTACATACATAAATAAAAATAAACTAGCATGGGTGATGGTAGCTTATCTCTGAGAAGAGATGTGGCAGCTACATGCCTCTCAAATTTGTTACATTGAGGCTCAAGGGCCTATTTATTATTGAACAATAAGGAAAAACCCTAAACAACCAAAACCATAACCCTAGGAGATGGAACACTAAGAGTTTGTGGACGCCATTGGGGTTTGTTGGGCAACCAACTTCTCAGAGTCGTAACTTGGTCATATTATCTTTGTTTGGCATGTTTGATACCTTTTTGGAAAGATCTCTCCATGTACTACAAGATTCATGACTGGACCATATGACCAAGCCTGCTATAGACCTCAAAAAATGTCGTTTGGAGGGTCAAAACTATTCTGAAAGCTTAGGACCTGAAACACTGCTAAAAATAGTAAATGTTGCAATAAACAAGGAAATATATGAAACCAACTAGAGTTCTAGGTGGAATAGACGGGTGGCCACCAATATCCAATTGGATCATTCTCACTTTGCCAATGAATGCAGGGAAGTGGATCGACTAAGAAGATTTATTGAAAATGCAGATTTCACAGTTAATGACCCATTAGGTTGGCCAAAAATTGGTTTGTATCCTATTAATGAATATAATAATGAAGCATTTCTAGACATGGCACTCTCGACCTTATTCCCAATAGGTGATGTTGATTGGTTGCAACCACATATTTGAAACATTGAAATGCATGAGGATGGTTTACATCTAGCTAGATATTATGATCAAAGATTTGGTATCCATCCTCGGTTTCGATATTTCTTGTTGAATATAATTATGTGACATCATAACCAAGGAACAAATTCTTTATTTTTTAATAAGTCTATTCATGAAAATGCAACTGCAATTCTCCAAGATTTGCATCAACAATTATGTGCTCTATCTAATAATAAATCGGTTCAGAAATTAATGCATTTTAGTTCTTCTCTTAGGAGTACAAGGGAATATTGGATAAAGTTTCATTCCTAAATCACTAACATGATTACCCAATTGGGTTCCCCACTTTGTTTTTTAAATTGAGCCCAGGTGACACAAAGTGGCTTGACCTGGATAACCTTATGCCTTTAAACAAACAATGTTGTTGAAATAATGAGCTTTCAAAAAAATTAAAAATGTTAGTCAATATCCACATATAGTTCTATGAGTTAGTTCTGCAGAAGTATCTTGGTGCCAAGGCTTTTAGTATAGGTTCATTCTCATTTGTTTTATAGTTTTGTTGAAGGATTTGGAAAAAAAATTGTTGTTATGGTTTCTTTATATATGTTAAATTAAATTTTACTTTTGTTAGGTATGTGTGGCAATCTAGAGTTTTCATCCACATCCATGGATTCCTAGATTGTCTTGAGTTCCAAATATGGAAACAATAGATTGGTCCAACAATCGAGATGTCCATGCAACAAAGTGATACTTTGAAAAATATGTAATAGCTTGTAATCCATGTGACATACATCATCGAAATGTCATGATCCCTTAAAGTTCGAATGATGATCCATTCCTTTTAAATACTTGAATTTTTTTTTTTCCAGTAATCCTGAAGAATATTATGATAATTTGGTCAACTGGGCCCAAAGGCATGGGAAGTGGAGTGTGGATTTTTGTTAATGAAAAAATGGGCTAGTCCATTCATCTTGTTATGATTCTCCATGAAAATTTCATGCTAACTAAACATTTTTCATAGATGAAAAATGTAAAAAAATATGAATCGACACTAAATGATTACTATTTAAATGTTCACAATTTTTTAACAATGCGGTGGGAAAATGTTGATTTCCATCCAGTTATCTCTCAACATGAATTTTTGAAATATATTGCAAAATATGCTTCGAAGGAAGAGATAAGATCAGAGGGTTGTCATGAAATATTGAAAAGATTTTTTAGTGCAAGTGGATGTGAGGATCGTGCATTTTCGATGTATAGAAGCTTCCTTGCTGAAACACTTGTTGAGAGTGACATTGGAGCTTAAGAAACCTACCATATGTTGCAAAGGTTCCCTCTTGCTATTAGTAGTCACAATTTTTTCCTATTGAACGTTGGGAAGAAAGTATATGAAAATATATCACAAAATTTTGATGAAATTTCATCCGAGAACAATTTTGTTCAGCTTTATCAAACCCAACCACTTTTTTTGGAACATTTTTGTTTGATAGAAACAACAAGATCATGGATTTTTGATGCCATTCGTAGGAAATATCCATGGAGACCAGGAGATGTCCATGATATTTTTCATGTTTCACCGTGGTTCTATGATGTTCCTGATGATGATTCTGAAGAGTTTGAAACATTTTTCTAGACTGATTTTCTTTTGTGCAAGTCATTTTGTAACATTGATTTAGATATTGGGCTTTATATTGAAATTATCATTGATAGTTAGGGAAATTTGATATATCGCACGTGCCATGTTGATTGAGATCCTTTTCCAAGTGAAGGAAATGAAGAAGATGTTGAGCCCCTTTTTTAGGAAGACAATATTGATCAAGATTTAGAAGAGTTGTAGGGATTTTCCCGAATAGTTCCTCCAAGCAATGTAAACATTTCAGACCTTGACAATCTTGGTAGAAGGTACCTTGATATTCATTATAATTGGCAAGAAATAATGGTGTCAAATGATATTAAAGAAATTGATATTGATTCTATAAAATATGTGTAGCCTTCAGGTGTTATTAATGGAAACTTAGTTGGGGACACAAATTTATCTCCTTCCTCTCTATCAGAGAAACAACAAGCTACTTTTGAAATTCTTTTTTTGGCACTTTGTTAATGGTAGAAATGATGATCCTTTGAAAATGATTATTCAAGGAACTGCTGGAACTAGCAATTCTTACCTTATTCATTATATTTCTCATTCTCTTTATGCTTCAACAATGGATGATAGAAGTCCATTGTTGTTGCTTGCTCCAACTTGTATAGTTACTTTTAATACACATGCAAAAATAATACGCTTCTACTTTTGAAAATTCCTATAAAATATGTCAAATTGTTGACTTACAAGGATTTGGTAGTGTTTCAATAAGAAATGAGTCACATTCAATATATTTTGATTGTTTAAATGAGATTTATAGGTCGAATGATATTCATACATATAGATTCTCATTTGCGAGAAACCTTTCCTAAAAACAAGGGTTCTCCTTTAGGTGGAATGTCCATGATTCTTGTGGATGACGTTAAGAAGATACCTCATATTAAGGATAAACCCCTCTATACAAGTAAAACAATAGGAAAATTGTTGTGTCAAAGCTTCAAAATTGTTGTGATTTTGGATAGAATTTATAGGTAACAAGGAGATGATCTGAGACAATCATCTTTTTGAAATCCTTCAACCAATTTTAGAAATGTAGAGCATTTTCTGGGTGATTGGGATCTTCTAATGATGTGTTTCAATAGTTTCTTATGTACACATGAAAAGAGTTTATTCAATTATTCATTTTATTGCAACGAATAATATTATCAATTTTCATAATCAAAAAATGCGCAGATCAATAAATTGTCTTATTTCAGGGTGTGTTGTGGAAAGTATTGGAACAACATAAATGAGTTGATAGTGATGACGATGTCTTGGAGTGTAAAGTGTTAGTGCTCTGTGGGGATTTTGTCATTCTTACTTGTACTTTGTGGTTTGAATATGGGTTGGTTAATGATCACGTGCTTAGTATTTAGATTAAACATCAACTTTCTCAGAATGGCTCGAAACCTAAATGACGCATCTGTCTCGGAAAAAATGATCCTAGCACAACTCGTTTCATTGAAAACTGAGTTCGTATGAGAAAGTTATTGTGTTATGATCAGTTTTCTAAACACGTGAAATTTGCAAAAAATATGCCTAGTCGCTACACAATTAGAAGTCCATACTACTGATGTGGCAGGTGACTAGGCATGGTTAAATTTGGTAAACAATCAATTATAGATGGACAAGTGTCATTGTTTGATTGGCTTCTACAGGTGATGATCTGACATGTTTCTATTGGTTTATTTTTAGATGAATGGAAGAATGCCACATGGCAAGCCCAGAGGCCACCACGTGGCACCTCCCAATGGCCTAAATAGAGTTTACTTCAACAAAAATTTGGTGGAAGTTAGCATTGTACCCACGACCTCCAGCACATAAGCCATATGCCTTAACCACCTTCGCTATGCATTAGTTCTTACCATGTATGATCTTCACATTAATTTGAGGTATAACAGTTATGGGCTTGTTGGTTATGGGAGGGCCAACCTGAAGGCCAGACCTCCCCCATGAGAATGCAAACACGTTCACCACAAACAGCTATAGCTAACCCAATGGTCAGTTAATGACACCACTCAATGACATTTTTTGTTTTCGCATGTGAACACAACATTGCAAACCCTTGTGTTTATCCGGTGACTACCCATACCATTACTCCACAAATGGTTAGTGTTTGCAGGTGAACACGATGAATGTAACATCAAACAGTTAGCTAATCTAGCATCTCTAGCCCCGACATTTAATGTGACGTTAACTCCACACATGAACAATCAATCAAAACTTGCAGATATAATGGTTATGGTTAACACTAATCACAGCTTTAAAATTAAAACGAGTAGTTTAACTTTATTAACTATAGTTTAGTCTGGAGGATGATTTTCTAGTACCCCAAAATTCAGGTCTGCCTCCAGATTTAATGGGGCTAACTGGAGATATTCCAGAATTAGAGGAGAAATTGTAGGAAAAGACTGTCTGAATCATAGAGAAGGCAATTTTCTACCAAATGGAGCTCAGGAAGAGGTGTTCTTGGCTAAATTGGACATTTTATACACATTGGTGTGGGTGTCATGAGCCATAGAGCTTTGTAAAACAACATTTTTCCACATTGAGCTAATGCAGAGGCCTAAGCCCTGGATGTTGGACCAAGGAGATGTAGCCCAAGAGGGGTGAGATCCTTCATCGAAACATTTTGTTAAAGTCTCTCTTTGATGGTTTGATGTACTTGGAATGTTTGTTGTTTAGTATTTGAGTTTGAAGTTATTTTTCTCATGAATGTCATTTTAAAACTTAAGGAAATTTACCTGATTACATACACAAATAGCTAATGAATCCTCAACACAAGAAACAATAAGCAAGCACATGTTTAGAAATCTATAATTTTTATTAACACAACAAAAATAATCATACAAAAATAGATCAAGTTGGTACCAAAGAAAAGGTTGAATTTCTTGATTTCTTGAGTTTGTGCAATTAGGGTTTTAATGATTGCAAAATTGTGACGCTTACAAGGTTAAAGTTGTAGAATGGAAAAGGAAAGATATTGGTTGCAACTCCTGAGGTAATTCTCAAAAGGAGAGCCACAAGGTCACAATCTCCACCATCGAAAGCTCCAATTCCAACTGCACTTGAAACTCCTCAAGTTTTTCCTTCAACTAAGATTAAAGAGGTACAAACAATACCAATTTCTAAGCCTCAATCCACAACCATTATGTCTGGATAAAGAGAGCCTAAAGTTCCTTCTTCAGAAGAGGAAGAATTCAAGAAAGCTTTCTTCACTTTAACTAAGATGGTTAAAGTCCTCTATGAAGAGAGGAACAATAGAATGGTTAGAGAGAGTTCTAAACGTCCACATGGA
Organism: Pinus tabuliformis; assembly: GCA_031772625.1. NCBI lineage: Eukaryota > Viridiplantae > Streptophyta > Pinopsida > Pinales > Pinaceae > Pinus > Pinus tabuliformis. Next base: position 423,653,552 of record CM062811.1, read on the forward strand.
GAAGGAAGCTCAGAGGACAAAAAAGATGAGAAGAAGGATTCCAAAAGAAATGGTGGAAAGCCACCTCCATCTCCACCATCCCCATCATCTTCCTCATCATCTCCATCATCTCACACAACATCATCTTCCACTACCAGCACTAAAACTTCCCATACTAATTCAAAAATCCCAAAAGGAAAGACTCCCTTACCTAAATTGGACATAAAATTCGAAAATCCCATGTACAATGCAGAGGTGAATGGAGAAAAGTTGGACAAATGGGTTCGACAGTTGGAGGTATACTGTAGAATTTAAAACCTTCTAGAAGATGACATAAAGATCCAGTTGGCTTCATTGAGGTTAGAAGGAGATGCACTAGTTTTGTGGGAAGCAAAGACTCAACAAGAAATGTGAATCCATGGTAGGATATCCATCACTTGGGTTGAATTTTCTTTTGCAACTAAAATGTAGTTTAATCCTTTAGCTTATATGCAAAAAGTAATTATGATTTGGAAGAATTTTAGGCAGCTTAAAGGCTAAACAGTCCAAGATTATATACAAGAGTTTAGGAAAAGGGCTTTGCTGTTAGGAGTGAATTTCAATTCCCAAGATACACTGCTGAAATATATTGGGGGTTTACATTCCTATTTGAAACATACTATCCTTATGTTTAATCCAAATAATTTAGATGAGGTATGTGTGCAAGCCAAGCACCTTGAATCTACAAGAAAGAACATTTAGGAAGAGGGTAGTAATAGGAATCCATTCAAGCGTAAGGAGAAATAAAAGGGTGGAAAATGGAAGGGAAATAAAATGCAAGTGTGAAGAAAGAAGGCAAGGAAATCACATGCAAACATTATTCCAAAGAGGGGCACGATAAAGCTCACTGGTGGAAATTGCATCCTGAATTAAGGCCTAAGAAACAAAACAATAAGAGAAAACAAAATATGACCTCTACCACACAACATGACCTTGGTTTTGACTCTCGTAATGAGACAAAGATTTTAGCCATGGTTATGTTGTAGTGGCTACAACCACCCTCCAAAATTTTGGCTTGCACCAAGTTCGAAGCCTCCCTTGAGAGTTTCGCTTGATGACTACACACACTCGGGTTCACTTTGTAAGCTCGTGTGAGTCTTTACATCCACATTTCTTGTTCAATTCATTCGAGTTTATGCATGCTGGTGTCTAACTCATGCTTGCGACCATGTTCTAGTTATGATCAAAGTACTTGCTTCATATGTGCTTGTTGTGTTTGCTATGAAAAAAGCTATGGAACTCACATAAAGAGTCACATTCACTGTCCCACAAGCGTTGTCTCAATGAATGCTCAATCACAAGTGTCTCACTTGTGACTTGCACCGTTAGTCAGTCATGTTGAACATGTGTTTTTGGACGTTTTGGGTCGTTTCAACGTTTCGTCGTGTGAGTATGTGTTGTATGATCACTTATGTATCTTTTGATTGTTCACACACTTAGTCATTTTACTAAAGTTATAATGACTAGACTCGCCTCTAATAGTTTTACCATCACCTCGCCATCGAATCGATCGACTGTCAACCAGAACAATGCACAAACACTAATCTAGTATTTTTAAGTTGTGCTACCCGCAAGCAACTCAATTAGCTTTCATGTTGGCCACTCAGACAATCGGACCCCCCAGTCAGCTCGGGATTGACTCCCCTCAAAAAATTTTCAGACGCCACTGACCTCACTCGCTCAACTAACTAAGGAAATTGCACAGAGAGGCTGGACAGACACCAAGTGCCTGTCCCTGTATCCTTTAGAAAATTGCACAATTTTCCCAGTCAGTCATCCGGGTAGTCGACCGACTACTCATCGAAGAAATTGCGCACTTTTCATGAGAATGCCTTCTACTGTGTAGTAGTCTTCTCAGTTCAGAAGATACACAGAGATGATCAATAGGTCGGCTTCCTAACTTTAATGCAATTTTCCCGCTAGTAGTTCCTAGCAGTAGACTGCTAGTTCCCTCCAAAAATTGTGCATTTTTGGCTTGCAGAGACCCAAACAACCAACTGCTAGTCCCCTCTGGGAATTGTGGAGTTTTGGTTGCCACTAACCCAAGAAGACAACTCCCAATTCCCTATGTGAATTACGTCATTTTGGCTGCCAGTCTCCCGGGTAGTTCCTCTGAGAAACTACAAATCCCTGCTAATCCTTCATGCAACCCAACCCATTCCTTTGGAAAAATGCACAAATCTCCCCATCCAGCCCCTATTTCCCGTTTGTTACAAAAAATGCATAGAGAAGCCCTACCTTTCCTTCTTGCAACCCAGATTGCCCCTCCCAAAATTTGCACAATTTTTCCTCCTGGCCGATCCAGACCTCACAAATAGTCATTGTCAACTGTGATTTCCCATCTCCACCACTTAATGACTCTTGCATAGTTTCCATCAGTAGTGCCCAGAGCCACCATCATGCCTCACAACCTTGCCACCTCTCCAAGTCACTTTCATCCGAAATGATCATGTGTTATGGTAGACTAGGGCGTTTTGGATTTCTTGTCGTCTAATCATCAGTGACTGCAAGTACAGGTACACCAACAAACGTGGAAAGATGACGAATAGGATGAAAGAAGCGATCACATTCATAAGAATGGGTTCGCCAACCAACCAACAAATGATGCATGTGAAACGGACGAACATGATGAACATGCACATTGATGTATAGATGAGAATGTCAAGCCTCCCAACATGCAAGCAAGGAACAACATGCAAAAGATTCATCAAGTGAACCAAAGACCATCGAAGACTTGACACACTTCGTCATGCAGAGGTGAAGCTATGATACACCATGTAGACATCCATCACCCAACAACACTCTAACTCAACGTGCACTCCGGTAGCAACACGAATGTACCCGCACTGTCATGTCAAGTCATGTCAAGTCATGTCATGAGCCGTGTCGCGCACATCTTCACTATGGGCTATGTTTTCAATAAATGTGATGTAACATGGAAGTCCAAGAGACCCACTTATTGAGAAAAGAGTCATGTAAGTAGAAAATTCATGGAAGTCAAAGGGTCATGAGGGTAGTCAAACAACCACAAGGATCTATTTCACCGTTGGCTATAAATACCCCATCATTTGTACATGCAAGGGAATTCTTCACCTTAGCTCCTACCACATAGTCAAGAGGGTCTGCAATATTTTCTTTCAGGAGTAAGCAGTGGATCCAACGCCCCGCACTTGGGGTTAGTGATTTATGGTGTAATGACGTGTCTTGGAACTTTCATTTAATTCAAAAACCTTCTACAGGCCAGCACATTTTCACACATGTATTGTTGTAAGATTGATATTTAACACTTGTAATGCATGTTGATTTAACCTTTGTTCTACATTTGAACTATTTCATTTCTTGTAATGCATAATATATTAATGGAAATGAGTTCTATATGTTGTTAACATTGTCTCACCCATGTAGATTGTTCTCCCTAACATCAAACAGACCTTTCACATGAAGCTTACTATAACCACCATTGCACTCATTCAGACTGATGCATTTAGTGTTGTACGTGTTATCTTACCTTGTATGTTGTGACTGTCACATCCGTGTGGACTGCTCCTCCAGAAGCTGTGCATGCCCTGTTGTGTTTTGTGTTCTTAGCTGAGTTGGGACTGCATCCCATTGAACCTGGAACTCACTTTCACTATCTTCCCCTTTTACAGTGAAAGAACCATTGACATGACTACACTTACACTCACCAGGCACACAAAAATCACTTAACGAAGACAAAGCATACCACTTTCTTGTTGTGACAAGCAAGAGTTGAGGCAAATTCTTAAGATAATGGCAATCGGGCCATCATACCGGACGGGACTCCCACCACAAACATTGTGAGGTCTAGTTGGGACTTCATATGAGGGTGATCCTTTCAATGTTGGCGCTTTCAACACCATCAACATTTCTGGCACTAAAATGAAGGTTGTTAGTTGTATATAGCTGATATTCCCCTCACACTCATTCAACAACCATCTGGTCAAGGCAATAACTCACACTCCCTCTCACCTACATGCAACTCTGTGGTTGGTTACTCCTCACCTCCCAGTGTTGAACATGAGATTCCGTATGAACACCTTAGCTCCATTCGTCCCATCACTCGCTAGCGTCCAACTGATCCTAGAAAGATAGCATCTTCCATGCATAGCGATGAAGCCAAAAGCCATTCCCATGGGATTTTTTGTATCATCAGTGGAAGAAGAAGTCCTTGCCACACTTGAAGGTCTAGGAGAAGCTATTGAAGATAGAAAGGAACCTCCAATCATCTGACAAGGCAAACAAGACACTCTTGTGATTAGACTTCGTTGTAGGAGGTAGAGGGGAAGGAAATGGAGGAGGCAGAGACGAACCAATAGAATCAGAGTTGGAACCATCAAAATCTAAAGGAGAGGAAGCGGACGAAGAATATGAAGAGATTTCTGACCCAAACCTTGAATGGATGACTGAGGGAACATTGGCTCTACAAGTCGTTCTGCACAAGATGCCGAGGCGAGTAGAGAGAATGAACACCATGTTCGGTGTTGACAACATAGTAAAGGCGTAAGACCACTTAGACAACTTATACGTAGAGTGGCAGACCCTTGAGGTACATTATGATGATGCACCATGTATATTGTTCCCATGTACTTTGGTTGGTCGCGCAGTTGCTAGCTATCACAACCTTCCACCGAACTCTATACACAACTAGGTTGCATTCAAACGCATGTTCCTTGAGAAGTTCATTGATGAAAAGACCATGACCATGCTACTCAAAGAGTTGGGAAGCCTCAAGATGGAGGGAAAATATAAATTGAAAGATTTGGAATAGAGGTTTACGCTTATATTGAACAAGTTCATAGCATACACTAAGCCTCATGACTTTATCACCACTAATTACTACACGTCTGCACTGCCAACCAACATCTAGTAGTTCATTAAGCAAGCTACAAAACCAACACTACTGGAAAAATGTGAAGATGCTATCACTGTTGAGAAAGACCTCTGTGCAGTCGAAGTCATCAAGGATGATGAATTGACGAAGGACTCCAAAGATGCAAGTAAGAAGTCCTAAGCAACGACGCGCAAGGGTAGAGCTAAGGAAGCACCTGATTTTGAGACCCCCACTCGTCTTTTCAAGAGCTTATCCACTGAAATGTACGAACTCAAAAAACGTAGAATGGACACATTTGCAAGTGGTCACCTACGTAGGCATAGACAGGAAGGTAGCACACCAAGCAGTAGCCAGTTCATTTCAAAAACTACATAGAAGATTGTGTTCCAGCTCGAACAGTGTGCAGATCCAAAATTATGTTGTTTCCAGAAAGAACATTACCTTGAGAACCCTTCTTCGGGTAGGAAGCGAGTCAAAAATTCTTTTTACATTCATACATTTGATGCATGAATCAATATGCAGGAGAAATTGTAAGACAGACAATGACGAAGAGGTTGCAACTGATGAGCCATCAAGTTCTGAGCATGTGGTGAACACGTATCAGTGCTCACAAATGATGGCAAAGATGAACACTGAGAAGAATCCCTGGAAGAAAATTGACCATGAAAATATAAGGAATAAAGGGGCTCCAACCACACTTACGAAGATGCAATAAAAGGTCAGACAACTGATAAGGAATATTGTTCAACTAGCCAACCCAAAGCAAGAAACACAAAGAAATTCTTGAAGGACATCAGTGGACATAAACACATCCATGAGTAGGAAGATGCATAACACTCTACAAGATAACATGAACAATCATTTTACCCTGCACACCTTAGTGAGTCTTCCACCTTTGGGTTACAACATTGTTGATGATATGAAGAAAACTTGGGAAAACATTAGTTTGTTCGCGTTGACTAAGATCCAGAGCTAGCGAGATATCCTGTTGCATACATAGGGACAGAAAGTGATAGACAATGCAACATCTACTAGCAACAGAGAAAGCACACCTCTTGGATCACTTTCAACTGCACTTAATACATTTCGGATGGAAGAAGTAAACTCAGGTTTCCCTCCATTCCAGCTATCTTTTGAAATTTTCAAATGTAATGTTCACAACTGTTTCATTGATTCCGGCGTGACAGCTGATGAGCCTCATAAATGGGTAATTATATGGGCTCATTTTGCCTCCTAACCTAATCAAATCAACCATTCTCTTAGCTTATTATATGATTTTATAGTTATATTTATGCTTATAGAGTGAGTTGAGTTAGGTATTGTGCCATGTAGTCTAACATGTATTTAATGAAGATTATTAATGGATTTTGAGGTCAATGTCAAGGATCCAGTGGACAAATGGTAGAGATAACTCAAAGTGGATATAGGAGAGGACTTATAGGAGGAATACCCCCTCATTTATTAGTCCTCACTTTGAATTCCCCTTCATTCAGATCGTAGTACAAGCAGCCGCATCATGCACTAGAAGGCAACTGAGCAAGTTGAGGATGACTGATGATTATGTCAAGTTTTGGGAGCCAAGCATCGCTAATTTTAAGGAAGCTATTGGTAGCTTCATTTGTATACGTAGGGAGGCCTAGGGCCTCACTAGGGTCAGATTTTTTCTTATGTAAACTCTGCTCAAATTTCGAGCTTATTATTTTGTGACAGTTCCATGTAATCTTGCTATTGTCATGAAAATAAAGATGGAATCCTTTTTGAGATAGCACTAAGTTACCACAGAGAGCTGAATCTCTTTGGTTAGGGCCCAATCCAAGTAGCCAAGCTCCTCTTTACTTGTATTTTTATGATTTGTTTCAGTTTGTAGATTAGTTTGTTGTTAGATGTATTCTCTTGTGGTTAAGAATAGGTTTCTTTTGATGATTTAGTAGTTTGCTTCCATTTATGCTTTCTGTAGTAGGTTAAGAAATGGCCATCAATGATTGAAAAGGATAGCAATAGCTCCTTGGGCTCTCTTCCTCCCTCTGGGACCATGATTTGAGTCAAAGACTCTCTTGTTGCCCCAAAAACACAGATTTTCCTCCTTCATAGGACTTCTAGTGTTTGCAGTTTTTTAGTAGGTTAATAGTCCATCTTTTCTCTACTTTAGATCTTATTCATCATGATCACTTCCTAATTTCCAATAGTCTTCTTTCATGCTTTCCTTTCCTACAACATTTCTCAGCATTTCTTTTCATAGATCATAGTTTAGACCATTTTTATGCGAAACTCTATTTTTCTTAAATGCACTCATTTCATTGTTTGCTTGATCTTCTTGGTTAAATGTTAGTTCCTTTGTAGAAGATCTCTTCCAGCAGTAGGCCATATTGTCAACAATCACACCCTCTATCTGATCTATGCACTATCGGTCTCCCAAACCTCACCTCAATGCCGCCTTGCTTTCCTGCATCTTTCATAGAACTTCTTCCTCTCTCCGTGAGCGAATTCAATCATATTTCTCTCTCTTGGTGGATCATGGTAGATCATAGGCACCCTAGCACCTCCTTCCAACCTTCATCCACCATTTCCACCCACTATCACACCCTAAAAATACCAAAAATTTCTCTCGGCCTCCTCTTGTAGGCCTCCTATAGTTTCCCTGTTTTCCTCCTGTAGATTTCTTGTGTCCTCCTGTAGATTTTCCTGTAGGATTTCTTTTGAAGGCCGAGTGTGGGAAAGGCCTCCAGAAGGCCACTCGAGACATCCTAGGATCCATCCACACCATCCTACCTCCTGTCAAGTCCCAAAACCGCCCTTCAACGCCATGTATTCGCTGCCACACTTACCACAATAATTTACATGCATGTAAAATTCACATAAAAATTCAAAAATATGTTTTCTTTATTATTTATTTCTACAAATAGCATAGTTAGATCTTGTTTACTTCCTTGAGTAGGTAATGACATTCCTTTCATGGTTTTCATAATGCTTTCTGCAAAAGTAGAATTAGTTGGTTAATTAGGCTTTACTAGGTTTGCTTTACATTTCAGTCTTTCTCCTTTCTGTAGTTAGAATAGAATCTGTATAGTAATCTTTATTTCCTTACATCACACATAGAGCTTCTTCTGGAATCCATAAAAGTTGGCTTGAGCTTCTAGTGATCTTGGGCCGGATAACCAAGTGACAACCTATAGTAAGAACCAGTACTTGTGCATACAACACCGACGCTTCCAAGTTTGTTACGAACTACTGGGTCGATAAGAGTAAAGTAGGCAGCCCACTAGCTTGTATATCTCCTCAAATCCTAATGAAGAGTGGGCTAGTAGTAGCTTACTTGCAATATCTTGAAGACAGTTCCTCTTGCTACAAAATGACCTCCAGAATGCCCATCATGATAGGTTAGGAGGATGTCAAAGACTTCCTCCTTCCCGACACATCTTCTCAAGATCTAATCTGGGCCAAGTGTGAAGAGATTGCCTCCAATCCAGGTGAAAGGGGCACTTTTCCTTACTATCTTTCTCTTCTCTTTCGAGGATAGGTGTGGTGGGAACTATGTTGAAACCAAGTGGTTTGCTATATCAGCAAAGAATGGAGAGAGTACTGATATAGCAAATAGATGTTCATCTGGAATTTGGTCATCCCCCATTCCTTCTTCACCTACAGAAAAATTTACTCTACAAAAAAATTCAGAAACAACATTTTCTTTACCAGGCTTATCAATAATGGTCGATCAAACTGCTGCAGTAAAAGCAACAATCTAATAATGCAAGAATTTACATCTATTTTGTTCATTAAATATCTAATTGCAGCATGATCAGTGTGCAAAAAGGTTTGATGGCCTATGATATAATGTCTGAATTTGTTTAAGGAATGCACGACAGCTAGGAGTTCCTTCTCGGTCACTATATAGTTTAACTCTACCTTTGACAAGTTTTTGCTTATAAAGTATATGGCATAAGGTAACTTTTCATCAATTTTTCCTAAGGCTTCTCCTATTGCTTTGTTCAAGGCATTTGTGTGAATGTAGAAAGGTAGGGCCCAGTTTTGGCCTCTGAGAATTGGGGCAGTTACTAACTTGTTCTTCAAGGTATCTAAGGCTTATTGATAGTTTTCTGACCATATGAACTCAACACCTTTGCCTAAGATGCCAAACAAAGGAGAGGCTAGCTTGCTGAAATATTTAATAAATCTCCTGTAGTATCCAACTAAGCCTAGGAAACTTCTAACATCTCTTAGCTTTTTAGGAGGTGGGACCCTTTGGATGATGGCAATTTTGTTGGGGTCCACCTACAGTCCTTGCTGATATATTGCATGAGCTAACATGGTCCCTTTTGTCATCAAAAATTAACATTTTTCCAAACTAAGGGATAGGTTCATCTCAATACACCTGTCTATAACTTTTCCTAGGTTACATAAAACTTCCTGAAAGTCAAAACAATAAGGAGTAAAATCATACATGTATATTTCTACTACACAATGAACTAGTTTAGAAACTCAATATCGCTCTTTGGAAAGTGGCTGGAGCGTTGCACAAACCAAAAGGAAGGACCTGGTATGCAAAAGTACCCCAAGGACAAGTGAAAGTGGTCTTATCTTGGTCTTTTGGGCTGATTTGAATCTGATTGTACCTGCTAAACCCATCTAGGAAGGAGAAAAACATTTTCCCTGCTAGACCATCTAACAGTTGATCTATGAATGGTAAAGGAAAATGGTCCCCTTTAGTGGCTTTGTTCAATTCCCAATAGTTGACACAGATTCTCCACTTGCCATTTTTCTTTAGCACTAGCACCAAAGGAGAGACCCATTCACTATCAGAGATGGGATAGATGAATCTTGCATCAAGCAATTTCTGCAGTTCTTCCCTAACAATATCTCTAAGTGTTGGATTCATCATCCTTTGAGGCTGCCTGACTGGTTTGCAATCTTCCTTGATGTATATATGATGTGTATGTACTGAAGGATGCACTCCCTTCATCTCCTTATAAGTCTAGGTGAAGGCATCTAGATGTTTTCTCAGTAGACTGCATAGTTCCTTCTCCTAGGATGTGGATAAGGATGGATTGATTTTCGATGTTCTTTCTAGGCCGAACTCTATATTCTTAAGACAAAGAGAAGTGGATTCGGCCACACAGAGATTAGTCGAGGGGTTTTTTTGGGTTTCTCTTACTATGTCTTCTAATGGTGATACACTAGGAGGTGGATTCTGAATCAAATTTTCAATCATATCATCCTCATCTTGTTGTTCCCCCCCATGGCAATTTATAATGCACAGAGTGGTGGAGAATAAAATTCATCCTCATCTTCCTCCTCCAACTAGAGAGGTAGATCATGTTCTAGCAAGGATTGGGCATGAGGATATAGGATTAACTTCTTGGACATGTGCCCATTATTTGTGGTCATGTTCCCAACTCGAAAACTGATGTAGGCATTAGCTATAGCCAACCAGGGTCTTCCCAGAATGAGAGGATACCCAATGAGCTTTGCCTTTGGCTGGAGAACTGGTAAATCAGTAGGGTACTCCCAAAAATCAATGGAGACGATTACATCTTCCACAATCCCCTGAGGGGTCACCGTGGAGTGGTCGGCTAGTTGTAGCACTATCATGGTCTTCCTCAAGGAGCCTTGTAGGTTAAGTCTGAGAATTGTGTCCTTTGTCATCAAATTAATGGTAGCTCCTAAATCAATCAATGTATGTGGGATCATTGTTCCATTGATGTGGACATCAACTACTGGGCTTCCAGTGCCCAAATATTTTGGATCGATTACATACCCCAACATCAGGTTGGACAGTTGTCCTATGACATTGATAGTTGGGGCATCTCCCTTGTGCCTTCCTGGATGCCTAAAGAACTTCTCTTTGATCAACCTATTGTAGATAGGAACATGTTTTATGGCTTGGAGAGGTGGTATCTTTACGCATAAATGCTTCAATTCTCCTAGAAGTTCAGTCTCTTCTAGGGTAGGCTGGATTGTCATGGATAGTCTCTTAGGAAAGGGTGGATTTGCTTTAGGTTCACTTTCCTATTTATCTTCTTCAACCTCCCTGGGTGGAGGCTGGATATTTGGGAGGACTTTCCCAAATCTCAAGTTAATTTCTTGAATCTCCATAGCATAAGTTGGGCATGATGGCTCCCCACTATACACTTGTTGAGCCTGTCTGTTGTTCAGGTTCAAATTTAGATTCACAGGCATTTGGGGTTTCTTTTATGGAGCAGAAGCTAACGGTTGTGGTTGGGTAGATGGTGGAGGCAAAAGAGTGGGAAGAGAGTTGTATTGTGGCCTCCACCCTTGACGAGATTCATTCCACTGAGGTTGTGGCTGAGCATAGGATTGAAATGAATGGGTGGCTAGTTGGGCATGATATTGAGATGTAAAGGACCAAGGAGGAGGCATGAACCAAGAAGGATGAGTAGGGGGACCCCAAGAAGGTATGGAGGTGACTTGGTTGGGGTTGTAGTATTTCTGAGATGTTTGTTTCATCCCTTGCTGGTATGGTCTAGGTCCATGCGACCTTATTTTCTCTATGTAATAGAGTTTTTCAGTGACTCCCTTAGCCCCTTGATATACAACTTTAAGTCCGGGCAAGGAAGAGCACTTATATGTAGAATGATTTTCTTCACAGACTGAACAAACCTCTATAGAGTTCAATGGGCATTCATTCCTAGGATGCCTCCTGGTGCATCTAGGGAAAAAAATGGCCAAATCCCTCTATGATTACTCTTGCTTTATTTTGATAGGCAAGGTACCCATTTGCATGGCAAGAGTCTACAACATCTCACTCTTGAAGTCTTCCAGCATGCTTCCAATTTTACCTTTAATGGATGAATTTGAAGAAGAGGTACTGGCTACGGGTTGACTCCCCTTACATTTCTTTCTGGCTACTATAGAATGGTTTCTAAAAATCGTCTTTATGTCCTGATAGGATAGTTGGTAGATTTCTCCCCAGACTAGTAGATGGAGGGTGTCTAAAATATATTCCCGAATTCCCCTGATTAGGACCAACTTCAGAGACTCAGGGTCGACTTTACACCCAACCCCTTTGTAACTGAGTTGGAACCTCTCTTCATAGTCTTCCAGGGACTCATCACTTCCTATGGGCATTCAGAAGATTTCCTCTTTAGTATCTTTTGACCTACAATAGTCTCGCTACTTGTTGTTAAAGGCTTGCTACATCTGAGCCCAAGTTGTGATGTTATTGCTAGGTAATCCCATGAACCAATGCAGTGCTACATCCTTGAGAGTAGAAGGGAATAGTTTCAACTTTTTCTCATCTCTGCATAGTCATAAGTTTGACAAATGACAACAAACTCAAACAAGAAGGTGTGAGGATCTTCTGTAGTTAGACCATGGAAGTTGTTAGGTTCCTATACCAATAGGTATCAGTTCTCATGATTGGCTATGGAAATGCCAAATATGATCATCCTTTCCATGCTGCAAAGGTTCCATATTTTGGATGGAGATAAAGAAAATAAAAAAAAATGTAAAGAGGGTATGCCCTAAAAGAAAAATCAAAGGGCAACAAGAATGAATTGGTCCACAAAAGAAAAAGAAATTGAACCCCAAAGAATGACCAGGAAAGTGGCTAGTCAAAATGCCACTACTATTTTATCTTGTGCAAAGTAAGTTCACAAGGTGCAAACACTGTTTCATCACACCTAATGGAGGGCCCAACAGTTCAATCTGGACCACTCCATATTTAAATTTGCTGTTGTAGAATAGAGAATGAATATCTGTCCAAATAGTTCAAGCTTGGCAGATGAGTAGATAGGTAGAGAAAATGAGGAGCCCAACTGCTTAATCTCGGCCCTTGGAAGAGATAAGGGTAGAGTTAGATCAGAGGGCATTCAAAAGAAAAAAGAGGTAAATCAGTGTTTGCTAGTCCAAATGCACCCAATCAAAAGGAAGAAAAAATGCTAGGTATATTACGATGGGTAGGTAGTTTGAGGTTGCAGAAATAGGTTTGCGATCTTTTTGCCTTGTCAAGAAGCACTCATCTCATCAATGACACTAGTACCATGGCAGTTGTTTGGTTGCAGAGCAATGGAAGCATGACTAATTCCACTATCATTCCCCCACAAATCATTTGCTAACATCCCCTCAAGGACCTTGGGATTTGTCCAATAGTCCTGTTTCACTTCATTCTAGGAGAAATGCTAAGTTGAACTCTAAGTTTACTTAGTGAAAAGAAGCCACATTTCTTGTGTAAAGATGACCATTTTACTCCATTTCCCTAAAAAACCTAAGCTATTACTTTATAGACTTAGCGTTATCTATTCAAAAAAAACAAAATCAAATCATATTAACATTAACTATATTATATAGCTCCTTTGTAATATTTCCTTCCCCATACTATGAAGAACTATACGAAAAACCTGATAACATTATAAATACCCCGCCCTGGCCTAATATGGCATATTTAAAAATTCTGTGGGGATTATTGGTCCACCCAGGTCCAATAAGAACCCTCCACATGTTCCACAAGGGTTTATTTAACACCGAGTTTAATAAATAACCTCATTAAAAAACCCCTGTGCGCATATATATGTTGGAATTGGTTTGACTTCTGGTTGAACCAATAACCTTAGCCACCCGTATATACCACATAAACCCATAACCCAAGGTTTAAACCCCTCGCGCAAACATTAAAATATTAAATATATGGGCGGGTCCCCACGCCATATCGTACCAGCACCTGCGCCTCCCGTCAACCGTTGGATCGCACCCACCAGATCCAACGGCCCATGCTGATATCGGAGCCGCCCCGCTGTACGAGAGTTAGATCCTGATGGAAAGCGGTTTTGCCGTCGTACATGGGGATGCATGGCCCATTTCTATTGCATTGGGCCCGCGCTGACAGAAACCGCTTCGTACCAAAAGCGGTCCAATGGAAACCGTTTACCGCCTGTTCTCCCCACCGCGCACGTCATCCGCATGCCTGCGTCTGCGTCAGCGCCCGCGCTACTATACAGTCTGTTGTGTCCGCCTTGTCACACATCCACATCAGCTGCCACGTCACCCTCCATACCATGCTATAGGACAAGGTGACATCATGCTGACGTCAGCACAAAAAGTGCCAAAAGGTCCGAAAAAACACAAATTTTTGTTAAAACTCACGAAAGCGATGTTTTTTGTTTATTTTCTATGCAACCAATAGTGAAGTCTGTGCATGAGAATTATGTTGTATCTGCCATCAACGTCCCAGTCTGTCACCTAGGCATGTTCAACCTGCAAACCCGACCTCCTCGGCTCTACCTGCAACTGCATTTCGCACCAAGGTCTCGTAAAACAGGTATTTACCCGTGAATCACCCATAAACCCTATTTTTTCATGATTTCTCTGTGAAAGATCATCGAAAGAGCTAAATTCAACTCAAAAACACTATTGCCTGCAAGCCCCTGCGCTCTGCCTCACCGTGTAACCATATTTTCAGGAAAAATCTGCTAAATTCCATGGCCCTCTGATAAATTCTCCATTGAACTTAAGCTCGAGCTTGTGTCCACTTGCAAAATCACCAAAAGCCCCTGTAAAAGCCGCGCTCTTCCCACTGTTTTTTAAGCTTCCTCGTTAAAAACTCTGCAGACTCTTTCTTCCCTTTGAGTTTTACTCAGTAAGCCTATTTTCACATAAAAACTCAAGTTGCAAGAATTCTTGTTAAAAAGCCCTCTGTCAGAACTCTGTTTCCTGTTGGGACACAGACTCAAATCCAATTATAAGCACAGTGAATCATGGATGCTCCAGTAGCCCTAAACATTGCACCCTTGAATGCACCTCATAGGCAGTTGGAGTGGTTACCTCTAGCTGATAGGGATTTTCAGATTGATGACATGGAGGGTGAAAAGCCTCACCTGCAAGATTCTGTGAAATAAGGAATAGCCACAGGAACAAAACTGACCTACTTGGAATCTGGGAGTCTAATATGCCTATATACTACCTCCCTGCGGTCAATGTCTTTCCTGACCTCATCCATCAATGTTGTGATAACTATGAGCCTTATCAAAGGGCAGTAATGGACCCTGCTAAAAATATCCTCTTTTATATTATCCCTCAGTCTATAAAGGAGATGCTGCACTTCCATCCAGCTCAGCCTTTGGTCCCTCTCACTATGAAAAAATTGCTGGACCAAGCCTGCAAGTTGTCCTCTGCAGAAGTCGACTGAATTGCCAAGCTATTTATGCCACCAAATTTAACTCCAGATACAAAATTCCCTATCACCACGCATGGTTTAATGAGGCTGGAAAAATTCTCATAGACATGATTTCTTACATCCTGGGATTCACAACAAGTGAGATTGTGGATGAAATTGTATTTGCTTTGATGTCCATATTTTCCCCAGGACAACCCCCTACTGTCAAGTATGACTATGCTACCTACATAGCCAACAAAATTCATGAGCAGTTCATGAATTTAGAAAGAGAAAGAGTGTTCAAATACACTACATATATATACCATTTGATGTTGTACTATCAGCCTGATAGTTTCCCAGTTCCCCTTAAAAAATTGGATGCTAAGGGGAAGCAAAGGTCTGTAATATTTTGGTCCTCAGTGTTCCATCATGTTAGTAGCTCTGCATATACATATTGTGAGTTTATTGACCTCTTCATATATCCAGCCACCTGTTTATTATCAATAACTCCTCCTGCCAGGCTCACTGCTGAAATGCAGAAAATATTACACCTATCAAAGGAATACAACATTGGTGATTGGTATTTTTACCAAAACCATACAGTGATCAGGATCTATGGCTGTCAAATGGCTCCCTACAAACTACCAAAATATGTCCCCATGAGACTCTTTGCCCTGGAATACTACCGGCAGTTTAGTAGTTCAGATTTGACCCATTTCTATGGTGCTAGGAAAAAGGCACAGCTCAAGATAAGGCACCAACTGGGCCCTTTTATTTTTAATAAAAGGGAAGAGGCATGGAAAGAGGCTGACACTATTCTGAGAGACAAACTCAAGCTGAAACAAAGTTTTCTTTGGGTGCCATATGACCCTGAACATTTCATAAGCTTTAGGAGAGTCAAACATAAGCTTACAGGATATGTGCACTATAGTATCCCTCAAATTGAACAATATGCAAATCAACAGGAATGGATAGAAGGCACACTAGTTGAGGAACTTAATGAAGAAGAAAGATTAGAAAAAGAAATGAAAGAGTTTGAAAAGACACTTGACCTAGACTCTGTTGGACAGGTGTTTTTCACATCTCCTCGACACCTTGGAGCAGGCACATCATCTGCCACAACCTCACAACAGCCTGCACAAGGAAGTGATCCACCTGCAGGGACATCTAAAGAAAAAGAGGTGCATCATTCAGAGCAGGAGGAGACAATGGTAGACCGACCAGATGCATCAAAAGAACAAAGTCAAGGGCAAGCCCCTTAAACACAAGAAAATGCGCCTGAAGTCCATGTCTTACAAACTCCTCTCAATGAGGAAAGAGCCAAGAAAAGGGACAGGTAGGAAGACACACCCATAGGGGCCTCCACAGAACAGAAAAGAGAGAAAAGGCAAAGGCTAAACCCCTATTCCGAGGAAGAATTTGCAGAGGAAACGACAGTGAATCAAAGGGGTGAGGAAACAACTGAACAGCGGATTCCTCCAAGCACGGAAACATCAGCTAGCTCCTTTCAGCAGGAGCAAGAGAGACAACAAGGTGTGGAGGTTACCTCAACCTCCACCAAGCAGCAGAGCAAGCAAGGCTTTGACATAAAGAAGGCATTCACAGAAATCAAGGCCAGAAATGAGCCAGTGAGATTCCAGCTCTACAACCAGTTACTAAGAATGGCTCCCACTAATCAACAGAGGCTAATGGCATCCTATGACATCCAAGAAGGGAAAATGACCCTCAGTAATTTCAGGCCTACAGTACAGCAGCCCCAGTCAGCTGCTGATTATTAGGACCAATTTGGAAGTGCTTGCTAAAGACATCCATCCAATGGACCAGATTGAGTTACACAAACAAGCTGGAGAAATGGTGTGCTCCACCCTGCCAAATAAGGCAATATTGGCCCATAGACTGCAGAATTCACTTCATAACACTTCTGCCCAATTAGAATTGGAGAAAGCTTCATCACAGGCCAAGGACAACAGAATCAAATCCTTGGAGGAGATCATTATGGAGCTGGGACATGATCCCAACGATCCCAAGGGCGTGCATGCTTTGATTAGGAAGAAAGAAGAAGACATAGCGGCCCTCAGAAAGCAACTCAGGCTGCCACCTACAATTCATCCCCAAACCCCAAAAGTTGCACAATAAAAAGAGGAGGAGGATGTGGTTAGTTTGCTTATGAGGATGCATAAGAGACTGATAGAAATAGAGGGTGCCTTGGAGGCATCACTGCAAGGAAGACAGGGAGAGTTGGCCTCTCAGCCAGCTCAAACAACTCTAACTCTTGAGACTGCTCCTCCTACAGTCACCACAACAGTCCCTCCTACCGATCCAACATCAATAGCAGGTACCTCAACTCCAGCCTCAACTTCAGCAACAGTTTCAGCAACAACTATAGCAGCAACAGAGCAAGAGGCCAGCATGAGTATGGAGGAGATGATGAAAGAAACAAAGTCTCTAGAAGTACAGATGGCAGAATTAAAAGAGGACAAAGAAAAGCTGGCCAAAATTGAGGTAAGATATGACAAATCAAAGATTGATGTAGTAGAGAAGATAAGGGAAGTAAAAACCTTGGAGAAAAGAATAAAGGAGCTAGAAAAGGAGCTTACTCTTGATAAGACTCTAGCTGAAGTCAAGAAAATTTTGTGGGCCAAAATTGGCCAATCCATTACTGACCAATGGCAATCAATTGAAACCATACATGAGCAAATGGAATTGATAAGCTTAGCTCAATTCGAAACTCAAAAGGCTAGAGCATCATTAGGAAATATGCCTGAGGAAGCCAATAGAATGATTCAATTTTTGAACACTCATACCAAAGAGCAGTTGGCAGCAATAGGTATCAAGAACAGGACAGATACCATCTTACTAGTAAAAAGCGTGCTGACCCTAAGGAAATTTGTGCAGACTCTAGAAGGAAAATGCTAAGAAATGTAGGCAGAAATAAATGAATTCAAAATAAAGTTTGCAACATTACAGAGCAAAGGGCTACCCAGTTTATTAACCAGCGCTGGAATACTGCTATCACATGAGCAATATGCCCACAGGGTAAATAACTATGCCTCCAATTAAATTATAGCATCCTCAAGCACCTCAGAAGAAACAGGGCCTCCCTCTGGAAAGAGTCTTTATGACAGATTAGAAAATCTGTTCTATATTGAACATGAGATTCACCACCTTTTTGAAGTCCAACCCAACTTCTATAGATACTCTGAAGCTGATGAAACACTGATTAAAATACAAAGAGATCAGTTGCCTATAGAGGACTGGTGGCAAGGAATGCTGGAAATATTACTCGGGTAATTTTGTTTTTACTTCCCTTTCTGGTCAGCTATAGGTCAGCAAACTCTAAAGCACGGGCCACCTGTCCAAAAGTAAAAACAGTAGAAATAAGAAGTCAAATTGTGACTACAGCTCGTTAATGTAAAAAATCAAGCATTGATGACAAGGCCAAGACAGCTAGCACAACAACATAGCAACATCAAGGCAGCAAACACTGAGTAAATATGTAGCAACCAGCCGACTCACTCAATCCAAAAGGTCAAATATATCTGACAAATTGGACAGCCAGCACATTCACATTTACTGCAGCATTCATTTCCCTCATTTACTAATTCTTAAGAATTGGTAAAGGAAGTTATGACTTCATAACTTATCTTCACGATATTTTATATCTCCCTATTTGTATAAATACCTCCCTATAATATGTATTTGGGGTTGGTGATTTTCTCTCTGGACTGCGTTGTAGATTCTCAGGCTCTCTAATACAAAGGTTGTTTGAAGTTCATTGCTGTTGGATAGGCTGGATGTGGATTTAATGTTCTGGGGACTACTACAAAATTCTTGTGTCTTTCTATGGATCAATAAGTTGCTCTAACCTGTGTTTATGTCTGCTGTGTTTGAAAATATCATACATGTTTCATAGTCTTAGTAACAGAGAAAAGGAATAACCCAGGATTTGTTTAAATGCACCTTGTGTTCAATCTCTGCTATTAATTATGTTTTCTTCAGGATTAGTCATAAATATGAATTCTTAGCCGCTCATGTTTGGACTAATTCTTTCATTTTGAATACTATTTAAGAATTCTTAATTTCTCTTGGATAATATTCAAGCATCTTCCCTCAGCCAGCAAGATCAAGGATTCTTGACTGCCCTTCATCCACTAGCCTACATTCCATCAATTTCCAGATTTGAAAATTGTTCCAAAACTGCCTATCTTGCTCTGTGAACAATGTAAACTTTGAAACGGGAACTGATACTGTTACCCATTTCGTAGAGATAGCAAAAGAGTGACCTGATTTTGAAAAGGGGTGATGCAGAACAAACATGTTTTTTTTAGAGCATAGTTTTTGGCACTTTAATTTTTTTATGTACATTACGTTTTAGAATCATAGTGATTTTCATGCTGATTTAAAAAAGTGAGTATTCTGCATCACCACCTTTTTTTAAAAGACCTGTTTGTTGGCTTTAAATTTTCTAATGTATAAAATGTAAATAATTATTGTGTAAATTTGATCATTGTTGAAGTGGTCGTTTTCTTCACATTTTCTTGTTTTTTATTTTAATTTTAACTTTTTTTTTAGTGAGGTTTTTATTGTTTTGCATTTTTAAATTAGGAGGTCGATATTTAGAATTTTCGATATTCTACATATTTATACATCCTTAATTAATTTTTCAATCCACATGAAATAATTGTTTCTAAAAAACAATATTTTTTAACAATGGACATAAAAATAACCATTTTTAACATAAATATAACTAAAAAACTACACGTTTTGATAATTTTTTTGCTAGAATTGACATGTCAAAATCGCAATTTTTATATGATAATTTTAACTAAAAATGGTTAAATAATAGCTTTTTTTATGAATTTCATGTCAAAAAAATAATAATAATCACTTTTTTTTTCAAAAAATAATGATTAACTTAAAAATCAATGCGAAAATCACATATTACAGATATTGAACGTATAACAACCCTAATTGAGTGTTTATTCTTCTCATAAAATGTCAAAGTCAAAACATTGCGAAGCTTGATTTACAAGCATAACTTAAATTTAATCAACAATGTCACGTAATCCAAACTCTTCGTCCTCTAGAGTTTCATCATTGCCTTCTTCCACAATATTTTCTGTTTCCTTTTGCTCATTTTCCTCTTCTAATGGGTCTTTGATGTCTGCGAATCTCGCACACAACCCCTGGCGCCCCAACCCTCTCAACCCCCCCCTCCACCGGCCCGGGCACCCTCACCTGCCCCCCCAACAGACACCCCACCCTGCCCCGGTGCCCTCACCCACCCTCACCCACCCCCCACCCCGGCCCGGGCACCCTGCCAACCCCCCCCGCCCGGGAGCCCACACAAACCCCCGCGCCCCAACCCTCTCAACCCCCCCGGCTCGGGAGCCCTCACCCGCCCCACTAACCGCCCCCCCACCCAGCCCTGGCGCCCTCACCCGCCCCCCAGCCCGGGCGCCCTCACCCGCCCCCCGGCCCGGGCGCCCTCACCCATCCTCACCCGCTCCCCCACCCGGCCCGGGCGCCCTCACCCGCCCAACCCGCGCGGCCTCACCCGCCCCCTGCCCGGCGCCCTCACCCACCTGCCCTCACCTGACGCACTGCCAGGCGGGGGCGCGGGCCACCCGGGTGGTGCGGCCGAGGCAGGCGCCACCCGGGCGGCCCGCGCCCCCGCTCGACAGGCTGCAGGGCGATTACCGGAATCGCCCTGCTGCTTGCCGGGCCGGGGCGGGGGCCGCCCGGGTGGCGCGGATGAGGAAGGGTGGGTGAGGGCGCCGCGGGGGAGGGCAGGTCAGGGCGCCGAGCGGGTGAGGTGGGTGATGCCGCCGGGCGAGCGGGCAGCCGGGTGAGGGCGCCGGGGCGGGCGGGCGGGGGTGCCCGGGCGGGTGAGGCGGGTGAGGGCATCAGGCGGGTGGGCGAGGGCGCCTGGGCGGGTGAGGCGGGTGAGGGCGCGGGGCGGGCGGGCGAGGGCGCCGAGCGGGCGGGCGAGCGAGGGCGGGCGGGCAGGTGAGGCGGGTGAGGGCGTCGGGCGGGCGGGCGGGCGAGGGTGCCCGGGCGTGTGAGGTGGGTGAGGGTGTCTGGCGTGCAAGGGCGCCGGACGGGCGGGCGGACGAGGGCGCCTGGGGGGGCAAGGCGGGTGAGGGCGCCGGGCGGGCGGGCGGGTGAGGGCGCCCGGGCGATTGCTGGAATCGCCCTGCCACCTGCCGGGGGGGGGGCGCGGCTGAGGCAGGGTGGGTGAGGGTGGCCGGGGGGGCCGGCGAGTCAGGGCGCCCGTGCGGGGGGGCGGGCGGGTCAGGGCACCTGGCGGGCAAGCGGGTGATGGTGCCGGGTGGGCAGGTGAGGGCGGCGGGCGGGCAGGCGAGGGCGGGCGGGCGAGGGTGCCGGGCGGGCGAGGGTGGGTGAGGGCAGGCGAGGGCGGGCGGGCGAGGGTGCCAGGCAGGCAAGGGCGGGCGGGCGAGGCGGGCGGGCGGGCGAGGGCGCCGGGCGGGCGAGGGCGGGTGAGGCGAGTGAGGGTGCCGGGCGGGCGGGCGGGCGAGGGCGCACGGGCGGGTGAGGCGGGTGAGGGTGCCGGGCAGGCGGGCGAGGGCGCCGGGCGGGCGAGGGCGGGCGAGGGCCGGGCCTGCGAGGGCGGGTGAGGCGGGTGAGGGCGCCGGGCGGGCGGGCGGGCGAGGGCGCCCGAGCGGGTGAGGTGGGTGAGGGTGCCGGGCGGGCGGGCGAGGGCGCCCGGGCGGGTGAGGCGGGTGAGGGCGCCGGGCGGGCGGGCGGGTGAGGGCGTCGGGCGGGCGAGGGCGACGGGCGGGCGGGCGGGTGAGGGCGCCCGGGCGATTCCCGGAACCGCCCTGCCGCCCGGGCGCCCTCACCCGCCCGCCCGCCCGGCACCCTCTGTGACGGCCTTGAGTCTCGGGCAGGCGTGCACGATGGGCGGGCGCCCTCGTGCACGATGACGGGCACGTTCCGACACGACGAGGGGCGAACCTCCGACACTTGGACGAGCCGGAAGTTGTGGTGCGGACACCTGAGCTAGCGGTGCGGTCACCCAAGCTTGGCGGTTAGGCATGGCAAACCATGGTTCGGTGCGATGGACAAGACGAACGGGCGAGCCGTGCGGAAGAACAGTGCGACGAGATATATGGAGACACATTGGCCGAGATGTGGCCAAGTGTCGAACGATATATGGAGAAGCACGATAATGGAGCTCATATGTGGTATGAGCACACATGATAATCGATATAGCTAAGTGCTGGGCGAAGCTACATGTTATATGGCTGAACGCACATATGAATATGTGCGTGGAATAATTAAATATAATATGTGGGAAGCAATATACAGACTTATATATATGTAATGGGACAGCCATTAAAATATAAGAAAGAACGTATGTGATAAAGTGAAAGCCGACATCTAAATATGATATGTGGAGCTTATGCAAATAAGCGGAAGATTAAAAAGAAATAAAATATATTAAAAACAGCCATGTATGGGACTTTATAATGGAGTGGCCATTAAAAAGGAACATATGTGAATAAAATACATATGGAGCCATGTGCATACATGGAAGTGGCGTGTAAACATAATGTATGTGGAATACAATTAAATATTGTATGCGTGGCCTTATATGCGATATGGAGGAACGCATATGTGGTAAAGACCGATTATTAAATCAGACCGACGTTGTGTATGTGGCGTATTATCATGAAGTGAGGAGTCGGCCTTATGAAGGCACGCGTCTGTTTAGAGCTGATGATAATACGTATATATATGGCATGGAGAATGCCATTCGGATCAGCAAGAAACCAACGGAGTCTCTCGGTTAGCTGCGCAGTTCTAATGCGCCTGGCTTATGCGCATACAAAGATAAGGTGCAGATGTTAATTCCTGGTTCACGGTTGGATTAACGGCGAGAGGAACAATTGGTAATAGAGATTCGGAAAACAACAGTCATCTCTCATACGCTCAAGGGAGCACGGGGTTGTGCTGGTTGAGGTTGAGAGATCGATTGGGATCTGGGTTCGAACAACAACCCGAATATATTATTGCGCAGATTTATGAGGGTTTGGTACGCTCAGGAAATAACGCAGAGAATTATATATATTCGGCAAGCTGTCTCGGTCGAGGAAGGTTGCATGTGAGTGCAATTATACAGTTGGTCATACTTGAAGCGAGGAACGTGCACAGTCGGCAAAATATCTCGCGGGTTATGGTATGAACGACGGTTGTGTATGCAGGATTGTGGTCTCGGCTGACACGTGGAATGGTCTCAGAATCTGGATAGCGGTTCGGCTATATAAGTGTGCAGACACGTAAGAGTGGTTGGAGTGAACCACGTGGGGGCCGTCCCTCGGTGGAAGCGCAGAGATTATATGCAGATAGCAGGCTGTCGGATTGATTTATTGGTTGAGCGGGTTGCAGAAAGGCTGTCACGTGGGTAGAGATATGGTATAGTGTAGATTCGGTTGCACAGGTATACCTGAATGCTGGCACGTGGACAGTAACATACATGATCGTGCAGAACCGAATTGGAAGTCCAAAGAGGATAGCACGTGGATGTAAGGCGCAGACCTGTTGTAATATTACAAAGTGTGGCCGTGGATTGTCGGCACACTTGTTTGTATGTACATTATATTATTTGAAAAGGTTTAATAATATATCATTGGGTGAACTCGGCTGGGAGTTGCCCCTCCCATATATCTTATATGCAATTGTTGTTATTGCTGTTTAGACATATGGTTATTATGATCAGTTGAATTACTATATGTTGATCAAGATTTATGCGGTTTGTGTAATTGAAGATGTATTGAATATTCGGTTGTGAATGTTTATATATATATTGAAGAATGATGAATGAAGACTACTTAATTAAGGAGTGAATTAAGTGAATTCATGGTTAAAGGCGTAGTCCATAACGTAAATCCGTTAACCGGATGAGCATCGGTGGTGCCGCACACCGCCCAATTAAAGAAAAAAATATTGGGGGCGTGACACCCTCGCCCGTCCGCCCGCCCATAAAGCTCACACATATTATATCGAACCACGCACATATTCATGTGTGCGTTCAGCCATATCGATTATCATGTGCGCTCATACCATTACATATATGAGCTCCATTATCGTGCTTCTCCATATATCGTTCGACACTTGGCCACATCTCGGCCAATGTGTCTCCATATATCTCGTCGCACTGTTCTTCCGCACAGCTCGCCCGTTCGTCTTGTCCATCGCACCGAACCATGGTTTGCCATGCCTAACCGCCAGCTTGGGTGACCGCACCGCTAGCTCGGGTGTCCGCACCTCAACTTCCGGCTCGTCCAAGTGTCGGAGGTTCGCCCCTCGTCGTGTCGGAATGCGCCCGTCGTCGTGCACGAGGGCGCCCGCCCATCGTGCACGCCTGCCCGAGACTCGAGGGCGTCACATTCTCCTCCACCTGAAGTCGTTGTCGTCCTCGACAACACACCATCTTAGTAGCCCTCCACCAAGACTGCATCGACCATGATGTAGACTCCTCCATATAAGGCAACCATCACTGCAACGTATACAAGGCCCATCTCCATCAAGTCATCACCATTGTGACCCCATCACCTCAAAGTGTCTCATCGGTCCTCCACATCAAGTCACCATATATGATGTCCAAAAGTCACAACGATCTCATGTCATCATGAGCTCCATAAACCATCCTCAACCAACACCTCAGCAAGCACACAAGCCTCGGCCAAAAGGTCCCTGCAAGATGCCTCAGCTCCCCATGTAGTAGGAATGCTCCATAGCCGCTCACAACTCCATCCAAGTAATCAACTCTCGATGTGCCTCATTCAGATCCATGAAGCCCTCCTCATTATCTGCAACGTGCCATCCTCAAGTCTCCAACCTAATGTCCATGGCTATGTTGTCCATGTAGTCCAACCAAGCACATCACAACATCGGTCATCCTCATCCAAGCTGCAATCTTCGGTTTAGTGAACTCGGTCACCAACCATATTACCGTGTCATCATAAGTCCCTTCTCCATAGCTCCTCCACCAAAGGTTCACCAAGACTACCTTTTGGTTCTGCCATGAGAAGTCCCTAGCCCGCCCGGCGCCATCACCCGCCCGCGGGCGAGGGCGCTGTGCGGGCAGGCGGGTGATGGTGCCGGGTGGGCGAGGGTGCCAGGTGGGCGGGCGGGTGAGGGCGCCGGGCGGGCGGGCGGGTGAGGGCGCCCGGGCGATTCCCAGAATCGCCCTGCCGCCCGGGCGATTCCTGGAATCGCCCTCACCTGCCTGGGCGCCCTCACCCGCCTGCCCGCCCCTGCTCTCGCCCGCCCGGCGGCCTCACCCTCCTCACCCGCCCGGCGGGCGGGCGGGTGAGGGCACTGGACCGGCGAGGGCGCCGGCCAGGCGGGCGGGTGAGGGCGCCCGGGCGAGTCCTGGAATTGCCCTGCTGCCCGGGCGATTCCCGGAATCGCCCTCACCCGCCCGGGCGCCCTCACCCGCCCGCCCGCCCGTGCCCTCGCCCGCCCGGCGCCCTCACCCTCCTCACCCGCCCGGGCGCCTTCGCCCGCCCGCCCTCCCGACGCCCTCGCCCGCCCGCCCGACACCCTCACCCGGCTCACCCCCCTGGGCGCCCTTGCCCGCCCGGCGCAGGGCAATTCCGGGAATCGCCCAGGCGCCCTCACCCGCCCGCCCGAAGCCCTCGCCCGCCCGACCGGCACTGTAACGCCCTCGAGTCTCGGGCAGGCGTGCACGATGGGCGGGCGCCCTCGTGCACGACGGCAGGTGTGTTTTGACCCGATAATGGACGAACCTCCGACACTTGGACAACGGACCGAAGCTGAGGTGTGGTCGTCGAGGCTACGGATGGGCAGACCAGCGAGTCGGTATGCAAAGACGAAGAAATGAGGACGCATATTATGATGGAGGGACGCACATATGGATATGTGCGTGAACAAATTAATATGTATATACGTGGCTCATATATATATGATGGACGGCCATTATAATATGAGAAGCACGTATATGAAGAACGCATGAGAATAATAAAATATAATAAAGCAGCTATATACGGGATTATATAGAGTAGCCATTAAAAAAGGAACGTATATGATATAAGTGAAGCCGACATATGTTATACGCGCATACGTGGAGTAAAATATAATATATGTGGAAAAATAATAATAAAATATACGTGGCTTATGTATATATAATGGAGGTGACCATTAAAATACAAAGAAGCGCGTATATGGAGGATAACTATAAAGTGGAGCCGACATGTAGAATCTGTACACGTGGCCTTGTATGAATATTAAAATACGGAGGAACGTATATGGATTGAACCGACATTGTATAGAGGGTGTATTATCATGATTTGGAGGGGTCGGCCTTATGTAGGCACGCGTCTCTTGGAGAGATGATACACGTATATATATGGCATAACGATATGCCATTCGGATCATCAAGAAACCAACGGAGTGTCTCGGATTAGCTGCGCAGTTCTAATGCGCCTGGTTCATACGCATAAGAAGATAAGGCGCAGATGTTAATTCCTGGTATTCGGTCGGATTAACGGCAAGAGAGATAATTGGTAACAGAATATGTGGCCGACAGCTGTCTCTAATACGCTCGAAGAGCAAAGGATTGCGCAGATCGAGGTTGAGAGGACGGATTGAAGTTGGAAGTCGATCAGCAGTTTGGGTATATAATAACGCAGGTTATATGAGCGTCGAAACGATCGGATAATAGCGCCGGAAGGTTATGTATCCACAGCCAGGTGTCTTGGTAATCAGAGTTCGGGCAACGACTGAATATATATATGGTTGCAAGGGTTATATGAGCGTTGGAGCTTAGAGATAAACGCGCAGGAGTTTACATATATGCAGCCGGCTGTTGAACGGGTCAAGCAGGAAGATTGTCACGGTTGGAGTTCGGAATTTGAGAAACAGTCCCGGTGTATGAATGCGCAGGTTTACAAGGGTATATCGGGCAATTAATGTGGATGCCCGCTCTTGGGTAAACACGCCAAGAAGTATACGGATTTCTGAGCTCTGTCTAACTGATTCGGGCAGTAGTAAACGTATGATTGCAGAGGGATTATCAGAGTGATAAAATAGTCTGCGGGGGTATCAGCTCTCAGAGATTATACGTAGATAGCAGGCTGTCGAATCGACTTATTGGTTGAGCGGTTTACTGAAGGCTGTCACGTGGGCAGAGATATATGGTATAGTGCAGATTGGGTTGCGCAGGCATACCAGAATGCTGGCACGTGGACAGTAGCATACTTGATCGTGCAGAACCGAATTGGAAGTCCAAAGGGGATAGCACGTGGACGTAAAGGCGCAGGCCTGTTGTAATATTACAAAGTGTGGCCGTGGATTGTCGGAACACTTGTTTGTATGTATATTGTATTATTTGAAAAGGTTCAATAATATATCATTGGGCGAACTCGGTTGGGAGTTGCCCCTCCCGTATTATGCATGTGCAATTTTTATGGATGTGATTTAATTGCATGGTTATGATGAATGGTTGATTTATGAATGGATTATACATGTTAATATGATTTACTTAATTGAAGAAGTATTGAAATTAAGTATATTGATGATAAAGGCGTAGTCCATAAACGCTTACTTAGTTAAAAGTGGGCGTTCGGTGGTGCCGCACCCCGCCCAAAAGAAAAAAAAAGATTGGGGGCGTGACAGGTGGTATCAGAGCTCGGTCAGAGCTGGTGGACAGATTACTCATGGAAACTTGGACAAGGTTCTCTCGGTTGAAGAGCAGGTGATCTGGCAAACATGACAGATATGGAACTCGATGATCTTCAAGAGCTCTTTGATGAAAGAGCCCGGTTGAAGACTGAACTCAAGCAAGTTGAGGAAGAGATAAAGAAGAAGCTTCTTGGTAAGAAGACCGTTGTAATTGAGCAAGAAGAGCTCGACCACATTGACAGATTGGGAACCCTGTACCGAAGACATCCAGAGGACATTCAGAGGTTTAGTTCTGTAAGCTTGGTCGATGAACGCTTGGTTGGTGCACTTGAACAGAACACGGTGGAGGAAAAGCTTGAAGCAAGTCAAGCTAGACCGGGGCCGAGTTCCCTAGAAGGACCAAACAAGGAGGTAAGATATCTCAAGAGAAATGTCGAAAAGACGCATGAGCCTATTGACATTTCTGAGGCCGAAATTTTGAAGCAGGTTGCTGAGATAAGGCACAAGACGAAGCCGACAAAGGAAGGCGGTTCCTTGAAGCTGAGTTGTGTGCAGGTAACCGTAAAAGGGAAAAGGGTGGCAGCTTTGATCGATACAGGAGCTACTCATAGTTTCGTGAGCAGGAAGGCAGCAAGGTCCTTTGGGAAGAAAGCAAAGATGGAAGGAGAATGCAGTGCCTTTAAAGCAGTTAATTCTACCATTCGAGCTGTTGATTGTGTATTAAAAGACACTCAGGTAAGGGTGGGATCATGGTTCGGGAAGCTGGACTTGAGAGTTGTAGATATGGATGATCATTCTATGTTGTTGGGGCTAGACTTTATGGAACTTGCACAGGCCATACCTATGATGACCCGGGACATTCTCTTAATCACAGCTGGTGGAAAGAACATGATGGTGCCGATGAATAGGAAAAGTCGCTTGGGATATAGACCAAGGATGGCTTCTATGACCTTATACCCCAAAGACCCAAATATGAGGCATGAAGATGCGGAACTAAGAGGACTTGGGAGTGGGGTCCAAACAACTAAGGAGAAGAAGCTTGTTGACTTCGTTGCAAAGGCCGGGAAGAAGAGCAAAGGGAGTGAGGAGAGGACCTTACGAACTTGGAAACACTTGTTGGGGACATCTTTTACTAAAGATCTTCACGAGGAAGTTGCAGGTGAAGTAAGCCCGAGCGCTACTTCAGAAGCAGTGATTGGTGAAGAATATGAGGGTATAGATCCCGCTGGAATAGTGGATTTTTGCAGATATGCTATGGGCATATACGACTTCCAATTGACAAAGGACAAGCTAGGTGAGCTTGGGTGTACATGTGAAGAGGTTGAAGCTGTGCATAAGTACTTGAGGACGCAGTATCAATCTGACACATGGGTGGACGAAAGCCAGGGAGGGAGCTTCCTGGCTCTCCTATCTTCTTAGAGGACATAGAAGATGGGCTCATTGTTAAGCTGCTCATGGCAGTGAGCCCTCAAACATGGTTGAGCAGGTATGATGATCGTAGCATGTTGCAGATGTGATGGATGGAGTTTTCATGGACCTGAGCATGGATTATGGGGATTGATTCGTGATGGAGACAAGGTCTCATATATGTGGCAATGATGGTTGCCTTATATGGAGGAGTCTACATCATGGTTGGTGCAATCTTGGTAGAGAGCTACTAAGACGGTGTGTTGTCGAGGATGACAACGACTTCAGGTGGAGGAGAATGTAACGCCCTCGAGTCTCGGGCAGGCGTGCACGATGGGCGGGCGCCCTCGTGCACGACGGCAGGTGCGTTTTGACCCGACAATGGACGAACCTCCGACACTTGGACGACGGACCGAAGCTGAGGTGTGGTCGCCGGGGCTATGGATGGGTAGACCAGCGAGTCGGTATGCAAAGACGAAGAAATGAGGACGCATATTATGATGGAGGGATGCACATATGGATATGTGCGTGAACGAATTAATATGTATATACGTGGCTCATATATATATGATGGATGGCCATTATAATATAAGAAGCACGTATATGAAGAACGCATGAGAATAATAAAATATAATAAAGCAGCGATATACGGGATTATATGGAGCAGCCATTAAAAAAGGAACGTATATGATATAAGTGAAGCCGACATATGTTATATGCGCATACGTGGAGTAAAATATAATATATGTGGAAAAATAATAATAAAATATACGTGGCTTATGTATATATAATGGAGGTGACCATTAAAATACAAAGAAGTGCGTATATGGAGGATAACTATAAAGTGGAGCCGACATGTAGAATCTGTACACGTGGCCTTGTATGAATATTAAAATATGGAGGAACGTATATGGATTGAACCGACATTGTATAGAGGGTGTATTATCATGATTTGGAGGGGTCGGCCTTATGTAGGCATGCGTCTCTTGGAGCGATGATACACGTATATATATGGCATGACGATATGCCATTCGGATCATCAAGAAACCAACGGAGTCTCTCGGATTAGCTGCGCAGTTCTAATGCGCCTGGTTCATACGCATAAGAAGATAAGGTGCAGATGTTAATTCCTGGTATTCGGTCGGATTAACGGCGAGAGAGATAATTGGTAACAGAATATGTGGCCGACAGCTGTCTCTAATACGCTCGAAGAGCAAAGGATTGCGCAGATCGAGGTTGAGAGGACGGATTGAAGTCGGAAGTCGATCAGCAGTTTGGGTATATAATAATGCAGGTTATATGAGCGTCGAAACGCTCGGATAATAGCACCGGAATGTTTTGTATCCACAGCCAGGTGTCTTGGTAATCAGAGTTCGGGCAGCGACTGAATATATATATGGTTGCAAGGGTTATATGAGCGTTGGAGCTTAGAGATAAACGCGCAAGAGTTTACATATATGCAGCCGGCTGTTGAATGGGTCAAGCAGGAAGATTGTCTCGGTTGGAGTTCGGAATTCGAGCAACAGTCCCGGTGTATGAATGCGCAGGTTTACAAGGGTATATCGGGCAATTCATGTGGATGCCCGCTCTTGGGTAAACACGCCGGGAAGTATACGGATTTCTGAGCTCTGTCTAACTGATTCGGGCAGTAGTAAACGTATGATTGTAGAGGGATTATCAGAGCGATAAAATAGTCTACGGGGGTATCAGCTCTCAGAGATTATACGTAGATAGCAGGCTGTCGAATCGACTTATTGGTTGAGCGGTTTGCTGAAGGTCTGTCACGTGGGCAGAGATATATGGTATAGTGCAGATTGGGTTGCGCAGGCATACCAGAATGCTGGCACGTGGACAGTAGCATACGTGATTGTGCAGAACCGAATTGGAAGTCCAAAGGGGATAGCACGTGGACGTAAAGGCGCAGGCCTGTTGTAATATTACAAAGTGTGGCCATGGATTGTCGGCACACTTGTTTGTATGTATATTGTATTATTTGAAAAGGTTCAATAATATATCGTTGGGCGAACTCGGTTGGGAGTTGCCCCTCCCGTATTATGCATGTGCAATTTTTATGGATGTGATTTAATTGCATGGTTATGATGAACGGTTGATTTATGAATGGATTATACATGTTAATATGATTTACTTAATTGAAGAAGTATTGAAATTAAGTATATTGATGATAAAGGCGTAGTCCATAAACGCTTACTTAGTTAAAAGTGGGCGTTCGGTGGTGCCGCACCCCGCCCAAAAGAAAAAAAAAAATTGGGGGCATGACAGGTGGTATCAGAGCTCGGTCAGAGCTGGTGGACAGATTACTCGTGGAAACTTGGACAAGGTTGTCTCGGTTGAAGAGCAGGTGATCTGGCAAACATGACAGATATGGAACTCGATGATCTTCAAGAGCTCTTTGATGAAAGAGCCCAGTTGAAGACTAAACTCAAGCAAGTTGAGGAAGAGATAAGGAAGAAGCTTCTTGGTAAGAAGACCGTTGTAATTGAGCAAGAAGAGCTCGACCGCATTGACAGATTGGGAACCCTGTATCGAAGACATCCAGAGGACATTCGGAGGTTTAGTTCTGTAAGCTTGGTCGATGAACGCTTGGTTGGTGCACTTGAACAGAACACGGTGGAGGAAAAGCTTGAAGCAAGTCAAGCTAGACCAGGGCCGAGTTCCCTAGAAGGACCAAACAAGGAGGTAAGATATCTCAAGAGAAATGTCGAAAAGGTGCATGAGCCTATTGACATTTCTGAGGCCGAATTTTTGAAGCAGGTTGCTGAGATAAGGCGCAAGACGAAGCCGACAAAGGAAGGCGGTTCCTTGAAGCTGAGTTTTGTGCAGGCAACCGTAAAAGGGAAAAGGCTTGCAGCTTTGATCGATACAGGAGCTACTCATAGCTTCGTGAGCAGGAAGGCAGCAAGGTCTTTTGGGAAGAAAGCAAAGATGGAAGGAGAATGCAGTGCCTTTAAAGCAGTTAATTCTACCATTCGAGCTGTTGATGGTGTATTAAAAGACACTCAGGTAAGGGTGGGATCATGGTTCGGGAAGCTGGACTTGAGAGTTGTAGATATGGATGATCATTCTATGGTGTTGGGGCTAGACTTTATGGAACTTGCACAGGCCATACCTATGATGACCCGGGACATTCTCTTGATCACAGCTGGTGGAAAGAACATGATGGTGCCGATGAATAGGAAAAGTCGCTTGGGATATAGACCAAGGATGGCTTCTATGACCTTATACCCCAAAGACCCAAATGTGAGGCATGAAGATGTGGAACTAAGAGGACTTGGGAGTGTGGTCCAAACAACGAAGGAGAAGAAGCTTGTTGACTTCGTTGCAAAGGCCGGGAAGAAGAGCAAAGGGAGTGAGGAGAGGACCTCACGAACTTGGAAACACTTGTTGGGGACATCTTTTACTAAAGATCTTCACGAGGAAGTTGCAGGTGAAGTAAGCCCGAGTGCTACTTCAGAAGCAGTGATTGGTGAAGATTATGAGGGTAGAGATCCTGCTGGAATAGTGGATTTTTGCAGATATGCTATGGGCATATACGACTTCCAATTGACAAAGGACAAGCTAGGTGAGCTTGGGTGTACATGTGAAGAGGTTGAAGCTGTGCATAAGTACTTGAGGACGCAGTATCAATCTGACACATGGGTGGACGAAAGCCAGGGAGGGAGCTTCCTGGCTCTCCTATCTTCTTAGATGACATAGAAGATGGGGCTCATTGTTAAGCTGCTCATGGCAGTGAGCCCTCAAACATGGTTGAGCAGGTATGATGATCGTAGCATGTTGCAGATGTGATGGATGGAGTTTTCATGGACCTGAGCATGGATTATGGGGATTGATTCGTGATGGAGACAAGGTCTCATATATGTGGCAATGATGGTTGCCTTATATGGAGGAGTCTACATCATGGTCGGTGCAATCTTGGTAGAGAGCTACTAAGACGGTGTGTTGTCGAGGACAACAACGACTTCAGGTGGAGGAGAATGTAATGCCCTCGAGGCGTGCACGACGGCAGGTGCGTTTTGCCCGACAATGGACGAACCTCCGACACTTGGACGACGGACCGAAGCTGAGGTGTGGTCGCCGGGGCTACGGATGGGCAGACCAGCGAGTCGGTATGCAAAGACGAAGAAATGAGGACGTATATTATGATGGAGGGACGCACATATGGATATGTGCGTGAACGAATTAATATGTATATACGTGGCTCATATATATATGATGGACGGCCATTATAATATAAGAAGCACGTATATGAAGAACGCATGAGAATAATAAAATATAATAAAGCAGCGATATACGGGATTATATGGAGCAGCCATTAAAAAAGGAACGTATATGATATAAGTGAAGCCGACATATGTTATATGCGCATACGTGGAGTAAAATATAATATATGTGGAAAAATAATAATAAAATATACGTGGCTTATGTATATATAATGGAGGTGACCATTAAAATACAAAGAAGTGCGTATATGGAGGATAACTATAAAGTGGAGCCGACATGTAGAATCTGTACACGTGGCCTTGTATGAATATTAAAATACGGAGGAACGTATATGGATTGAACCGACATTGTATAGAGGGTGTATTATCATGATTTGGAGGGGTCGGCCTTATGTAGGCATGCGTCTCTTGGAGAGATGATACACGTATATATATGGCATGACGATATGCCATTCGGATCATCAAGAAACCAATGGAGTCTCTCGGATTAGCTACGCAGTTCTAATGCGCTTGGTTCATACGCATAAGAAGATAAGGCGCAGATGTTAATTCCTGGTATTCGGTCGGATTAATGGCGAGAGAGATAATTGGTAACAGAATATGTGGCTGACAGCTGTCTCTAATACGCTCGAAGAGCAAAGGACTGCGCAGATCGAGGTTGAGAGGACGGATTGAAGTCGGAAGTCGATCAGCAGTTTGGGTATATAATAACGCAGGTTATATGAGCGTCGAAATGCTCGGATAATAGCGCCGGAAGGTTATGTATCCACAGCCAGGTGTCTTGGTAATCAGAGTTCGGGCAGCGACTGAATATATATATGGTTGCAAAGGGTTATATGACCGTTGGAGCTTAGAGATAAACGCGCAGGAGGTTACATATATGCAGCCGGCTGTCGGACGGATTAAACAGGAGGATTGTCACGGTTGAGTTTCGGAATTCGAGCAACAGTCTCGGTGTGTGAATGCGCAGGTTTACAAGGGTATATCGGGCAATACATGCAGGTGCCCGCTCTTGGGTAAACACGCCGGGAAGTATACGGATTTCTGAGCTCTGTCTAACTGATTCGGGCAGTAGTAAACGTATGATTGCAGAGGGATTATCAGAGTGATAAAATAGTCTGCGGGGGTATCAGCTCTCAGAGATTATACGTAGATAGCAGGCTGTCGAATCGACTTATTAGTTGAGCGGTTTGCTGAAGGCTGTCACGTGGGCAGAGATATATGGTATAGTGCAGATTGGGTTGCGCAGGCATACCAAAATGCTGGCACGTGGACAGTAGCATAAGTGATCGTGCAGAACCAACTTGGAAGTCCAAAGGGGATAGCACGTGGACGTAAAGGCGCAGGCCTGTTGTAATATTACAAAGTGTGGCCATGGATTGTCGGCACACTTGTTTGTATGTATATTGTATTATTTGAAAAGGTTCAATAATATATCGTTGGGCGAACTCGGTTGGGAGTTGCCCCTCCCGTATTATGCATGTGCAATTTTTATGGATGTGATTTAATTGCATGGTTATGATGAACTGTTGATTTATGAATGGATTATACATGTTAATATGATTTACTTAATTGAAGAAGCATTGAAATTAAGTATATTAAGTATATTGATGTCCATAAACGCTTACTTAGTTAAAAGTGGGTGTTCGGTGGTGCCGCACCCCGCCCAAAAGAAAAAAAAAGATTGGGGGCGTGACAGGCACCCTCACCCGCCTCACCCACCTGGGCGCCCTTGCCCGCCCAGCGCCCTCACCCGCCCGGGCGCCCTCTCCCGCTCGCCCGCCAGGCGCCCTCACCTGCCTCACCCGCCCTGGCGCCCTCGCCCGGCCACCCGCCCGGCACCCTAGCCCGCCCGCCCAGGCGCCCTCACCCGCTCGCCCGGGCGATTCCCGGAATCGCCCTGCCGCCTGCCAGGAGGGGGCGCGAGCCGCCCTGGTGGCGCGACCGAGGCAGGCGCCACCCGGGCGGCCCGCGCCCGACAGGCGGCAGGGCGATTCCCGGAATCGCCCTGCCGCCTGCTTGGCGGGGGCGCAGGCCGCTCGGGTCGCGCCACTGCGCAGAGGAGCCGGGCGTCACCCGGGCAGCCCGCGCCCCCGCCCGGCAAGCGGCAGGGTGATTCCCGGAATCGCCCTGCCGCCTGCCGGGCGGCCCGCTCCGTCCCCCAGCAAGCGGCAGGGCGATTCCGGGAATCGCCCTGCCGCCTGCCAGGTGGGGGCGCGGCCGAGGCAGGGTGGGTCAGGGCGCCCAGGCTAGTAGGCGGGTGCTAGGCGGGTGAGGGCACGTGGGGGGGCGGACAGGTGAGGGTGCCAAGCGGGTGGGGTCGCCCGGGCCCGGCGGGTGAGGGCGCTCGGGCCGGGCCAGGGGCCGGGCTGGTGAGGGCGCCCGGGTGGGGGGACGGGTGAGGGCGCCGGGCGAGGGTGCGGGTGAGGGTACCCGGGCCTGGTGGGCGGGCGGGTGAGGTATCCCGGGCTGGGCGGGCGGGCGGGTGAAGGTGGGTGAGGGCGCCCGGGCCCGAGGGTGGGTGAGGGCGCCGGGGCCGGGTGGGGGGGCGGTTGTGGGCGCCCGGGCCGGGGGGAGGTGTGGTTGAGAGGGTTGGGCCGCGGGGGGTTGTGTGGGCGCCCGAGCGGTTTTTGATGTTTTTTTGGGGTTTTTTGGCCAGAGTTCCCGTTTTGAGTTTATAGTTCCCGTTTCAAAGTTTACATTGTTTGTGGCATTACCATTTACCCGAGAAACACTTTCAGTAGTACACCATCATTGACTCCATTGCCCAATAGTATAAACTGTTTGGACTTACATCCCAACTCTATTTTATATCACCATCCAACAAACAAAAAACAAATTTTGTGCATCATAACTAGCCTAAAATACTCCAAAACAAAGCTAGATTACAAAGAGAGAGCCCTCTCTGGTTGCAAGTAGGCTAGAACCTGGAGCTAAAAGACTGGCTAGTGGTTACCTCGGCTGTATTCACTCCTGGTGGCACGGAACAACCTGAGTGATAACAAAAGTGAGGTAGGGCTGAAGGGCTTATATTCTTCATTTTGGTGTCCCCATTGGTCTCCCAAATGGCAAAAGGTATCCTCTATTCTCTCTCCATTCACCCTAGCATTTCTGTTTTCAGCCATTGGCCCCAGACGAATGGTTTCTTCTTATTCTTCCCCTATAGGTTCTTCAAATATGTCTGGCTATTCACCTAAGGGTTCTTCTTGATCAAAACCACTGAAGAGGAGAGAAGGTTGGCTGTGTGAAGCAGTGGGGGTGTTGGGCAAAAATTTTCCTGTATCTCTATTCCTACGAGGCATGAAAGGAAATCTTTTTGGTTGGTTTTTGTTTCATTTTTCCCCAAAGTGATAGTACCTGGAGAAACTGAAATTGATTGAACAAAACAAATTGCAACTAGTTGAAATGAACTTGCTGAATATAAATTTTCAGAATTGAAGAGGAAAGAAAGGAAATGTAGAATTGAAAGAAGAGAAATGACTAGTCTACTTTTGCTTAAATAAACTATTAGCATAATGTTGCAAGAAGAAATAGAAGAAAGCGGTAATCACAGAATACTCTGATGCTTCCCCAGCGACGGAGTGAAAAAGTGGTGAGCACCAGTATTGCTACAATAATGCTACAACTCCTGGGCTACCAGCTCATGAAAGGAGTCGAACTGATCCCAGAAAGATAGCATCTTCCACGCATAGCGAGGAAGCCAAAAGCCATTCCTACGGGAGTTGTTGTATCATCGGTGGCAGAAGAAGCCCTTGCCACACTTGAAGGTCTAGGAGAATCTATCGAAGATAGAAAGGAACCTCCAATCATCTGACAAGGTGAATAAGATAGTCTTGTGATTAAACATTGGTGTAGGAGGAAGAGGGGAAGGCAATGGAGGAGGCGGAGATGAACCAATAGAATCAGAGTTGGAACCATCAGAATCTAAAGGAGAGGAAGAGAACGAATAATATGATGAGATGGCTAACCCAAATCTTGAATGGATGACTCAGGGACCATTGGCTCTACCAGTTGTTTTGCACAAGATGCCGAGGCAAGTAGAGAGAATGAAGGCCATGTTCAGTGTTGACAACATAGTAAAGGTGTAAGACCACTTATACAACTTATACGTAGAGTTGCAGACCCTTGAGGTATGTTACGATGATGTATCATGTAGATTTTTCCCATGTACCTTGGTTGGTCATGTAGCTGCTAGGTATCACAGCCTTCCACCGAACTCTATACACAACTGGGTTGCATTCAAACACATGTTCCTTGAGAAATTCGATGATAAAAATACCCCAACCATGCTACTCAAAGAGTTGGGAAGCCTCAAGATGGAGGGAAAATAGAAAGTGAAAGATTTGAATCAGATTTTTAAACGTATATTGAACAAGTTCACAACAGACACTAAGCCTCATGACTTTATCACCTCTGATTACTACACATCTACACTACCAACCAACATCCAGTAGTTCATCAAATGAGCTGCAAAACAAACACTACTAGAAAACTGTGAAGAGGCTATCACTATTGAGAAAATCCTCTATGCAGTCAGAGTCATCAAGGATGATGAATCGACGAAGGTCTCAAAGGAAGCAAGCAGGAAGTCCCAAGCAACAACGAGCAAGGGTAGAGCTAAGGAAGTAACCGATTTTGAGACCCCCACTCGTCTTTTCAAGAGCTTATCCACTGAAATGTATGAACTCAAAAAACATAGAATGGACACATTTGCAAGTAGTCACCCACATATGTAGAGACAGGAAGGCAGCACACCAAGCAATAGCCAGTTCATTTGAAAAACTACATAGAAGATTGTGTTCTAGCTTGAACAATGTGCAGATCCAAAATTTTGTTCTTTCCAGAAAGAAAATTATCTTGAGAACTCTTCTTCGGGCTGGAAGTGAATCAAAATTCTTTTTACATTCATACATTCGATGCAGGAATCAATATGCAGGAGAAATCGTAAGACACAGACAATGATGAAGAGGTTGCAACTGACGAGCCATTAAGCTCTAAGCATGTGGCGAACGTGTATCAGTGCTCACAAATGATGGCAAAGACCAACACCGAGAAGAAGCCCGAGAAGAAAATTGACCATTACAATATCAGCAGTAAAGGGGCTCCCCGCACACTTATTGAGATGCAATAAAAGGTCAAACTGCTGATAAGGGATACCGGTCAACTGGCCAACCCAAAGGAGGAGACACAAAGATATTCTTAGAGGACAAGAGTGGACATAAACACATCCATGAGCAGCAAGATGCATAACACTCTGCCAGATAACACGAACAATCAATTTATCCTCCACACCTTAGTGAGTCTTCCACCTTTCGATTACAACATTGTTGATGATATGAAGAAAACTTGGGGAAACATTAGTTTGTCCGCGTTGGCTAAGATCTAGAGCTAGTGAGATATCCTATTGCTCGCATTGGGACAGACAACGGTAAACAATGCCACATATACTAGCAAGGGAGAAAGCACACCTCCCAGATCACTTTCAACTATGCTTAATACACCCCGGATGGAAGAAGCAAACTTAGGTTTCCCTCCATTCCATCTATCTTTTG
Source organism: Pinus tabuliformis (assembly GCA_031772625.1). NCBI lineage: Eukaryota > Viridiplantae > Streptophyta > Pinopsida > Pinales > Pinaceae > Pinus > Pinus tabuliformis. The sequence goes on from CM062811.1 coordinate 423,692,393, forward strand.
AAATTTTCAAATGTAATGTTCGCAACTGTTTCATTGATTCCGGTGTGACAGCTGATGAACCTCATAAATTGGTAATTATATGAGCTCATTTTACCTCCTAACCTAGTCAGATCACCATTCTCTTAGCTTATTATATGATGTTTTGATTATACTTATGCTTATAGAGTGATTTGAGTTAGTTATTGTGCTATGTGGTCTAACATGTATTTAATGCAGATTATTGATGGATTTCGAGGTCAAAGTCAATGATCCAATGGACAAATGGTAGAAATAACTCAAATTGGATAGAGGAGAGGACTTATAGGAGGAAATCCCCCTTATTTATTACTCCTCACTTCAAATTCCCCTTCATTCAACTTGGAGTACAAGCAGTCGAATCATGCACTAGAAGGTAGACGAGCGAGTGGAGGATGACTGATGATTATCTCAAGTTCTGGGAGCCAGGCCTCGCTGATTTTAAGGAAGCTATTTGTAGCTTCATTTGGATAAGTGTAGAGGCCTAGGGCCTCACTAGGGTCAGATTTTTCTTATGTAAACTTTGCTCAAATTTAGAGATTATTATTTTGTGACAGTTCCATGTAATCTTGCTATTGTTTTGAAAATAAAAATGGAATCCTTTTTGAGCATGCACTGAGTTACCTCAGAGGGCTGAAGCTCTTGTGTTAGGGCCCAATCCAGGTAGCCAAGGTCCTCTTTACTTGTATTTGTATGCTTTGTTTCAGTTTGTAGATTAGTTTGTTGTTAGATGTATTTCTTTGATGGTTAAGAATAGGTTGCTTTTGATGATTTAGTAGTTTGCTTCCATTTGTGCTTTCTGTATCAGGTTAAGCAGTGATCAGCAAAGATTCAAAAGGCTAGCAATAGTGTCTTGGCCTCTCTTCCTCCCTCTAGGACCATGATTTGAGGCAAAGACTCTCCTGTTGCCCCAAAAACATAGATTTTCCTCCTTCATAGGACTTCTAGTGTTTGCAGCTTTTTAGTAGGTAAATAGTCCAGCTTTGATTTGCTTTAGATCTTCTTCATCATGCTCACTTCCTGATTTGCAATAGTCTTCTTTCTTTCTTTCCTTTCCTGCATAATTTATGAGCATTTCCTTTCATAGATCATAGTTTAGACCATTTTTATACAAAACTTTGTTTTTCCTAAATACAATCATTTCATTGTTTGCTTGATCTTCTTGGTTAATTGTTAGTTCCTTTGTAGCATATCTCAGTTCTCAAAGTAGGCCAGATTTTCAATAATCACATGCTCCATCTGATGCATGCACTATTGGTCTCCCAAACCTCACCTCAATTCTCCCTTAGTTTCCTGCATTTTTCATAGAACTTCTTCCTCTCTCCTTGAGCAAATACAGTCATCTTTCTCTCTCCTGGTGGTTCATAGTAGACCATAGGTGACCTAAAACCTCCTTCCAACCTTCATCCACCATTTTGACCCACTCTCACACCCTCAAAATAGTGGAAATTGCTCTCGGCCTCCTCCTGTAGGCCTCGTGTAGTTTCCATGTTTTCCTCCTGTATATTCCCTGTGCCCTCCTGTAGATTTTCCTGTAGGCTTTCTTTTAAAGGCCGAGTGTTGGAAAAGCCTCCATAAGGCCACCTAATACCTCCTAGGACCCATCCACAGCATCATACCTCCTCTCGTGTCCCAAAACTGCCCTTCAACAACACCTATTCGCTGCCACACTCACACACAATAAATTACATGCATGTCAAATTCACATAAAAATACATAAAAATCCAAAAACATGACTTTTCCTTATTTACTTCTAGAAATAGCATAGTTGGATGTTGTTTATTTCTTTGAGTAGGTAATGACATTCCTTTCATGGTTTTCATAGTGCTTTCTACAAAAGTAGAATTTGTTGGTTAACTAGGGTTTACTAGGTTTGCTTTACATTTTAGTCTTTCTGCTTTCTGCAGTTAGAATAGCATCTGTAGAGTAATATTTATTTCCATTCATCAAACATAGAGCTTCTTCTGGAATCCATAGAAGTTGGCTTGAGCTCCTAGTGATCTTGTGTTGGCTTACCAAGTGACAACCTACAATGAGAACTAGTACTTGTGCATACAACAACGACACTTCCAAGTTTGTTACGAACTGTCAGGTTCATAAGAGTAAAGTAGGTAGCCTAGGAGTTGCAATATTATTGCTACAATACTGGTGCTCACCAGTAGCGAATGCCATGCCACTTTCCATTGCTAAAAGAATCAATGCATAATGGAGTGAGACATCTGTGTGAATAATCCAACTTGATCGAACATCGGTACCAACCTTTGGTGAATTACAAGATGTGATCATTTGACTATCTCATGACTATCGAGTCCACCAATGCATCAACATAGTGGTATTGGACATCCCGAAAGCATCTGTTCTATTATGCAGTAGATGTTGGTCCAACAAGTTAGATGAATATTTTTCTATAGAGTGGTCTCACATGTGACTTTCGTATAAGGGCAAGTGCAAACAAATCCAGGTAGAATCAAAGAGGTAAATGAAGCATAATGTCACTCGCATCAATGTCAAGAATGAACCATTGGCCATTGCAAAACTCATGTTTGAAAACTGCCTCTTTGAGACAACATTGGGGTGTTATCCTACATGGCTAGCTCCCCCCACCAGATGCACAGTTGGAACTCCTTCCTTGCCCAACTGATGGTAACGAAACTTGTACAAGACATTTTACCAATAGTAGAAATAGTAGCAGCAAAAATAGTAGTAGTACTAGCACATCAAGTGGTCCATGTACAGATGAGTTCTGGACTATGTAATTTGAGCGATCAAAGGCATAGGACGGCTCAGGAGCCCGGTGTGTTCTGATCGTCCCTTCCAACAAGAAGCATTTGGTGTCAAGTCGCTTGGAGTTTGAGTACATGAAGAATGTAGAAGAATATGAAGCACTCGAGTTGGGCTTGTAGAAAGCCATAAACCTCAATCTGGTCATGCTCAAAGTAGTAGGTCATTCAAAGATATTGGTATGGTAGGTACATAACATGATTCGATGTTTATCGTTGCATCTCAAAAGTTACTAAGAAGAGGTATGGTGACTAATCTCAAACTTCCAAGCATTTAATATCATTGTTGTGCCATGTACATGTAATGAAGTTGCCAATGCACTAGAAGATGTAGCCTTGAGAATGCCACCAATTAGGGATAGATTTACTATTGAAATTTTGTAAGAACCATCTATCCTAAACAACATAACTAACTTACTCATGCTTAATGATGATCAACATATACTACATTTTATGGGGGCAAAAACCGGTGGAAAAAGCCTGACCTTACTTGAGAGTCTCCTTCGGCGAGAGAGCTTGCCTTACTTGTGGGGCTCCTCAAGGAAACCTTGATGGGGTTCAAGCCTATGAACAACCACCCATTCTCCTAGCCCATCCCTTTTGGAGATGGGGTGTCCCTTCCATTTTGAGGGGGTGCATTTTTTTTTCCTTTTTTTTGTTCTAAAGTGTCACTCAGAACATTGTGTACCTTTACGCCAATGTCTTCAAAGATGTAGCATGAGACGATGACGAGAACGGACACTCTCTGCAAGCTGAAGTTGGTAGCATGAAAGGCCACATTATCACAAAGGGTGTGGCATCATTGGAAAATCTATATGACTCACAAGACCGGTTCCACGGGCGAAGAAACAACGAGACCCATAGTTCCACCATGAGGCATGAACTGATAAACTGGGAATAGAACAGATCTGAAGTTTGTCAATCTTGGTACATGTTTTACAAAGAAAGAGCAACAAGCCTTTATCCACTTGTTCAAACATTACCGAGATGTGTTCACGTGGATGTATGATAACCTGAAAACTTATAACAGGTAGATCATCCAACATATCATCCCAATTAAAGAAGGGGTCAAGTCGTATCAGAAGAAGTTGAGGAAAGTACATCCATCACTTGAACCCCTCATATAGAAAGAGCTTACTAAGATATTGGATACATAGATCATATACAAGGTTCGACATTCCACATGGGTCTCCAACCTTGTTCCTATACAAAAGAATTCCAGGGAAATCTGCTTGTGTGTTGATTTTCGGAACGTAAATTGTGCCTCAGACAAAGACAACTTCCCCATGCTGTCCATGGACCATATTTTGCAAACAGTATCTGGGGCACATATGTTCTCTCTCCTTGACAGTTTCTCAAGATACAATCAGGTTCTGGTATCAGAAGTTGACAGACTCAAAACTACTTTCTGTACCAAGTGGGGTACGTTCAATTATAGACAAATGTCATTTGGGCCTGTAAACACGGGCGCAAAACTTCAACACATTATGGACATCACCTTTCGCAGACTCATTTGGCAAAGCATGGTCGTATACCTCGATTATGTGACTATGTTCTCAAGAAGACGAGAAGACCCCGTACACTATCTTAAGAAAAATTTTGAGTGATGCCAGAGATAAGGAATTTCCTTGTATCCTAAGGAGACTGTATTCATCAGGGTGGAGGGGAACCTCCTTTGACACATTATTACCAAGAGTGGGATCAAGGTGGATCCATACTGGGTCCATTCCATCACACATATTTCTCACCCAGTCCACAAGAAAGCCATGCGATGCTTCTTGGGAAAGATAAACCTCGTCTAAAAGTTCATCTCAGATTATGCACAGATAGTAACAACGTAAACTTTGAAACGGGAACTATAAACTCAAAACGGGAACTCTGGCCAAAAAACCCCAAAAAAACATCAAAAACAATGCTAAAAATGAAAAGTGTGTATACTCGAACGATGATTTTATTTTTTAGGGGTCAATTTTGAACATGTTTTAAAAATGGCAGTGACTACGAAATTTACTACGAAATTTTCGTGCAAAATATAGCTTCAAAACAAAAGTGATGATACTGGAACAACGATTTTTTTTTTAGGGTCAATTTTCAAACTTTTTAAAAACTGCTAGTAAAACCAAAGTTTATGTGCCAAACAAAGTTGTTTATGAGGAAAAAAACACATTAATGTTTTTCGTAGGATATCATTTTTCTTTCCTAAGTATAAATTAAACATGTTTTCAACCATAACATGCTTGATAGAAAAGAAAAATGATTCCAGGAATTGCCCAACCACCATCCGGGTGGGCGGACGGGCCACCAGGGTGGCGCCAGCCCAGGCCGTGCCACCCCGGTGGCCAGCCTGCCCACCCGGTTGCTGGCTGGGCAATTCTAGGAATCGACTAGCCACTAGCTGGGCGGGCGGGCAGGCCGCCGGGGTGGCATGGCTGGCGACTGGGTGATTCCCGAAATTAGCCAGCCACCAGGCGGGCAGGCGGGCGGGCAGCCGGTGTGGCGCCAACACAGGCCGCGCCACCCTGGCGGCCCGCCCGCCCAGTGGCTGGGTGATTTTCGGAATCGCCCATCCACCAGTCGGGCGGGCGGCTGGTGGCTGGGCAATTCCCGAAATCGCCCAGCCACCAACCGAGTGGGCGGGCTTACCCGCCCGCTCAGTTGGTGGTTGGGTGATTCCCAGAATCGCCCAACCATTAGCTGGGCAGGCGGGTGGGCCACCAGGGTTGCACCAGCCCAGGCCGGGCCACCCCGGCGGCCCGCCTGTCCGCCCGACTGGTTGTTGGGTGATTTGCGCCACCCCGCCTACCCTGCTGGTTGGTGGCTGAGCGATTTCGGGAATCACCCAGGCACCAGCTACTCGCGCCTGCCCGACTGGTGGCTGGGTGATTCAGGGAATCACCCAGCCACCAGCAGCCCGCCCGGCCTAGCCACCAGCCAAGGAGGAGGGCGGGCCACCGAGGTGGCGTCAGCCTAGGTCGCGCCACCCCAACGGCCCGCCCGCCTGCCTGGCTAGTGGCTGGGTGATTCCCTCCACCCGGCTTGTGGCTGGGTGATTCCCAGAATCACCCAGACACCCGCCGGGCAGACAACTTGTGGCTGGGTGATTCCCAGAATCATCCAGCCACTAGCCGGGCAGGCAAGCGGGCCGCTAGGGTGGTGCAGCAGCCGGGCGGGTGGCTGGTGACTAGTTGATTCTAGAAATCAACCAGCCACTAGTCGAGCGGGCGGCTAGTGGCTGCTTGATTCCGCGAATCACCCAGCCACCAGCAGGGCGGCCAGCTGGTGGCTGGTTGATTCCTAGAATCAATCGGGCGGCCAGCTAGTGGTTGGTTTATTCCCGGAATCAACTAGCCACTAGCCGGCGCTGGTGGCTGGTTGATTCCGGGAATCAACCAGCCACCAGCCACCCGCCCAGCTGGTGACTGGTTGATTTCGAGAATCAACCAACCACCAGCCGGGTGGCTGGCTGGTGGCTGGTTGATTCCCAGAATCAACCAGTCACCAGCCAGCGGCCCAGCTGGTGGAACGTTGATTCGAGGAATCAACCAGTCGGCAGCCACCGGCTGGTGGATGGTTGATTCCGGGAATCAACCAGCAACCCGCCGCCCGCCCGGCTTCACCCAGCCACCACCCCGCTGGTGGCTGGTTGATTCCGGGAACCAACTAGCTGCCCGCCCGGCTGGTGGCTGGGTGAAGTCGGGCGGGCGACTGGTGGCTGGTTGATTCCCGGAATCAACGAGCCACCAGCCGAGCGGCCAGCTGGTGGTTGGCTGATTCTCGGAATCAACCAGCCACCACCCGGGCGGCCGTTTGGTGGCACGAGACTGGTTGATTCCCGGATTCCACTAGCCACCAGCCGGGCTGGAATCAACCAGCCGACAGCCGCCCTCCCGGCTGGTGCCTAGTTAATTCCCGAAATCACCCAGCCACCAGATGGCCGCGAGGCTGGTGGCTGGTTGATTCCCAGAATCAACCAGCCACCAGCAGGGCGGGCGACTGGTTGCCTGGCTGGTGGCTGGTTGATTCCCGGAATCAACTAGCCACCACCCGGGCAGCTAGTAGGTGGCTGGTTGATTCCCGGAATCAACCAGCCACCACCCGGGCGGCCATCTGGTGGCTGGTTGATTTCGGGAATCAACGAAGCACCCGTCGGGTGCGCAACTAGTGGTTGGTTGATTCCCGGAATCAACTAGCCACCAGCCGGGCGGGAATCAACCAGCCACCAGCCGCCCTGGTGCCCGGTTGATTCCCGAAATCACCCAGCCACCAGATGGCTGCCCGGCTGGTTGCTTGATGATTCTGGGAATCAACCAGCTAGCTGCTGGCCGCCCGGCTGGTGGCTGGGAGAAGCCCGGAAGGCGGCTGGTGGATGGTTGATTTCCGGAATCAACCAGCCGCCAGCCAGGCGGCTGGTTGATTCCCGGAATCAAACAGCCACCAGGTGGCTCAGCTGGTGGCTTGTTGATTCCGGGAATCAATGAGCCACCAGCCGCCCGCCCAGCTGGGGGCTGGTTGATTCCAAGAATCAACTAGCCAACAACCGCCCGCCCAGCTGGGGGCTGGTTGATTCCAAGAATCAACTAGCCACTAGCCGGGCGGCCAGCTGGTGGCTGGTTGATTCCGAGAATCAAATAGCCACCAGCCGGGTGGCCAACTGGTGGCTGTTTGATTGCTGGAATCAACCAGCCACTAGCCAGTTGCCCGGCTAGTGGCTGGTTGATTCTCGGAATCACCCAGCCACCAGCCGGGTCGCCGGCTAGTGGCTAGTTGATTTCGGGAATCAACCAGCCAACAGCCGGGCGGGCCGCCGACTAGTGGCTAGTTGATTTCGGGAATCAACCAGCCAACAGCGGGGCGGGCCGCCGACTGGTGACTGGTTGATTCCGGGAATCAACCAGCCACCAGCTGGCCACCCGGCTGGCGACTGGTTGATTCTTGGAATCAACCAGCCACCAGCCGCCCGCCTAGCTTCACCTAGCCACCAGCCGAGCCCGCGGTTGGTGGCTGGTTGATTCCCGGAATCAACCAGCCAGGTGGTCGACTGGTCGTTGGTTGCTTCTTGGAATCAACCAGTCACCAGCCGGGTGGACAGTTGGTACCTGGTTGATTCTCGGAATCAACCAGCCACCAGCCGCCCGCCCGGCTTCACTGCCCGGCTAGTGGCTGGGTGAAGCCGGGCGGGCAGCTGGTGGCTGGTTGATTCCCGGAATCAACCAGCCACCAGCCGGGCGGCCGACTGGTGGTTGGGTGATTCCGGGAATCAACCAGCCACCAGCCGGGCGGTGGCTGGTTGATTCCGGGAATCAACCTGCCACCAGCTGGCCGCCTGGCTGGTGGCTGGTTGATTCCCGGAATCAACCAGCCACCAGCCGCTCGCCCGCCCGGTGGCTGGGTGATTCTAGGAATCAACCAACCACCAGTCGGGCGGCCAGCTGGTGGCTGGTTGATTCCCAGAATCACCCAGCTGGCTGCTTGGCTAGTGGCTGGTTGATTCCCGGAATGAACCAGCCACCAGCCGCCTGGAATCAACTAGCCACCAGTCGGCCACCTGGCTGGTTGATTCTGGGAATAAAACCGCCACCAACCGCCCGCTCGGCTGGTGGCTGGGTGAAGCTAGGCGGGCGGCTGGTGGCTAGTTGATTTCGGGAATCAACCAACCACCAGGCGGGCCGCCGGCTGGTGGCTGGGTGATTCTGCGAATCAACCAACCACTAGCCGGGCAGCTGGCTGGTGGCTCGTTGATTCCAGGAATCAAATAGCCACCAGCTGGCCGCCCGACTGGTGGCTGGTTGATTCTCATAATTAACTAGCCACCAGCCGGGCGGGCGGCTGGTGGCTCATTGATTCCAGGAATCCACCAGCCGAGCCAGCTGGTGGATGGTTGATTCCGGGAATCAACCAACCGCCCGATTGGTAGCTAGTTGATTCCGGCAATCAACCAGCCACCTGCCCGGCATCACCCAGTGACCATCCGCTTACCCGGCTTCACCCAGCCACCAACCGAGTGGCCAGCTGCTCGCTGGTTGATTCCTGGAATCACCAAGCCAACAGCCGCCCGCCCGGCTGGTGGCTGGGTGATTCCGGGTTGATGCGGCTGGTGGCTGGTTGATTCCGGGAATCAACCAGCCGGAATCAACTAGCCGCCAGCCGCCCGTGCTCGGCTGTTGACTGGTTGATTTCGAGAATCAACCAGCCACCAGCCGCCCACCTGGCTGGTGACTGGTTGATTCTGAGAATCAACCAGCGACTAGTCGGCCGCTAGTTGATTCCGGGAATCAACCAGCCACCAGCCAGCCGGCGGCCCGATTGGTGGCTGGTTGATTCCCGCTCGGCTGGTGGCTGGTTGATTCCACCCGCTGCCCGCCCGACGGGTGCTTTGTTGATTCGCGGAATCAACCAGCCACCAGATGGTCGCCCGGGTAGTGGCTGGTTGATTCCGGGAATCAACCAGCCACCAGCTGGCCGCTCGGGTGGTGGCTAGTTGATTCCGGGAATCAACCAGCCACTACCCAGGCAACCAGTCGCCTGCCCAGATGGTAGCTGTTTGATTCCGGGAATCAACCAAACACCAGCTTGGTGGCCATCTGGTGGTTGGGTGATTTCGAGAATCAACCAAGCACCAGTCGGGCGGGTGGCTGGTGGCTAGTTGATTCCAGCCCTACTGGTGGCTGGTTGATTCCGGAAATCAACCAGCCACCAGCCTCCAGATGGCCGGCCAGGTGGTGGCTGGTTGATTCCGAGAATCAACTAGCCATCAGCCGGGTGGGCGGCTGGTTGATTCCTGGAATCAACCAGACAGCAGTTGCCCGCCCGGCTTCACCCACAGACCAGCCGGGCGGACGGCTGGTGGCTTGGTGAAGCTGGGCGGGCGGCTGGTGGCTGGTTGATTCCTGGAATCAACCATCGAGCAGCCGGGCAGCCAGCTGGTGGCTGGTTGATTCCCAGAATCAACCAGCCACCAGCCGGGCCGCTGGCTAGTGGTTGGTTGATTCCAGGAATCAACCAGCCACAAGCCGCCCGCCCCGCTGGTGGCTGGTTGATTCTCGAAATTAACCAGTCACCAGCCAGGTGGGCGGCTTGTGGCTGGTTGATTCTCGAAATCAACCAGTCACCAATCGGGCGGGCAGCTTGTGGCTGGTTGATTCGCTGAATCAACCAACCACCAGCCGCACGCATGCTAGTGGCTGGTTGATTCTGGGAATCAACCAGCCACCAACTGGCTGCCACGCTGGTGGCTGGGTGAAGCCGGGCGGGCGGCTGGTGGCGGGTTGATTCCCGGAATCAACTAGCCACCAGCCGGGCGGTCAGCTAGTGGCTGGTTGATTCTGGGAATCAACCAGCCACCACTCGGGCAGCCATCTGGTGGCTGGTTGATTCCCGGAATCAACCAGCCACCACCAGGGCGGCCATCTGGTGGCTAGTAGCTGGTTGATTCTCGGCTGGTGGCTGGTTGATACCCGGAATCAACCAGCCACCATCCGGGCTGGAATCAACCAGCCACTAGCCGCCCGCCGGGCTGGTGCCTGGTTGATTCCCGAAATCACCGAGCCACCAGATGGCCACCAAGCTGGTGGCTAGTCTAGCCGGGCGGGCGACTGGTTGCCCAGCTGGTGGCTGGTTGATTCCCGGAATCAACTAGCCACCACCCGGGCGGTCAGCAGGTGGTTGGTTGATTCCTTGAATCAACCAGCCACCACCCGGGCAGCCATCTGGTGGCTGGTTGATTCCGAGAATCAACCGAGCACCTGCCGGGCGAGCGGCTAGTGGCTGGTTGATTCCGGGAATCAACCAGCCACTAGCCGAGTGGGAATCAACCAGCGACCAACCGCCCGCCCTACTGGTGCTTAGTTGATTCCCGAAATCACCCAGCCACCAAATGGTCGCCCGGCTGGTGGTTGGTTGATTCCGGGAATCAACCAGCCACCAGCCTGGCGGGCAGCCGGGCCACCGGCTGGCTGGTGGCTGGTTGATTCCTGGAATCAACTAGCGGCTGGCTGGTGGCTAGTTGATTCTCAGAATCAACCAGTCACCAGTCGGGCGGGCAGCTGGTGGCTAGCTGATTCTCGAAATCAATCAGTCACCAGCCGGGCGCGGGTGGTTGGTTGATTCCCGGAATCAAAGAGCCACCAGCCGGATCAACCCGAAATCACCCAGCCACCAGCCGGGCGAGCGGCTGGTGGTTTGGTGATTCCGGGAATCAACCAGCCAGCAGCTGGCCGCCCGGATGGTGGCTGGGTAAAGCCGGGAAGGCGGCTGGTGGCTGGTTGATTCCCAGAATCAACCAGCCACCAGTCGGGCGGCCAGCGGGCGACTGGTTGATTCTCGGAATCAACCAGCCACCAGCTGGCTCGGCTGGTGGCTGGTTGATTACGGGAATCATTGAGCTACCAGCCACCCACCGGGTGGCCATTTGGTGGTTGTTTGATTCCTGGAATCAACTAGCCACCAGCCAGCTGCCCCGCTAGTGGCTGGTTGATTCCCGGAATCACCCAACCACTAGCTCGGCCGCCGGCTAGTGGCTAGTTGATTTCGGGAATCAACCAGCCACCAGCTGGCCGCCCGACTGGTGGCTGGTTGATTCCCGGAATCAACCAGCCACTAGCCGCCCGCTTAGCTTCACCCAGCCACCGGCCGGGCAGGTTGTTGGTGGCTGGTTGATTCCTGGAATCAACCAGCTAGGTGGCCGGCTGGTTGCTGGTTGATTCCGTGAATTAACCAGCCACCAACCGCCCGCCCGCCCGGCTGGTGGCTCAACTAGCCGTTAGCCGGGTGGCCAGCTAGTGGCTGGTTGATTCCTGGAATCAACCAGCGACCAACCGGCTGCCCGGCTCATGGCCGACTGCCCGACTGGTGGCTGGTTGCTTCTCGAAATCAACCAGTCACCAGCGGGGCGGACAATTGGTGGCTGGTTTATTTTCGGAATCAACCAGCCACCAGCTGCCCGCCCGGCTTCACTGCCCGTCTAGTTGCTGGGTGAAGCTGGGCGGGCGGCTGGTTGATTCCCGGAATCAACTAGCCACTAGCCGGGTGGCTGACTAGTGGTTGGGTGATTCCGGGAATCAACCAGCCACCAGCCGGTTGGTGGCTGGTTGATTCCGGGAATCAACCAACCACCAGTTGGCCACCCGACTGGTGGCTGGTTGATTCCCGGAATCAATCGCCCGGCTGGTGGTTGGGTGATTCCGGGAATCAACCAGTCACCAACCGGGCGGACAGTTGGTGGCTGGTTGATTCTCGAAATCAACCAGCCACCAGCCGCCCGCCTGGCTTCACTGCCCGGCTAGTGGCTGGGTGAAGTTGGGCGGGCGGCTGACTGGTGGTTGGGTGATTCCGGGAATCAACCAGCCACCAGCCGGGTGGTGGCTGGTTGATTCCTGGAATCAACCAGCCACCAACTGGTCGCCTGGCTAGTGGCTGCTTGATTCCAGGAATCAACCAGCCAGCAGCCGCCCGCGACCAGTCAGGCGGGCGGCTGCTGGCTGGTTGATTCCTGGAATCAAGCAGCCACTAGCTAGGCGACCAGTTGGTGGTTGGGTGATTCCGGGAATCAACCAGCCACTAGCTGGCTGCCCGACTGGTGGCTGGTTGATTCCCGGAATCACCCAGCCACCAGCTGGGCGGGCGGCTGGGTGATTCTGGAGCCATGAGCCACCCGCCCTGCTGGTGGCTAGTTGATTCCTAGAATTACCCAGCTGCCCGCCCTGCTGGTAGCTGGTTGATTCCGGGAATGAAGTAGCCACCAGCTGCCCACCCCGCTGGTGGGAATCACCCAGCCACCACCCGCCCGCCTGGTGGGAATTACCCAGCCACCAGCCGCCCGCCTGGCTGGTGGGAATCACCCAGCGACCAACTGCCCGCTAGGCTGGTCACTGGTTGATTCCCGTAATCAAAAGAAAAAGGAGAGATAGTTAACCTTTATCAAAAACCACAATTATTTATTAACTATCTTATAGGCATTTGTTCAGATGAAGGAAATTGGGTTCTGGATTTATTTTCTGGCTCAGGTAAGTTTTATTATATGGAATTGAATTTCAATATGTTATTTTTTAATTAATATGCCATTGTACTAATTTAGTTCATTATTTATTTTGTGCTTGATAATTAGGTGCAACACTAGCATGTTGCCTTCAAAAAGGAAGAAATTGCATTGCAATCGAAAAATATCCAGTACAGTGCAATTTAATTCAGCAAAGAATTAATGTTCTTCAATTTCTTCCAGATGCAATACAAGAAATTGGGTTGAATAAAGGGGACTTTAGTGAATCACGTGTGGCAAAAAAGGCAAAGGAACCCCAACCACCATTACATGGAATGTTTGGAAAGACATACATTGGGAGATTCGCAGACATCAAAGACCCATTAGAAGAGGAAAGTGAGCAAAAGGAAACAGAAAATATTGTGGAAGAAGACAATGATGAAGCTCTAGAGGATGAAGAGTTTGGATTACATGACATTGTTGATTAAATTTAAGTTATGCTTGTAAATCAAGCTTTGCAATGTTTTGACTTTGACATTTTATGAGAAGAATAAACACTCAATTAGGGTTGTTGAACGTTCAATATTTGTAATATGTGATTTTCGCATTGATTTTTAAGTTAACCATTATTTTTTGAAGAAAAAAGTGATTATTATTATTTTTTTGACATGAAATTCATAAAAAAAAGCTATTATTTAACCATTTTTAGTTAAAATTATCGTATAAAATTGTGATTTTGACATGTTAGTTCTAGCAAAAAATTATCAAAATGTGTAGTTTTTTAGTTATATTTATGTTAAAAATGGTTATTTTTATGTCCATTGTTAAAAAATATTGTTTTTTAGAAACAATTATTTCATGTGGATTGAAAAATTAATTAAGGATGTATAAATATGTAGAATATCGAAAATTCTAAATATCGACCTCCTAATTAAAAATGCAAAACAATAAAAACCTCACTAAAAAAAAGTTAAAATTAAAATAAAAAAACAAAAAAATGTGAAGAAAACGGCCACTTCAAAAATGATCAAATTTACAAAATAATTATTTACATTTTATACATTAGAAAATTTAAAGCCAAAACAGAGGTCTTTTAAAAAAATGGGGTGATGCAGAATACTCACTTTTTAAAATCAACATGAAAATCACTACCATTCTAAAACGATTCTAAAACGTAATGTACATAAAAAGAATTAAAGTGCCAAAAACTATGCTCTAAAAAAAACATGTTCGTTTTGCATCACCCCTTTTCAAAATCAGGTCACTTTTTTGCTATCTTTATGAAACGGGTAACAATATCAGTTCCCGTTTCAAAGTTTACATTGTTTAGTTAAGCCCATGCAGGACATGATCAAGAAAGATGTAGTGTACAATTGGGGTAATAAAGAAATGTATGCATTCACCCGGATCAAGCAGGCCATTGCAGAAGCGCCTACACTCTACAACCCAGATTTCAAGAAAGATTTCTTGATATACACCTTCACTTTCGATAACTCACTAGCTATAGTACTCACTGAGAAAGATGAAGCTAATGATGAATGTCCCATCTCTTTAATGAGTGCAAGCATGTAGGGACTATATCTCAACTATCCCGACATTAACAAGAAATCTTAGGCAATTTACAAGGTGGTGAAACACTTTAGGCCCTACTTGCTAAAAAACCACTGCATAGTCTTCATCCCCCACCCAGTAGTCCGCACATTGCTAGTACAAAAAGAACTGGGAGAACAACGTGCGAACTGGAGGACGTGATTGCATGAATATGATTTTGAAATCAAGCCAGTGCACACGATCAAAGGACACAGGCCTTGTATACTTGCAACTAAAGTAGTGCATGCTCCACACAATGATGAAGAGCTCACCAGTTGGGAGCAAGAGATTGAGATCTATCACATAAGGCGAGAAACATCCACGGAAGATGGAACCTCTTGGTACACAGATGTATTCTAGTACCTTAAGCACAACACCATACCCTATCACTTTTCTATCACACAGAAAGGTGAATTGTGCCTGAAAGCCTTTGCATATCAATCGGTGCACGAAATGCTTTACAGAAGGCACAGTAATGGATTTTTGGTCAGGTGCCTAGAGGCACATGAATCAGAGAAGGTACTTCAAGATCTGCATGATGGAACCGTTGATGGTCACTTTGCAGGAAATACCACGGAAAACAAGGTTATGTGAGCTGGTTTTTACTGGCCCACATTATTCGAGGATGTGCATGCTTATGCCCACAAGTGCTTGGTCTGTCAGTGATGTGACAACAGAACGCGAAGATCAACAGCCCCACTACACCCTATTGTAGTGACTAAACCATTCCAACAGTGGGGCTAGGACATCATTGGGGAAATGTTTCATCATGTATCAAAACAACATCTCTACATCCCAACAATAATTGACTACATTACGCGATGGATAGAAGGAGTTACGCTCAAACAAGTGAACGACCAGGGAGTCATAAGCTTCCTCCAGTAGAATATCATCTCACGCTTTGGTGTTCCGATATCACATTTTTTTATAATGCAACTTATTGTTCATATTTGAAACTCTATGAATTTTCATTATAGAGTGGTATTATGATAAAGCGTCCATCGAATTACTAACCACAAGGAAATGGTCGGGCAAAGTCCATGAATAAAAACCTCATCCATATAATCAAGAAGACAGTTTTCTCTAGGCAGCGTAATCGGTATACTGCCCTTGAAAATTCACTTTGGGTTGACCGTGTAACACCTAAGCCTTCTCTGAATACCTCATCATACTTCCTGGTTTACAGTAAAGAAGCCATCCTCTGGAAAAATATCTACTTGTCTGCACTTCAGCTTTCCCAGGAATCCCAAGGCAATCCTTACTAGCTAGTTCAACATAGGATGGATTATCTCCATAAGCTTCAAGAAGAAAGGATGAAAGCAAAAGAAAAATTCACACCACCAAAACTATATCAAGAGATGGTTCAATAAGAAGTCTACAAGGAAAGCTAGCTTTGATTTTGGCGACTTGGTTCTAAAATGGCATAAGCCCCATCAAGACAAAGGAAAACATACGAAGTTCTAGTCCCTATGGATTGGCCCGTACTCAGTCCATGAGAAGCTTGGCCTACACATGTATCGTTTTCGATCACTTGACGAGAGGATTGAAAACCTTCCTGTCAACGACCATGATCTCAAGAATTATTTTCAATAGGCTGGGCTGCGCCCGTGCCATGTAAATAGTCTGCTTGCTGCTTGTTGTTTTCATTTTGTTTTCTTTGCTTATTATCTTGTCTTTCGCTTGTTTGATTCTGCTTACTATTTTTGTTCACAGTCATTTTTTTTGTTTGATATATTACTATTTTTTTTCTAGAAATAAGCATGACCAACTACTACATTCTGGCTACTAGATATAGTATGTGGCTAAAATTTGAGGAAACTCATGACACTGCAGCACTTGGCCAGTGCTTGGTGCTTGGTTGTAACCTTCGGCCGATGAAGTCATGATGGAAAATATGAACCATCTGTAGGGGAAGTTTCGGTCCAACCATGAACTTGTGTCCGCACTAGGAAGCCCCATAGCTATAGTCATCCTTCTGCTCTTTATGTTTAATCTCATCCAACTAGTAGAAACAGAGAAGGGGAAAATCTAAATGAGAAGACCTATGTCAGAGATCTTACATGCTTCTCTGAAGGAACAACCTCTTATGATCTTAATAATTTAGGATCCCTCTTCTACCCCAAAAATGAATAAGTTCCTATGCACAGTCCTCTTGAAAAATACACAGGTGAAAGAAGAGAAAGGATTCATACGCAAAGAGGTGAAGAATGCAACTCCACGGGGGTACTGACTAGCCTCTCTGGCAGTGGAGCAATGTGCATGTTCCTGCATGACTCCACCGAGGTACTGTCCAGGCTTGTTGGGAGCGGAGCAACACCAGAGATGAAAACATATACTTTAAAAATCTTCAACTCGTGAGATAAACTACCCTTACCGAATTCAAAACACTGAGACCTAAGTTGAACTTTTGATTGTGTTTGACTGAGTTGGAAAATGGTGAACCATGTATATCCATAGAGTAAGTGGGGAAGCTGAAGTGACCCACAAAATGATTTAATAATCCCCAAAAGAGCAAGGCCCTGTGTTAGAAATGAACTAAAATAGAGTAGATAGAGTTCTACCAGTGTGTCTTCAAGTGTTGTAGAAGCTATAACCACCCAACAATGTTTTGGCCTACACCAATTTCGGAGCCTCTCTTGAGAGTTTCACTTGATGACTACACACAATCAAGTTCACTCCGTAAGCTTGTGTGAGTCTTTGCATCCACCTTGATTTTTCATTTCATTTGAGTTTCTGCATGCTGGTGTCTAAGTCATGCTTGCAACCATGTTCTCGTTATGCTCAAAGTCTTCACTTCCTATGTGCTTGTTGTGTTCACTATGAAATAATTTGTCCCACTCGCACATGGAGTCACATTCACTATCGTGCAAGTGTCATCTCAATGAACGGTCAATCACAAGTGTCACACTTTCCAATTGCGCCATCGGGCTGTCATGTTGAACATGTATGTCTGGATGGTTTGGGTCATTTTTTTGTTGAGTCGTGTGAGTGTGTGTTGTATGATCAGCTATGTATCTTTCGATTGTTCACACACTTAGTCATTTTACTAAAGTTTTGATGACAAGACTCCTCTTTGACAGCCAGGAAAGCAGCTCGCTATCGACTCGATCGACTGTTAACCAGAATAGCGTAGAATCACCAAGTTAGGATTTTCAAGTTTTGCGGCCCACAAGAAATTCAGTCAATTTTCATCATGGCCATCTAGACAGTCAGACACAGCAGTAACCCTGGGACTAACTCCCCTAAAAAATTACACAGAGGCCACTAACCTTACTTGCTCAACTGATTGAGGAGATTATGCGGAGAGTCTGGACAGACACAAAGTGCCCGTGCCTATCTCCTTCAGAGAATTGTACAGTTTTCCCAGTCGGTAATTTGGATAATCATCCGACTGCTCATCCAAAAAATTGAACAATTTTCATGAGCACGCCTTCTTCTATCAAGTAGTCTGCTTAGCTCACAAATTTCCCAGAGATGATCAGCAGGTCAGCTTCCCAACTGCAATGAAATTTTTTGCTACCAGCTCCTCGTAGTAGACTGCTAGTTCCCTCCACGAATTATGCATTTTTGGCTGCCAGTGACCCTAGTAGCCAACTGCCAGTTCCCTTACGGAATTGCATAGTTTTTGCTATTAGTGACACCAGTAGACAATTTCCAGTTCCCTCTGGGAATTGAACAGCTTGCACTGCGAGTCTACTGGGCAGTTCCTCCCAAAGACTATGAAATTTCTGCCTGCTAACCCTTCATGCAGCCTAGACCATTCCTCTCAAAAATTGCACAAATTTGGCTATCCAGCCCCCACTTCTCATTCATTCTGAAAATGCATAGAGCATCCCTGCCTTTCCTTCCTATAGCCCAGACTATCCCTCCCACAATTTGTGCAATTTTTCCTCCCAGCCAAGCCAGACCTCACAGATAGTCACTGTTCACTCAGATTGCTCATCTCCATCACTCAGTGAATCTTGCACAATTTTCATCAGTAGTGCCCAGAGCCACCATCATACTTCACAACATTGCTGCCTCTCCCGGTCACCTGCATCCAAAATGATCATGTGTCATGGTAGACTAGGAGGTTTTGGAGTTGATGTCGTCTCATCATGAGTGATTGTAGGTACAGGTTCACCAACAAACATGGCAAGATGATGAATGGGATGAGCGAAGCGAGCACATACATAAGGACAGGTTCACCAATGGATGGACAAATGATGCATGTGAAACAAACAAATGTGATGAACATGCATGTTCATGAATAGATGATCATGCCAAGCCTCCCAACATGTAAATAAGGAACAACATGCAAAAGCTTCATCAAGTGAACCAAGTACCATCAACAACTTTTCACACTTTGCCATGTGGAGGTGAAGCTATGATACACCATGTAGACATCCATCACCCAACAACATTGTAACTCAACATGCACTCCAGCAGTAGCATGAATGTAACAACATTGTCATGTCAAGTCATGTCGAGTCATGTCATGAGTCGTGTCACCCACATCTTCACTATGGGCAATGTTTTCAGTCAACGTGATGTAACATGGAAGTCTAAGAGACCCACTTGTTGAACAAAGATTCATGTAAGTCAAAAATTCATGGAATTCAAACAGTCATGAGGGTAGTCAAACAACCACAAGGGTTAGTTTCACCCTTGGCTATAAATACCCTGACATTTTTACATGCAATGGTTTTTTCACCTTAGCTCCACCCACATAGCCAAGAGAGTCTATAATATTTTCTTTGAGGAGTAAGCAATGGCTCCAATGCCCCACACTTGGGGTTAGTGACGTATGGTGTAACGATGTGTCTCGGAACTTTCACTTAATTCAAAAGCCTACTATACGCTAGAACATTTTCACACATGTATTATATATGTTGTAAGACTGATCTTTAACACTTGTAATGCATGTTTCTTAACCTGTGTTTTACATATGAACTATTTCATTTGTTGTAATGCATAATCTATTAATGGAAATGTGTTATATATGTTGTTAACATTGTCTCGCCCATGTAGTCTGCTCTCCTGGACATTAGACAAACCTTTCACATGAATTTTGATGTAACAACCATCGCACTCATTCAGACTGATCCATTGAGTGTTGTCCATGTTATCTTACCTTGTATGTTGTGACTGTCGCATCCATGTGGACTGCTCCTCCAGAAGTTGTGCATGTCCTGTTGTATTATGTCTTCTTATCTGAGTTGGGACTACATCCCATCCAACCTGAACTCACTTTCACCATATTCCCCTTTTACAGTGAAAGAACCATTGACACAAGTACACATACACTCACCAGGCACGCAAAACTGACTTCCCGAAGACAAAGCATACCACTCTCCTGTGTTGAAAAAAAAGAGTTGAGGAAAATCCTTAAGAAGATGGCAATTGGGTCATCATATTAGATGGGATTCTCGCACAAAATGCTGTGAGGTCTAGTTAGTACATCATACCAGAGTGATCCCTTGAATGTTTGTGGGTCTAGCACCATCAATAGGTTACAAAGGGAAAGAAACTGTTGCAAGTACTAGTTCATCAAATAGTCAAAACAACACTCCGAATGAAGAGTCAAGAATAGAGTTGTTTTATGTAAGAGTGATTTCAAATTATACAAAGATTGATGCATTATTTGATAGTGGGTCACAATCGAACTTGATTTTAGAAGTCTTGGTTTAAAAAACTAAGCCTTGAAACTCTACCTCATCATAATCCATATCCATTAGGTTGGATAGTTAACAATGTAAACTTACAAGTTACAAGGAAGTGTTTATTCAAGTTCTCCATTACTAAAAGGTTCATTGATGAAGTTGAGTTAAATGTAGTTCCACTTGATATCTCAGGAATCATTTTGGGTAGTCCTTATTTGTATGATAGGAAAGCAGTATTTTATCGCCACAAAAACAAATACATACTGCTCAAGAATGGGGTGAAGTACATAGTGAGAGCCCGTCGCAAAAAGTTGAACATTTCGTTGGTTAATGCAAGGCAGATGAAGAGAGTAGTAAATTCAAGTAGAATTTTTGTACTTATCATGATCAAGAAAAAGAACAATATTTATTATGAATATTTTGAAGGTTGTGATAATAAAATGAAATTTGATTTGTTTGATTTGGTAAGCAAGCATGGCAAGATGTTTTAGGAACCAAAGGGGTTACCTCCCAAGAAGGGAATTCAGCATGAGATTTAGTTGCAACATGATGTTCCACTTCCAAACATAGGCATGTATCGCATGTATATTATGGAGAGCTTGGAAATCAAAAAGAAAATTAAAGAATTTTTGAACAAAGGTATCATACGCCCATCTACTTCATCATGTGGTTCGCCCATTTTCTTGCTGCCAAAGAAGGATGGAACTTGTTGCATGTGTGTGGATTTTTATGCACAAAAAAAAATCATGGTAAAGAATCATTATCCACTCCCAATAATTGATGTTTTTCTTGATCAGTTGAGGTATGTAAAGTATTTCATTAAGTTAGATTTATGAAGTGGTTATCATCAAGTTAGGAATGCTGAAGAAGACATTTGGAAAACTGCATTTAAAACTAAACAAGGACTATTTGAGTGGCTTGTTATTCCTTTCGGTCTTAAAAGTTCTCGATCTACCTTCATGAGGGTAATGAATGATGTATTGATACCATTTTTAGATTAATTTTTCATTGTCTACTTAGATGATATAGTCATAACCAGCAAGTCAAGAGATGAACATGGCATGCACGTAAACAAAGTAATTGATGTCTTGAGAAAAGAACAGTTGCTTTTAAAGATGTCGAAGTGTGAATTTGGCAAGACTTCTTTAGTTTATTTGAGACAAATTGTTGGAGGAGATGAGTTGAAGATAGACCCCTACAAGGTTGAGGTCATTTTGAATTGGCCCAAGCCCAATACAGTTACAGAGGTAAGAAGTTTTTTTAGGGGCATCACACTATTGGAGAAATTTTATTGCTAATTTTTCTCCATTGTAGGTCCATTACATGCATTGACAAGTGTTAATAAAGTATTCCATTGGGGAGATGTAAAACATAAATAATTTGATGCTTTGAGGAAAAAGATAAGTTCAACACCGGTATTGGTACTTCCAGATCTTAGACATCCATTCAAGATTCAAATGGATGCAAGCGATTATGCCATGGGAGAAGTTCTATTGCAACATGTTAAGCCCATTTCATTTCTTTCTGAAATCTTTAATGGAGTTGTAACTAAATATCGCACATATGACAAAGAACTTTATGAATTGGTACAAAGTGTTAAGAAATGGAAACATTATTTGATGGGAAAGGAGACCATCATCCATACTAACTATCAACCATTGCAGTACTTACAGTCACAGTCAAAGTTGTCGCAATCACGACATTTCTGATGGATGACTTTTCTACAACAATTTCATTTGGCTATCAGGTATAAAAAGGGAATTGACAATAAGGTAGCTAATATTATTTCAATGCCTATCGTAAATTCATCTATTATACTCAAGAATAATTTTGTTTTGCATGAAAGTTACATTGAACAATATGCAAATGGTAGAGACTTTCAAGAATTACATGCCAACTTGAGTCAAGGAATTCGAATTGAAGAGTTGGATTATCATGTACATAATAGCTTTTTGTATCACTTGGGCAAGTTGGATATTCCATATGGAGAAAGAAACAACATCATAAGGGTGGTTCACACTTCACTGATTGCTGGACACTTTGGTGTAGGCAAGACAATAATGAATCTTCAAAGGTATTGTTATTGGACACACATGTTGGATAATGTCTCTTGTTTCATAAGAGGATGTTATTTATGTGCTACAAGTAAGCCTAGCAATAGGAAACTTGGTTTATACACTCCACTTCTAGTATGTCCACTTCCATGGATTAGTATCTCAATGGATTTTGTAGGAGGTCTTCCATTGTCAAGGAAAGGTCATGATTACTTGTATGTAGTTATAGATAGGTTTAGCAATATGTTCATAATAACACCATGTAAAAAGAAAATTACAGCTGAACAAACAACTCATTTTTTCTTCCAAAACATTTGGGTTCATTTGGTCTTCCTACATCTATTATAAGTGATTGATATTCTTAGTTTGTTGCGAATTTTTGGTCAAATTTTTGGGAAAAAAGTTGAAGATGAGTACATCCTTCCATCCAAAAATAGATGGAAAAACTGAGGTGGTCAATATAACAATTATTTATATTCTTAGAGGATATTACAACAAATATCCCAAGTTGTGGGACGAACAATTTCATTACATACAACATGCATACAACAGGGAAAAGCATTCTTCCACAAATGCATCACCATTTGAGGCATGTTATGTGTACTTTACAAGATCTCCATTAGAATTCATCTTTTAGAAATGTGTCACAATTGATGGTCACAATGACATCGATAAGGCAAGGAAGTTCATAGAGAAAATTTTGTTCATACATTATACAATGCAAGAATAGCTTGAGAAAAGTCAATGAAGCTAGAAGGAAAGGCATGACAAAGATCGGGTTGATCATAAATTTCAAGTTGGCAACAAAGTTTGGTTGTATATTATCAAAGAGAGACTTCAACGGGAAGGTAAAAACCTTAAACCAATCCTTTATGGTCCTTTTAAAATTCCAGAAAAGATTGGTAATAATGAATTTAAGCATGACATGCCTCCTTATATGCAAATATACTCCATTGTTAATGTTGAGAATTTGAGATTATTTGAGCCTCCTTTGGTTGGTGATTAGGGAGAGCATGCTCACTTGCTACCAATAAATGATTTCTCGCCATAATATCTTGATGAACTTCAACAAGATCTCATACTTGACAAAAGAACCATGACTTCACAGAGAGGGGATGTTGAACAACTTAGAGTGGGACTCAAGGGACAAAATCCTCCTCAAGCCAAATGATTGCACATTGAGAAGGTGGGGGAGTTGTACCCTCACCTGTTGAACAATTGATAGTATGTTTCGTGGTCCAAAATCCTTCTAGTGGGGAGGAATGATCAGGTGCTCAGTATTTAGCTTAAAAATAAAAGTTCTCAAAATGGCTCGAAAATTGAATGAATGCATCTGTCTCAGAAAAATGACCCTAATGCAACTTGTTTCATTGAAAACCGATTTTGTCTGAGAGATTTATTGTGTTCTGATTGCTTTCATAAACAGGCTAAATTTGCAAAAAACATTCGTCACTGTACAGTCAACAGTCTGTACTACTGATGTGGTAGGTGACAAGGCATGGTCAAAGTTGGTCGATGATGAATTATAGATGGACAAGTTTCATTGTTTGATTTGGTTTTACATGTGATGAGTTTGCATGTTTCTATTGGTTTATTTTTTTACCAACAGAAGAATGCCACTCGGCAAGCCTGGAGTCTACCACATGGCACCTCCCAATGGCTTAAACAAAGTTCACTTCAAAAAAATGTTAGTGGAATTTTCGGTCAAACCCATGACCTCCACCTCACAAACCATACTCCTTAACCGCTTTCGCTACTAGGTAGTTCTTACCATGTATGATCTCCGCATTTATTTGAAGTGTAACGATTATGGGGTTGGCGGTTAAGGGAGGGCTATTCCTTAAGACAACCCTCCCCAATGTGAAAGAAAACACGTTAACCAAAAATGACTATAGTTAACCTAACGGTCAGTTAAGCACACCACTCTATGATGGTTTTTTGTTTCCGCATGTGAACGAAACATTACAAATCCTTGTGTTTATCTAGCGGCTACCCATACCATTACTCTGGGACAATTATTGTTCGCATATGAACACAACGGATGTAACATCAAACAATCAGATAATCTAATGGCTCTGACCCCGGCATTTAATGCGATCTTAACTCCACATGTGAACAATCCATCAAAACTTCCAGATATAACGGTTACTGTTAACACTAATCGCGGGTTTCACATTAATAAGCGTAGTTTAGCTTAATTAACTACAGTTTAGTCTGGCATAGGATTTGGCGGTATCCCTAAATTCGGGCCTCCTTCCATATTTAGTGGGGCTAACTGGAGATATTCTAGAATTAGAGGAGAAATTGTAGGAAAAGACTATCTGAGTCATAGAGAAGGCAATTTTCGACCAAATGGAGCTCAGGAAGATGTATTCTTAGATAATTTGGAAATTATCAACACATTGGTGCAGGTATAAGGAGCTATATAGCTTTGTAAAATATCATTTTGCTACATTGAGCTAACACAGAGGCCCAAGCCATGGAAGTTGGACCAAGGAGATGTAGCTCAGGAGGGGTGAACTCCATCAAATCATTGTGTTAAAGTGTCTCTTTGAAGGTTTTTTGTACTTTGAATGTATGTTGTTCAGTATTTGAGTTTGAAACTATTTTTCTCATGAATGCCATTTTAAAGCTTAAGGAATTTTACCTGATCACATACACAAACAACTAATGAAACCTCAACACAAGAAGAAAGAGGCAAGCACGTGTTTAGAAATATGTAGTTGTTATTAGCATAACAAAACTAATCATACAAAAATAGATCCATTTATGGTGCGCTTGGATATATTGAAAATATATCCTTTACGCATGGGTCAAAGCTGCCACAATTTCCACAATTTTCTATAGTTTATTTTTCAAACTACACTAGTGTTCCATTTGATATCCGTTGCCCAAATGTTGTTCCCATAGCATATATTAATAGAGGGAACCTTAAAGAAATTTCTTTGAAAATCGAATGGGCGTCTACTATACACAAATCACACGGGATGGATCTGCAATGATACACTGTAGATACTGGAGACAGAGAGAAATATTGTTTGAAATTTATAAACATATCAAAAGTTAAATCCGTTGATGGTTTACGGATTTCGCCACATTTTTATTTTCAATGTTATGAAAAAATGCAAAATATTGTGTATGTTAGACTTAGGAGAAAGAGGAGGAACGATTGAAGTTGATATCGTTTTGAGGTTCTTGTTTTGAATAGAGTATAGTGCTTTGACATAGATTTCAAGTTAGTGTGAATAATTTTTTCTATTTGTTGTTGTTACTTGTAGTAAATTTTATGGACATCAAGAAGTTGTTCATTATACTTCTCGATGATTGAATAAATTTGTTGATAGTTAAAGTTATTATATAATATATTGGGAAACTAAATGAGTGAATATTTTTTTGTGGTTTTGTTTTTTTAATCAATTTATTCATAGGTCTTTTTATTGTAGTGGATTCATGTTTCATATTTATCTACTAGTTATGAATGTGTGTGTGTGTGTGTGCATGCATACATGTGTGTGTGCGCATGTTTGTGTGTGTGTGTAATAATTTTAGTTTTGTCCTTAGGTCACCTAAATGTAGATATGGAGAATAATGATGTCCTCTATTATGCCTCAACAGTTCATGTTACTGCTCGAGTAATAAATTTTCTTGTGTATATTTAGAAAAGGTTTGATTAAAAACTTTGCTTCCATCCTTGTTTTGTTGATAAACATATTCAAGTGTTAGATGAAATGAAATCAGATGTAAAATACTTTTTTCATGTGCCCAAGAGGGAATTTGTAAGGAAAATAAGAAGGGATTGGCTGGGAAACATGAAGGATTGTTATCATTATGTTCTTGATTTGAATTCGTGATGCTTTTTTCATCAATATGGTTGTGTTTTGGAAGAGAATATTTAATAAATTTCTTTTAAAGGAGTGTTTAAAGTTCAATTTGCTAGAAGAATTATTTGATTTAAAGACGACCAAAATATTTCTTAATTTGTGTTTTCTTTCTTCGGTTTCAATACCGATAAAATCAATTTCCTTGTCATTGGTGTTGTTATGTTAAAAAATTGTATATGAATGGACTTCACCTTTCCTTTCATGTTGTTCTTATTAAATTCTAATGCTTTCCATTTAGATGTTTTTTTTTTCTTTCGTGTTGCGGCTCTCTCTCGTGTAGCACTACAAATTGTTCAATTTTTCCATTTATATTTGTATGGTTTAATAACAATGTTTTAATTTAAGGTAGTTCTCTTCGGTTTGTAATTGATTGGGTTTTTCGTATGGACCCCATGGGTTTTTTTTTATGAGTTTGGTTTATAAAAATACTTTTGAGGTTTATAATATTAACTTTTAGTCTTAATGATCTTGAAGTTTATGTTAACATTTTTTAGGTTTATATTATTAATGTATTGATGTATTAATATTAAATGTATTAGAGTTAAAAAAAAAATATGATGGTTTGTAATGTATTAATATTAATGTGCTGATGGTTTATAATGTTTAAATTGTTTATAATGTACTAATATTGATGTATTAGTATCGATGTATTATATTAATGTGTTATGGTTTGTAATGTATCTAAATGAAAATCAACTATGGTCAAATATCAATTAACATGTTTTTTATATGGTCAACCATGGTCGATCATGTTCAATCATGGTCGATTATTGCCCCGATCATGGGTGATTATTGTCTCAATCGTCATCAATCACTATCTCGATTATTGTGACAAACATTCCCGCAATCATGTTCAATCAATCATGGTCGATCATGCTCAATCATGGTTGATCATGGTCAACCATACTCATTCATGGTCAAATGTCTCAATGTGACAAAGCTTTTTTCAATAGTAAAAACAACCATGTTCTAACAATGCATTGTGAAAGACATTATCTTGATGTGAAAGTCATTCATGCTCAAGCATGGTGGACCATGTTCGAACCTTGCATTGTCTCAAAATCAAAATCGAGCATGCTCAACCATGTTTATTTTAGAGTTTATACTATTTTTTGGGGGGTTTATATACCTTGGGTTTAAAATGTTAATGCCTTCAGTTCAATGTTTTTGAATAGGTTTCATAATCCCTTGGGGTTTAAGTGTTTATTCTATGGGTCTATTATTTTTTTGGGTTTATAAAATCCATCCCATAGGTTTATTAATGTAAGGGTTGGACCATGGTCAAACATGGTCTAATGTCGCATTGTCATAAATATTTTGTCAATATAAAAATCAACTAGTCAACCATGACCAACCATGTTTATTTAAGGGTTTATAATATTTATCTCAAGGTTTATATACCTAGCGTTTAATATTGTTCCCTTGGGTTTATAATATCAATTCCTTAGTTTTATTAATCTAAGGATTCATTTCCCCAGGGTTTAATATTGTTCCCTTGGATTCAATATTGTTCCTTTTTTATTATAATCCCTTTGTTTTTTTGTATTAATCTCTTGGTTTTATTATTCCTAGTATGGAAATCAACCATGGCAAAGGATGGTCAACCATGTTTATTTTAGGGTTATAAATATTTTTCTTATGGTTCATCTAATTTGGGTTTATATTAAATTAATATCTTGGATTTAATATTATTCCCTTGGGTTCATAATTCCTTTGGGCTTTAAGATTAATCCCTCGTTTTTATTATTATGTTGCACTTATTAATCTAAGGGTTCAACCATGCTCGAGCATGGTCTAGCGTCACGTTGTGACAAATATTGTCTGAATAGGAAAATCAACCATGGTCAACCATATTTATTTAAGGGTTTAGAATATTTATTTGAAGCTTTATATACCTTGGGCTTATATATTCCATTTCATTTATAATCCTTTTGGTTTATATTATTCCCTTGAGTTTATAATCCCTTGGATTTTTAGTATTAATCCCTTGGGTTTATAAAATAAACCATGATCAACCATGGTCAACCATCATCAATCATTGTTAACCATGTCCAACCATGATTAACCATGTTTTATAAAATCAATCATGGTCAACCATGGTACAATGTCTCATTGCAACAAAAATTGTCTCAATATGAAAATAAACCATGGTCAACCATGGTTCACCATTGTATTGTGTAAAATATTGTCTCAATATAAAAATGAATCATGGTGAAGCATGGTCATCCATGGTCCAATGTGACATTGTGACAAGGATTTTCTCAATATGAAAATCATCAATGGTCAACGATGTTTATTTAAGGGTTCATAACATTTATTTTAGAGTTCCGATACCTTGAGTTTATAATATTAGTCCCTTGGGTTTAATATTATTCATTTGGGTTCATAATCCCTTGGAGTTATAATATTGATCCCTTGGGTTTAATATTATTTCCTAGGGTTTATAATCCCTTTGGTTTTTAGTATTATTCCCTTAGGTATATAATATCAATCATGGTCAACCATGGTCCAATGTCACATTATGACAAATATTGACTGATATGAATATCAACCTTGGTCAACCATGGTCCAACATCACATTATGACAAATATTGTCTCGACATGAAAATCATGTTCAAGCACGATTAACCATTGTCCAATGTCTCATTGTGACAACAATTTCTCAATCTGAAAATCAACCATGGTCAACCATGTTTATTTTAATATTTGTAATATTTATCTTAGGGTTTATATACCTTGGGTTTAGCATATTAATCCCTTGTATTTTACTATTAATCTCTTGGGTTTATTAGTCCCTCGAGTTTATAATATCAATCCCTTAGGTTAATTAATCTAAGGGTTCATATTCGTAGGGTATAATATTATTAATAGGTTTTACAATATTAATTCTAAGGTTTAATATAGATCCCTTGGGTTTATAGCATAAATTCCTTGGGTTGATAATACTAATAATTACTTACATTTATAATATTAATCTCTCGGGTTCTCAATTTTAAACCTTCGGGTTTTTAATATCAGCGAGTTAGGTTTATAATAATATTCTCTTGGGTTTATAATATTAATTGTTTTTGTTTAATACAATTTGTTGGGGTTTATAATACCTTGGGTTTCTAGTATTGTTAATCCCTTTGGTTAATAATATCAATATTTATTATATCAATAACATCAATAATATTACCATATTATTATAATATAATAATTATTATTATAAATTGTGGCATAATAATAATAAGAATTATTATTATCATTATTATTATTATATTTATATAATTATTAATATCAATAATAATATTAATAGTAAATCCACATCCATCAATATCAACCACATTTAATAATGTGGTTGTGCATGTTGTCGGTGTATACCAACCACGTTTATTAATGTTGTTGTGCATGTTATTGATATACATATGTCGACCTATATCAACCACAATTATTAATATGGTTGTGTTAGTTATGTTATTTTAAAATTGTAATTTTAAGTTATTAAGTTTATATTATATATTTTGACCAAATTTAACTTATTTTAACTTTAGAAAATATAATTAAAATATAAAACTCCATAATCTTACCAATAGTAATATGATCAAATTCATCAAAATAAAAGGCCAACTAAATATAAAGTACTACACTCTCGATTAAATGTTATGGTGATGCTAAACAAAAATCTAATAGAAATACTCGTTGATAGGTATAATTTTCTATAATATATCTTCCTATTGATAAAATTGGAGAAAGAAAAGAGCGTTTTCTTTTATTAAAATAGAAATAACAACTTAAATCCATCTTAACTCCGAATCTACCAAGCCCCAAGAGAAATCAAATATCTTGAGATGCAAACATCTTTTAGAGTGAAAGAGATTTTATCCCTCTATGCTTAGTAGATCAAGAGTTAGATGGATCCACACTAGTATAATATACATGTAATTGGCATTGAAATATTTTATTTATAATTCACATTCTTCACATTAAATTCTTAAAACATGCCCCTCATATATTTTTTCATGTATGGATACATTTAATTATTTAATTATTAATATTTTCTAAAATATTACATCTAAAATCTATATTAAACTTTGAAAGAATTACAAATACCCTTTATACATTGAATTGGAGATGGAATAAGAATTATCTCAGATATCATTTTTTGGATTCAACTGCGTTAAGTAAGTCATTCACGCATGATCATTTCCATGAGAGGTAGTCGTAAGTGACTAATTTCTCATGATTTGAATAGTTCACTTAGCACTCATTGCATCGGGTGATGCTCACAGGGGTGAAGAAGTGGGATTGAAACTAGTGAAATAAATCACATAGCGTCAATCATCACTTCTGGGGCTTGCACCTGGTAACCAGGACTTCCCGGGAGGTCACCCATCCCAGATCTCCTCTTGCTCAAGTGCGCTTAACTGTGGAGTTTTACCCACAATCAAGCCCACTTAGCTTGTTACGCCATTTGCAAAACCTTAGCAAGTATTGTGCCTCATGAACCATTCAAGTAGAGATCCCTTCACTCTTTTTAAATTTAAGTAAAGGGGGTTTACGCAGTGCATTATATCAGATATCATTTTTGGGATTCAACTGCGTTAAGTAAGTCATTCACATATGACCATTTCCATGAGAGGTAGTCGTAAGTGACTAATTTCTCATGATTGGAATAGTTCACTTAGCACTCATTGCATCGGGTGATGCTCACAGGGGTGAAGAAGTGGGATTGAAACTGGTGAAATAAATCACATAGCGTCAGTCATCACTTCCGGGGCTTGCACCCGGTAACCAGGACTTCCTCGGAGGTCACCCATCCCAGATCTCCTCTGGCTCAAGCGCACTTAGCTGTGGAGTTTTCCCCACAATCAAGCCCACTTCGCTTGTCACCCCATTTGCAAAACCTTAGCAAGTATTGTGCCTCATGAACCATTCATGCAGAGATCCCTTCACTCTTTTTGAATTTAAGTATAGGGGTTTTATGCAGTGCATTATATTAGATATCATTTTTGGGATTCAACTGCGTTAAGTAAGTCATTCACGTATGACCATTTCCATGAGAGGTAGTCGTAAGTGACTAATTTCTCATGATTTGAATAGTTCACTTAGCACTCATTGCATCGGGTGATGCTCACAGGGGTGAAGAAGTGGGATTGAAACTGGTGAAATAAATCACATAGCGTCAATCATCACTCTCGGGGCTTGCACCCGGTAACCAGGACTTCCCGGGAGGTCACCCATCCCAGATCTCCTCTGGCTCAAGCACGCTTAACTGTGGAGTTTTCCCCACAATCAAGCGCAGTTAGCTTGCAACCCCATTTGCAAAACCTTAGCAAGTATTGTGCCTCATGAACCATTCAAGTAGAGATCCCTTCACTCTTTTTGAATTTAAGTAGATATCATTTTTGGGATTCAACTGCGTTAAGAATTATCTCATTCTTTTTCTCTATATATGTTTCATATTAAAATCTTTTACTTAACTTGTCTATTGAAATAATATTTTATTTGTAAAGTACATTAAACTTTTCTCCAATTATAAAAAGTGAAAATATAAGGAAAATTATAATTTAAATTATTTAATATGGACATTTAATTTTTTTATGGTGGACACTAAAATATATATTTTTTATTAATATATCTTTGTTTTAGATATCACATGTAATATGAATAGTACTATTCCGTGTCATCTCCATATTAAGTAGTGAAGAAATGTAAAAGTTACATTTCTTAGTGACAATAAAATGTAATTTTTTTTTTTACTCATTTCTATATTAAGTAGTGAAGAAATTACATCTTTTCTTCATACTAAAAATTAGTTTTTATGTTGTTACTTTGGATTACTTTATATCATTATATCGAATATATAAAATTAAGATGCAAATAGAAGTATTTTAATTATGGTGGACATTATTTTTTTTATTTATTACTATTTTTAATTTGTCAATTTAAATTATTATTTTTATTTTTAAATGTAAAATAAAATACCCTTCCATAAATACATAAAAGAAATTTTTTTTTAATGGTAAATTATAATACCCTTACATAACCCCTTTAACATAACTACTATTGCACATAGTTTATCATTGCTTATAGCCGTTCGGAGTTGATATAACTTGGACACATTTTATTTCCTGACAAACTATATGGTTTATTGGTTTACGGTTCGGCTCGTTTGCATGGGTTACATGTGTATTAAATCGGCAATCGGAATGTATGCATTGTCCGACCCGTAACTTTTCCGGCGTTGAGTTGTTGGCGGCATTTAAGATTTCATGGCAGCTGTTTAACAGGTGGCCTGGCTCACCCGCTTGGCCATGTGACTCGCCGATCTTCGTACCCTCGGCCTTCACGCCTTGGGTTCCCGCTCCTTTTCTACGGTGGAGATCTAATGACTCAGATCTGAGGGCGGGAAATCGTCTAAGGGTTTGAGAGCTCTTCATAAACCTTTAGGGCTTCGCTCGCGGCTCATTTGGTACTGGAATGGTTCTCGGATTTCACTTGTCTCTTTACTCTTGGACTCGTTTCCATTTCTCGCCTCCTCCAGGGCTTCATCGACAGCTCAGAGAATTTATGCTTATTTCCCGGAGTCACTGTGCAGGTAATGTATTTTTGTTTTGAAATTAGACACAGTTTTTCGCTATAGGTTATCTCCTTCTTCCGGGATTCGCTATTAGTTCTGCATGCGTTTTATCATGAGTTTCACTGCTGGTTTTGTATGCATCTATTAACAGTTTGTCTCTTGTTATTTGTCGTATGAAGGTAAGGATTATAGCGATGCCTCCTTTCTGCTTGCGGATTGACGGAGCTTCAGTGTTTCGACCTTCTCCGCCGCGTGCCAGGTAAGCAAATCGGCCCTAAGGTCCTGGTGCGAAAACTGGGGTTTTTCCTTGATGTGCCTGAGTCGGCTGTGATTTATACATGTTTGCCTTCTTCTCTTTTTCTTATGTTTACTGGCTTCCCGCTATCTAAAATCCAAGCGAGGATTTCCAGAGTAGGATCCTCATGATTTGCATGTGTTCTCGTATTCCCAGGTTTTGTGTTCCCGGCTTACCCTGTTGGGTTATGAGGAACAGTCGGTTCCCTTGCGCGGGATAAGCCTTAACCTTGTACAGCGATTGAGTTATTCGAAGGCAACCTTGTTTTTCTATGTTTAGTCATTCAGATGCAACTGTTTATGTGTAAATGATAAGGGCCGCTGTTGAACTGGCCGCTGAATATGGACCCCTCTGTTCAAAGGGTGTTTTATTTGTATTTGATGAATATATTTCATTTGCACTTCCAGTTTCATCGTTTTAATAAAAACTTGCTCTGTAAATTGTTGGTTCACTTCTGGTTTTTCCTCGGTTAGTTTTAATAGCATGCCGCTTGTGCTTCAGTATGCTCAGCCCGATATTATCGGCTTGCCTTTCTGAATCGGTTAGCTGTTAAATTTTGTCCTGTGGATGGTATGTATTCTCCGGTTTTCCAGCTTCAGCATTTTGCTATTGTCCTCGAGAAGGGTAGGACAGTTGTTATTGCTGCTCATTTTTGTTTAAATGCTCCTTTTCACAGTTACGGAACTCTGTATTTCCAGCATATGGGTATTTACTGTTAACGAGCTTAATGTATAATGGAAATGTTAATATCGTTACTGAGTATATATGCTTACTTGGTTTGAATGTATGTACATTCATGTAAATACTTCCGCTGTCGTCTCCACGGCCACGGTTAGAGTAGTTTCTGTGGTTGCATTTTGTTGTCCTTTGAATGGAATTCTACGGAATCTAGATTTGGTTCGTATTGCTCTGGTATCTTTTCTTAAGTTAATCGTTCTCATAATATTTACTTCTTCAGTATCTTTCGGTTACATGTAATTGTTTCACAGTTTAAGCAGCCTGTTTCGTAATATTTACCTCTTTCGGTATCATTTGGTTATATGTGATTGTTCACAGTTTTAAGCGAACTTTCTTGCTACCACAGACTCGTATAGTCTCTAAACTCTAAACTATGATCTCACAGTACATTTAGATGGTTTGTCCAGCGGGTATTCATATTACAGTTCTGATATCCCTGGCTGGCAGTCTAAAATAGCTCGAGGCCTTTTACATTCCTTCTTTTAATAATGGATAAACTCAAGTAATTAAGGATAACCTAATCATTCTTTTAATGTACTAACTGTTCGGATAACCTCCACAGTGCCTCTGGTCCCGACTCATTGTTTTATATATATATATTTTTTGTTGAAACTACCGTTAGCATATCAGGTTTTCCTTTTAACAGTTATCTGGCATTAAATCAGTAATATTTGCCTGAATCAAATATATTACAGCAACATAATATTGATGTGGGGTTTTTATAATGTAATGGGTCTTCACTGCCAACTACTGTGATTTTAGCTAACAGTATTGTCTACAATCACTGTTGAACTAGTTTTTCTTCAAATACTGTTACGTACCTGGTTCGCCAGATTTGTATATATATGCTTCAGAAGTTCACCTGCAATCCATGTTTGCTCTTGTCCTCCCAACCATGAGATCCATCGCTAAGACTGGAATCTCCCCCCGAGCTATCTTGCAGGCCTACAGCCCTCAACAAGATACATGCACCTTGTGCCTGGTTATCTGGTCCTTACCAGACTTAACCAGCTTTCTTTTTCCTTCTCCTTCTGTCTGTCCCTACAGCACAGAATTTTTGTCTCTGCCCCCTTTTTCCCCTGGAGGCCTTTCCCGTTAGGGAGGGTAGTTTCATGCAGTTTTCATAACTGATTTCTTCTTCAAATCCTCCTTTCAGAGGTTGCCAGCATTTCAAGAAGTATATATTTTTCCAATATATATTTAATTCACAGTAAAATAATATGATTAGAGTTTAAAAAAAAAACAGTCTTTCAACTCTATCTCTTACTACAGTAAAATTCCAATATTTACACTTTCCAAGCTCATCACATAACATTATCTCTCCCATTAATATGATGGATTTGTAATATTTTAATAATATAAATTAACTTAAAACATATGAGTGAGGAAATTGGAGTTTTTTTAGTTAAGCAAGGATTGTAGATCTTTACCACTCACGTCAGAAATTATGTTCCTTCCAAAAAAAATTCATAAAATTTTGTGTTCAAATTAACCAGAATCATTTGATGAGTCTTCCAAATTTGAGCTTGAGGTAAATTAATAAGAATCCAGTAGAATTAGGAGAAATAGATATCACATGAAGACTGTAACGCTGAAATAGGTATATGTTAATTACGGTGATATACTAATCGCTGTGAACAAGTTAGATTACATTGATTAATGATAAACGAATAATGGTCGACAAAACAAAAATCTGATAAAACAAAAATCTGATAATAATTAATAAGATAATTGATTGTTGTACTAACTAATAAATTAATATTTAAAATCGGAAAATCTGAAGCAACTAAGGGAACGTTGTAAACAGCTGGTTAAGTGTACGTGAAAAAGTTAACTTACATTGTTTAATGATAAACGAATAATGGTCAACAAAACAAAAATCTGATAATAATTAATAACAAAATAGACTGTTATAATAACTAATAAATTAATATTTAAAATCGAAAAGTCTGAGGCAACTAAGCAAAAGTTGCAAACAGCTGGTTAAGTGTACAATCAATAAAGTAGAGATAACAAAGGCAATAAAAATCTCAATACCGGATAACGTTGATGAAAAAGTATAAAGAAATCTGAGACATGAAAGCTGCATCACTCCCTCCCTGAAGTTACTTATTACGGAAAATTTCAAAGAAGGTGACGCCCGATTACACGGAGTCTAATACCATTGGACCTTTAAGTTACCATATTTCAACTTCTTAGAAACCAATTTCAAGGATCTGGTGGTGCATACATTATTCATTGTCAAAGATTCCACTGAACCGTTTCATGAAATGAAAGATAGAATGTGGTATTCATATGCCCTTAAATTCTATTAGAAGTCATCATCAAAGTAATCCGAAATATTTACAGATGAGCGAACATAGAACTTTGTCAAGTTCTGTCGAAATCCATGTACTTAATTTTCATAGAATTGTTTACGACTATGTTGGAGATTATCACATTACGTTCCGCGAAAATAGGAATATCTTCAGGAAAAGTGAGTTTATCACTCATTAGGAATGAAATCAATCACACATTAAGAGCATTCAAATCAATCCCATAAAAATTTTGTAGACTTCGCTCTTAGTTTTGCTGGGAAATTTTTGTCTAATATATAGACAGATTAGTTTTAAAGATGTGGTTTAATGGTTAGATGGTGAGGTTTCGTTTTAACAATTTTTATGGTCTTATTTTGGACAAGATTATATATAGCTGAGAGCTGCTGCAAACCAGAATTTTTAGTTTTTTTTTGATTGAAAATAGAACAAGATTATATATACCTGAGAGCTACTGCAAACCAGATTTTTTATATTGAAAATAAAAACACATAGACTGATGGAAAATTTTCTATGGATATTGGTTCTTGGGTCCGAGGATGGAAGAGGTGTTGAGAATGACCAAGGGAAAACAAGTTAGAAAGTCCGAACTACTGAGGCGAAGAGAAAGCCGTAATAATGCAATTGAGGAAGACAACACATTGCTACTTTAGAACCTATTGATTAGAGTTTCGATGAAAACTACTGGAGCATCAATAATTTGAGAGTGACATCAAATTAAGCAGAAATATAACCGATGAAACTGAGTGAAACGAGATTAGGGTATATTTCAGGAATCGGGAATCCCGCGGTCAGGAGAAAAGACAAATAATTGACCTAGTTATATCTAAAATAGACGTGCCTTAGTTTGGAAGTTGTTATTTACGTCTAACAGCTTGAACGAGCTACAATGGCATCTTTGTTACTCCTGGTTGTTTTAGTTTGTATACGGAATTATTTGAAAACGGCTATCCATATCTAGGTTGTTTCGAACTTTATTTCAATAACAGTTATGGCATAGTTTTGAATAATTTGAAATGTGAAAAAAGAAACTAGGTAAACAATTTGATTAATTTGTATTTTCAGAATCTGCAATTAACTAACCTTCAATTCATTTTCATTGAAACTAGAATGGTAGGACACTATCTTGGGTTAAAGCCATAAAAATAAATGCAAGTGTCATTATGCTGATAAGCGTACTATTTCAAACTCTAGATGTGGCCCAGCAGAATTTAAAATTTCTTTAAAATGGATGGATAGGATATTCTTTGTCCTATAGGCCCTTTGAGGGTTGTGATTTCACACACCCTTTTCATCTTGCACCTTCTAAACGACTTAAATAAATTTTATTAATAAATTTGGCGACAGATTAGGTGTCCAGGACAATCGCTTGTGTTCACCATCGTCTATGTCTTTTAATTCTAAGATGCTTGAAGATTAACAGGTGGATCTTTATACCGCCTACTTTCCCATGTCGGAGATGCAGAGAAGAGAAGCACTTCGAAGATGGGGATACAGGGCTTCCATGGAGGGGATTTTGATGTTATCCCGGATCGTCTTCGCTAGATGGCGACATAATTGCCAAAGAATATTACCCGGAGAGCGATCTCTACCAATTTGATTTAATCACCCTGATCATTTCATTAATTCTTCTTCGATAATATATATGTTAATAATTAAATATAAGCTATGTTTATTATTTGTTGACAGTGATATGTGTAAAGCATTATAAGAAATTTTGGTTTATAATTGGTAAATATATCATACTTGAAAATTTATTTTGTTTTATGGGGAAGAGAATCGAGGTTTTTATTCATCTTGATCCAAATAATTTTGTAGCTAAACTACATACTATTTTTTCGTTATGGCATTATGATGTACTCTGTAAGAGTATTCAAATAGATAGAAGATTTCAATTATACAACAGTCAAGTTTAATATAGATTGTCGTTTAACCATAACTATATTAACTAAGAAAATACACATGTTTGTGTAAGTTTACAACTACCTCATTGAAAAATAAAGTGTTAAAAAACACCAACTCTTACTATATATGTGACTTTCGTATAAACATAGCTCTTGATAGTACATGGAACTTATCGCATAAACATAGCTATCGATAGTTGTTGGTGGAAACGTGCTATGAATTTTATATTATTATTAAGCCACAACAACACAATATTAGGGTTTATATATACATAAATGTTTTGAATTCCCCGTCGTAGATGTGAGTGCCTTTTTTAATGCATCAAAAGACTACTGGGATTGGTCATCCCATCGGAACTTTATGTCTTTACATAAAACACGGAAGAACCCCTCTTTTTATTGGCGGCACGTGTGGAAAAATCAGGTTGGATTTATATATACGTAAATGTTTATACAGCTAGATAATGAATAAAATGAATAATATTAATGTAATAATGTTGTTATTATATTACAATAAAGTTATGTCATCATCAATATTAATATTATTATTATTAATAGAATTTAAGTAATCATATTACATAATTTAATATTAGAGTTGATAGTATTAGGGTTTATAAACTTAGGTTTTAATATATTAATCATAGGGTTTCTAATATTAGTCACATAATTTAGAATATTAATCTTAAGGTTTATAATCTTATGATTTATAATATTAATCCTAGGGTTTAATATTTAATCTTAGTGTTTAATATATTAATCTTAGCATTTATAATCTTAGGATTTAATATATTAAACTTATGGTTTAATATTAATATTAGAGTGCATAATAATAATAGTGTTCTCCTCGCATGAAACCGAATGAAAAAACAAGCCAAAACGAGCGCGCATGAGCTTCGAGGCCTAGGGTTTGGTGCTGCAATTTTGCAGGCTCAGCAACAGTTCTGGAAGCACACAAAGACAGATTAGTGGATTTACTTTACATAGGTAGAGGACTGACCCGACAAATGGTAAACGGGGGGTCCACTGGGACCCCATCCTTTAAGCAAATAGTAATGCAGAAACAAAAAGCACAGGAAGGATTTAAAATCACTGGTTATGGAGAGTGTAAGGAAAACAATGGAACCAGCAGAGAAAGGACACAGCAATTGCAGAAAGGAACAAGAAACAACCCAAAGATGAAAGCAAAAGTGAACAATGGATAGGAAAATAACGACAAAAGAGTAGATGCAGGCCAAAGAGACACAGTACCAATAATAACCCAAACGGAAGGCGAAGAGGAACATGGGGCAGAGAAGCACCCTCAAGAGGAAGAGGAGAAAGCAAAGGCTTCAAACCCCAGCTCCAACAAGGCAACACAAGGAGCATACAAACCGAAATAAATGAAACCCTCCGAGTGGTCTTCTCAGATCCGAACATTCAAGCTTATAGAGACCACATGATGGAACATGCAATAATATGCAAGTTCATGGGAATGTGGCCAATAGAACGAGTGCTCGGCCAATGGATCAAGCAACATTGGAAGCCTAAAGGTGATGTTAAACTACACCTTGGGGCAAAAGGTTTTTTTACTGTTGTCTTTACAAACTTAGAGGACAAGGATAGAGTCTTCGATGGAGGACCTTACTTCTTTGCCTCAGTAGGACTCTACATGAGACCCTGGAAAGCAAACTTTGTGCCTGAAAAAGAAACATTCACACAGGTTCCTGCGTGGATCCGCCTATTCTCCCTTCCTATAGACTATTGGGGACTCGCAACACTTAAGCAAATAGGAGACCGTCTCGGAACCTTCATCAAAGCTTCAGAAGCAACGATGCAACGAAGATACACTTCCTGTGCAAGAATCTGTGTGGAGATGGACGTCTCAGGAGCCCTGCATGAAGGCCTATGGCTGGAATTCAAAGATGAGGACTACTATCAAGCCATCGATTACGAACAAATCCCCTTCCGATGCAGAAGGTGTCACGAGCACGGACACCTTTTCAGAGAATGCCCTTTAAACAGAACAAGGGAAGAGCACAAACCAGAGCAAGCAGCAAAGAGCAACGAAGACTTCACAAAGCCAAAAATAAGACAAAAAGCTAACAGAAAAAGAATACACAGAGCAGAAGCAGGCCCAGGCATCATCAACAATACCTTCATCATTCTGGAAACCAATACAGATTCAGAAGGTACAAACAGGGAAACAAAATTTATTGAAGAACCAAAAGACAAGCTAGGACACAAATCAACTGACGGGGAGGAAAATATAATCATAACAGAAGTCCAAATGCAAGAATTAGAAGAAGAACGCGATGAAGATACTGATATGCTAACCAGCGATGGGGGTAGTGACGATATGGAGCTTAATGAAGTTCTAGAAAAGGAAGGGGTGAACCTCTCAGATCTGGAAAAAAATTGGAGAACTCAAGGGCTGGAAAATATTCCGAAAGAAGAAATAAGGAAGATCAGTGATCTCTTCATCGCAAGACAAAAGGCGGAACTAGACAGGCAAAACAGGGGACCGGGAATTGCAAAAGGCACAGGTAATCATTCAAAGAGCATCTCTCTCAATCCAACAGGTCAGAAGCAAAGAAAGAGAAGAGGCAGAAGAACAAATGGGGAGGTACTGCATGACTTGGGGATTCTAATGATAAACTCAAGTAAAATGAAGGCTCTAAATGCCTTCCCATCCTACCAGTAATTTTCTAGTTATAAATGAAAATCATTTCATGGAATGTAAGAGGGCTCAATAGCCAAGCTAAACAAATACTTCTTAAGCGAAAGTTCCAATAAGAAAATCCAGATATTATGTTCATACAGGAAACCAAATGTGCCATTAACCAAATGGAGAACATCAACAAAAGGCTAGGTAAACCTATAGAATATATAGACGTAGCCAGTCAAGGATGGGAAGGAGGAATAGCTACACTTTGGGATACCAGAGTAATAGACATCATCTCAATGGAAGCTGCAAGATCATTCATCGCCACAGAAGTTCAAATGATAGGTAATTCTGAAACTTACCTATGCATAAATGTCTATGGACCGCAAAGATTAGAAGACAAATTTTCTTTTCTTAATTCTCTCATGAGTTTAAAGCTTAGATATCCAACCTCAAAGATCATCATGGGGCGGGACTTTAACATGATAACCTCTCTACTGGAGAAGAAAGGAGGAATCATGAAGCTTAACAAAGATACAAAACTCTTTGTTGAATTCATAGAATCTGCCAAACTAGTAGACATCCTTCCCAAAAATGGTTCCTACACTTGGAACAATAGGAGACGAGGAGACAAGCAGATTGCCTCTCGTCTAGACAGATTTCTGATCTCGAAAAATATTTTACTAGAAGGAATAACCGCAGACTCTGACATTCTTCCCAGTGGATGATCAAATCACTGGCCAATCGCTTTGGAGGCAGCCTTCCTAGGGACCCCTAGAAACAAGCCCTTCAGACTTGAAAGGTTCTGGTTAACTCACCCCGACTTTGCAAATTTGATGAAGGAATGGTGGTGTGAACCATTGGATATTAGAGGAACCAAAATGTTCAAGCTCCAAAGAAAATTAAAACACATCAAAAACAGAATTAAAGATTGGAACGCGACCGCATTTGGGAACATCTTCCAGGAAAAGAACATCATAGAAGGCAAGTTAAATCAAATTCATAAGGAATGGGCTTCAGGGAACTACAGTGAAGACTCAAGAGAACAGGAGAAGGTATTGATGCAACAATGGCAACTCAGATGCCAGCAGGAAGAGACACTTTGGAAACAAAAATCAAGGATCAAATGGCTAAAGGAGGGAGAACAAAATACCAATTTTTTCCATAGATCGACGTTGGACTACAGGGGGGCAAACAAAATTCTTAGGCTCAACAATGAAGGAGGGGAAACTCTTCAAAATCACAAGGAAATATCAACCTTGCTCACCAGGCACTTCAAGCATATAGCTCAGGAAAAACAGGAAGAAAGATCAGAGGCCATAGAGGAACTAACCCAAGCTATACTCCACATCATAACTTCCGAGCAAAACTTTGCTCTGTTAAGAACAGCTTCAATGGAGGAGGTGGAAGACGCTGTCAAGAGTATGCCAAATGATAAGGCACTGGGGCCTGATGGTTTTACAATAAACTTCTACAAAGCATGCTGGCCAACTATTAAAACAGAGGTATGGGAAGTTGTCGAAGACTCCAGATGCTCAGGCTCCATTCTCAAATCTCTGAACTCCACTTTCGTTGCTCTAATTCCTAAGGAAGAAGAAGCCAACTCCCCGAAAAAATTTAGACCCATATCTCTATGCAATGTGATATATAAAATCATATCTAAAGTTATAGCCAATAGACTTAAGCCTATTCTTCCTGACATAATCTCAGAAGAGCAGTCAGGCTATGTGGAGGGCAGACAAAACTTAGACAACATCCTTTTAGCTCAGGAGATGGTTCATACCCTGCAGAAAAGGAAGCTTCTAGGCATGCTGATGCAGCTAGATCTCTCCAAAGCCTTCGAAAAAGTCAACTGGAATTATTTGGAGGCCACTCTGAATGCTTTTGGCTTTGACAAGCAATGGACCAAATGGTTCCTAGCTTTGATTAAATCCACCAATTTCTCCATATTGGTCAATGGCTCCCCCTCTGCACCCTTCTCCCCCTCCCGAGGCATCAGGCAGGGAGACCTGCTCTCCCCTTTCCTTTCTGTGATCCTTATGGAAGGACTTGGCAGGCTTATTCACAAAGCAAGAGAGGAAGGGAAAATCAAAGGCTTACATCCTCTCCCCTCCATTCCTACAACTACGCACCAACAGTTTGTAGATGACACAATGCTACATGGCACTCCAACTGTGAAAGAAGCTAGGGACTTCAAGAACATTCTAAACCTCTTCAGCAAAGCTTCAGGTATGGAGATTAACCATGTTAAATCTAGTATCTTCTTCTTTAATACTCATCTACCCATCCAGAACCATCTATCCAACATTCTTGGCTTTCGAAAAGGCAATCTACCCTCTAAGTATCTAGGAGCCCTGCTCATAACTAAACCTTGGCAAAAAATTCACTGGGAAAAAATCTTAGCGAAAATGGAGAAAAGATGTAAGCATTGGACTCACAGGGCTCTTAATTTTGCTGGAAGACTGGTCCTCACTAAAGAAATACTGCAGGCCATTCCACAGTATATGCTATCCATCATGCTGGCTCCTAGCGGAATCCTCCAGAAAATTAGAGCTATTCAAAGATCCTTTCTCTGGAGTGGTAATGCTGAGAAAAAGAAATGGGCATTGGTGGCCTGGAACAAATTATGCACTTCAAAAGCAACGGGTGGCCTAAATTTAATTGATCCCTACACCATCAATATGACTTGCGGAGCCAAGTTGTGGTGGCGATGGCTAAAGGAAACCAATCTACCCTGGGCCAGACACTGGAAGGAGAAATACACTCCTAACTGCAATGATCAGGACTTAATAAGGATACAGGAAGTGCCGGAGGGTTCTCCAATATGGAATTTAGCTAGAAGAAACAGCAACTTAGTTCAGGACCATAGTTTCTGGGAAATCTGCAATGGGGAAACCACCCTCTTCTGGGAATATGCTTGGCAGTAGCTCCCAAGGCTGGAAAAACCAGAGCTTGAAGATTTTAAAAGAGACTGCCAAAAGAGGGGTAAATTCACTATCCACCACTACTGGAGTCCTAATAGCTGCGACCAGGAATGGAGAGAATGGACACTCCAGGACACTGAAAACCCAATTGAGGGAAACAATAATACAAGAGACCTACTAAACCACCTAAACAAACGAAAAGTCAGAAAGACCACAGAAAGTGACATGCTGAGATGGGGTATGAAAGGGAGTGGTAAATTCACTCTCAAAGAGGCCAGAGAGCAGCTAGAACACTCAGAGCAGGTGGAGGTGATGCAATGGAGTAACAAGATATGGAATCCCATGTTTTGGCCTAAAATAAAAACCTTTCTCTGGCTCCTAATGCGGCGAAAAACTCTCACCTGGGAGAACCTGCACAAAAAAGGTTTCGAGGGCCCTTCCATATGCCCTATGTGCAATCAAGCTGAAGAAAACATGAACCATCTATTCAACACCTGTGAATGCGCTGATCACCTTTGGCAAGGGATGGAAACTATAATGCAATAGATAAACAGAGACAGGGAATCCATTCAAAATACTATTATGAACTGGCCAAGCAAGTACTCTAACAACTTAAGAATCAACAGTATATGGAAAGTCCTGCCCGGCTTCATAACTTGGACCATATGGAAAGAAAGAAATAGAAGAATTTTTCAAAGTGAGCACAAAAATATAGAGCACTCGCAAATTACCTTAACCCAAAACATTCGTCAATTAATCTTGGTAAAATGTAAAGCAGATCCTGACAACCAAGCTTCGGCCGAGGACCAGAGAATTCTAAACGCCTTCAACTTGATCAACGAACAAAACCTGGGATCCACTGCGTGACAGCAAAACCTAAACACTGTGCCAAAGGGCTAGAGACGTCCGCCAGAAGGGTTTCTAAAGCTAAATTTT
Organism: Pinus tabuliformis; assembly: GCA_031772625.1. Classification (NCBI taxonomy): domain Eukaryota; kingdom Viridiplantae; phylum Streptophyta; class Pinopsida; order Pinales; family Pinaceae; genus Pinus; species Pinus tabuliformis. The sequence continues at coordinate 423,736,643 of CM062811.1, forward strand.
GACGGTGCCTCGAGAGGCAATCCTGGCCCGGCAGGCATTGGAGGAATCATCGGGAATCATGAAGGAGAAATACTTCACATTTACAGTAAAGCTCTAGGGAAGGTACCAAAAATGAAATGGAATTTGCAGCCATGGAAAAGGGACTAAGGATTCTCCGAATGAACCAAACAAGCAACGCAGTGATTGAAGGAGATTCAGAGGTAGCCATAACTGTGGCCAGGAAAATCTACGGGGGAACGCCAGCCAGCAGAGTCACAAAACACTGGCGACTGTCCAAGGTCACAGATAATATTGCCAAATTGTTAGGAGAAATGAAAGGCCTCATCTTTCAGGCGGTAAGGCGAAATGCCAACTCGGTTGCTAACCACCTGGCAAATCATGGGATTGACCACCCCAACACAATGTGGGACAGTTGTTGGCAGCATATTGACAACCCGCAATTAAGAGAAAAATGCATACAACTCTTCCGGTTAGATATGGTGACGGCAGAGGAGTCTGACCGGAGGGTCGATTATCTCAGCGCCATAATTGCTTAGACAGGCTAACTATACACGCTCCATTAATTTCCAGCAGGTCTTGAAGGACAAGCGGGATGAGGGCAACTATGATAAAAGAAGGTGACAAAGATTTGTGCAGTATCATGATCTGTGGTGATATGAGCCGCCAAAACATAATAAGGAAGAGGGACACTTGGAAATACATGGAGCAAGCAGGGAGCGGTGACAGTAAAGGGATACAATTATTCCACAACCCAACCAAAATTCCATCAAGCAGTAATTATGGTGATTTGACGTGCAAGTTGCACAAAGATAAGTGATCACACACCGGTAATCTCCTAGGAATTCGTTATTTAACCACTCTCAAATGCCAAAATAAAAACATTGTTGCAGCGTGTAGCAAGACAGAACCTCCTCACGCTGCAGACAGAGCTCAGCATAAAGCTAAGCAAGTTAGAAACACAATGGTAGGGGAGGGCAGCCGTAACAAGTCATCCAACAACGACCTTCGACATGTGAGAGAGATGTATGAGAGGCAAACCTCGCAAAGGAACAAACGCAAAATTATTGAGTCAGAAGCCATAGTCCAGGACGAGGAAAGGAAGCTCTCTGACCAGAAAATTGGGAAAGAAGTTGATTGGATCCAGCACCCTGGAACTCTCAGCACCCGAGCTACTCAATTCGTCAGAACTCAAGCTGAGAGCTCGCGCATGAAGACCCTCCTCGTGAAAGCAATGGACATTCAGGGTGAACATGCGGAGCAGCTGCGCAAGCTTCAGCAGTTGCAGAAACCATGTCGCATGATCATATGGCGTTGGTGGAGAGCAGTGAATTCAAGCTAAGCGCGCTGCACCAACAGGTCGACACCATGGACAAGAAACTCACAATCGTGATTAAGCTTTTATGACAAGCCATCGAGGAGGACAACAAGCCATAAGACATGCAGAAAGGAGAACCGACTGGAGACCAGCAGGGCAATTCGCCCAAGCCAGGGCAAGTCAACATGTTCAGATCTGCTCCGGCCATGGAGATGTTTAAGCGCACTTGACTTTGAAGTCTCTTAGACTCCTCGTCCCCAGCGGACTCCTTTTGTCTCGTAGCTTGCTGACCAGGCTTTGTTCACTGTCCAGGTTTCCTCTGTTTATGTCTTTGTTAGTTCTAGTTCTATGCCACCCTGCATGGTGTGTTGGCTTTCAGTTTCCTGTCACTCTGCCTTTTCTAGTTTTTAGTCACTATGTTCTCTTCTAGTCTCATGTGGTAAGGCCTACTGCTTAGCGGCCCATAATCTGCTAAAGCAGAAGTTTTGTACTATATTTTCATCTTGTTAATATCAAAGCTTACTTACACAAAAAAATAATAGTGTTCTCCTCGATATGGGTGTTCCTTTGAATATCATGCACTTTCAGGATTTGTAGGACAACATTCATGTGAGCAATGAGCAGGATGAATGGGTGGCAATCATGCACTACAAAATCCATTCAAGAAAACTATGTCTTAGTTAATTCAAGTTGTTTCTAACACTACCTCTAAACCCACTTCACAATCAGACTCACATTGGTTCTCATAATTTAGTTTATATTTATCGCTCAATCCCTTTGTCTTATCCTTCATTCCATCTTGTAAAAGGTAGGTTTTGACAAAAGAAATATTGTTCTTCCTATCACATTTCTTGGAAGCTAACACTCTAGCCTCAATGACTCTTGGAAGAAAAATATTGTTCAAGAACATGGTAGAGCCAGATGGGGATATCGAGGACAAGAGATTCCACCTGACTCTCCCTCGTATGATGAAACTATAGAATTGTTTAACTGAGATATACCATCCTACATCCATATCTTGGTAGCTTCAACGGAGTTTGAGGAGTCAAGGCATTTGGTAAATGGTCATTGGGTTGTTTGGAATTTATTAAAATGACACCTTTGGACCTTGGAAGAATTGAGAGATAGAGCAGAATGAAAAAAGACAGAGACTCGAATCCAATTCAACAACAACCATCTAGTGTTGTGCAATCTCTCGATGGCTATAACCATTGATTCCCTTCATCTTCCCCTTGATCTAGCAAGCACGAGCTCTAGGGAAAGCTCTGTTGAATTGAATTTCTCTCACTGTCCTATCTCTCGTCCTCTCCCCAATGGTATAGTGGTGGAAGCGAAGGACAAAGGTATTGCATTCCAATGCTCCTCTCCCAACAAAAAGTATGAAATGAAGGTAAAGAATCAGATGAAGCCTCCTACTAGTGTAGCCTCGACCTGTAAAGGTGAATCATCTTGGCAAGATACAATTTCCTACAACTACCTTATCATTGAAGAAGAAGGAAAAGAAAGCATACCTGGAAATGTTGGAGTAGGAGAAAAAGGATACAACTGTTAAATTTTTCTTAGGGCTATAATGTTCTTTGCTTTAGATAATTGAATTTCTTCGCTTATATATTAGATTCACCCCATAACGTCATATCATTATTCATTTTTACAAAATTATTCAACAACATAAGTAACTATTTAGAAAGAAAAATATCATCATCAATGCAATGGAACATAAAGGAACAATAGAAGAAAATAATTCACACATAGAGACGCCATAATTGGTTAAAGACCACGGAAAACCCACTACGGGGAAACCCATTAAAATTCTTCTTCTTATTAGATTTTCATTAAATTATTCAACAAGAGATAGAGTACAATTGTCCATATCTTCAACAATAATCCTATCGAGAAAAACAATTAAACAACATCATGAGATGTGGTCAACTCACGACATTTCTAGTCAACTGTAAAATTCAAACCCAAGGTATGAAATGCAAGGAGAGAATGTCATGCATATGCATGAAACCATTCAACCACATGCATATGCCTACATGAAATTTCCCTCTAGCATGCATGCAATTACAATTGAAATTTCCATGTACCGTGCATGCAAATGGGAACCAAAAACCTTAGAACACATGTGAAAGTTCCATACCCTATAATTTCAAACCTACGTGAGCCTATCTCTGCAAATTGCCTTATACCTATGTGAGCCAAAACCAAATAAGACAATAGAAGAATGCTTCATTATCATGTCCAAATGAGGTTGAGGCCACTTGTATTTATATACTTCCAAGAGTGTCCATTTTTCTCTAGGGTCAATGTGATCAAATGTGCACATGTGGGAATTAATTAAAAAATACATTTTCCCTTGTTCAAATTGAGCATTTCAACAGTCAAAGTGAGTCCCCTCGAAAAGATGAATCTTGTCTCATGATTGAAATTTGTCACTGCATTGCCAAATTAATAATCCCTCTTAGCTAGTGAGAATTTCTAAATGCATCACATAATCACCACAAGTATCATGTCGACAAATTTCATCACTACTCATATTTTATCACCTCTACTTATCTCTTTATTTTCTCTATTTATATGTCTAATGTTCTTGAATCTAAAAAAAGAAGAATTTGGTATTGGAGGGGGGCCTAAGCTACCACCGTCTATTCATTGGAAATCCATTGCTAGCACCCATAATCACTACTAACAGGGAGCCCAATGCTACCACCTAGGAAACATCGGAGAGCTTATCATTAGGGAGCACATATCAACCTAAAACCACATTAGGGAGCACATCTCAAACCGAAATGACAATCAAGAATGTCCTATGGGAAACACCCACCTCATGTCTATGACTATGGGGAAGGTCCCATTGGACACTCTCAACCCAGGTCATCTCAAAAGGGAGAAAACATCTTCCATCCTATGTTGAACAATATGAATCATTACATAGGGGAGCACATCTCAACCCATCCTATTACCCAATCAACTTCCCAATAATTACCCTCAAGACTCATGTGGTAGAACACCTACATCATAATCAACTTGGGTTGTACATCACCAAGCACTCTCTCAACCCATTGGCTAGACGAGGAGTGGTATTCCCAACATTGAGCCCAACTTGTTGGTATGATTCCAACTAGGGTATACTCTGCATCAGTGAATATATGGGAGCTAACATCTCTAACTGTAGGAGTGATAGAAATGGGAGAAACCTCTATGACCCTATTGTCAAGATATCCCTCAACCATAGGAGCCATCCATCTTAATTCCTCATGTAGGGAGCTTAGACAGAGGGGAAGAGTTGACTAAGTTACCTTGATTAGTCCTACTCTTCACGGATCAGAAACATATCATCATGCCCATATCTAGTACTAGCTTAAATAACTCACTAAAGAGTTCAATCATAATGTATCAATAACAACAGCCTCCTATTCACGTAGGAAATCAAATAAAATATTATATTAGAAGAAATTTTTATCACAAAAAAGATACCTTATTCATCCTCTCTCTCATGGAGGTGGAAACCACAAGCCTAAGCTTGCTTTATATAACATCATTGTCTCAATATATGAAGACATCTAAGTCCCAACTATATACATGGTTCAATACCAATTGGATCCCACTCAATATTATCTCAACGTATCCCTATCATATCCAGAACTTAATCAAATAGCTATCCAAAGAGCTTCTTCCACGTGCCTCACCACTGGTCATGCCATTAAAAACGTACCCAAACTTGGTCATGCTTAAATCTATAGACTTATCATACAAAAATATCATGACACATCTCATACTAGGGCAACATACAGAAAATCCCAAACAACACCATTACATCCATTCAGTCAGATATCATAGGAGGAATATGTGAGACCAAAAAATCCACTGTCCCATGCAAATATCTCTAAGGGTGCTCTGCGGCAACTCAATGTGTATGACGCATGTCAATCATGAATTCATTGAGGTTGTTTCGTGCAAAACATATATATACGGATGGTTGTTCACACATAACACCAATGCTTTAATCAACTATCGATTGCCAAGTCAAGTTTGATGATATATCTTCATAAATTCTTTAAATTCAATTGGAGTGTCCAAGGATCTGCATTTCTACTTTCCAAAAACTTTTCTATAGCTTCACAATATGGATTTTGATTTCCAAACTTTACAAAGTAATTCATCATGTAATGATTCATCATTTCAAACTTGAGAGGCCAACTCCCTCTTACTTCTATTATGAAAGGCTTATTACCTATAGGCCATGAGTGTATAAAAACAAAATCAACGACATACCTTGGATCACTTTTTAAGTATAGCTTTGGATCAACACATCTTCCTCGCTTCATCAGGTAGCTGAAAATGTTGATATACTAGGATCACAAATATTGATTCAAACAATATAATGGTATCTGCAGACATTATACTTGACCAAACCAATATAATCAACCTCACACAAATCAACGATTTGCAATCAAATCAACTAAGTTAGCTTATCAAGCTTTAGTTTAAAAAAAAAGTTAATCTAAATGTCATAAAATTCACTACCAATAACATTGTAACAAACTCTTTAGATGAGTTGTAGGTGGAGCTCTCATCCAAATACCAAGTTACAACAACCTTTTATTTACAAAGAATTATCCAATCAAACTTTATCAAGTCATCCTTATGATCATAGCATGAGACATTTCTACCAGTAAATATGAATGCATACATCATGGACAAGTCATATAAATTTCATGCATATACAAACAATAAGTCATTAAAGTTCCATACATTCGTTATGAGATTATTGTGTATTGAATCGCAACTATTTATACTACAGCTAATGTTCCCAATCCAATGACGTTAATACAAAATCAATATTGAATACCAATTAGTCACTGAAAGACATTATGCCCACATATCACTATCGTAAGGGAAAATCACGAGTTATCAAGTCAAAACCTTAAGTAATCATAATGAGTTCAATGAGTCCATATCCTAAAACATATCTATGAAATATCACGCATTATGTCAAAACACCAAAACCAATAAGCCAAATATCATCAAACCCTTGAACTACACTGACTTTAGTGATCAAATAAAAATAAGATATTGATATCCATATTTCGGTCACCTATAAACATTAGTCAACACATTCACATTCTTTATAATAAGTCAAACATTCAAACTTCCCTTCTCATAGGAATTTCTATTATTTGCTCCATATCTATAGGAATCTCATACTCCATGTGTGCTCTTTGTTTCGTTCATAAGCCTTCAATTTTTGTGTCCTACAGGCACAATCCTATCCATAGGCCTTCTTCCATGCAATTAAGAGGTTTACAGACACACACTTAAGCCTTGTTCGATGCTGTTGGGGCTTAAGCTAATAGAAACACTCCCTTCTCACACCAAAACGTATTCTAGACCAACAATGTGCCCAAACCAATGATGTTAATAAATAATCCATATTGACTACCAATCAGTGAGTAAAAGTCATTATGCCCACATAACACTTTCATGAAGGAAAATATTCAATTATCAATACAAAATCCTAATATCTTATCACAACAAGTTCAATCAGTCCATATCACAAAATATATGTCTAAACTATGAGGCATCATGTCAAAACACCAAAAACGATAAGGCAAATATTTTCAAGCCATTAAAACTCAAACCATATGGGTGATAGAAATGGGAGAAACATCGATTACCCTATTTTCCAAAGATCTCTCAACCCGAGGAGCCCTTTGTCTCAATTCCTCACCCTAGGAGCTCAGAAAGGGGGGGATAGTCAGCTTAGTGTCCTTGAACAACCCCGCTCTCTGTCGATCAGAAACATATCACCATGCTCAGATCTGGTACCGGCTTAAATAAATCACTAAAGAGTTCAATCATAAAGTTCAATCATAATGTCATAACGGAAACAATCTCTTATTCATGAAGTACATCAAATCAAATATTATATTAGAACAAATATATTTCTCAAAAAGGATACATTATTCATGCTCCCTCTCATGGAGCTGGCAACCACAAACCTAACCTTGTTTTGTACAACAACATTGTCTCAACATATGAATATATATATTAGTACCAACTATATATGACATTCTCCTCCAATCATATCCCACTTAATATTATCGAAATGTATCCATGTCATATCCAGAACCTCCTCAAAGAACTCTCCAAATAACTTCTTTAACCTACCTCACAACTAGGAATGCCAAAAACATCATACTCAACATTGGTCATGCTTAAAGATACTCACTTCTCATCAAAAAATATCATGGCAGATTTCATACTAAGGCTACACCGATATGATCCCAAACAACATCAATACATCCATCGAATTCCATCTAGCTTTCTTTAAAATTTCATTTTAGCTCAATCTCCAGCTTTCTTTTATGCCTGAATCAATTGTATTAAGAGGCTTATCCCATAACTAGCTAGAAATCAAAATCCTTAGTCATCCATCTCTATATCTATACATTCTCTATCTTTCTTCTCTCCTTCAACTACCATCACTTTAAATAAACAACCTTGACTTCCTCAATATCTATATGTGAACTTTTCAATCACTATATATTAGACTCTAATGAAACTTATATTATCTAATTGGTGTTTGAAGGTATGTCGGCTAATATAAGTAATATATAGCACGTTCAGTTTAATCAATCAATCTCCCCCCTTCCTCCTAGGGTTGTGATAGAACCTTGCTCTCGTGCTTGTGTTTTAGTGCCTCAAATAGAGATATCTAACAAAGAGCGGCCATAATAGATTTATTTCCCCCATGAAAATGGATATAGCTAGCACTAAGAGACTTCTCACCTTCCCCATTACAACAAACCGTTGACCCCTTCCCCTGATCCTTCTTGACACTGCCTACCTTCATCAACCTTGGAACCAAACTAGAGACTTGAGGTCAAACTCTTCTTTCGTGTATATATCTTGCTAAGTAGAGATGATGAACTTGACAGAGGTGAAAGTCTTTGACAGTAGCATAGAAAATTTTAGGGGCGAATGTTCGCCCTTTGGTGAAATTAAGGGGTTTTAAATTTTTAGTGGGCGAATATTTTGTATGATAGTACATTTTTGCAAATCACCACAAATAGCCCACCTTATTTTAAGGGAGAGGGTAAAAAAGGTAAATTTAGCCCTTGAAATTAGGAGTTACAACCTTCCATTCGCCCATTTTCAAGAATAGGTTTTATTTAAGTGAATCCTATGGGCCAAAGGCCGAAATACCATATTTATAAAAGTGGTATGGTAAATTAATAAAAATATAAATAAATGAGAGGTATGGTAAATAAATTAAACATTTTTTATATTTACTCCATAAGTCACCTTATATACATGCAAGGGTGTAAACAAATAAAAATATAAGTAAAGTGGAGGTATGGTAAATAAATAAAACGTCTTTTAATACTTACTCAAAAGGTATGGTAAATAAATAAAAATATAAATAAACTAGACGCATGGTAAATAAATAAAACCTCTTTTTATATTTAGTCCATAACCCTCGTTCTATTTATGAAGCCTCAAGAAAGAGGTTTTATTTAAGTGAATCCTATGGGCCAAATACCATATTTGTAAAAGAGGTATAGTAAATTAATAAAAATATAAATAAACGAGAGGTATGGTAAACAAATAAAACATTTTTTTATATTTACTCCATAAGTCACCTTATATTTACGAACACTCAAAAAATGTGTTATATTTAGGGGAAACCTATATGGGACAAATAGCATGGACTAGATTGTTATTAATACCATGCAAAAAATCATTATTAACCCTAATATTAGTATTAATAAAAATAAAAATGGCACATGGTATTGACCCATGGTATTCACCAAAATGGAACATGGTATTGACCCATGGTATTCACCTGGAATGTAGCCTATTTAAATGGAGGAATTAAACCAGCATAGATCCATCTTTACTCTCGATCTACTAACCCCCGAGAGGTATCAAATATCGTGATATGCAAACTAGCATAGAGTGAAAAAATATTTGATTTGATCAAGAGTAAAAATGGATGTTGTGATTTAATGTATGTTAAACATTTTAGCTTGGTTAAAATAAAAAATAAAATAAAAATCAACTATTAATTTTATTAATTTTTATAAATTACTAATAGTAATTTTTAAGCTCCAGGTTTATGATAACCCATGGTATTGACCCATGGTAATACCATGGTATTCATGTGAGCATAAACTATTTAAAGGGGAGATTCTATCATCTTAGATCAATCTTAATTCTAGGTCTACCAAGTGCTCAGAGGGATAAATAGATTTCATCCCCCTAAGAGTGGTAGATGTGGAGTTAAGATGGATATAGGTTGGTTTTTACGATAATGAAGATATTAAATAGACTTAGGAAATTATATTGTAAAAACATCTTAAGGTGAATGGTTAAAGCATAGACATTGGACAAGTATATTTGTATACTTTTGTTTTAAACTGAAACACATCCAGGGCTAAAAGGAATGGATTGATTGCACTAGTCATTCTTCTATAAATTTCCAACATATGCTGGAGTAAATAGATTGTAATTTGGGTAATTTTTCTAATTGCAAACAGGAACATACTTGTGTATTGGCAGGGTAGTTACGAGGTCCCTAGAAGTAATGAATTTGAATTTTTCTTGGTTTTATATATAGTATTAGGTTTTTTCTCATGCTTTCTGTGAATGGCATGGGTGAATTTTATCCTACACCCACTAGGTTATCGATATGTAATTTCGGTAATTTTGATTTCAAAAGATATTTTAAAGAAATGCAATGATTTCATTTGTGTGTCCAATAAACACAATATTTTATAATTGAGTAAAATATTCTCCATTCCTGGTGAGACATTCGCCAAAAAATCATATATACATATCATATTATTGACAAAATCACCTTCCATTTTTCCTATATACCATGGAGATTCACCCATTTATTATACATGTAAATTTAGGGGGGGTTCTTAAAATTTTCCCTGGAGGGTAGACCCTTTGGCTAGATGATTCGAAGTGAAGAAGGAAGATTGAGATACTTCATACATATTGAGTAGTCGCTGATCACCAATTGAGATATTTGCATGGGAGGATCAATTTTTTTGGTATGAAATATTCATATGTGACTCGATGGATGTACTAATTCTATTTGGGATCATCTGGGTGCTATCCTATTAGGGAATCTTCCATGATATTTTTGGATGAGAAGTTTGTATCTTTAACCACGACCGAGGTTGAGCACGATGTTGTTGGCATGGATAGTTATGAGGCAGGCTAAAGGAGCTTCTTGTAGATATGTTTGTGCAGGTTCTGGATATGATAGGGATACCTTACGATAATATTGAGTGGGATCCGATTGCAAGAGAATCCCGTATATAAATGGGATTGAAATGTCTTTAGATATTGAGACAATTTTGATGTATGATAAAATATTACGCCTATGGTTTCCACCTCTATGAGAGGGAAGATGAATAAGGTATCGTTTTTTTGATATCTATTTGTTTAAATATAATATTTTATTTGATGTCCTACATGAAGATGAGACTAATGCTATTGAGACATTATGATTGAACTCTTGAGTGAGTTGTTTAATTTGGTACTAGATATGAGCACAATGATATGTTTTTGATCTACAAAGATCACGACATATTGAAGACACTGAGCCAACTCTTCCCCCCTATCTGATATCCTAGGTTGAGGAATTGAGATGGAGGGATCATAGGATTGAGGGATCTCTAGGAAATAGTGTCATAGATGTTTCTCCCGAATTTGTCACTCATAGGGTTGAAGATGTTAAATTTTTCTGAAGTCTATATTGTTAGTTTCTTTATATCACTGCATTTCTTCACTTTGTTATTAAATTCACCCCATTACATCATATCATTATTCATTTTTACAACCTTATTAAGTAGGATATGCAACCATATAGAAATAACAATATAATCATCAATGTAGTGGAACACAAAGTAACAATGGAAGAAAATAGTTCACGCTTAGAGACACCAAGAATGGTCAGAGACCAAGGAAAATCCCACTATGCGGAAAACCCTTTCAAATTATTATTCTTTTTATATTTTCATTGAATGATTCAAAAAGAGATAGATTACAATGATCCGTATCTTCAACAATCATCATATCCAAAAAAACCAACTAAATAACATCATGAGATGAACCCAACAATGCAAATAATTAAAGCCCTGATTCAGAAGTCTTTGGTTAACTACCAAACTCTGTGATCAACTCTTGAAATATGTGTTCAATTGTAAAATTTGAACCCTATCTCTCAACACAGAGAGAGTGTTATGTGTTTCATTGAAATCCTTCAATCGTATGGATAGGCATGCATGTCTGTGGTTACAATCAAAATTTTCTTGTAGCATGCCTATGGCTCAGAAGAAAGAACCCTAGAACACATGTACGAGTTTTGTACCTTGTAATTTTGAACCTATGTGAGCCAATCTCTATGACCTGCCTCAGACCTGTGCAAGCCAAAACCAAAGAAGAGAACATAAGCACTTTTTATTATCATGTACAAATGACCTTGAGGTCACTTGTATTTATGGATTTCCAAGAGTTTCCAATTCGCTTTAGTATCGAAATGATCAAATGTGCACATGTGGGATTTAATTCAAAAATACACTTTCCCTTGTCAAAATTGAGTGCTTCAATAGTAAAATTTTGTCCTCTCGAGAAGAAGAATCCTTCCAATGGTTGGAAATTTTCACAGAGCTACCAAATTAATAGCAACAAAGAAAATGAATCCTTGAGTAGTTCGAGGGTGAAAAAAGCAACATGACTAGGTACCTAATTAAGCTTCATTTTCTTCTATCTTTCTTTAAATTACTGATTTGTTTAAGTTTATATAGTCATACTAGATGGAAACCTTTTTATAGAGAATTTTTCCATCTTTGTATTCCATGTTTTCATTTTTTTATGGCCCATGCTTTCCAACTATATTTTTCACATACTGAACAACCATCTTGTTTCCCCTTCACTGATAGATAGTCCCCCTCTAGCTCTTTTCAGTCAAGACTTAGCACTATGTAGAATTCTCCTCAAATGAACACTCACATTTATAGTTATTCTTAGATTGTAATCTATGAAAGGTATTTATGGCATTATAAAGTTTTCTACTTACTTACAAAAATAAATATTAATGTTAGGGCTTATAAACTTAGGGTTTAATATATTAATATGAGGGTTTATAATCTTAGGGTTTAATATATTAAACTTCATTTTATAACCTTAGGTTTTATAATATTAACCTTAGGCTTTATAATATTGGTTTTATAATCTTAGGGTTTTAGAGCATTAATGTACTAATATGAGCATTAGTAATCTTACAGTTTATAATATTAATATTACTATTTAATATACTAAACTTAGTGTTCAATATATTAAAATTAAGATTTAATATATTAATATTAGGGTTAAAATATTAATCTTAAGCTTTATAATATCGCCTTTAATAATGTTAGGGTTTTATAATATTAGTATATTAATCTTATGATTTATAATATTAATATTACCATTTTAATATATTATTTTTAGGGTTTATAATCCTAGGTTTTTAATACACTAAAATTAGGGTTTAATATATTAAACTTAGTGTTTATAATGCTAAGTTTTATAATATTAATCATAGGGCTTATAATCCTAGGGTTTAATGTTAATAGTGGAGTTTTTAATAATAGGGTTTAATATATTAAACTTAGGTTTTATAATATTAATCTTAGGATTTAATTGTTGGATGGTGTTATCATTGATGTCAACCCATCAAGTTGACTCAGTTTGACTTCGATCAAAAACACTACTGATTCATGTCAAATAGGTAATGAATGCTTCTTATTAATTGTAGGATTAGATCATGATGGTAGCTACATTATTGGATGGTTAAAAACCCAAGTCCTAGGGTTTGGGTTCCATAGATTGAGGATGTTCCCTCACTTTATCGAGGGTTTTTAGTAGCTCAAATAATTGATTTTCAGTGAGATATATATGTCATTATATTCTTGTCAAAAATATGTTTATTTTGATATGTGATACACCCTTATAGGCCTCCTCATTTGAGAGATATTCACAATTGAAGTTAGTGGCATCAGTTTATAGGCTAAAACCCTAAGGGGTAGTGACATGACACCTCCTCCTATGGTTCTAAACATATTACATTGTTTATCATTGTAATATCACCTCATATAAGCTACATAAATTTAAAAACCAAAGACAATAAAGAAATCATTGACTTAATGCACTCATGTGTCACCTACAAAACACACCAAAGAGGATTAGTGTACAATTACTTAAAGTTTAATAAATAATGTATTAACAATTACTAAATTAAATTAAATTTATTAAACATCTAACCTAATGTTTTAAAAGAACAACTATATTAATAAATGGCATCAAACTACCTTCACTCACAAGGAGTATCCCTTCCTTGATTCACAAGTCTGATCTAATCATTTTAATGACAACTTCACTCTTATTAAGTTACAAGGCATATTTTATTTATAATTTTAATTCCCTAAAGTTCCTATGGAACACCTCTCTATCTCCAACATTCACTTAAAAATCCCCTAACTAGTCTAAAATAACTCTATAAAAGAAACCTAATCTAAATCTCTAATGCATAACATTCTCAAATACTTTCAACCTACCTATGGAAGACTCTTCGAAATCTTTAGCTCACTAAGGCAAGGAAAAATGAGGGATCTCCATGACTTATTTTATTTCAAAAAATTGTGCGGTAATGTGAGGTAAGTCAACAAGTGGAATTTGTTTGGCTTTAATATTGTTTTAGGCCTTTTGGTTGATTTGTTGAAAGCTTTCACAATAACACTTCAGCCTCCTCATTAGGACTAGTTTAGGGGTATTTTTATTTATTTATTTTGATTCATATGGGGATATTCTTCTGAAATTTTTTAAGTCTTGTTTACAACCATTATATCTCAGGAATTTCAGCCTCGTGATTAGGTTAGGCTTGATTTGATTTTTTTTTTTTTTGGACTTGTTTCTTAAATCATTGTTATAAAATTCAATTCTAGGACAACGTAAGGAGACCTCAGCCTCCAAGGTTTAATAGAGATTAAATTTTTTCTTATGGTTTCCTTTAACGGCTTCTGAACACCACTAGGTCTCATTCGTGTACATATTATATTAATTTTGCAATCATGTGGTATGGAAGGGTTTGATTATTGGATTGCAATGTTGTTTTATGAACAATCCTAGCAACTATATAGAAAGTGAAACTATAAAGTGACATGTTGATATATAGACCTGAAGGCAACATTTGTGAAGACACTAGTCATCTTGTTAATATATGACATTGTTTCTCACCATAGGACAGTGGTAGTAAGCGGTTTATCATTTGAGTATCTGTATCAAATGCACTAAGCCAATTTGAACTGGTTGAACTTAGGACACCCTTCTTTCCCATATGTTGACTGATTTAGTGTAATAATGAAACAGTAACATGACGTTAAAACAACAACATGATTTGATTTGATTTTAACTTGATAAGCTAACTATGGTAGAATTTTTTACACACCTTGATTTATTTGACTATGACTTTAAAATGGTGACATCACTTGACATAAATTTACTTGATATGATAGGAATAGTTGAACGAAGTTGAATGCATATGACATAGATGAATAGTAAGAACAGATATTGGAAACTTGTTGTTGAGCAGTGGAACTATGCATTGCTTAAAAAAATGGTATTCACTGTAATGTGTTGAAAGTTGAGATAATAATCTTTATGTATATGTTCACATGATAGATTTGAAAATGACTTAACATCTGACTAAGTGATACAACTTTTGATGATATGACAATGTTAATGAGCTTATTTGACGCATTGATTTCACTGTGATAGACTTGTCCATGACTGAAATTTTCACATAAATACTTGATGATATAATTATGTACCTTATAACTTGACTAAAATATTATGACCTCATTTAATGAGACACTTAACAGTGATTTGAACTGATTAACCTATGACATATAACATCTAAGCTTGACCTATTAGACTTGACCTATAGACTACATTGAATCTATTTTGACACAAGCCTTATATACCTGCAGTGAATTGACTTGACAAATAGACATGACTCTTGACAATTGTTAATAACCTTGTTGTACAACTTATTGGCATGGGATATGAATATCAAAATTTATTTTGTGATTTAAAATAGAAGTGAAAATACAAATGTGGATAGCCCTCCTTGGGCAAAGTTTGAGAGATTTGCAAGCAGGTCATAGGGATGACCTGACGCACTTTAGCTTGAGTTATCATCAGCCTTCAGATGTAGTAGTAAATTCCTTTTGGGACAATGACGTCGGTAGCTATTTTTGTGATCTCATGAATGCTCATATATTCATGTTCAGTGCAGTGGTTCAATAGTGATGTGCACTGGCCTATCTGAGTAGTGACATGTAGTGATGTGTAGTGTATAGTGGTTGTAGGTTATACAGTGATGAGAAATAGTTAGCTTATGTAGTTTTTACTTCATTTGATAGTATTGGTAGTCAAGGTTTGAAGTGCATTTTAGTGCATGATCAATTTGAGCAGCACCATGCAGTGAAAAATATTGTCTAGTGGTCAATGGATACTAGGAATTCATAGATTATACAAAATAATAGTATTTTATTGGTAGCATTCTTGTATTGATTTAGAGAATAGGGGGATCTAGTGTGAAAATTGTGAAATGCGGTCTTCTGTCTCATCAGGGTGGCAGGGTGGTTCATGGAAGGTGATTGGAGTCACCTTCAAGTTGTGGCTTAAGAACACTTCAAGGTGGCAGGGTGGTTCTAGGGAAAGTTGTGGCTTGCATAGGGTGTTGTAGCATCCATTCAGTTATGGATGATAAACTAACAAGGCAACAAAACATCCTTTCTGATAGCAACTGGTAAATAGAGTGTTGGGAAACACATGAGATTGTGGCCTAATCCACAAGATGTTGGGGCATCCTTCTGCTTGCGACATGACATTAGGGTCTATTAGCATCCTACAGGTTGTATCTTGTGAATTACGGGGTTGCACCTCCCTCATTTGTGCCTAGAATATTGATGTAATCAATTTATTTTAAGAGGGATAAGATGATTAGTGAAGAATTTTTCAATGTTTTTTCATCCCGAGAGGGTTTTCCACCTAAAAATATTTGTGTTCTCTATTTTATATGTCCACGTTATTGTATGGTGTTGGCTACTATTGATTATTGTTCATGATCATTTGAAGAAGGAAAATAATAATAATTGAAGATAAACTAATGCTCTGAAAAATATTTAGAAGTGCTAATTGTTAAGAAATATTGATTCACCCCCCTCTCAATATTTCCAGCAATTGGAATTAAAGCTTGGTTCCTTTAGTAATAGCTTAACCACTCGAAGGCAGTTTTTAGAGCATAGAGATGGGAAAGTCAAAAATTAAGGTTACACAGATTTCAATTGAAGGTAGAGGTACAACAAAGTACCAAGAAAGTGAGTATTGTGTACCAAACCCTAATTGTGATGTGGATAATTACTAGATACAGGAATTGAGGATGGAAGTACATTTGCATGTGCATGGAGTATGGGAATCACTTATTTCTGGAGACACATCTATCAACAAAGCTAAAAGGTACAATTCAAAGGCCATGAATGTAATTTTTGAATATTTTGCCAAATTCTCTGAAAGAAAAAGTTGGCCAATGTTCAATAATTAAAGGTCTTTGCAAAAAACTTCATAATCTTTATTCAACAAAGAAATCAGGTAAAGATGTTATTGAAAATTCAGATCCTTATGATTATGAGCAAGAAACTAGAGAAATGAGTAAGATAGAGTTTCAAAATCAAGTGATCAAAGTGATAAAAGAACTCAAAATCCCAAAGGAGAGGGAAAGAATTCTCGAAGCAGAATTGGAAACAACAAATGAAATAACCAAGAAAAATGAAGAGTGATGGAATATCATTCGCGGTCTTCGAGTACAATTCGAAAAGTAAAAAATACAAAGACACAGGACCTCAATAGAAAGTCCCAACAGAAGAAACAAGAACTCGACACAACCTTTGCAGAGATTAACATGCTCAAACAATAGATGCATGAAGCAGAAATTGAAGTGAAGGAATTTGATCAAAGATACATAACCGTAGTTGACCAAAAGCAAAAGAAATTAGAAACATCCTCAGTAGAAATAAGTGGGCTTAGAATTGAAAATGAGAAGCAGAAGGAACACATACATGTTCTCAACAAAGAAGTAGAGAATACCACTCTTTTCAAGCTATAGTTTAAGGAGGCAGAAAGAAGAAGGGAGATCTTGAAAATATTGTTTCAAGAAGATCTTTCTCAAGAGAAAGAGCAACTTGATGCAGTGCTTAATGAGATCAGCAATCTATAAGAAAATGACCATTTAGAAGTTATGGACATGAAAAATAAAGAATTCAGAAAAATAATAGGTAAGGCTCCAATTGATGACGATACAAGCTCCACATCTTCGCACAATGAGATTAGGAAGCTGACTGAACCAAAGAATAACATTGTAACTCTAAAGATTGATGCCAAAGAAGCCAAGGACAAAGGAGGATAACAAACTACAACAACGCCTGCAAAGAAGAATGAAAAATCTTCCAAGTGTGTTCGTTTATTTAATGGCTAACAATTTTCATGTGCTAACTTAAGACATATGGATAGGGATTGTAAAGTAGTTGATAGATACAACTATGAAATACCACTGCCTCTGAACGAATTATCTAGGTATGCACATTCATTTAATGGATATTTCTTTTATGTGCTAACTATGGACATATAGCTAGGATTATGAAGTTTTTAATATGTAAAATCAATATCCACAAAACCCTAGAGGAATGTTTGGAAGACCACAAGACAAATACCAAACAGAATCTTCTATGGATGATATTGGATACTTCAAATGTCATAATTATAGACACATAGCTCAAGAATGCACATACAATCCTAATAAAGAATGTTACAAATGTCATAATCATGGACACATAGCTCATCATTGCCAGAACAAAATGGAATAAATCATGAATATTGATGATGAGAATAAGAAGGTTTGGAAGAGGAAATAGGTACGAGCTGAATAATGACAGTAAGAATAGGTAAAGGATCATAATTAAGTGCAGAAAGACAAGAAATTCTTAGCATTTATGCTCTGAGGGTTCGTAATAGGTCGTAAAGAATCAAGAGTTACTTTCGTTAATGACTTGAGTCAAGATGGTTTCTTATATGATACACTATTTTGAATAGTCTCGCTCATCTACTCCTTGAATTTTTGTAGAGGGGGAGTCGATGCAGTGGTATATGGCACAAGTCTATGATTGATAGATAGATAGTTTGAACAATATGGGAGTTTCATAACAGGTTCAGCGGGAGAAAAACAATTGAAGGATTACAAGTTCATAAAAGAAAGCTTCTGTTAAGGGCACATGTGGAGAGGAATCATCATTGATAGACTATTACAAGAGGTTTCTCATTAGGGGGAACATAGACAGATAATAGGTCCAAATGAAGCAATCAAATTGTCATGGGGAGTAACCCTTTACCATTATTGTCAAAGGGGGAGAGAAAGCGTGAGAAGGAGATTGAAATCTCAATAAGGAGGTGAAAAATGAAGGTAGGGGGAGTTGTACTCACAGGAGGACTAGGTGTGTTTCCATCAATGACAAAGGGTTAATTGTTGGATGGCGTTGTCATTGATGTCAACCCATGGAGTTGACTAGGTTAGACTTTGACCAAAAACAAGTGTCGTTGATGTGAAATGGTTAATGAATGCTTCTTTGTAATTATGAGATTACATCAAGATGGAAGTTATAGTATTGGATGGTTAAAAACCCCAAGCCCTAGGGTTTGGGTTCACTGCATCCTTATTTTGTCGAGGTTTTGGGTTAGTAGGTCAAATCATTGAGTTTGGGTCACAGACCTATGTCGTTAGATTCTTCTCAAATATATTTCTATTGATACATGGGATGCCCTAAGAGGCCTCCTTGTTTGAGATATATTCACAATTGAAGTTAGTGAGACCAATTTCTACGCTAAAACCCCAAGGGGTAGTTACATGACACTTCCTCCTACATTTTTCAATATATGACATTGTTTATATCTCACCCGATAAATATCTGATAATAATTAATAAGAAAATAGATTATTGTATGAACTAATAAATTAATATTTAAAATGGAAAAATCTGAAGCAACTAGAAAAAGTTGTAAACAGCTAGTTAAGTGTACATGAACAAGTTAACTTACATGGGTTAATGATAAACTAATAATAATCCACAAAACAAAAATCTGATAAAATCTGATAATAATTAGTAAGAGAATAAATTGTTATATTAACTATTATGTTAATATTCGTAAACAGCTTGTTAAGTGTACAATCAATAAAGTAGAGATAACAAAGGCAATAAAAATCTCAATACGGGATAACGTTGATGAAAAAGTATAAAGAAATTTTAGACATGAAAGCTGCATCACTCCCTCAGTGAAGTTACTTATTAAGGAAAATTTCAAAGAAGATGAGGGCCCGTTACAACTAGTGTAATACAATTGGACCTTTAGCTTACCATATGGCAACTTCTTCGAAACCAATTTCAAGAATCTGGTGGTGCATACATTATTCATCGTCAAAGATTCCACTCAAAGGTTTTATGAAATTAAAGATAAAAAGGTGGGAGAAAATTAAATATATTCAGTTTCAATGTGGTTTTCATATGCGCTTAAATTCTATTCTATTAGAAGTCGTCATGAAAGTAATCCGAGATATTTACAGATGAGGGAACATAGAACTTGGTCAAGTTCTGTCGAAATCCATGTACTTAATTTTCATAGAATTGTTCACAAAAATGTTGGAGATTATCACATTACATTCAACGAAAATATGAATATCTACAGGAAAAGTGAGTTTATCACTAATTAAGAATGAAATCAATCACACAATAAGAACATTCAAATCAATCTCACAAAAACAGTCTATGCTTCCCTCTGAGTTTTGTTTGAAACTTTTGGTAATATATGGACGGACCAGTTTTAAAATCCCACAAAAACAGTGTAGGCTTCCATCTCAGTTTTGTTTGAAATTTTTGGTAATATATGGACCGACCAGTTTTAAAGATGTGCTCAATGATTAGATGAGGAGATTTGGTCTTAACGGCTTTTATGCTCTAATCCTGAACAAGATTATCTATGCTTGAGAGCTAGGACAAGCCAGATTTCTTAGATTGAAAATAAAAACATATAAACGGATGGGAACTTTTCTATACATGTTGGTTCATGGTTCCGAAAATGGAAAAGGTGTTGATAATGACCAAGGGAAAACAAGATGGAAACTCCGACTTGAACGAGCTTCAATTCCATATTTGTTACTCCTGGTTGTTTTAGTTTGTATACAAAATTATTTGAAAACGGCTTATCCATATCTAGGTTGTTTCGAATTTTATTTGATTAACTGTTATGGCATATTTTTGAAATAATTTGAAATTCGAAAAAAAGAAAAGAAAAGTAGGTAAGCAATTTGATTAATTCATTTTTTCAAAATCTGCAATTAACTAACCTTCAATTCATTTTCATTGAAACTGGAATGGTAGGAGCATTTCGACACTATCTTTGGGTTAATGTCATTAAAAAAAATGCAGGTGTTATTATGCTAATAGGCGTACTTATTTCAATCTCTAGATGTGGCCTAGCAGAATTTCACTTATAAAGCCTCTGGGGTTGTGATTTCACACGCCCTTTTCATCTTGCGCCTTTTAAGCGACTTAAATAAATTTTAATAATAAATTGGGCGACAGGTTAGGTGGCGATGACGATCGGTCGTGTTCACCATCGTCTGTGTCTTTTAATTCTAAGATGCTTGAAGATTAACATGTGGATCTTTATACCGCCTATTTTCCCCCGTCGGAGATGCAAGGGGATTTTGATATTATTCCGGATTGTCTTCGCTAGATGGCTACATAATTGCCAAAGACTATTACCTCGAGAGCGATCTCTACAAATTTGATTTAATGACCTTGATTATTTGATTAATTCTTCTTTGATGTTATATATGTTAATAATTAAATATAAGATATGTTTATTATTTGTTTACAGTGATATGTGTAAAGCACTATAAGATATTTTACTTTATAATTTGTAAATATATCATAATCGAACATTTATTTTGGTTTATGGGAGAATCGAGGTTTTTATTCATCTTGATCCAAATAATTGTGTAGCTAAATTACATACTATTTTTTCATTACGGCATTATGATGTAGTCTATAAGAGTATTCAAATGTATAGAAGATTTCTATTATACAACAATCAAGTTTAATATATATTGTCGTATAAACATAACTATGATAACTAAGAAAATACCCATGTTTATGTGAGTTAACAACTACCTCATTGAAAAATAAAGTGTTAAAAAACACCAACTCTAACTATACATATGACTTATCGTATAAACATAGCTCTCAATAGTTGTTCGTGGAAATGTACCATGAATTTTATATTATTGTTAAGCCACAACAACACAAGATTAGGGTTTATATATACATAAAGGTTTATATAGCTAGATAATGAATAAAATAGAAATACAATGAATAATATTAATGTAATAATGTTATACTATATTATAATAAAATTATGTTATTATCAACATTATATTATTATTAATAATAAAATTTTAATAATCATATTACCACAGCTTAATTTTAGGGTTTATAAATTTATGTTTTAATACATTAATCATAACATTTATAGTATTAATTTTAGAGTTTATAATATTAATCTTAAGGTTTATAATCTTATGATTTATAATATTAATCTTAGGGTTTAATATGTTAAAACTAGGGCTTAATATTTAATCTTAGTTTTTAATATATTAATCTAAGTGTTTATAATCTTAGGATTTAATATATTAAACTTATAGTTTAATATTAATCTTAAAGTGTATAATAATAATGTTAGGGTTCCCCTCAATATGGGTGTTCCTTTGAATATCATGTACTTTCAGGATTTTTAGGAAAACATTCATGTCAGCAATGAGTAGGATGCATGGGTGGCAAGGATGCACTATAGAATTCGAAATGTCAATCGAAACATCGACATATTGATCATACTTTTCCAAAAATCTACCACAGAAGCTTAAAGTCTGACATACGTCTTAGTTAATTGAAGTTGTCTATAACATTCCCTCTAAACCCACTTTAGAATGGAAATTACATTCGCTCTTATCATTAAGTCTAGATTTATCCCTCAATCCCCTTGTCTTCTCCTTCATTCCATCTTGTAAAAGGTAGGTTTTGACAAAACAAATATTTTTCTTCCTATCAAATTTCTCGAAATGTAACACTCTAGCCTCAATGACTCTTGGAAGAAAAATACGGTTAGAGAACACGACAATGTCACATGGGGAGGACCAAGACAAGGGATTCCACCTCACTCTCCGTGATATGATGAAGCTCTACAATTGTTTAACTCAGATATACCAACCCACATCCATATCTTGGTGGCTTCAATGGAGGTTGAGGAGTCAAGGCATTTCAACAATGGTCATTGGGTTGTTTGGAATTTATTAACACGCCACCTTTGGACCTTGGAAGAAGCTAGAAGCAGAGTTGAATGAAAAATAGCAGATTCTGGAATCAAATTCAACAACAACCATCTAGTATTGTGAAATCTCTCCAGGTCTATAACCATTGGTTCCCCTCATCTTACCCTAGACCTAGAAACCACCATCTCTAGGAAAATATCTGTTGAATTGAATTCCTCTCACTAGCCTCACTCTCGTCCTCTCCCCAATTATATAGTGACAGAAATGAAAGACAAAGGTATTGTGGTCCAATTCTCCTCTCCCAACCAGAAGTGTGAAATGAAGTAAAGAATCAGATGAAGCCTCCTACCAGTGTAGCTTGGACCTGTAAAGGTGAATCGTCTTAGCAAGGTGAAAGTTCCTACAACTACCTTATCATTGAAGAAGAAGGAGAAGAAGGCATACCTAGAAATGTTGGAATAGGATAGAAAGGATATAATTGTTAAATTTTTCTTATGGTTATATTGTTCTTTGCATAAGATAATTGCATTTCTTCACTTACATATTAGATAATTATTCAGTTTTACAACATTATTCAAGAGCATATGAAACTATATAGAAAGAAAAATATCATCATCAATGCTGCGGAACATAGAGGAACAATATAAAAAAAGAATTCAGGCATAGAGACATGAGAATTGGTCAAAAATGATGGCAAAACCCACTAGAGGGAAAAGCCTTTAAAATTCTTCCTCTTATTAGATTTTCATTAAATTATTCAGCAAGAGATAGAGTACAATGGTCCATATCTTCAAAAAAAATCCTATCCAACAAAACAATTAAACAACATCATGAGATGCGGTCAACTCACGACATTTGTAGTCAACTGTAAAATTCAAACCCTAGATCTCAACTGCAAGGAGAGAGTGTCACGTGTGCGAATGAAACCATTCAAGCACACGTATAGGCCTACATGCATGTGGTTACAACCAAAATTTCACTATAGCATGCATGCGGTTACAACTGAAATTTCCCTGTAGCATGCATGTGAATGGGAACCAAAAATTCTAGAACACATGTGTGAGGTCCATACCCTAGAATTTCGGGCCTAGTTAAGCCTATCTCTGTGAATTGCCTCATACCTATGTGAGACAAAAGAAAAGAAAAAAATAGAAGAATGCTTCATTATAATGTCCAAATGAGGTCCAGATCACTTGTATTTATATACCCCTAAGAGTGTCCAATTTTCTTTAGGGTCGACCTAATAAAATATGTAGATGTCAGAATTAATTCAAAAATACATTTTTCCTTCTTCAAAATGATCACTTCAATAGTCAAATTTGTCCTCTTGAATAGAAAAATCTTTTCCCATGATTGAAATTTATTGCTGCACTGCAAATTAGTAATCCATTTTAGCTAGGGAGAAATTCCAACTACATTACATTATCACCACAAGTATCATATCCTCAAATGTCATCACTACTCATATTTTCTCTTCTCTACTTATCTCTTGATTGAATCTATTAATATGTTTAAAATTCTTAAATCTAAAAAAATAAGAATTTCGTATTGGAAGGGAGCTTAAGCTACCAATCTCTATTCATAGGAAAGCCAATGCTACCACCCAGAATCACTACAAGCGGGGAGTGCAATGCTACCACCTAGGAAACATTAGAGCGCTTATCATTAGGGAGCACATATTAACCTTAAACCACATCAAGGAGCACATCTCAAACCGAAATGACAATGAGGAAGGTCTGATGGGAAACCCTCACCTCATGTCTATGACTATGGGGAAGGTCCTATTGGAAACTCTCAACCCAGGTCATCACATAAGGGAGCAAACATCTTCCACCCTATGTCGAGAAATAGGAGTCATTACATAAGGGATCACATCTCAACCCATCCTATTACCCAATGATCTTCCCAATAATTACCCTCAAGAGTCATGTGGTAGAACACCTACATCGTAATCATCTTGGGTCATACATCGCCAAGCACACTCTCAACGCTTTGGCCAGATGAGGAGCGATATTCCCAACATTGAGCCCAACTTGTGAGTATGATGCTAACTTGGGTATACTCTACATAAGACAAGATATGGGAGCTAACATCTCTAAACCTATGAGTGACATATAAGGGAGAAAGATCTACAACCCTATTGTCAAGAGATCCCTCAACCATAGGAGCCATCCATTTTAATTCCTCACCCGGGGAGCTCAAACAGGAGGGAAAAACTGACTCAGTTTCCTTGATCAATCCTACTCTTCAGGGATCAAAAACATATAATCATGTCCATATCTAGTACTAGCTTAAATAAATCACTCAAGATTTCAATCATAATGTCTCAATAGTAGCAGTCTCCTATTGATGCAGGACATCAAATAAAATATTATATTAGAGGAAATGTATTTAACAAAAAGGATACCTTATTCATCCTCACTCTCATGGAGGTGGAAACCACAAGCCTAAGCTTACTTTGTATAGCATCATTGTCTCAATATATTAAGACATCTTAGTCCCATATATATACATGATTCTCTAGCAATTGGATCTCACTCAATATTAGCGAAATGTATCTGTGTCATATCTATAACCTACTCAAACAACTATCAAAAGAGCTTCTTCAACGTGCCCCACAACTATTCATGCCCTTAAACATGTATTAAACCTTGGTCATGCTTAAAGCTAGAGACTTCTTATAAAAAAATATCATGCTAGATCTCATATTAGGGCAACATCCAGAAAATCCGAAGCAACATCATTACATCCATCCAGTCACATATCATAGGAAGAATATCTCACACCAAAAAATCAATCGTCCCATTCAAATATCTCTAAGGGTGCTCAGCGACAACTCAATGTGTATGGAGCAGATCAACCATGAATTCATTGAGTTTGTTTCATGCAAAAAATATATATGGATGGTTTTGATAGAGAACACCAATGCTTCAATCAAATATCGATTGCCAAGTCAATTTCAACAATATGTATTCATAACTTCTTTAAATTCAATCAGAGTATCCAAGGATCTGCATTTCTACTTTCCAAAAACTTTGCAATAGCTTCATAATATGGATTTTCATTTCCAATCTTCAGACAATAATTCATCATGCAATGATTCATCATTTCGAACTTCAAAGGCCAACTCCCTCTTACCTCGATTATCATAGGATTATTACGTGTCAAGAATAGACCATGAGTGTATAAAAATAAAATCAAAGTCATATCTTGGATCACTTTTGAAGTAGAGGTTTGGATCGACACGTCTTCCAGGTTTCATGAGGTAACTAAAAATGTGGATATACTAGGCTTAGGAATCTTGATTCAAACCATATAATGATATCTACAAACATTATACTTGACCAAACTAGTATAATCAACCTCACACAAATCAATGATGTCCATTCAAATAAACTAAGCCAGCTTATCGAGCCTCAGTTTCTAAATCAAAGCTAATATCAAAGTCATAAAATTCACTACCAATAAGATTGTAACGAACTCTTTGGACCAATGGTAGGTGGAGCTCTCATCGAAATACCAAGTTACAACAACCTTTTATTTACCAAGCATTATCCAATCAAAATTTATCAAATCATCCTTATAATCATAACATGAAACATTACTACCACTAAATATGAATGCATACATCACACACAAGTCATCAAAGTTCCATACATTCATTATGAGATTATTTTGTACAGAATCACAACTATTTATACTACAACAAATGTTCCCAATCCAATGATGTTAATACAAAATCAATATTGAATACCAATTATTCACTGAAAGTCACTATGCCCACATAGCACTATCATAAGGGAAAATCATTAGTTATCAAGTCAAAACCCTAATTTGTAATCATAGTGAGTTCAACTAAACCATATCCTAAAACACATTTATGAAATATGAGGCATTATGTCAAAACACCAAAACCAATAAGCCAAATATTATCAAACCCTTGCAACTGCACTAATTTCAATGATTAAATCAAAATAACATATTGATATGCATATTTCAGTCACTTATAAGCATTAGTCAACACATTCTCATTATTTATAATAAGTCAAACATTCAAACTTCTATTCTCATAGGAATTTCTATTGTTTTCTCCATATCTATAGGACTCTCATACTCCATGTGTGCTCTTGGTTTTAGGCATAAGGCTTCATTTATTGTGTCTTACATGCACAATCATAGCCATATTACGTCTTCCATGCAATTCAAAGGCTTACAACCACACTCTTAAGCCTTCTTCGATGTCGTTGGGACTTAGAATAATAAAAACACTCTCTTCTCACACTAAAACTTGTTGTAGACTAACAATGTGCCCAATCCAATGATGTCAATACAGAATCCATATTGAATACCAATTAGTCATTGGAAGTCATTATGACCACATATCACTTTCATCAACGAAAATATTCAGTTATCAATAAAAAACACTAATTTCTTATCACAACGAGTTCAATGAGTCCATATCCCAAAACATATGCATGAACTATTAGGCATCATCTCAAAACACCAAAAACAATAAGACAAATATTTTCAATCCCTTACAACACGGACCTTACTGGTGATAGATAGGGGAGAAACATCCATGACCCTATTGTCCACAGATCCCTCAACCCTAGGAGCCCTCTATCTCAATTCCTCACCCTGGGAGCTCAAACAAGGGGGATATTTGACTCAGTGTCCTCGAAAAATTGTGCTCTCTATATATCAAAAACTTATCACCATGCTAAAATATGGTACCGGCTTAGATAAATCATTGAATAGTTCAATCGTAATGTTGTAATGGAACCGATATCTTATTCATGAAGTACATAAAATCAAATATTATATTAGAACAGATATATTTTAAAAAAATATATACCTTGTTCATCATCCCTCTCATGGAGGTGGAAACCACAAGCCTAACCTTGTTCTATACAACAACATTTTCTCAATATATGAATATATATCAATACCAACTATATATGAGATTCTCTGCCAATCAGACCCCACTCAATATTATTGGAATGTATCCCTATCATATGCAGTACCTGCTTAAACAACTCTCCAAATAAGTTCTTCAACTTGCCTCACAACT
Organism: Pinus tabuliformis; assembly: GCA_031772625.1. Lineage (NCBI taxonomy): Eukaryota > Viridiplantae > Streptophyta > Pinopsida > Pinales > Pinaceae > Pinus > Pinus tabuliformis. The sequence goes on from CM062811.1 coordinate 423,764,524, forward strand.
AGCCATGCCCGAAACATCATACTCAACATTAGTCATGCTTAAAGATACTAACTTATCATTCAAAAATATCATGGCATATCTCATACTAAGGCAACAACCAGATGATCCCAAACAACATCAATACATCCATCGAGTTCCACCTAACTTTCTTTAAACTTTCCTTTTAGCTCAATCTGCAATTTGCTTTTATGTCTAGCTCAATAACTACCTATCAATCCCATAACTAGCTATCAATCAGAAGCCCTAGCTATTCATACCTATACCTATATGTTCTCTATCTTTCTTCTCACCTTCAACTACCATTGGTTTAAATAACCAACCTTGACTTCCTCAATCTCTATATCTGAACTTTTCAATCACTATATATTACACTCCAATGAAACTTATATTATCTAATTGGTGTTTGAAGGTAAGTTGGCTAATATATGTAATAGATAGTAGGTTCAGTTGAAGTCAATCATTCTGACCCCTTCCTCCTAGGGTCGTGATAGAAGTTTGCTATGATGTTTGTGTTTTGGTGCCTCAAGTAGAGATATCGATTGAAAAGAGGCCAGAAGAGATTTCTTTCCCCCATGAAAGTGGATTTAGCTAGCACTAGCATACTTTCCCCATTATGATATAGCATTGACCCATTCCCCTTATCCTTCTTGACACTTCCTACCTGCATCGACCTTGCAACCAAACTAGAGACTTGAGATCAATATCTTGTTTCCTGTCTATATCTTTCTAACTAGAGGCGATGAACTTGACATGGGTGAATTTCTTTGAGTGTAGACCCTTTGGCTAGACGATTCTAAGTGAAGAAGGAAGATTAAGATATTTCATAAACATTGAGTTGTCGTTGATCACCCGTTAAGATATTTTCATGGGACGATCATATTTTTTGTATGATATATTCATAAGTGACGAGATGGATTTACTAATGCTATTTGGGATCATATAGTTGTTGCATTAGCATGACATCTTCCATGATATTTTTGGATGATATGTTTGTAGCTTTAAGCACGACTAAGGTTGTGTATGATTTTGTTGGCATGGATAGTTGTGAGGCAGGTTGAAGAAGCTCTTTTTAGATATGTTTGTTCAGGTTCTAGATATGACAAGGATACATTGCGATAATATTGAGTGGGTTACAATTAGAAGAGAATCCCATATATAAATGGGACTGAAATGTCCTAATATATTGAGACAATGGTGATGTATGAAAAAGTATTAAGCTTATGGTTTCCACCTCTACGAGAGTGAAGATGAATAAGGCATCCTTTTTGTGATATCTGTTTGTTCTAATATAATATTTTATTTGATATCCTGCATGAACATGAGACTACTTCTATTGAGACATTATGATCGAACTACTCAGCGAGTTGTTTAATTTGGTACCAGATATGAGCACGATGATATGTTTTTGATATATAGAGACCAGGACAGATTGAGGACATTGAGCTAACTCTTCCCCCCTGTCTCAGATCCTAGGTTAAGGAATTGATATGGAGGGATCTCTAGGAAATAGTGTCATAGATTTTTCTCCCCAATTTTTCACCCATAGGGTCGAAGATGTTAAATTTTTCCTATGTCTATATTGCTATTTTCTTTATATCACTGCATTTCTTCACTTACATATTAGATTTACCCCATTATATCATATCAATATTCAGTTTTACAAGCTTATTCAGTAGCATATACAACTATACAGAAAGAAAAATATCATCACCAATTTAGTAGAACATAAAGGAACAATGGAAGAAAATTGTTCAAGCATAGAGACACTAAGATTGGTCGGAGACTAGGGAAAATACCACTACGAGGAAAACACTTTCAAATTATTCTTCTTATTAGATTGTGATTGAATGATTCAACAAGAGATAGATTACAATGATCCATATCTTCAACAATAATCCTATCCAATAAAACCATCTAAATAACATCATGAGATGAACCCAACAATGGCAGTAATCAAAACCCTAATTCAAAAGTCTATGGTCAAGTGTCGAACTTTGCGATCAACTCTAAAAATGTGCAGTCAACTGTAAAATTCAAACCCTAGCTCTCAACATATAGAGAGTGTCATGTGTGTCATTGAAATGCTTCAATCACACGCATAAGCATGCATGCCTATGGTTACAATCAAAATTTTCTTGTAGCATGCCTATGGCTGAGAAAAAAAATCCCTAGAACATACGTATGAGTTCTGTACACTGCAATTTCGAACATGTGCGCGCCAATCTCTATGAGCTACCTCAAACCTGTAAGAGCCAAAACCAAAGAAGAGACTACAAGAATGTTTCATTATCATGTACAAATTAGCTTGAGGTCACTTGTATTTATATACTTCCAAGAGTGTCCAATTTTCTTTAGGACCAACTTGATCAAATGCTCACATGTGGGCTATAATTCAGAAATAAACTTCCCCTTGCCAAAATTGAGTGCTTCAATAGTAAAAATTTGTCCTCTCGAAAAGAACAATCCTTCCAATGGTTGGAATTTTCATGGAACTACCAAATTAACAAAAACATAGAAAACTAAGCCTTCAGTAGTTATGAGGTGAAGTAAGCAATGTGACTAGGTAGCTGATTAAGCTTCACTTTCTTCTATATTTCTTCATATTACTTATTTGTATAAGTTTCTATAGTCATACTAGAAGGAATCCTTTTTATAGGGCATCTTTCCATCTTTGTATTCCATGTTTTCATTTTTGTATGGCCCATGCTTTCCAACTATATTTTCCTCATATTGAACAACCATCTTGTTTCCCCTTCATTGACAGATGGTACCTCTCTAGCTCTTTTCAATCTAGACATAGCACTATGTAGACTTCTCCTCAATGAACACTGACATTTATAGTTATTCTCATATTGTACTCTATGTAAAGTATTTCTTGTATTATAATGTTTTCTACTTGCTTACAAAAATAAAGATTAATGTTAGGGTTTGATATATTAATATTAGGGTTTATAATCTTAGGTTTTAATATATTAAACTTCGGGTTTATAACCTTAGGTTTTATAATATTAACCTTGGGAATTATAATATTAGGGTTTTATAACATTAGTGTTCTAATATTAGCATTTATAATCTTACGGTTTATAATATTAATCTTACTATTTAATATCCTAAATTTATTGTTTAATATACTAAGATTAGGATTTAATATATTACTCTTGGGGTTTATAATATTGATCTTAAACTATATAATATTTCCTTTAATAATATTAGGGTTTTATAATATTAATATATTAATCTTGTGGTTTATAATATTAATATTACCATTTAATATATCATACTTAGGGTTTAATTTATTAAAATTATGGTTTAATATATTAAACTTAGGGTTTATAATGCTAAGTTTTATAATATTAATCATAGGGGTTATAATCCTAGGGTTTGATGTTAATCATGGAGTTTATAATATTAATATTATGGTTTATAATAATAGGATTTAATGTATTAAACTTAGGGTTTATGATATTAGTCTTAGGATTTAATTGTTGGATGGTGTTGGCATTAATGTCAACCCATAAAGTTAATTGGGTTTGACTTCGACCAAAAACACTAGCCATTGATGTCAAATGGGTAATGAACACTTCTTAGTAATTGTAAGATTACATCAAGATGGCACCTACACTATCAGATGGTTAAAAACCTAAGTCCTAGGGTTTGGGTTCCCTCGATTGAGGATGTTCCCCGACTTTATCGATAATTTTTGGTAGGTCAAATAATCTAGTTTGGGTCAAAGATCTATGTCATTAGATTCTTCTCGAAAATATGTTTATGTTGATATGTGGTACGCCCTCAAAGGCCTCTTGGTCTGAGAGATATTCACAATTGAAGTTAGTGACACCAGGTTCTAGGTTACAACCCCAAGGTGTAGTGACAAGACACATACTCCTAAGGTTGTCAACATATGACATTGTTTATTACTGTAATATCACCTCATATAAGTTACAAAAATTTAAGAAACAAAGATAATTAATCATTCAATGACTTAATGCACTCATGTGTGACCTACAAAACACACCAAATAGGGTTAGTGTACAATTACTTAGAGTTTAATAAACATGTTATTACTAATTAATAAATTAAATTAAATTTATTAAACATCTTCTTATCTGTCAGATTTTCCCTTAGAAGTTATCAAAAGAAGGGACAGTCCAAGGTATCCACAAACCAATATTTAAGTACAAAATATAGCCAGTTTGTACTCAGAGAGCGCTCTCTCTTTATGATTTAGCTTTGTTTTGTGGGATATTAGGCTAGTTATGAAAGCTTGCAGCGTTTTGATTTTGTTTGGTGGTGGAATTCGAGAGCAGATGGATAGAACAAGGTATTTCAAGCCATTGGGCTACGGAGTCAACTGAATGATGGCTTAGCTAGATTAAGGTTGATTTAACAAAGGAGAAATTTCATAGGGCAAGATAGCAAAACCAAAGACAAATGATAGCTTCAAATGGGTGGAATGGTCTTGAACAGGAAGGAAGGGCAACTAATAATCCTTCAACAGAGTCTAAGATGAGGGAAAGCAGGTGCTCATTAACAAAAAGCAATTAAGTATTCTTTGTTAAATGGTCACAGTGATAAACTATGAAAGCAAGGAGCAATTAAGAATTCCCTACCTATAATAGCCTAGAAGAAAACATTAAGAATATAAACGATTTTAAATACAGAATGCATTAAAGCTCTTTCAGAAATATAACTTTTCGTTTATCATTCAAATATGAAACATATGTGAATATTTATTAAACCAGAAAACTGCGAAAACACAATATATAGAATACTTATTTGTTTCTCGCTTGACACAGGTATCCTGTAAAAGTCCTTTGCTTTATTACCTTTTTCCAGCCACCCATACAAAAGTTGTTCAACAATACTTCAATTCCAAAAGTAAATTGTCTACATAAATGTCTAAGAATCCACACTCAATACTTTGAATGAGGAAGTATTTATACAAATGTTTACATCAAAATATCTCCCAACTAAGAGAAATATATTCTATGGAAACTAAATATCTTTTACATGAGTATAGAGACAGATGGTCTTGAATGTAGAAATATAAATTGAACTGACTGTTGCTATGCCTGTTTTTGTTGAAGGAGCTGGAGGCAAGTCCTATGAATATGCATCTTGCTATCGTGCTAGTAACTCTGTGCTAGACATCTGATTTTATCTTTTCACTGATATTCTTTCACCTGTATTTGATACTCTTCACCTATTCTCCATTTTTCTCCTTTTTTACCAAAATTTACTGTGGTAATTATTTATCTTTAGCTCACTTAAGTCATGGTAACTTACAGGATGTCAGTCATGATGGTCCACCAATCATCTTTTGGTATCTTCCTGTAGATTTCATATGCTTCAGTATATTTCAAAAAATTGGGTTGCACTGGGAATAGGTGCTTCACTTCATGTTCAATGTAAAAAAAGGTTCTCCAAACCATCATAGAAAACTTTCCCTGTCAGCAATGCGTTAACTGTAGATGACCTGGCTTGACTGTTAGCTTGCTGATGCAACTTGTTGATGTAGTCTATCTTAACCATTAGTTTGTCATTAATGACTAAAGAAATTGGGAGTCCTTTACTTTGTAATGTGTCAAAATTCCTCATGAACTCATCGACATCTTCCTGCATACTTTGACATCTGCCTTCCAGGCCTTGCATTAAATTCTTTTGGTCAATACTTTCTTTATTTTGAGGATGGTAGCAGTCCTATCCTCAATGTTTAATTGTTCCAACTTTTGCCTATTTCTGCTATTTATAAAATTGATTAACTGGATTACCTCTTCAAGCTTTCTACCCAATTCCTCTTTGGTTCTTTGAACTTCTTCAAGAGCAGGCTTAACCAAATCAATTTGTTAAAAAATAACTTGAATTGATGACCAAATATCATTGGTGGAATCAATGGTATTGGTCCACAATACCCTTCTGATCTTTGTCAAGGGCTTTTGAAATGTAAGGTCTTTCTCCAGTGCTCTAATTTGTTGGGTTAAGACATTGTTTTTCCTCATCTCTTCTTCAAAATTGATTTTTGATACATCATATTTCTACTCCAAAGTAGTGAATTTCTCTTTCACTTTCTGCAGCTCTATGGCTTGGAGCTTCATCTTCTCCATGTATCTAATCAATTCTTTGGTACTCTGTGTTGATGTACCTGTCTGTGATGTGCCTGTTACTTTTATGGGTGTAGTTGTTTCCAAAGGAATATTTGGTGCTAAAGCTGATACCACTGTAGAAGGGATTATTGTTGAAACTATAGGCACTACAGTCTAGGGCTGTGTGGTCAACTCACCTTGCTTTGACTGCACTGCTTTCTGTAATTCCTGCTCTGTTTCTTTTAATTGTTCATTTAGCTTAAGGACCAAGTCCATAATCTCTTCTTCATTTTTCTTCTCAATCACTTCAACAGTCTGAGGGTGAATGAGTGGTGGCAATTTCAATTGTTTCCTAAGGCAAGTATATCTTCATTTTTCTTCTTTATTAGATTTTTAGCTACCTTGAAATCCTTTAGGTCATGGCCCAACTCAATAATCAACTCCTCCAATGATTTGATTCTATTGTCTTTTGCCTGTGAGGAAGCCTTTTCTAGTTGCAATTGAGCAGTAGTGTTGCTCAGTGAATTTTTCAACCTATGTGCCATCATTACCTTGCTAGTTAGTGTAGAATATACCATCTCTCCTATTTTTTTTTGTAGTTCTATCTGGTCTATTGGGTGGATGTCTTTAGCCATGACTTCAAAGTCAATTTTGAGATAATCTGCCAAAGATTTTGGCTGCAGCACTGTGGGCTTTAGAAATCTCATTTGCATTTTGCCTTCTTTGATGTCAAAAGCTGACATCAATCTGGTTTGGTTTGAAGGGGCCATCTTTAAATACTGAGCATAGGCTTGGGCCTTCAGCTGCTCATTATTCGTCTTGATTTCCTTAAACTTTCCTTTGATATCTATAATTTTCTCAGATGAATACCTGAGAGATGAAACTTCTATACTTTGTTGCCTTTCTAGTTCTTGCCTCTGTGAGCTTGAAGGTGTCCCACATGTTGGGGATGTATGTAGATTATCTACTCCTTCCTTCCTCATGCTCTCTGTGGTTTCATCTATGAATTCCTCCTATGAATAAGGATTCAACCTTTGCCTCTTAGCAAAGGTTTGATCTGTAGGTCTGCTAGAAGGGGTAGCTACTTCCCTATCTCTTTCTAAATTATTTTCCTTATTCAGAGGAGTCTGCACAACTGGGGGATTTCCCATATTTGTAGGAGCTAGGTGTGGCTATGGTGGAGCACTTTCTTCAGAGATTTTAGGCTGCTTTGATACCTCTGGCTGTTCTGTTTGTTTTGATGTAGGAACACTAGTTTCCTATGTTTGTGCCTGTGATTTCTCTGCTGTGGGAGCACTGGTTTCCTATGCTAGACTTTGGGAAGACTTTGTATGCACTTGTACAAAAGTGTCTAGGTCAAGTCTCCTCTCCAAATCTTTCATTACATTCTCAACTGCAACTTTATCACTATCTTCCTCTATCAATGTCCCTTCCCTCCATTCATTCATATTGGCATATTGTTCTATCTCAGGAATTCTGTGATGGATGTAGGGTGAAAGCTTATGTTTTGTCCCCCTGTCACTCATGAAACCATGAGGGTCATAAACCCAAGCAAATATTTTCTTTAGTCTCATTGTTTTTTCTATGATTTCTTCTGCTCTTTTCCCTACTTCTCTATTGTTGCACACAAATGAGCCTAATTGGTCCTTAATCCTCAATTAGGTTTTCTTCTTTTCCTTGTTGAAATCAATTTGGTCAGAGTTTAGCATTTTCTTGTAATATTCCAGGGCAACCAATCTCAAGGAACATACTTAGGCAGCTCGAAAGGAGGGAGTTCACAACCATAGATTTGGATCATAGTGTGATTTTGGTACAAGTACCAATCACCTATCTTGTACTGCTTTGATAGTTGAAGGATTCTCTTGATATCATCACTGGTTCGTGGGGGAGGATGTCTTCTCACCATGGTGGTTACAGGATAGACAAATCGATATACGATTTCATTGTATGAATGGCGAGAAGTGTATGAGTATTCAAAGATGGAAGTCCAGAAAATGATTGATCTAGGATTACCTCTAGTATCAATCTTATTCACAGAGAATGCGAATTTGTCAGTTTGGTAATACAAGAAGAGGTGATACAAGACTTTGGAATACTTGAACACTCTCTCATTTTCCAATCTCATGAACTGATCATGGATTTTGTCAGCTATGAATGTAGCATAGTCATACTTGGTAGTAGGGTGTTGGCCAGGGGTGAAGATAGTCATATAAGAAAAGGTTATTTCATCCACATATTCATTGGTTGAGAAACCAAGAATATAGGCAATCATGGTAATAATATCCCTCTCTAAGCTTGTAAAAGTAGTTTTCATGTAGGGTGGAGAGTTTTCTAAAATGTATTGCTCTAGCATGAACATTTGGCAAACTCTGGCAATATCTGAGCTAGAAAGTTTGGAAGATTTTTCAAGTAAATCAACAATAGATAGGGGGGTAAGGTTTTGACTAGGTTGCAACTGTAATATTTCATTAGTGGAGTCTGCTGTAATGGTAAAAAGGATTTTCTGGTCAGGGGATATTACAACTCTGAGATTAGGGTTATAATTGGCATGGCACTGGTGAAAAATGTTTGGGAAAATGTGCACAGAAGGGAATTGGTACTTTGGGAGATTGGATTCCCACAGACCAATATATTCAACATTATTAAGGTAAAGGTTCTAGTATTTACAATGCAATCTTAAGGGGGAGTCATCAAATGTGAGGTATTTTATTTGAAAATTTTTATTTGCTAAGGACAGCTAATCTAAATCTCTATGAGGAGTGGTGATAGGAGGTACATTGAGGGCTATGAGGGCTTCCATTTCTGGTTCTTGTGGATTCAGAGATGGAAATGGGGTTTTTGAGTGGGATAGGTGAAACAGGGGGTCCTGGGCTTCTTTTACTATAAGTTATGCAACGAAATTACACTAAATTTTGGGGGTTTCAACTTAATCACAGAGGAAATTAAGTATTTACAGGATTTTTGGAAAGAAACTAGTAAATACCTGTTTATGGAGTTTTTGGCAATGGAGTATTGATTCACTGGGTGCAAATGGTGGACTGGAGCAGCGTTGGACTGCAATTTTTGGCACAGTTGATGGTTGGAGTACGAGCTGGTCGAATTCACATTCTGGTTGCATGCATGAGTTTTTAGAATAATAATGGAAAAAATAGATTAATTGGGTTTTTAATGCAAAGTCAAATTTTTTGGCAGGTTTTGTGATACGGACAAGTGGCGTCAGTGGGGAGGTGACTTGATGTTTTGTCATCAGTGGGAGGCGGTAAGCGGGTTTCATCACATCGCTTTTGGAGGGTAAGTGGTATTTGTAGGGAGTAGTGCGATGCCATACATCTTTCAACACATAGTATCGACACTATACATGAAACTGCTCACATCGCACGCTAAAAGAAAACCAAAAGTCCCGCACGATATAAGCGAAGGCCATTGGATCTGAAGGATCCGATCGTACGGTGGTCGGGGTAATTACATGACTGGTGGATAATAGGGGCAGGCCCAACAATAACTAAAGGAATTAATCATATTAGGGGTGATTTGATTGGTTGGGAGAGTTATTAATTAGTATGGATGACTAAATTAATCCTCATTAAATGGTCATAGGGTCGAGTTCTTAACCAACTACAGATTAGTTAATTAATTCCATATTATTTGTTTTACGATTATATTTAATCATCAGGGCAAGATATGTAGTAATTTGGGATTTTGCATAATATAGGAATATGGGCGCGGGTAATTTTCTTTTATTTGGGATTTAGATAATAAAAAATTAATGGTTAATATGACGAAATGAATGGGAAAGTGCTAAGTCCAGTGTTTTCCGAAAGTATTTCATCATATAACATATTGACTTAGGCTAAAGTGTATAAAAGGGTTTTTTATGAAGATTTATTTCAATTTCCCTAAGTAAAATAGGATTTTAATTAGGAAAAGTTTAATCAAAGGAATGAGTGATCTTATGGGGGGTAAATGTTGATGAAAGGGACTTAAGTACTTTAGGCATTTCCAATTATTGGGTCGAGGGTCTGGTCCCTCCAAAATTAAGAGAAATGCTTTGAGCCCCTCTAACTATGGCAATTACCTTTAGCACTTAGGTAATTAGTGAAAATTTTAGGGGAAATGAATGGGGAGGTCAATTATTGTGACTTTGAATGTTGATGTGCCTTCCATGCGATACATGCCTTTGCTTAGTGATGAAAGTTAAAATATTTGAGAATTTAAACTTCACATTCACCACACCTTTATTCTGCAACCATCATCTACTTAACCTACCTAGTTTACCCTAGAATTTTCACTTCTTTATTAGGGTGCACTTAGAGTGGCAAACCCTTTTCAAACATTCTTTTCTTTTACATAGTGATGCCTATCTAGGTCTACACTTATTACATCCAAGGGCTCAGATTAAATTGTTGAGTTCCTTTTCTCACTCTACCTATCTACTCATCTGCCAAGATTAAACTTTTTGGTCAGATCTTTATTCTCTACTTCTAAAACATGAAACTGAAAATATGAACTAGTCAAGCTTAAACTATTTGACTATTCATGAATTGTGGCATAGGTGAAAAGCTACACACAATTTTTTATTATACAAAAGTAAAAAGAAGTGGCATTTAGACTTGCACACTTTCGTGGTCTTTTCTTTTTGTTGGGGTTCATTTTCTTTCCTTTTTTGACATTTTCTTTATCTCTTTTTACCCTTTTATTCTTTTTCTAGGGTATATCCTCTTTACATTGTTTATTTTTTTATTTTTCATAAATATGGAAAACCTTTGCAACAAGTAAAGGTATGAACATATTTCAAAGCTAAACCAAGTCAATCATGATATATGACACCTATTGGTATAGGGACATAACAATGGCTCCACTTGGGGATGGCTTTTTCCTGGTGGAAAGTCAAGAATAGTAGATCAGTGGCCTATGAATGACTTTGACTATGGTCTGCAATCTTCTTTTCCTTGCAGCTTTATTTGTATGTATGACAGTAATGCTTCTGAAGCTTAGGGCCTTCTCTTCGGGCTTCAACTTCATAATCTTACCATCCAATCAACACTAACATTATAAAGGATATATTATGTACAATTAGAAATCTAATCAGAGTTAAAAACTGGGATCAAAGTAATGTTTCAACATTCGGCCATTAGCTGGTCCTCCTTTAAGTTCCGCACCATTTAAATCTTTAAGAAAATATGCATTGTTTCATCTGAAAGTATATATTATATATGGCCCTTTCCAAAAGAAGTCAAACTTCCCATGTTTTCATTTGTCCTCTCTTCTTGAATCCCATCCTAACACCTTGTCTCCAAGGTAGAAATCTTCTACCTTGGTCCTTCTATCCAAGATCTTCTTGAGTTTTTCTTGTAGTACTTGAGATATCTGGTGCACCTCCTCCTTGGTTTGTTGTAAGTGGATGGTCCGGTTTATCCTTCTCTGTATATCATTTTGTTCCACTTGAGCTTCTTGCAATAATTTCATTACAAGAACCCCTAAAGATGAGGGAAAAATAGCCTCCATGCCATATACTAGCTCATAGGGACTGGTTCCAATGGATTCTATGGTTGTAAGCCTGTCTGCCCACAAAGCATTGATCAATATTTTGTTCCAAGTTTTCTTATTTTCTTCCAACAGTTTTTTGATGATATTAATTAGACTCTTGTTGGAATATTCTACAAGTCCATTCCCTTGAGGATAATAGGTTGTGGAATGACCCAGTGTGATATGGTACTTGTTACAAAAATTAATCATTTTCTTTGACTTAAAGTCTACAGCATTATCAGTAATGATTTTATCTAGGCAACCAAACCTAGACAGAATATTGGCCTCTAGAAATCCTATGATGATAGTGTATGTGGCTTGTCTGGAGGGAATGGCTTCTATCCATTTTTTAAAATAGTTAGTTGCAGTGAGTATCCATTTGTGTTGACCAGAAGAGGGTAGATTAATTTCCCCAATGAAGTCAAGACCCCATTGTTCAAAAGGTTTCTCGGTGGATATGGGTTTCAATGGTAAAGGTAACAATTTTCTTTTTCCTTCAAATATTTGGCATTTGTGGCAGGAAGTTACAAATTTCTTTACATCTGCAAACAAGGTTGGCCAATAAAATCTAGCTCTTAGAATTTTGTCAGCAGTTGACTTCCAATAGAGGTGTCCACCACTGTCCCCTACATGAAATTCTTGGAGAACCTTGTCATCTTCTTCTTTCAATAAACAATTTAACAATATGCCCTTGTGATTTTTCCAAAATAAAGAATTATCTAAGATGCAAAATTTTGAAGACTTCATTTTCAAAAATCTAATCTTGGTTCTAGAAAACCATAGAGGAGCATGCAGATTTTGTAACACATAAATAATATCAGCATACCAAGGTGAATTTGAAAAGGCCTGGCTGATCTGTGGAGTGGCCATCTCCTGCTTGTTATCCAGCTCTACAATGGGTTTTATTTCTAGGGCTTGGCAACTGATTTTTTCCATGAGTTTAGCCAATCCCTGACCTTTAATTAGCTTAGTGGGTTTTATCTCTAAATCATATTCTAAGATAGTAGCTATCCACTTTCCTCTTTTTCCATCAATTCCATCCTGAGTCAAGACGTCTTTGACTATTGCATTAGGAACATAAGCTATTATATGAGAATATAAAATATAGACCCTGAAATCTTTAAGAGCTTTTACCAATGCAAAAGCTTGTTTCTCCATTATTTTTCATTTTAATGATGCATCTCTAAAAGCTTTACTAAAAAATGCTATGGGTTTTTCACATTCTTGATCATCTTTTCGTAGTAAAACTACAGCTATGGTGTGTTCTAATGCAAAAGAAAAAATGATGAAGTCTCTATCAAACTATGGGCTTGTGAGGACTAGTGTTCTTGTTAAGGCTATTTTAATTTCTTCAAATGATTGTTTAGCCTCAATTGTCCAATTAATGGTTGAAACCTTCTTTAACATGTTATTTAATGATCTAATGAGTTCAACTAAGTTAGAGATAAACCTCCTTAAAAAATAAATCTTTCCTAAAAATGCTTGCAACTCTTTAATGTTTCTGGTATAGGGAATTTGTAAAATAGCTTCAATCTTGGAAGGGTCAATTCAAATGCCATGCTTAGAAATGATGTGACCTAACAGTTTCCCTTCCTCCAAATGAAACAAACACTTCTTTGGATTCAAGGAAATACCATATTTTCTACACTTAAAAAAGACTTGCCTGAGATGTTCCAAGTGTTGTTGATCTGATTTATAAAAAACAATGAGATCATCAAGATATATAACAAGAAATTCATGAATTTCTTTTGCAAAGGAAATGTCCATTGCTCTTTCAAAAGTTTCTCTTGCATTTTTTAGTCCAAAGTGCATTTTAATGTACATGAAGGTACCCCATGGTGTTGTAAATGCCATTTTCTCTTGGTCATGAGGATGAACTAAGATTTGGTTGTACCTTGAAAACCCATCTAAAAGTGAGATTCCAGAAGAACCAACTACCCTTTGCAATATATGGTCCATTTTAGGTAACATATAGTTATCTTTTAGACAGACCTTGTTCACATTCCTTAGGTCAACACATAATATTATTTCACTTGTTTTATTTCTAGTGGGTACCAGATTAGATACCCATTCTAAGAACCTAATAGGGGAAATAATCCCTACTTCATACATGCGTTTGATTTCTTTCTCAATTGATGGTAATAACACAGGGTTAATTCTTCTGAGTTTTTGTTTAAAGGGTCTTTTATTTTCTTTCAAAGGTATATTGTGCTAAATAATAGAAGTGTCATAGTATTTCAAATCTTCATAACTCTAGGCAAAGACATCCTGGAATTCCCTCATAAGTTTAGCATACTTTAGCTTCTGATCAGGAGGTAATAATTTTGACAATTATATCAATTTGGGTTTATCCTGTGTTCCTAAGTTATACTCTTCGATGTCTGCCTTTAAAGGTTCCATTTTAGGTTTCTTTGGAATGTCATTAGAGTCAAACAAATCTTCCAGAGGAGTCAATCCTTTAGGTAAATGATTGTCCTTTAGGTTGATAACCTCTGTTTCTTCTTCAATTATTTCATCTAGGTCCATTTGTTTCAGGTCTTGACTTTCTATTTGTGTGAATTTGGTTGGGTGAAGCATATTTATTAGATTCTCTTTCGAAATGTTAATTTCTACCTCATTTATTTCATTAGAATTAGTGGTTGTATCAACATCTATTTTGAGGTTAGAAAATTCCTCGTCTAAAGTTAAAAAATTATTTATATGCTTATCACTATCAAAAACCTGCCATTTCTTAAGATTATCAGGGATGGCTGGTCTATGCCTAATCTCAGCAGTATATTGATGATTAGGTTGAAAAGGTAATTTGCAGGTGTTGGAAAACATGGCCAGACTGTGGCCTTGCATGTTTTGTTTTCTGGGAATAGTTGCAAGCTAGGTTTCCAAAAAGGTGTTGAGGATTTCTGTGATTGTTCCTCTATAATATCCTAGTCTAGTATCCCTGGTTGAGTGAGTCCCTTTAATCTGTTTAACTATTAATTCTGAATGTTCCATGATGGACACCCTTATAGCTCCTAAGTTTTTAACAAGTTTAAGACCTAACAAGAGAGGCTCATACTCTACCATATTATTGGTGCATCTAGAATTTAATCTGTAAGCATGGCCCTTAGCATGATCATTTTCTAAATTGTACACCCAAAGTCCTGCTCCTGCTCCTAGTTTATTTACCGAGCCATCAAACTCTAAATGCCAAAGGATTTCGTGTTCATAATTTGTATCTGGCGTAGTTGGAACTTGCTTAACCATGGCATTTGGGTCTTCATTGTCATCTGATTTTTCTTTGTTATTTGATATTTCCTGAATATCAACAGTTGATTTTTCTTTTTCAATTTCTTTTGATTCTGCTACTAAAACTTTTAAGGTATTTGAAGGGTTGGATTCTGCATTATAAAGAATAAAAGAATCCATATCAGAGTGTACTAAGTAGATGGGGAAATTTTGGGGTTTTTCCTGACTACTTACTACATAATTCATCAATGTTTCTCTGTATAGTTTCTTGGGTTGTCCAAAAACCGATATAGTGGCATATGACATATCCAGTTGAAGAGATCCCTGAAGCTTAGCACCCGAGGATATTGACAAAAGCATGCCATATTTGGGTGGTATATCAGCTACCACTATGTCCATTAATATTGTTTTTGTAAGATATTGAACCAATGAAACACATAAGTCTTTTATCAATACTAAACATCTCACTTGGTTGGAATCAAAAGAAAATAAATCTTTGTATGGTCTAGTGATGTCTAGGTCTAGCTTTTCCATGACAGATTTGGGCATAATGTTGTGAGATGCACCAGAGTCAACCATGGCATTGTGAAGAATCTTATCATGTATGTTTAGGCTAACATAGAAGGGAGGAATTCCTCCTTCCAATGGTTTCCCATTAACTTCTAGGCCAAAGACTAACTCAGGTTGATCATCATAAAGATTAACTGAATCTTCAGTTCCAATAATTTTCAATGATCTATTTATTTGAGTCCGGTAAACATCATGTTTAGCTAATTTAGATAATGGAACAGAAATTTTGAGCTTGCCAACTTCTGCTTCTAGATTAAAGGATTTTTCTATTTTGGCTCTTGGATTTCGAGCAGTTGTGTTTTCTATGTCTTTCTCCTTTTCAGGATTAGAGTCATGATTCGTTGATTCTCCTAAATCAACCTTTGGAGGTTCTTCCACAGTTTCCTTGGAAGGAGGGGAAGTGGAAGGCTATTTATTGTTTGGTTGATTATCAGAGACATCTTCAATTATGGGGTTAGGAGGATTAGTGTTTGATCTAGAAAGAATTTGCAATGGTCTGTTTATTGTCTTACCTATTTTGGGCTGATTTTGGACTCTTTTCTTGTTTGTTTCAAGGACATCAATTTTCCTACTTCTTAGATTGTATTCCTTGTGCACCTCAAAGATAGCTGAGTCGTATCCCTACCTAAAGTCAAAATATTCTCCTGATTGAGTTTTAAGTTGTTCAAGTATGTGAGCCTCCTGATCATCTTGGAATAAGAAAACTTCTTCTTCATCATGAAGCCCCATAAAATTGATTTGAGTATCTTCTTCTGGGCCTTCAGAGTGAGAATCTTCTGCATAGTTCTCCTGGAAAGGGGGTCTAATGTTTTGGTCAGGACCATTCTTTCCAGTGTTCTAGTTTTGATTTTTCCTAAAATTAGGATTTCTCCCTGGGTTAGTTTGCTGGCTATCCCAAGGAGATTTCCTTTCAATTATCTCCACTCTGTCTCCTAGTCTATCCATTCCCTTAATTATGGCATCTAGCTTTTGTTCAAAGGGTGAGCTTTCTTATCTTCTAAGTATTCTGGGGATCAAATTGGGGTTCTCAAACATTGGGGGTGGATTAGGGTCAGGATTAGCCCTAGTATATCAAATCCTTTCTGAAGCCAAATTTTAGGTTATTCATTTTGCAATTTCTTATAAAGACATCAAAATAACTTCTATGAACTCTTTAAGATGCATATAATCAAACTTTGTGTTTCTTATAGATGTGTTTTAACTGAGGAATTGGGCTCCCCAGTGTGGTCGCCACTATGTTATCACTCAGATTTTCCCTTAGAAGTTATCAAAAGAAGGGACACTTCGAGGTAACCACAAACCAATCTTTTAAGTACAGAATCTAGCCAATTTGTTCTCAGAAAGGGCTCTCTCTTTATTATTTAGCTTTGTTTTGTTAGATATTATGCTAGTTATGAAAGCTTGGGGGGTTTTGATTTTGTTTGGTGGTGGAATTCGAGAGCAGATGGATAGAACAAGGTATTTCAGGCCATTGGTCTATGGAGTCAACTGAATGATGGCTTAACTGGATCAAGGTTGATTTAACAAAGGATAAATTTCAGAGGGCAAGATAGCCAAACCAAGGAAAAATGATAGCTTCAAATGGGTGGAATGGTCTTGAACAGGGAGGAAGGGCAACTAAGAATCCTTCAATAGAGTCCAAGATGAGGGAAAGTGGGTGCTCATTAACAAAAAGCAATTAAGTATTCTTTGTTAAATGGTCATAGCAATAAACTATGAAAGTAGGGAGAAATTAAGAATTCCATACCTATAATAGCCTGGAAGAAAACATTAAGAATATAAATGATTTTAAAGATAGAATGCATTAAAGCTCTTTCTAAAATATAACTTTTCGTTTATCATTCAGATATGAAACATACATGAATATTTATTAAACCAAAAAACTGCAAAATCACAAGATATAGAATACTTATTTGTTTCTTGCTTAACACAGGTATCCTGTAAAAGTCTTTTGCTTTATTACTTTGTTCCGGCCAACCATACAAAAGTTGTTCAATAGCACTTCAATTACAAAAGTAAATTATCTACAGAAATGTCTAAGAATCCACATTCAATACTTCGAATGAGGAAGTATTTATACAAATGTTTACATCAAAATATCTCCTAACTAAGAGAGATATATTCTAGGGAAACTAAATATCTTTTACATGAATATAGAGATAGATGGTCTCGAATGTAGAAACAGAATGCGAACTGGCTGTTGTTGTCCCTATTTTTATTAAAGGAGCTGGAGGCAGGTCCTATGAATATGTATCTTACTGTCTTGCTCGTAACTCTATGCTGGACATTTGATTTTATCTTTTCACTGATACTCTTTCACTTGTATTTGATACTCTTCACCTGTTCTCCATTTTTCACCCTTTTTACCAAAATTTATTGTGGTAATTATTTCTCTTTACCTCACTTAAGTCATGGTAGCTTACAAGATGTCAGTCATGCTGGTCCACCAATCAACTTTTGGTATCCTTGTCCTTGTCAGCCTCCTATAGATTTCATTTGCTTCAGTATATTTCACAAAATTGGGTTGCACTGGGAATAGGTGCTTCACTTCATGTTAAATGTAAAAGAGGTTCTCCAAACCATCATAGAGAACTTTCCCTATGGGCAATGCCTTAACTGCAGATGAACTGGCCTGACTGTCAGCTTGCTGATGCAACTTGTTGATGTAGTCTATCTGAACCATTAGTTTGTCATTGATGACTAAAGGACTTGGGAGTCCTTTACTTTGTAAGATGTCAAACTTCCTCATGAACTCATCGATATCTTCCTGTATACTTTGACATCTGCATTCCAGGCCTTGCATTAAATCCTTTTTGGTCAATACTTTCTTTATTTCGAGGATGGTAGCAGTCTTATCCTCAATGTTTAATTGTTCCAACTATTGCTTGTTTCTACTGTTTAGAATTTTTTTTAAATAGATTGCCTCTTCAGGCCTTCTACCCAATTCCTCTCTGGTTCTTTGAACTTCTTCAAGAGCAGGCTTAACCAAGTCAATTTGTTCAAAAATAATTTGAATTGATGACCAAATATCATTGATGGAATCAATGATATTGGTCCACAATATCCTTCTGATCTCTGTCAAGGGCTTTTCAAATGTAAGGTCTTTCTCTAATGCTCTAATTTGTTGGGTTAAGCCTTTGTTTTTCCTCATCTCTTCTGAAAAATTGATTTTTGATACATCATATTTTTGCTCCAAAGTAGTGAATTTCTCTTTCACTTTCTACAACTCTGTGACTTGGAGCTTCATCTCCTCCATGGATTTAATCAAGTCTTCGGTACTCTATGTTGATGTACCTATCTGTGATTTACCTGTTACTTCTATGGGTACAATTGTTGCCAAAGGAATATTTGGTGCTAAAGCTGATGCCAATGTAGAAGGGACTGTTGTTGAAACTATAGGCACTATAGTCTGGGGCTATGTGGTTGACTCACTATGCTTTGACTCTACTACTTTCTCTAATTCCTGCTCTGTTTCTTTTATTTGCTTGTTTAGCTTAAGGACCAAGTTCATAAGCTCTTATTCATTTTTCTTCTCAATCACTTCAACAGCCTAAGGGTGAATGAGTGGTGGCAATTTCAATTGTTTCCTAAGTGCAGCTATATCTTCATTTTTCTTATTTATTATATTTTCTGCAACCTTGGCATCCTTTGGGTCATGGCCCAACTCAATAATCAACTCCTCCAATGATTTGATTTTGTTTTCTTTTGCCTATGAGGAAGCCTTTCCTAGTTGCAATTGCGTAGTAGTATTTCACAGTGAATTTTGCAACCTATGTGCCTTCACTGCCTTGCTAGTTAGTGTAGAATAGACCATATCCCCTGTTTGTTTGTGCAGTTCTATCTGGTCTATTGGGAGGATGTCTTTAGCTGTGACTTCAAAGTCAATCTTGAGATAATCTGCCAAAGATTTTGGTTGCAACATTGTGGGCTTTAGAAAGCTCATCTTCATTTTACCTTCTTTGATGTCAAAAGCTGACATCAATCTGGTTTGGTTTGAAGGGCCATCTTTAAATAATGAGCATATTCTTGGGCCTTCAGCTGCTCATTCTTCATCTCGATTTCCTTAAACATTCCTTTGATATCTATAATTTTCTCAGATGAAGACTTCAGAGATGAAACTTCTATACATTGTTGCCTTTCCAATTCTTTCCTCTATGAGCTTGAATGTGTCCCACCTGTTGGGGATGTATGTAGACTGTCTGCTCCTTCCTTCCTCATGCTCTCTGTGGTTTCATCTATGAATTCCTCCTCTGAATAAGGATTCAACCTTTTCCTCTTATCAAATTTTTGATCTGTAGGTCTACTAGAAGGGGTAGCTACTTCCCTATCTCATTTTATATTATTTTACTCATTCAGGGGAGTCTGCACAACTAGGGGATTTCCCATATTTGTAGGAGCTAGGTGTGGCTGTGGTGGAGCTCTTTCTTCAGAGATTTCAAGTTGCTCTAATACCTCTGGCTGTTCTGTTTGTTCTTATGTACGAACACTAGTTTCCTGTGTTTGTCACTATGATTGCTCTGCTTTGGGAGCACTGGTTTCTTGGGCTGGCCTTTGGGAAGACTTAGCATGCACCTGTACAAAATATTCTAGGTCAAGTCTCTTCTCCAAATATTTCATTACATTCTCAACTTCAACTTTATCACTATCTTTCTCTGTCAATGTCCCTTCCCTCCATTCATTCATATTGGCATATTGTTCTATCTCAGGAATTCTGTGATGGATGTAGGGTGAAAGCTTATGTTTTGTCCTCCTGTCACTGATGAAACCATGAGCGTCATAAACCCAAGAAAAGCTTTTCTTTAGTCTCATTGTTGTTTCTATGATTTCTTCTACTCTTTTCCCTGCTTCTCTATTGTTACACAAAAATGGGCCTAAGTGGTCTTTAATCCTCAATTGGGTTTTCTTCTTTGCCTTGGTGAAATTAATTTGGTCAGAGTTTAACATTTTCCTGTAATATTCTAGGGAAAACAATATCATAGGAACATACTTAGGCAGCTTGAAAGGAGGGAGTTCACAACCATAGATTCAGATCACAGTGTGATTCTTGTACAAGTATGAGTCACCTATCTTGTACTGCTTTAATAGTTGAAGGATTCTCTTGATATCATTACCAATTCTTGGGGGAGGATGTCCTGTCAGCATGGTGGTTATAGGATAGACAAAATGATATATGAATTCATTGTATGAATGGGGAGAAGTGTATGAGTATTCAAATATGGAAGTCTATAAAATCACTGATCTAGGATTACCTCTAGTATCAAGCATATTCACAGAGAATGGGAATTTGTCAGTTTGGTAATATAGGAAGAGGTGATACAAGACTATGGAATACTTGAACACTCTCTCATTTTTCAATCTCATGAACTGATCATGGATTCTGTCAGCTATGAATGTAGCATAGTCATACATGGCAGTAAGGGGCTGGCTAGGGGTGAAGATAGTCATATAAGCAAAGGTCATTTCATCCACATATTCATTGGTTGAGAAACCAAGAATATAGGTAATCAGGGTAATAATATCCCTCCCTAAGCTTGTAAAAGCAACTATCATGTAGGGTGGAGGGTTTTCTAAAATGTATTACTTTAGCATGAACATTTGCAAACTCTGGCAATCTCTAAGCTGGAAAGTTTGGAAGATTTGTCAAGTAAATCAGCAATAGACAGAGGGGTAAGGTTCTGACTAGGTGGCAACTGCAATATTTCATTGATGGAGTCTGTTGTAATGGTAAAAAGGATTTGTTGGTCAGGGGACATTACAACTCTGAGATTAGGGTTATAATTGGCATGGCACTGGTGAACACTGTCTGGGAAAATGTGCACAAAAAGGAATTGGTACTTTGAGAGATTGGATTCCCATAGACCAATATTGTCAACATTATTAATGTAAAGGTTCTGGTATTTACAATGCAATCTCAAGGGGTAGTCACCAAATGTGAGGTCTTTTATTTGAAAATATTTATCTACTAAGGGAAGATAATCTAAATCTCTATGAAGAGTGGTGATAGGAGGTACATTGAGGGCTACAGGGGCTTCCATTTCTGGTTCTTATGGATTCAGAGACGGGAATGGGGTTTTTGAGTGGGATAGGTGAAACAAGGGGTCCTCGGTTTCTTTTACTGTAAGATTCACAACGGAATTACACTGAATTTCAGGGTTTTCAACATAATCACAGAGGAAATTAAGTATTTACAGGATTTCTGGAAGGAAACTCGTAAATACCTATTTATGGTGTATTTGGCAATGGAGTACTGGTTCACTGGGTGCAAATGGTGGACTGGAGCAGCGTCGAACTACGATTTTCGAGGCAGTTGATGGTTGGAATACGAGCTGGTTAAATTCACATTCTGGTTTCATGCATGAGGTTTTAGAATAATAACGTAAAAAATAGATTAACTGTGTTTTTTTATGCAAAGTCAATTTTTTTGGCAAGTTTCATGATACAGATAGGTGGCGTCAACAAGGAGGCGACTTGACGTTTTGTCGTTAGTGGGAGGCAGTAAGCGGGTTTCATCATACCACTTTTGGAGGGTAAGTGGTATTTTGGGGGAGAAATGTGATACCATACATCTTTCGACATGTAGCATCGACAATGTACATGAAACTGCTCACATCACGCAATAAAGGTCGACCAAAAGGCCCGCGTGATATGAGCAAAGGCCATCGGATCTGAAGGATCTAATTGGACAGTGGTCGGGTTAATGATGTGACTGATGGATAACAAGGGCGGGCCCGACAATAATTAAAGGAATTAATCATATCAGGGGTGATTTGATTGGTTGGGAGAGTTATTAATTAGTTTGGATGACTAAATTAATCCTCATTAAATGGTGGCAGGGTTGGGTTCTTAACCAACTGCAGATTAGTTAATTAATCCCATATATTATTTGTTTTACGGTTATATTTAACCATCGGGGCGGGATCTGTAGTAATTTGGGGTTTTACATAATATAGTAATACGGGCGTGGGCAGTTTTCTTCTATTTGGGATTTATATAATAAAACATTAATGGTTAATATGACGAAATGAATGGGAAAGTGCTAAGTCCAGTGTTTTCCGAAAGTATTTCATCATAGAACATATTGAGTTAGGCTAAAGTGTATAAAATTGTTTTTATAATTTATTTCAATTTCCCTAAGTAGAACAGGATTTTACTTAGGAAAAGTTTTATCAAAGGAATGAGTGATCTTATGGGGGGATAAATGTTGGTGAAAGGGACTTAAGTACTTTAGGCATTTCCAAGTATTGGGCTGAGGGTCCGGTCCCTCCCAAAGTCAGAGAAATGCTCTGAGCCCCTCTAACTATGGCAATTACCTTTAGCACTTAGGGAATTAGTGAAAATTTTAGGGGAAATGAATGGGGAGGTTAATTATTGTGACTTTGAATGTTGATGTGCCTTCCATGTGATACATGCCTTTGCCTAGTGATGAAAGTTAAAAGATTGGAGCATTTAAACTTAACATTCACCACACCTTTATTCTGCATCCATCATCTACTTACCCTACCTAGTTTACCCTAACATTTTCACTTCTTTATTAGGGTGCACTTAGACTGGAAAACCCTTTTCAAACTTTCTTTTCTTTTACATAGTGATGCCTATCTAAGTCTACACTTATTACATCCAAGGGCTGAGATTAAACTGTTGAGCTCCTTTTTTCACTCTACCTATCTACTCATCTGCCAAGATTAAATTGTTTGTTCAGATCTTTATTCTCTACTTCTAAAACATGAAACTGAAAATATGAACTAGTCAAGCTTAAACTATTTGACTATTCATGAATTGTGACATAGATGACAAGCTGCACACAATTTTTTATTATACAAAAGTAAAAAGAAGTGGCATTTAGACTTTCACACTTTCATGGTATTTTCTTTTTGTTGGGGTTCATTTTCTTTCCTTTTTTGACCTTTTCTTTATTTATTTTTACCCTTTTATTCTTTTTCTAGGGTATACCCTCTTTACATTTTTTATTTTTCATTTTTCACAAATATGGAAAACCTTTGCAACAAGTAAAGGTATGAACATATTTCAAAGTTAAACAAATTCAATCATGATATATGACACCTATTGGTATAAGGGCATAACACATCTAACTTAAGGTTTGAAAAGAACATTTATATTAATAAATGGCATCAAACTACCTTCACTCACAAGGAGTATCGCGTCCTTGATTTACAAATCTGGTCTAATCATTTTAATGACAACGTCTCTCTTATTAAGTTACAAGGCATACATTATTTATAATTTTTATGCCCTAAAGTTCCTATGGAGCCCCTCTCTATCTATAATGATCACCTAAAGATCCCCTAACTAACCTAACTAAACTCTATAAAAAGAAACCTAATGTAAATCTCTAATGCATAACATTCTCAAATACCTTCAAGCTACCTATGGAAGATTCTCTGAAATCTTCTGCTCACTGAGGAAAGGAACAATGAAGGATATCTAATAATTATTTTATTTCAAATAATTGTGTGAGCTCCTAAGGTAAGTCAACAAGTGGACTTTGTTTAGCTTTAAAATTGTTTTAGCCCTTTTGGTTGATTTATTGAAAGCTTTCACAACAACAGTTCGGCGTCCTCATTAGGACTAGTACAGGGATATTTTATTTGTTTATTTTGATTTGTATGGGAATATTATTCATAATTTTTTTAGTTCCTAGTTACGACCATTAATCTCAGGACTTTCAGCGTCATGATTATTCTAGGGTTGATTTGATTTTTCTTGTTTTTTTTGCCTTGTTTCTTTAAGAATTATTATGAAATTCAATTATAGGATAGTGTAAGGAGACCTTAACCTCAAAGATTTAATAGAGATTGAATTTTTCCTTTTTGTTTCCATTAAGGGCTTCTCAACAGCACTAAGTCTCAATCTAGTACATATTATATTAATTTTTCAGTCATGAGGTATGGAAGGGTTTGATCATTGAATTGCAGTCTTGTTTTATGAATAGTCCTAGCAACTATATAGACAGTGAAACTATCATGTGACATATTGGTATATAGACCTGATAGATAACATGTGTGAAGACACTCATCCCCTTGTTAATATATGACATTGTTTCTCACCAGAAGACAGTGGTATTAAGGGGTTCATTATTTGAGTTTCTGTATCAAATGCACTAAGCCAATCATTGACCTTGTTGAACTTAGGACACCATTATTTGACATATGGTGACCGATTTAGTGTAATAATGAAATAGTAACATGACCTTAAAACAACAACATGATTTTATTTTATTTTATTTTAACTTAATATGTTAAATATGGTAAGATTTTTAACAGACCTTGATTTACTTGACTATGACTTTGAAACAGTGAAATCAATTGGCATAATTGTACTTGATATGACAAGAATAGTTGAATGAAGTTGACTGCATATGACATGGATGAATAGTTGCAACAATTTTTGGAAACTTTTTATATAAGGAGTCGAGTAATGGAACTATGCCTTGCTTAACAAAATGGCATTCAACGTAATGTCTTGAAAGTTGAGATAATAGTCTTCATGTATATGTTCACTTGATAGATTTGACAATGACTTAACATCTGATTAAGTGATACAACCTTTCACGATATGAAAATACTAATGACCTTATTTGACACATTGATTTTACTGTGATATTCTTATCCATGACTTAACTTTTCAGATAAAGACTTGATGATATGATTGTGTGCCTTATAACTTGACAACAAGATTACAACCCCGTTTAATGAGACAGTTAGGCTGTGATTTGAACTGATTAATGTAAGACATATAACATTCAGGTTTGACCTATTAGACCTGACCTATAGACTACAATGAACCTATTTTGACGTAAGACTTATATACCTACATTGAATTGACTTGAAAAATAGATATGACTCCTGACAAGTGTTAATAACCTTGTCGTACAGTTTATTGGCATAGTATATGAATATCAATATTTAATTTGTGATAAAAATAGAAGAGAGAAGACATATGTTAATAGCCATCCTTGGGCCCAGTTTGAGATATTTGCAAGAAGGTTATAGGGATGACCTGGGGCACCTTGGTTTGAGCGATCATCACTCTTCACATGCAGTAGTAAAGGGAGTTTGGGATAGTGATATTGGTAGCTAGTTTTCTGAGATCATGAATGCTCATATATTCATGTGCATTGCAGTGGTTCAGTAGTGATGTATAGTGGCCTATGTGACTAGTGACATGTAGTGATGTGTAGTGGTCAGTGGTCGAAGCTTATACAATGATGAGAAATGGTTATCTTCTGTAGTTTTCAGTTGATTTGACATCGTTGATAGTCAAGGTTTGATGTGCAGTGAAGTGCAATGATTAATCTGAGAAGCATTATGGAGTGATCAATATTGTACAGTGGTCAGCGGATATGAGGACTTGATAGGGTATACATAATAGCAGTATCTTCTTTGTAGCATTATTGTATTGATTTAGAGAACAGGGAGATCTAGTCTAAAAATTGCGAAATGTGGTCTTCTCACTCATTAGAGTGGCAGGGCGATGCATGGAAGGTGATTGGAGTCACCTTCAAGTTGTGGCCTAAGAACACTTCAAGGTGGCAGGGTGGTGCTACAGAATGTTGTGGCTTGCACAGGGTGTTCTGGTGTCCATTCAATTGTGGCTAATAAACTAACAAGGTAGTGAAGCATCCTTTCCGATAGAATTTGGTAAATAG
Source organism: Pinus tabuliformis (assembly GCA_031772625.1). Taxonomy (NCBI): domain Eukaryota; kingdom Viridiplantae; phylum Streptophyta; class Pinopsida; order Pinales; family Pinaceae; genus Pinus; species Pinus tabuliformis. Next base: position 423,790,594 of record CM062811.1, read on the forward strand.
AGTGTTGGGGCACTCATTAGGTTGTGGCCTGATCAACAGGGCATTGGTGCATCCTTCTGGTCACAATAATATATTAGGATTAGCATCCTACAAGTTGTAGCTTGTGAATTATGGGGTTTACCCCTCCCTCATTTGTAGCTAAAACCTTGATTTAATCAATCTTTTTTAAGAGGGAAAATACAATTACTAAAGAAGCATTAGCTGGTTTTTAACCCGGAGAGGGTTTCCCACCAAAAAATCTTTGTGTCCTTTATTTTATCTTTTTGCATTATTATATGGTGTTGTATACTATTGATTATTATTTATGATCATCTGAAGAAGAAAAATAATAATAACTGAAGATTAACTAATGCTCAAAAAAATATTAAAAAGTGTTAATTACTAAGAAATATTTATTCGCCCCCCTCTCAATATTTCCAACAACTGGAATCAAAGCTTGCTTCCTTCAGCAATAGTCTAATTGATGGAAGGCACTTTTCAAAGCATAGAGATGGTAAAGTAAAAAAATAAGGTTACAAGGATTTCAATGGAAGGTACATGTTTTAAAAAAATATCAAGAAAGTGAGTATTGTGTACGAACCCCTGATTTTGATGCAGATAATTACTGGATATGGGAATTGAGGATGGAAGTACATTTGCAGGCACATGGAGTATGGGAACAATTTTTTCTGGAGACACATATATTGGCAAAGCTAAAAGGTAAAATTCAAAGGCCATGAATGTAATTTTAAATGTTTTTCCAAATTCTATGAAAAGAAAAGTTAGCCAATGTTCAAGAGTTAAAGCTCTTTGGGAAAAGATTCATTATATTTATCCAACAAAGAAATTGGGTCAAGATCTTATTGAAAATTTGGATCCCTCTGATTATGCTGAAGAAATTGGAGAAATGAGTAAGACAAAGTTTCAAAATCAAGTGATCAAAGAGATAAAATAACTCAAAATCCCAAAGGAAAGGGAAAGACTTCTGGAAGCGAAATTGGAAACAACAAAAGAACTCAAAAAGAAAAATGAAAAATCATGGAAGATCATTAGCAATCTTCGAGTACAATTGGAAGAAGTAAAAAATATAGAAACATAAGACCTCAAGAGAAAAGTCCAACAGAAGCAACAAGAACTCAACACAACCTTTGTAGAGATTAATAGGCTAAAACATCAAATGTAGGAAGCAGAAATTGAAAGGAAGGAATTTGATCAACGATACATATCTGTAGTTGACCAAAAGCAACAGGAATTAGAAACATCTTTAGCAGAAATAAGTAGGCTCATAATTCAAAATGAGAAGCAGAGGGAACATATAAATGTTCTGAACAAGGGGGTAGAGAATGCGAGTCTTTTCAAGCTAAAGTTGAGGAGGCAAAAAACATGGGAGATCTTGAAAATACAGTTTCAAGAAGATATTTTTCAAAAGCAAGAGGAACTTGATGCAATGCTTAATGAGATCAACAATATCTAAGAAAAGGACCATTTATAGGTTATGGACATGAAAATAAATAATTCAAAAAAAGAACAGGTAAGGCTCCAAATGATGAAGGTACAAGTTCCACATCTTCGCACATTGAAATTGAGAAGATGATTGAACCAAAGAAGAAATTTGTAACTCTAAAGAATGATGCCAAATAACTCAAGGATAAAGGATGATAAAAACCTATAGCACTGCCTCGAAAGAAGAATGAAAAACCTTCTAGGTGTGTTCGCTTATTTAATCGTTAATAGTTTTCATGTGCTAAATTTGGACATATGGCCAGGGATTGTAAAGTTGTTGATAGGTACAACTGTCAAGGACCATTGTCTATGAATTAATTATCCAGGTATGAACATTCATTTAATGGATATTTATTTTTATGTGCTAACTATGGATATATGGCTAAGCATTGTGAAATTTTTAACAGGTACAATCAATATTCGCAAAACCCTAGATGAAAGTTTTCAAGATCATGAGACAGATACCAAACATAATCTTCTATGGATGACATTGAATGCTTAAAATGTCATAATTACGGACACATGGCTCAAGAATGTAGGTACAATCCTAGTAAGGAATGTTACAAATGTCATAATCATGGACACATATCTCGTCACTGCAGGAATAAAATGGAATCAATCATGAATATTGATGATGAGAATAAGAAGGTTTGGAAGATGAAACAGGTACGAGATGAACAAAGATAGGAAGAACAGGTAAAGGATCAAAAATAAGTATAGAAAGGAAAGAAATTTTGCAACACTTATACTCTTAGGGTTCGTAACCAGTCATAAGGAATCAATAGTTGCTTCGGTTAATGACTCGAGTCAAGATGGTTTGTTAGATGATACAATATTTTGAATAATTTGGCTCATCTATTCCTTGAGTTTTTGAAGAGGGGGAGTCTATGCAGCAGTATATGGCACAAGTATATGATTGATAGACATATAGTTTGAACAAGATACCAGTTTCATAACAGGTTCAGGGGGAGCAGAAAAGTTGAAGGATTAGAGGTTCACAAAGGAAAGCTTCTCTTGAAGGCACATGTCCACATGAATCATTATTGATAGACTATTATAAGATGCTTCTCATTAGGGGGAGCATAGGCAGGTAACAGGTCCACATGAAGTAATCAAATTCTGAGGGGGAGTAACCCTTTTCCATTGATGTCAAAGGGGGGAGGAAAACCTGAGAAGGAGATTGAAACCTTTATAAGGAGGTGAAGCGTGAAGGAAGGGGGAGTTGTACTCACAGGAGGAGTATGTGTGTTTCAATCAAGGACAAAGGGGGGTATTATTGGATGGTCTTGTCATTGATGTCAACCCATGGAGTCGACTGGGTTAGACTTTGACAAAAAAACCCCAGTCATTGATGTCAAATGATTAATGACTGCTTCTTAGTATCAAATTACATCAAGATGACAACTATATTGTTGGGTGGTTAACAGCGGAAGTCCTAGAGTTTGGGTTCCCTGGACTGAGGATGAGCCCTGATTTTGTTGAGGATTTTAGTAAGTCAAATCATTATGTTTGGTTCATAGATATATTTAATTGGATTCTTCTCGAAAATATATTTTTGTTGATATGTGGGATGCCCTGAGAGGCCGCCTTACTTGAGAGATTTTCACAATTGAAGTTAGCGACACAAGTTTCTAGGATAAAACCCTAAGGACACCCTGAGAGGCATCCAAATTTGAAAGATATTCCCAACTGAAGTTAGCGGCACCATTTCTGGGATAAAACCCCAATAGGTAGTGACATGACACCTCCTCCTACATTTGTCAACATATGACATTGTTTATCATTGTAATCTCACCTCATATTAATTACATAACTTCAAAAACCAAAGGCAATAAGGAAATCATTGACTTAATGCACTCATGTGTCACCTACAAAACAAACCAAAGAGAGTTAGTGTACAATCACTTAGATTTTAATAAACAAGTTATTAAAAATTACTAAATTAAATTAAATTTATTAAACATATAAATTAAGGTTTGAAAAGAACAACTATATTAAGAAATGGCATCAAACTACCTTCATTCACAAGGAGTATCCCTTCCTTGATTTACAAGTATGATCTAATCATTTTAATGGCAGCATCTCTCATATTAAGTTACAAGGCATACTTTATTTAAAATTTTAATGCCGTAAAGTTACTATGGAACCCATCTCTATCTCCAATTTTCACAGAAAAAGCCTCTAACTGGCATAACTAAACTCTATAAAAAGAAACCTAATATAAATCTCTAACGGATAACATTTTCAAATACTTTCAACCTACCTATGGAAGACTCTTTGAAATCTTTGGCTCTCTGAGGCAAGTAACAACAAAGGATCTTCAAGACTTCTTTTCTTTCACATAATTATTCGGTCACTTGAGGTAAGTCAACAAGTTGACTTTCTTTGCCTTTAATATCGTTTTAGGTCTTTTCATTGATTTGTTGAAAGCTTTGACAATGACATTTTTTCTTTCTCATTAGGACTAGTTCAAGGATATTTTGTTTTTTTATTATGATTCGTATGTGGAAATTCTTATGAATTTTTTTAAGTCCTGATTACAAGCACCATATCTCAGCACTTTCGGCCTCCTCATTAGGCTAGGCTTGAAACTGATGTTTTTAATTTTTTTCGGCCTTGTTGCTTTAAGCACTATTATAAACTTCAATTCTAGGACGACGTAAGGAGTACTTAGCTTCCAAGGTTTAATATAGATTAATTTTTTGTTTGCGGTTTCCTTTAAGGGCTTCTGAATGGCACTAGGTCTTGGTCATGTAAATATTATATTAAGTTTGCAGTCATTAAGCATGGGAAACCTTGATTATTGGATTGCAGTCTTGTTTTATGAACAATCCTAGAAACTATATATACAGTGAAAGTATAATGTGGCATATTGATATATAGAAAAGAAGGTAACATGTATGAAACCCTGGTCCCCTTGTGAATATATGACATTGTTTCTCACAGAAGACAGTGTTAGTAACTGGTTCATCATTTGAGTATTTGTATCAAATGCATTAAGCCAATCATTGACCTTGTTAAACTTAGGAAATCCTTCTTTGACATGTTGTGATTGATTTAGTGTAACAATGAAACCGTAACATGACCTTAAACAAAAAACATGATTTGATTTGATTTTAACTTAATAAGTTAACTATGGCATCATTTTTTAGAGACCTTGATATATTTGACTGTGACTTTAAAACGGTGACATCACTTGACATAAATTTACTTGATATGACAAGAATATTTCAATGAAGTTGATTCCATATGACATAGATGAATATTAACAAAACTCATTGGAAACTTGTTGTATAAGAATTCAAGTGATGGAATTATGCCTTGTTTAACAAAATGACATTCACTGTAATGTATTGAAAGTTGAGATAATAGTCTTCATGTATATGTTCACCTCGCAGATTTGACAATGACTGAGCATTTGACTAAGCGACACAACCTTCGAGAATATGACAATGTTAATGGTCTTATTTGACACATTGATTTGACTATGATAGACTTGTCCATGACTTAAATTTTGACATAAATACTTGATGATATGACTATGTACCTTATAACTTGACATCAATATTATGACCTCATTTAATGAGACACTTAGCAGTGATTTGAGCTGATTAATCTATGACATAGACTGCAATGAACCTATTTTGACATAAGACTGATATACCTATAGCAAATTGACTTGATACATAGACATAAATCTTGAAAAGTGTTAATAACCTTGTTGTGTAGCTTATTGGCATGGGATATGAATAGAAGTATTTAATTTGTTATCAACAATAGAAGTGAAAATACATATGTTGATATCCCTCCTTGGGCCATGTTTTATATATTTGCTATTGGCATTATGATACAAGTGTTGTCCTTGATGGCAACTCACACAGATGACAGATCATAGTGCAGCAGGTCAATAGCAAAGAGTTGATGAGTAGACTACAAACAATGAAGAAAGAAGAGTGTATAGGCAGGTTCAATATATACCAAGTCGCGTACATATGCAGGTTATACGCAGGTTCACTATGTACCAAGTCATGTATATACGCAGGTTCGCTATATACCAAGTAGGGTATACATGTAGGTTATACACGCATGTTCACTATATACAAATGCGCGTATACATGTGGGATTACTGATCAAAAGTCTCGTATGTGTATTCATGTACTTTCATGCACGGAAAAGCGCGTACATGTGGGAAAGCTTATTTTTGGGTCCATGGTATTTAGACCTATGGTTTTGGTCCTTGGTATTGCATCTGAAGTATTTAACCCAAGTATTGTGTCCCTAGTATTCGTTCTCAATGGTTTTGGACCATGGTATTGAGTAAGGCCTAAGACTATAAAAGGAGAAGAAGATCATTCGGCAAAGGCATTGAGAAAGTTTTGAATATCTGATGAAGTATGAGATCTAGTATGCAGGTTATGGGTTCATGATGCTTTTCTTGATCTGAGCTAAGGAGGAATCTCATCGGTTGATGGAGAACAAGATCTAAGGATAGATTGAGATCTAATGGCTTGGAATGAATCATCTCTATATGGTTTGATCATAGTTATTCTAGATCTGTATACTGACACATGTAATGTTTTGATATGGGTATAACTTAAGTTTGAAATAGCTGCAACTAATGAATGAATATTTATAGATGTATACGTTGGTTGACTATGATAGAAGCGCATACATACGTAGGTTAGATATATCTAAGTAGTGTATACCATATGAGCCATGATGTTTGAAGTTACAGGTGTTTCTAGTTGTTGATGAGTTTTGATGACTGTTTACTGGTGTCAGCATTCTACATATTCAGATTGATTGATTATGTTTAGCTTCAGTATTGATGGATGAGATCTATAATGGATCAGGATCAGAATGACTTATCTTTATGTGATCTGATGAACTAGATCTGGTTCCTAACATATGTATTATCTTTGTATATGTAATGATATGGGTATGTCTGAAGTCAGGAAGTGCAGCGAAGTTATGAATAAGTAATTAATGATATATATGTTGGTTCGCTTCGGTGAAGTTGCGTATACACACAGGTTCAGCACTTCCAAGCAGCGTATGCACTCTGATGCATGATTTTGATGATACAGTTGGTTTTGAATATTGTTGTAGAGTTCAGTGTTCTACTCTTTGTTCTGGTGACTGCATTTTGCTGACAGGGTTTTAGTGATTCTGTATTGGGTGATTCAGATATTGATGATGCTAGTGTTGGTTGATTTTGGGCTTCAATGATATTGATGGGTCCAATATGAAAATTGGATGAAACGTGGCCTTTCACATTATGGTGTTGTGCTTCAGGAGTATCCAGTCTGAAAATTTATGAAATGTGGTACCTAGAGGAAGAAAGAGAAGGTTGTAGCCTTATGTAGGTTCGCACCTACATACTAGTACATCAGCTAGTAAAAGAGCTAAGGGGGTGGTAGCTCCCTTCCAGTAGCAGCGGGAAAACGAGTAAAGGTTGGAGCATTTCAGTAGGCCGGCACCTACATACTAGTAAATGGATTGGCTAGTACAAGAGCTAAGGGGGTTGTAGCTCCCTTCCAGGAGAGTCTGGAGAACGAGAGAAGGTTGTAGCCTTCTGCAGGTAGAAGCTTTTGTACTAGTATAAGACTGCACCAGTACAGAACTATTGTAAGAAGAAGTTTCTTATTAAAAAGAAGATTAAGACGACTTGCAGCAGGTGGTTTTGACCCACATTGGGTTTTCACCTTGCATCATGGTGTTCATGTGTCCTTCTTGTGTGTGATGATTTGTTCTATTTTACTGCTCCTGTTTACTGTTCATATGGTTAATAATGTTCTGATGCACTCATTAAGGAGAAACTAACTGAATCATAAGTTTACTAGATATACGCTTGTTGCATTACACACAGTTGCGTATACACGCGGTTTGCCTTAACTGAAGTAGCGTATATGAATTTTAATATGGAAATGAAAAAGTTATATTGATTTAATAATAATGATTCACCCCCCCCCCCCCCCAGTATTATTTCCAACAATTGGGATCAGAGCAGGTCCTTTGGTAGAAGCTTAATCGCTTGAAGGAGATCTGCAGATCAATGGGAAAGAAACTTAAGGAGAAAGTGCCTAAGAAGAAGAAGACATCTCAGAAGAGTTATGATAGTGGGAGAATTGATTGGGGAATATGTGGAAGAAGCACTTCAGATTCAGAATCACTTCAGAATGAAAATGAACAAGCAAAAGAACTAGCAGGTATGAATTTGTTGATATCGAAACAATTGAATTTTCTCTTATGGGTGAGCAAGAAAGATATCAAATAGAGGCAGAATTTAAAAGGCTTACAAACAAAATTAGAGATCAACAAGATCTATTGAACAAAAGGGAATGTGCCTTCAAAGAAGAAGCTACCAAACTAAAAGCTCAACTAGAGGAAGGAAACAAGGTAAGGAAGTTATTCAAGGAAAAGGAAGATCAATGTCAAAAGTTGCAGGATGAAGTGACATCATTAAGAAATTAAGTCAATGAAAGGAGCACAACAATCAAGAAACACAAAGATAGATCCAGTTACTATGAAAGTCTTGAAGCTACGATCCTCTCCCTAAAAGAAGATCTTGAAGAATAAAAAATGCAGAATAAAGAACTACTCCAAGCTCTTGAAAAACAAGAAAACGAAGTTCTTGAACTAAGACATCAGTTGGAAGAAGGAAGAAAAGCTGAAGAAAAAATGAAGAAGTAGTATCATGAAAAGGAGGAGCCACATCAGGTTGAGGTAAATATTCTTATAGATAACTTAGAAGAAAAGGATAAGCTCTTACGATTTCAAGATAGTACTAAGATCTTGGATGACATTCTTAGTAGTCAAAGGTCTCCCGCTATCAAAACAGGTCTTGGTTTTCATGAATCTGTTGAAGGAGAATCTAGTTCACAAAGTAAGACAAAGGACTCTAATGTAAAATCTGAAATGCTCAACAAGGAGATGAGAGGTCAATCCCATCAACAACCAAGGAAAGAAATTCTTCAAAGAAAATGTTTTATTCCTAACTATGGAAATAATAGTCGGTCAATTCCTCAAATGAATAATGTTGAATGTTATGTATGTCATAATCTTGGACATGTTGTAGCTAGATGTAGAAGAAGAATGGTTCAACACTATCACTCAGAAAGATCATCACGTTCCAGGTACTTTAAGGGATATTGCGTTGCTTGCAATATGTTTGGTCACAGAGTTGTTGATTGCTATAGAAGGAATATGAAACATGTAAGATGTTATGCATGTAACAAGCTTGGACATACACCAAAGGAATACAGGAACAAAGTACGGGCCCCATACCAAAAGAAGAAATCATCATCACACTTGAAGATATGGAAGAAGAAGGAAGTACAGTCAGAAAGATGTGTCATAGCACAATATACAGACATAACATATTCAGAGGGACCTGAAAGTGCAAAATCTCAGTGTTCTAAATCTCATATGCAAGTTTCATAAAGGGAAGTCACACATATACTGGAATTGGTTACTGCACAATCGTGTATATGTTAGTTTGAGGAAAAGCAGTGGGACAAGCTCAGGAAAAGGGGTCTGATATGATTCAGTCCATTATTTGCTCTACTTCATAATGGTTACAATATGTTGATGTTGTGTGGAAATGTCTTGATACTTGTAAGATGTTTAGGAATGATTTGGTCTTAACTTTTGGATGATGATACTTCTTGTTGATATATGCATGATCAGATCTGACAGTAAGCAAGATGGCACAGGTTCAGGGGGAGCATATGCTTTTAATAATGCATTGTTGGAATTATGGTTAATAGTCCTTAGCGATGATGCTTATATGGCTAAATGATACATCTTGCTATGATATGGTTATGAGTTGTCCAAGACAAAATCTCATATGATTCTTGGGTTTACATAGTTGGTGTTCTGATCAGATTTGTGGATGCATATATGGTGCTTACATGGTGATCTTCATAAAAATAAGGAGAAGTACAAAGCTTGAATACACTTGATGATGAGTCACTCATATGTTGCTGTCGTCATATGCATAAATATCATATAATACAATTATGATGTAGGATTCCTATAGTTCTTGATGCTCATGGGGATGAGGATTGTTGTTGTTGATGATATCAATAAGTCTTGACAAATGATCTTGAGCTCAAGATACATAGTGTTGGATAAATGAATGATTACTCAAAGTTGCATTGTTGGAGACAATGATGATGAGTTCTTACCTATATGATGATAGGTTGATAGTTACATAGGTTGATTGATGCAGATGTTCCCAAGTGATGATACTTGGATCATGCAGATCTTGATGTTGATGAGATGGATATGGTGTTTCTCACATATGATATAATTTGAATGATTTGATGTAGACATATCTTGTCACAGGTTGATGCTATACATGTTGCTAGTCTAGATGCTATTGACTGATGCTTATGGAGCAGATCATACACTATGTATGATAGTTTCTGATGACTATCATGATCTTATTTAGATGTTTGGTATCTATTATAAATATCATGTATATCTTTTATTACGAAGGTCATGTAACGGCCTATTTTGGTTTCCCCACTATGCCTGGGATGAATGATGTAATGTACTTATTTGTCATGTGTAAACTTCTGGTGTATCCCCACTTGGTTGGGTGGATGAGTCAATTCTGGTATATCCCCACTTGGTTGGGAGATGGATGTATGTATGAGTCCTTGGTGATAGGAAGGTCATTTATGATAGAGTCATGTTCTTCTTGTAGAACATCTTTTTGTAGACCTTGCTTACAGTTAGGAGGAGCATGAACCACACTCTTCAGTAGAGCAGAGATTTTAGCATGTACTTAGAAGGAGAATGCACAGATTAGTACACCTTGGAATATACAAAGGGGGAGCTCATTCAGAGATTTCAGCAAGTACTCAGGGGGAGTATGGACAGCGAAATGTTTATCAAGGAAAGAGAATATCTCGGTCAGCCCTTTGCCCTTGATGTCAAAGGGGTAGAGTGATTTGGTGTTGTTGCCATCAAGTCCAAAAGGGGAGATTGTTGGCATTATGATGCAGGTGTTGTACTTGATGGCAACGCATTCGTAGAAGAACAACTCACTTATATATAACTAGATGAATCTAGTTAAGAGATATCAGATGTGACAGAATACATGGGATGCAGGACAACTCAAAGGAATTAGATGACAAGTTAGCTTTGCCATCAAGTCCAAAGGGGGAGATTGTTGGCATTATGATACAAGTGTTGTCATTGATGGCAACTCACACAGATGACAGATCATAGTGTAGCAGGTCAGTAGCAAAGAGTTGATGAGCAGACTACAAAGAATGAAGAAAGAAGAGTATATACGCAGGTTTACTATATACCAAGTCGTGTACTTACACATGTTATACAGAGGTTCACTATGTACCAAGTCGCGTATATATGCAAGCTCGCTATATACCAAGTAGGGTATACACGTAGGATTGCTGATCAAAAGCCGCGTATGCGTATGAATGTACTTTCATGCATGGAAAAGCACGTACATGTGGGAAAGCTTATTTTTGGGTCCGTGGTATTTAGACCTATGGTTTTGGTCCTTGGTATTGCGTTTGAAGTATTGAACCTAGGTATTGGGTCCTTAGTATTGGTTCTCAATGGTTTTGGACCATGGTATTGAGTAAGGCCTAAGACTATAAAAGGAGAAGAAGATCATTAGGCAAAGGCATTGAGAAAGTCTTGAATATCTAATAAAGTATGAGATCTAGTATGTAGGTTATGGGTTCATGATGCTTTGCTTGATCTGAGCTAAGGAGGAATCTCAGCGGTTGATGGAGAACAAGATCTAAGGATAGATCGGGATCTAATGGCTTGGAATGAATCATCTTTATATGGTTTGATCATAGTTATTCTAGATCTGTATACTGACGCATGTAATGTTCAGATCTAGGTATAACTTAAGTTTGAAATAGTTGTAACTCATGAATGAATATTTATAGATGTATACGCTGGTTGACTATGATAGAAGCGCGTACATATGTACGTTAGATATATCTAAGTAGAATATACCATATGAGCTATGATGTTTGAAGTTATAGGTGTTTCTGGTTGTTGATGAGTTTTGATGATTGTTTACTGGTGTCAGCATTCTACATATTCAGATTGATTGATTATGTTTAGCTTCAGTATTGATGGATGAGATCTATAATGGATCAGGATCATAATGACCTATCTTTATGTGATCTGATGAACTAGATCTGGTTGCTAACATATGTATTATCTTTGTATATGTAATGATCTAGGTATGTCTAAAGTTAGGAAGTGCAGTGAAGTTATGAATAAGTAATTAATGACATATACGTTGGTTCGCTTTGGTGAAGTTGCATATACATGCTGGTTCGGCATTTCCAAGTAGCGTATGCACTCTGATGCATGATTTTGATGATACAGTTGGTTCTGAATATTGTTGTAGAGTTCAGTGTTCTACTCTGTGTTCTGGTGACTATATTTTGTTGACAGGGTTTCAATGATTTTGTATTGGGTGATTCAGATATTGATGATCCTAGTGTTGATTGATTTTGGGCTTCAACGATATTGATGGGTCTAGTATGAAAATTGGATGAAATGTGGCCTTTCAGATTAAGGTGTTGTTCTTCAGGAGTATCCAGTATGAAGATTTATGAAACGTGGTACCTGGAGGAAGAAAGAGAAGGTTGTAGCTTTCTATAGGTCGGCACCTACGTACTAGAACATCAGCTAGTACAAGAGCTAAGGGGGTGGTAGCTCCCTTCCAGTAGCAGCGGGAAAACGAGTAAAGGTTGGAGCATTCAGTAGGTCGGCACCTACGTACTAGTAAATGGATTGGGTAGTACAAGAGCTAAGGGGGTTGTAGCTCCCTTCCAGGAGAGTCTGGAGAATGAGAGAAGGTTGTAGCCTTCTGCAATTAGAAGCTTGTGTACTGGTATAATACTGCACCAGTACAAAACTATTGTAAAAAGAAGTTTCTTATTAAAAGGAAGATTGAGACGACTTGCAGCAGGTGGTTTTCACCCACATTAGGCTTCCACCTTACATCATGGTGTCCGTGTGTGCTTCTTGTGTGTGATGATTTGTTCTATTTTACTGTTCCTGTTTACTGTTCATATGGTTAATAATGTTTTGATGCACTCATTAAGGATCAACTAAATGAATCATAAGTTTACTGGATATACGTTGTTGCATTACACACAGTTGCGTATACACGCGGTTTGCCTTAATTGAAGTAGCATATATGAATCTTAATATGGAAATGAAAAAGTTATATTGATTTAATAATACTGATTCACCCCCCCCCCTCTCGGTACTATTTCCAACATTTGCAAGAAGCTCATAGGGATGACCTGAGGCACATTGGCTTCAGTTATCATCACTCTTCACACGCAACAATACAGGCAGTTTGGGACAGTGATGTTGGTAGCCAGTTTTGTGAGCTCTTGAATGATCATTTATTCATGTGGAGTGTAGTGGTTTAGTAGTGATGTGCAGTGGGATATGAGAGTAGTGACATGCGTTGATGTGTAGTGGTCAGTGGTTGCAAGTTATATAGTGATGAACAATGCTTAGCTTGTCTAGTTTTTAGTTGATTTGGAAGTGTTCATAGTCAGGGTCTGAGTCGCAGTGTAGTGTACTGATCAATTTGAGGGGCATTATGTAGTGATAAGTATTGTACATTGGTCAGCGAGTACCGTGACATGATAGGGTATACAAAATAGTAGCATCTTCTTTATATCATGTTTGTAATAATTCAGAGCATAGGGGGATCCAGTGTAAAAATTAGGAATTGTGGTCTTCTAGCTCATCAAGGTGCAATGGTAGTGCATTAAAGGTGATTGGAGTCACCTTCATGTTGTGGCATGTGAAAACTTTAGGGTGGTAGGGTAGTGTTAGGGCAAGTTTTGGCTTGCATAGGGAATTTAGGCGTCATTTTAGTTATGGCCAATAAACTAATAGGGCAATGAAGCATCCTTGCCGACAACATCTAGTAAATAGAGTGTTGGGGCACTTATCAGGTCATGGCCTGATCCACAAGACATTGTGGCATCCTTCTAGTTGCAACAGGATATTATGGTCTATTAGTGTCCTACAGGATATAGCCTATGAATTAAGGGGTTGATGTCTTCCTCAATTGGAGCTAAAATCTTGACGTAATCGATTTTCTTTTAAGAGGGAGAAGACAATTACTGAAAAAGCATTCAGTGGTTTTTGACCCAGAGAGGATTTTCCACCTAAAAATATGTATCTTTTGTTTTATCTTTCTCCATTGTTGTACAGTGTTGTCTAATATTGATCATTTTTTATGATCATCTAAAGAAGAACAATACTAATAAGTGAAGATTAACTAATGCTCTGAAAAAAGATTGAAACGTGTTAATTGCTAAGAAATACCAATTCACCCCCCTCTCAATATTTCCAGCAGTTAATATATTAAAATTAGTGTTTAATATAGTAATATTAGGGGTTATAATATTAACCCTAGGGTTTTATATTAGTGTTTGACATTGTGACACTAGAATGATATAAAATTATATCCAACATCATGTTGTGACAAACATTGTCTCAATGCGACAGTGAGTCTGATAATCATCATCAAAATGTTATAATACAATGCAATTTATTTAATGTTGCCTTGTAGCATTAAAAAATTCAGGTTTAATATTACGTTTTATAGTATTAGGGTTTTCAATATTAGGGTTTATAATATTAATCTTAGGGGTTATTATATTAGGGTTTAATGTCACATTGTGATGAACATTGTTTCAATGTGACAATTAATTTGACAATCATTGTCGCAATGTTATATTATGTTGTAATTTATTCAATGTCGCATTGCAACAATACAAAATTGGAGTATAAAATTAGGGTTTACTATTGGGTTTATAATTTATGGTATTAGTGTTTATAATATTAGTGTTCGGGTTTAAAATATTAATCCTACTGTTTATAATATTATTCCTATGGTTTAATATTAACATGATGGTTTATAATCTTAGGTTTTATAATATTAATCCGAGGGTTTATAACTTTAATCTTATCGTTTATAATATTATGGTTTAATATAATAATCTTAGGCTTTATAATCTTGAGTTTTATAATACTAATCCTATGATGTATATATTTATACTAGGATTTATTTATTTTTTTGTAAGTTCATCATTGGTGAGGCTACATCATGGTCATATCCTCAAATAACACGTGAATAGGGCGAGGAATTGAATCAGTAGATTAACATCTAGGAGTGTCTTAAAAATGCATCCAATCACCATTTATCCAAGACCCCATGGACATCCTAGGTTTTAATATTATATTAGGATTTATAATATTAATCTGATGGTTTATAATCCTAACATCACTATAAGGAAAATACCCTCTAGCAAAGGCTTTTATGGATACCCTTATAAAAATAGTCCAAAAATATGTTTGTAGTGGATGTTACTAGCAGAGTTGGGTAGGCAAATGTTTTAGCAAATGTGTTTTAACGATGCATCTATAATATACAAATGCACCGATGTAATTATATGAACCAGTGCTTAATAGAATTTATTGCACCCTGATAGAGTTACTTTTTATAAAAATAAAAAAATAGTGGTTCACTAAGAACATAGTTACCAATCAAATGACAACTATTACCTCAAAACATGTACTTGAGCCGAAAAATCCAAAAAACCCTGAAAATACACCTTGAAATCAAAAGTTGATGTTGGAATATTTTTTTTTTTTTCCTGAGTAGATTTTCAAAATTTTATAAAAATAACACTAAAAAACAATAAAATCCATTTTGTTTGGTGCAAAAAACAACTTGAAATCGAAAAGTGTTGATGTCAGAATAACCTTTTTTTCAGGGTACATTTTCAACACTTTTTAGTAATGATGTTAAACAAAATATATCGTGACTCTGAAAAAATTTAAATTTCCAATGATTTTCAGGTATGACATTAATGATAAAATATCACGTCTTTGAAAACCCTTAAAATTCCTATGATTTTTAAGCATGACATAAAATTTAAAATATCGCTCTTTTGAAAAACCTTAAAATTCCAACAATTTTCAAGCATGGTGTTAAGAAAAAAGATTTATAACTGTTTTCAGCCATAACATTAAAGATAAAATATTAAGACTTAGAAGAACATTAAAAATCTTGAGATTTTTTCAACAATGGAATTAAAACCAAAAATTATGACTGCAAAACAATCTTAAACTTTCCAAATATTTTAGCATGAAATTATGGAAAAAATTTATGACTAAAAAACTTTAAAAATGAACACCTGAATGAAAGAGTTATTCTACCAAAAGTAACTTCTTTTAAATGCTAAATGTATAGTGATTTTGAAATCTTAGCCAAAGACTAGTTGATACATTGCAAAAAAAATTTAAAAGACAACTATCAAATTGACACGTAGTGTAGGTGAGCTCAACCCATTGTAATGAAAACTTAAAGACCAACCATGAAATTAACAC